>JAVIWC010007544.1:0-600000 GCA_031894815.1 Creontiades dilutus
CGATTTTTTGATTTCAGAATCCCATTACCCCTCAAAATACGGAGGATGGTGTCCTGAGTTCGGGAAAAATAATAAAAAAATTCTAAGTAGCGATCTTTAGTTCGCGCAAAAGGCCTAAAGTTCTAAAATAATGTGAAAAAACTGGAATTTTCCAAAAATTGTTTAACGATGTTGTTGGCGTTTTTTTACTTTCCATTAGTGATTAAATTAAAGAACAAAGTATTTAGTTACGAAAAAAAAATTATTTTCACCCTGGTGTGTTGTTTATAGTTCGCGCAAAAGCCCTGAATTTGCCTAAAATTACGAAAAAATACAATTTTATAGACCAAATTGTTTTATAATGATTGTCTAACAAGACTGCACAGGCAATTATATTAATTTACTACTAAATTAATGAGTTATGTAGTATTACATTAAAACAAACAACAAAACGCATTGGATGGAAACTGAGTGAGATGTAAGGTGCGAGCACTTAGAGCAGCGAGCAGTGAGCTAGCGTTGTGTACCGGCGTCGATATGTCGCGAGTGCAGCTTCTTGTTGTAATGCCCAAGTTGATATTACAGAAGAGAATATCCCAAGTTGTAGTAAGAGTGCAATTAAACCATGGCAGATGAGAATTAAACTTTCTGCAACTGCATTAGCTAGCGAAAGGTATGGGGTGTCGAGTAGGGCGACGGCTGCAATCGCCTCGTGTGTTTTACAGGATCTAGGTATAGTTACCGAAAAAGATTTGTCACGTGTAGTAGATAAAAATGAGGTTCTTCGAGAAAAACAAAAAGTTCGCAACAGTTCACAAAAAGAAGAACACAACACAAATGTACATGGCAGATACTTTGACGGGCGAAAAGATAAAACTTTATATCAGGAAAAAGTTGGCAACAAATACTATCGAAAAGAGAAATAAGAAGAGCATATAAGTCACTTGACCCCACAAAACGGCACTGGTAACAGGATTGCCGACAATATTTTGTCCTACCTAAAAACTAAAAATTTTGGTACTGGTAAGCTACAATGGTTCATCTGCTTGCTTCACTTTAATGAACTCCCGTTCAGACACTTATTTAAAAGCGTTGATGGTGACAGTTCAGGTCCCACAAGTTTCTCAGATAAAATCGGAAAGCAGTTGTCAAGCTGTGAAACACGTCCAGTTGTCAGCTTTGTTTGGACCATTGTAGCTTATCAGTGTCAAAATTTTGAGTTTTTAGGTAGGACAAAATACTGTCGGCAATCCCGCTTTCAGTACCGTTTCGTGGTGTCAAGTGACCAAAATATGTTCCACCAGGCTCTTGAACCAAACTTATGTGCTCTTCTTATTTCTCTTTTCGATAGTATAAATACTATCGAACAAATTTGTTGCCAACTTTTTCCTGATATAAAGTTTTATCTTTTCGCCCATCAAAGTATCTGCCATGTACATTTGTGTTTTGTTCTTCTTTTTGTGAACTGTCGCGAACTTTTTGTTTTTCTCGAAGAACCTCATTTTTATCTACTACACGTGACAAATCTTTTTTGGTAACTATACCTAGATCCTGTAAAACACACGAGGCGATTGCAGCCGTCGCCCTACTCGACACCCCATACCTTTCGCTAGATAATGCAGTTGCAGAAAGTTTAATTCTCATCTACCATGGTTTAATTGCACTCTTACTACAACTTGGGATATTCTCTTCTGTAATATCAACTTGGGCATTACAACAAGATACTGCACTCGCGACATATCGACGCCGGTACACAACGCTAGCTCACTGCTCGCTGCTCTAAGTGCTCGCACCTTACATCTCACTCACTTTCCATCCAATGCGTTTTGTTGTTTGTTTTAATGTAATACTACATAACTCATTAATTTAGCAGTAAATTAATATAATTGCCTATGCAGTCTTGTTAGACAATCATTATAAAACAATTTGGTCTTTAAAATTGTATTTTTTCGTAATTTTAGGCAAATTCAGGGCTTTTGCGCGAACCATAAATAACACACCAGGGTGAAAATAATTTTTTTTTTTTTCGTAACTAAATACTTTGTTCTTTAATTTAATCACTAATGGAAAGTAAAAAAACGCCAACAACATCGTTAAACAATTTTTTGAAAATTCCAGTTTTTTCACATTATTTTAGAACTTTAGGCCTTTTGCGCGAACTAAAGATCGCTACTTAGAATTTTTTTATTATTTTTCCCGAACTCAGGACACCATCCTCCGTATTTTGAGGGGTAATGGGATTCTGAAATCAAAAAATCGTATTTTTCGGCCCACCCGATACTTTTTAATGTTCTAAAAGTCCGTGTTAAAATTTTTTTCGCGTTTTCAACCTTACGTCATAAAAACTCCCATAGCTCTCTTGTTTTTCAGAGTAATTCAGACTGAAATCTGAATCTCAGTAGAAATTCAAATCATGAACGCAAGCCAGTGAAAGAATTTGCAGCGTTTTTTATGGTTATCAGAATACTTCAACCCGTTTATCAGCTGTAAACCCTTTTAGGAGTTCACTCCAGTATCCACGTTCACTACATCACTAGGTTACTGTAATCAAAACAAAAACAATAATAAACCAAAATAACGCAAATGTTGGCACCATAAATGCAATACATCGGGAATGGTTTGACCTACGGACGTGGGGAGGGGCTCATTCGATTCCTCGTAGAGTGCTCTTCAAAAAGAGTACTCATTTAGGACGCTTTGACTTTTTTTGAGGTTTTTAGGGATTTTGAAAAACTTTGACAACCCTTAAAGGGCACTTTAAATTAAGTGAGAGAGCTGGCTCAAGAAATGGGGCGTCTTCGGACCAACATGGATTTTTCCTGAACATTTCAGTTTTTTTGCTTCAGCCGTTTGGGAGATATCGTGCGTACGGCGTACGGCGGACGGACGGAAAAATTTGTGTTGCAGATTCGGATTCTACACCCTCTGAAACGTAAACCATGACATTTTCAGGGGGGGGTTAAAATTGGTTTTTTCAAGAGCGATTACAATGGTTTATTATTGAATGATAACAACACTTTCTCAAGTGTTATTTTTCAATTCGTTTTATCATAAAAAGTGTGAAATATCCCCTACCGAATCGAGAGGCAGGACGATGAAGGCTCCACCACCGGCTACCTCGGTCACGATAGCGATGAATTTGGGGTTGACGGCGCAGAACTGGGAGTCGTGGGCGTTCTTGGTGATGTTCACGTTGTCGTAGCATTTCTCTCTTCTGACGGGCTGACCGTAAACGTGGCGGAACTTGGAGCTCCTCACACCTCGGAACCAAAGCTGAAAACAACATAACGGCAATTAGCAGGCGTTCGAGTGATGTTATCCTTGGATGCAGTATCATTTGTGTCAAAAACGCAGGAAATATGGCTATGCCTTCTAAAGAATCAAAATTCTATCAGAAGAACTAGAGATCTACATTTATCAGGCGCCGTTTGAATCACTTTTACAGTAAGCAATGGGGTGTGCTTGGGGCAAAGACAGGTGAACAGGTGGTTTCTCCAGGCTTTGTGGTTAAAATCCAAGGGTGGGCTCGAGGGTGCCGGTCGGGGTTTTCCCCAGCTCCGCTGGCTAGTATGCATGTGCGTGTCTACTGTGTGAACGTATTTATTGTATGTATGTGACCTAAATTGTAGTCGAGTGATCTGTGATACCATCTGTGATATGTTAGTATAGGAATCTAGTATATAGGTAAAATCCGCGATATGCAGGGGAGGATATGTTGGGATGTCGATCCCGACTCCGGTGTCGTCGCAACGCCACGGTTAATCGCCAAGGATTAGGCATCCTCATATGTTTGAGTATTCCACAAAACCTTCAAGTTTGTTAATGTGTATTTTTCACACAATATAATTTATAACGAAAATCATATCAACATCTTCTCCATTCACCTCTCATATTATAGGAGGTTATGGGCCCAGCACGCTTCCACTGCGCACAAAGCACATAGACATTCGCTATCATTACGTGCGGGAGGCTATTGAAAATGGGGTTCTTCACCTATCCTATATCCCCACAGACGCGATGCCAGCGGACTCGCTAACGAAGGCAGTTCCCAGAGAGAAGCACAACTTCTGCAAGTTCATCATGGTTGTGTCGTCTCCGTGAGTTCCACACGAAGTCGCGATCGAGAGGGGGTGTTGGGATGTCGATCCCGACTCCGGTGTCGTCACAACGCCACGGTTAATCGCCAAGGATTTGGCATCCTCATATGTTTGAGTATTCCACAAAACCTTCAAGTTTGTTAATGTGTATTTTTCACACAATATAATTTATAACGAAAATCATACCAACATCTTCTCCATTCACCTCTCATATTATAGGAGGATATTCAGTACTCGCCCTGTCTCAGCCTTATTATTCTCTCCTCAACAAGACATGGACCTAGCAGAGAATGACATCCGATAATGGGAAGACCACAAGTTATAAGAAGAGGTGGATTAGCACCTAGGCGTCATTTACTCCTGTCCCTCAACGTACTGCATCTCATAAAACCTGGCACCTCCACGTGGTCCATCCCGGGCACATTCGTAGAGTGTGGCTAACGCCAGAGGGGACAGGATGCTGCTTGCTGTATCATCAAGAAAGAGTGAGGGAAGTCCATTACTGCCGCACACGATAAGTCCTGCCAGATTGTATTGGACCAGAATGGCCCCAGAAACAATCGATCCCACTCTGATACAGCAGGTTAAAATCCAAGTAGCAACATTTTCGGCGACCAGACAAAAGTTCATTCTTGTTAAAAGACAGTTGCTCTCCAAAACTCTAGCAGCTTTTGACAACGGAAGCAGAGAAAATGCGTTAAGTTGTGTCTTACATGTTTTCATTTAATATTTCGTCTTGTTCTAAGTGGATTATTTCAATAAGGGTTTGAGCTTTTTTCAAAGTACAGCTTGGAAAAATGAGGCTTATTCTTTATTTTCCCATTCCTGTACCAAATCCTCCACGTTTACGCTGTTGGGGTTTCTCCATTTTGAAATTATGATGATGGGGCAAACCATAAAAGGGGTGATCCGTTCTCTACAACAGGAGAAAATTTCCGCAGCCAATATATGCGTCGACTTGCCACTTCTCCAATACCTATCTTATCCCTGGAATGGAAACGCTGCAACATATGCAGGGTGTGCAACGTATGATCCGAAAATCTTTGCACACGTGTTCTACAACTAGTTTCCAACAAAAAGTGCCTCTTAGAGATTTTTTTTAGAGGCTTTGTTTTTGAGTTATTTCACTTTTAAGATTTTTTTCGTGTTTTCGAACTTACGTCACTAAAACGGCCGTAACTCCGGCGTTTTAAAAGTATTTGCGAATCTAAGTACGCCTTTGCAATAGCATAGAATTATCTATCGTCTCAATCTTTAATAATAATATTTCAAAAGGGACTGAAGGGTAAAAATGAGTTTAAAAAGTAAATTTTGAAAAAAATTATTTTTTCAATGGCTTGTAGCAGTTCTTGGAACTGCTACGCGAACGCGGACCGATACTTCCATCGGCCCCGCCTCGCGGACGCTCCTCCAAGAGGCGCGTTGTGAGACATCAGTTGATCCCTAGCCGTCTCATAACTGGTAAGTCCCATTCCATTATTTGCGGTTCCTTAATACAACCCAAATTCTCTCTTGATTTCATATCGGACCTATATCAGATTCAATAAATCTATATAAACTCCAATCCGATTTGTTATTCATTAAAAATACCCAATTCACCATTAATTTCTATTTTCAAGTTTAAATTATTGAAATAGTAAAATTAGGTGTTATCATAGATAATTCCAACACTATTTCAGGCTCATTAGGCCCCCTTAATGTTAATGATACGTTTGAGCCTGTAAGCTTAAAAAAAGGGCAAAAGCCTCAGCTTTCAATGGTATATTTAATTTTTAGGTTTTAGAGGGAACTTTTTTTGAGGAAATTGAGAATGCAAAAAAAAAAAAAAAAAAAAACGTGTTTTCAAGCACATTTGAGGTTTAAAAAAATAATAATAAAATAAAACCTCGTAACTAATTCTTTTTCTGGGTGTAGAATGTATCATGTCAACGGCATTACCTAAGAAATTTAAGTTTGAGTGAGGGCATTCGCGGAATGAATTGATGTAAATCAACTGTTAAATGTCTCCCGTTCTTGCTGATATCGTGAGGTTTGATCCCGTTGTTTGTTACGATTTCCTCTTCTTACCGTTGATAGAAACATCGTCAGGAGCAAAATGTTGAGTATGATAATGTGATTAACGGTCAAAGGTAGAGCCACACACCCGTTCCATCACATCAAATGTACTTGAAAATACACCTTTTTTTAAATAAAATCTCAATTTCTTCAAAAAGTTCTCTCTAAAACCTAAAAATTAAATATACCATTGGAAAGCTGAGATTTTTTTTTTTAAGCTAACAGGTTCAAACGTATCATTGAAATTAAGGTCGACTGAGCCATTAAAAAAAGCACCGTTGTGGTCATGACACCTGGTTCATTTTAAATACTTAAAATAACAATATTGTGTCGTTTGCGGGATTAATGTCACAAGAATTAGTTTTACTGGTGATTGAAAAAAACCGTAATTTCCCAGTTTTGACACTTTTTTCAAAAATCCGATCTTATTCACGGGGAGAGAGGGAGTGGCTTGAAACTAGTGCGGCAGGGGCATGATAATTATTAAAGGGGTCATAATTGAAGGCATTTATCCTGAGGGGATAATGTTGCCCCTTCCATTGAGCTGAATGCGGATATAGTCCTCCGCCACGCTCAGAGTATGACCCAGACGCTTGAAGGCTTCTGATTCATCTCAAACCTGAATATTTTTGGTTTGGCATCAGAAATATGGGAAATTTAATGCTTTCCAACGGTATCCTCAGATTTGAGATTCGTTGGAAAATGAGGCAGTTGTATCGCTGTTTTTGTGACGGAAAGTCGACAACACGAAACAACCTTAAATCGTGAATAACTCGGAAACGAAGCTAGAGGCGAATTAAGGCTATTGACGTCATCGTTTCGCCGACAAAGTTCCGTTTTATCCGTCAGGAATTGAACGGGATTCGGGGATACGAATCGCCTGCTACAAGGACGTGTTAAGCCGCAGTGGCAACCCTGCCTACTGATTTCTAAAATCCATAGGCTACCCTACAAATAGTACGTAGATTACCATAACGAACGTCCAAAATTAATGTTTTGTTGTGTAGACTTTGAATGGCTGCCAACAATCAACAAAACTTGATATAGTGTTGGAATTACCCTCGATAATTAACATCTATCAAGTGTTACTTCTATTTCAGTAATACTATTTCGATGGTAGAAAAGATTAGTGAATTGGGTATTTTTTATGAATAACAAATCGAATTGGAGTTTATATATTTTCCTACTGAACCTTTTTTCACGTTCTGTTGGTGAAATTTCCTTTTCTTTGCGTAGAATACGAATGAAATACGATACCCTCGCAAACGACTCCTCACATCTTTTTAGGATTCTTATGAGAAAAGACTGCACCAAGGGAAATTCGTAAACAAAGACCAAATTTAAACACATTCACATCCATTCTGAAGAAAGCTTGGATGAACTATTCAATATTTTGGTGAATACGAATGAAATACTCCCAACCCTCTCAAACGGAGGATTCTTATGAGAAAAGACTGCAAAGGGAAATTCGTAAACAAAGACCAAATTTAAACACATTCTATTCCATTTCGAGGTTCCATTCTGAAGAAAGCTTGGATGAACTATTCAATATTTTGGTGAATACGAATGAAATACTCCCAACCCTCTCAAACGGCTCCTCACATCTTTTTCTTATGAGAAAAGAACAAGGGAAATTCGAGCAAAGACCAAATTTAAACACATTCTATTCCATTTCGAGGTTCCATTCTGAAGAAAGCTTGGATGAACTATTCAATATTTTGGTGAATACGAATGAAATACTCCCAACCCTCTCAATCGGCTCCTCACATCTTTTTAGGATTCTTATGAGAAAAGACTGCGCCAAAGAATAAGAGAGTCAAGGGAAATTCGTCAACAAAGACCAAATTTAAACACATTCTATTTCATTTTGAGGTTCCATTCTGAAGAAAGCTTGGACGAAGCATTCAATATTTTGGTGAATAGAACCCACAAAACAATTTCGAGCCCAAAACTATGGGCTATCATCCACAGAAATTGACTTCAAGGAAATTGGCAACGCTTGACTTCTGTCTTCATCTTGGCGATGAATGAGATGTATTCTCTTGGTCGTTGACATTTGATACAGAGCCTCTCTGAGGCGTGAATGAAACGAGCAGAATGAAGAGCTCAATCTTGATCAGAAGAGAAAGTTCAATTGTTTTTATTGTTTCTCGAACGTATAAGAGTTGCGCGGAAATCAAGAGCCAGAAAATTAATTCAAGATATCCGCAACCAGTATAAATAGATGATCAGCAATGGAGAGTTAGCAGACGGCTGAAGCAAGTTTCCTGGTTTTTGGTTTATTATTCAATAATTTACCATTGTAATCGCTCTTGAAAACAAAAATTTCTAACCCCCCTGAAAATGTCATGGTTTACGTTTCAATTAGATTTCGGTGTAGAATCCGAATCTGCAATAAAAATTTTTCCGTCCGTCCGCCGTACGCCGTACGCACGATTTCTCCCAAACGGCTGGAGCAAAAAATCTGAAATTTTCAGGAAAATCCATCTTGGTCCGACGACGCCCCAATTCTTGAGCCAGCTCTTTCACTCAATTTAAAGTGCCCTTTAAGGGCTGTCAAAGTTTTGTAAAATCCCTAAAAACCTCCAAAAAAGTCAAGGCGGCCTAAATTTGTACTCTTTTTGAAGAACACTCCACGAGGAATCGAATGAGCCCCTCCCCAGGTCCGCGATTGATCACCTCCAAGTGATAGAGCGATTATTGAATTTCAGGAGATATACATGGACACGTATGAATGTTCTGATCAATCCAAAATAGGTATTTGGATTGATCAGTTGATCAGATTTGTGTGCATCCTGAAATTCAATAATTTATCCTGTGAAACACGCAGACTCCAAAGCTTAGTAGAAATTCAAATCATAAACGCAAGCCAATTGAATAATAAACCCCAGTGAAAGAATTTGCAGCGTTTTCTTCCATCGTACAAATTATACAAGTTGCCATAATTATCCACAGGATTAACTTCTAACATTAAAACGTTTCAAAACGATCACATTGTTCGGATAGAAACTTGAAATAAAATCTAAATCATAATAGATTTTATGAATTCTGGGGGTGTTGAAAAAATCAAATATATCTTGGTATACATTTAAATTACTGATAAATAAACCATAAGTAAACCATGATAACAGAACGGATGAATACGGTTTTTCGTTTGTCGCTGTACGTTCCGCAACTCATGACTACGTGTTCCAGAGTTCCGTCTGCTTCCTCAAATGCCTGACACAACGGAGTGTCCACCACACCATTCTATGTTCAAAAACTGAGCATATTCTATAATTTGAACGAAGTCTATTCATTAAAACAATCAATGCTCTACTCGAGATGTCATTAAACCAGGGCACCAAGGGAGGTGAAGGGTTGATTTGTTTATAAAAAGGATCGTTTTTCTGAGTTTTTGTACAAATTTCTTAATTTATTTCGGTAAAATGACTTGATATAGAAAATTAAATCAAATCTTCTTTGGGTATCTTCAAGTCTACAGATGTACCAGTAATCCCCCCTGTTTTAGCTAAACTGTCCACCTTTTCATTATATCCAATATCACAATGACTTTTGAACCAGACAAAGTTGATACGCCTTCGTTTTTAATTTCTAGCATATGGTTTCAATTTCAGGAATAAAGTGTATGGTTTTTCGACCTAGACATGAACAATTTCGGTCACATTTGGGTATCGACTTTTCTAGAAAATAAAAGTTGAAACTTGATCAATTTTCTTGTTTTTAATCAATCACTGCGGTTCTCTCGGCATATTACCCAAGTGAACACACACGATCTTGAAACGTACTGCTGATACTCCATTTCGAAAAGAAAACTTTTGTAGGGAGTGAGGTATATACTCGTACTACTATTTTTTCCCCTCTTGACCCTCCAACCTCCATGGGAATCGCCGCTCAAGTCTTTCAAATAAGGTGAGCGGAACACCAAAAATTAGCTTAATTTTAGCTGCAGTAAATACTAAGGTTTCTTAGCCAACATCTCAGTTGCTGCAAGCAGATCTCACTCCCTTCAATTTAAGGGGCTATTGGTTGGATATTGTAGGGAGTGAGAGAGTAGGGAGTGAGGTTATAGCCTTTCACCGCCTTTACAGGCCACAAATCAATTGAAACTGGTTGAACCAAAATGTTCTCAACGAACTTCCAACAACTACACTAATTGTCAACAAGTGCGATCAAGTTTCACTTGCCACAGTCAGAATGTTACTGGAGTAGGGAGTGAGAGTTGAAAAACCTACACTGCTGCCTCCAGGGATGGTTTTCCCGGTAGAACTGACTGGGAAGGTCTAGGCAAAATCCAACCACCAGCGTTGGGACCATCTTGAATAAGGATGTCAACAAATAGAAGCAACTTCATAAACACCCTTTCCTGTCAGTAGGGGGCTACTTTTCAAAACATTGTAGGGAGTGAGGGAAAACCGTATGACACTGAAATAATGGGCTGATAAGGCTACTTGATTTGATGTGATTTTTTTTCCTGAGGCGGATATCCATTGTAGATGTTATGTTCTTTCATAGTGTAAGTGGATATAACAGCCCCAATAAATATTTCGCTGAGTAGTGACGATGGAAGTTGTATACCTCTGGTTAGTGACAGCTGTAGGGAGTGAGAAATACGGACTTTGGTATTTTCTCCTGGGTCCTGTAGGCACGAGTTTTACATACTTTTCCATGGAACATGTACATCCACGGAGAAAATTTGAAAACACTTACAAAACTGTATTTAGTTGAGATTTGACGGCAATACTGATCAGTGACATAAATGTGACCGAAATTTTGTAATGACCCATATAAGCTGTTAGATGACCATCTACATAGTATTTAATTTCCGTCACAAATATGGGATATACGGACTCGATTTATAACCTGTACACGTAAGTTATTGTGATTAGTCGGAAGGAATCCCGAACCATCCTGCAGATAAGATTCCTCTAGCGTGCGCTATCGTTCGACCGTCACAGGTCCCAATGATAATGAATGCAGTTTCGCAATCCTGCCGCCCATATCTCAGATCAACCACCGTCAGACCGAGACCTGTTGTGATTCTCGCAGTCTCACACATAAAAGTTACAAACCCCCATTAGGATTCCGCATTCGAATCAACAATAAAGAAACCTCCCGCGCCCTAATCCACAACGCTATGCCGTTTTCCATGAGATTTCTAGTGTTATACAATTGCAGGCGGTTTCCGGCAACTGTACGCCGAGAGGGAATGAACGTAACTTCACTTCCCCAACAAGCCTAAGGGTCAAAGGAAAGTTACGTAATCGTCATGAACCATTTTCCAAGCCATACATTTATGTTCATATAGGAAAAAACGTCTGCCAAGTGGGTGTGGCACAATAGGTATCCATAACATGACTGTATAGATCATTGAAAATTATTATTGACTAAAGAACTTCGTTCAATTCGAAGTAAATATTGAATTAGGTAATTTATTGTTATCAGGAGCATAACTTGAGCTTCTGGACATGCATCAACTATTGAACAGAACTACGGAAAAATAACTATACAATACAAAGTCCGAACAATCCCTGAAAATTTCATCGAAATTGGTCAAGAACTCCCGGAGTTACGTAACAAGGATTTCACGTTTGCGCATGCGCAGAGGCTACTACTGATTCGGGGGTCATGAAACTCACAGGGGATCATCTACACATCAAACTGAACAATCCCTGAAAATTTCATCGAAATTGGTCAAGAACTCCCGGAGTTATGCGCGTAACAAGGATTTCACGTTTGCGCATGCGCAGAGGCTACTATTGATCCGGGGTCATGAAACTTATAGAGGACCATCTACACCCCAACCCGCACAACCCCTGAAAATTTCATCAAAATCGGACTATAACTTCGTGTAGTTTTGCCCGTAACAAGGATTTGCTGACAGACAGACAGACACGGAACCAAAATTGTTCAGAAAGGTCTAAAACGCAAAATGCGAGTGGAATTTTTGATTTTGGAGACAAAAAATTTTCACATTTTGAAAGTGAAAACAATGCTTCGCTACCTTGGTAGACTCGGAAGCAATATCATGTTTGATGTCAAGTCCATCTAGGTAAAGTGTTTCCGAACTCCTGGACCGCTCAGTTTACAGTGACTAACTGACAATCCACAACCCGATTTTCCCAATCGAAAAAACGAACAAGCACTGGGGATTCTTTGTTCGAAATTCAACTATGTTCCTCCCATGCGTTTCATAACCAAAACGTTCGAAAAAAAGTCATGGCATGAGCCAATAGGTAGGCCAACATCATCAGCTTATTCAATTTCATTCATTTGGCTTGCATTCGTGATTTGAATTTCTACTAAGCTTTGGAGTGTGCGTGTTTCACAGGTGATAGAGCGATTATTGAATTTCAGGAGGCACACAAATATGATCAACTGATCAATCCAAATAGGTATTTTGGTTGAGAACAGATTTGAGCTCCATTCATATCTCCTGAAATTCAATAATCGCTCCTTCCTGTGAAACACACACTCCAAAGCTTAGGAGAAATTCAAATCAAGAACGCAAGGCAATTTAATAATAAACCCCCGTTAAATAATTTGCAGCGTTTTTTTTTTGAACCTCAATACCCCCCCCCCCCCCCCCACAATAAAAACATCTATAATTTATCAAGTCCTTTAGCACTCGTATTGCGTTAAAACTTCCCCAAATCCAAATTTAAACGATGTAGCCAAAGGTAGACCGATGTAGAGGAGGCACACAAATATCATCAACTGATCAATCCAAATAGGTGTTTTGGTTGAGAACCGATTTACGTGGTCTATGCATATTTCTTGAAATTCAATAATAGCTCTATCACCTGTAAAACACGCACACTCCGAAGCTTAGTAAGATTCAAATCATGAACGCAAGCCAATTGAATAATAAACCACAGTGGAAGAATACTTATTTACCCCAGTAATAATATTGAATAATAAACCCCAGAAATAATATTGAATAATATTTACCTATATATTATCAGCGTTTCACGCACATCAGAATGCTCAACCCGTGTATCGGCTATAAACTACAAGTATCACATCGGCTATCACTCCAGTATCCACATTCACTACAACTCGACGCTATCGGCCGGACATCACTAGGTTACAAACAAACAATAATAAACCAAAAAACGCAAATGTTGGCACCATAAATAGGGCCATAGATCGGGAATGGTTTGACCTACGGACCTGGGGAGGGGCTCATTCGATTCCACGAGGTATGTTCTTAAAAATAAGTACACATTTAGGCCGCTTCGACTTGTTTTGAGGTTTTTAGGGATTTTACAAAACTTTGACAGCCCTTAAAGGGCACTTTAAATTGAGTGAGAGCGCTGGCTCAAGAATTGGGGCGTCGTTTGACCAAGATGGATTTGTCCTGAAAATTTCAGATCTTTTGCTGCAGCCGTTTGGGAGAAATCGTGCGTACGGCGGACGGACGGAAAAATTTTTATTGCAGATTCGGATTCTACACCCTTTGAAACGTAAACCATGAAATTTTCAGGGGGGTTAGAATTTTTTTTTTTTTTTTTCAGAGCGATTACAATGGTTTATTATTGAATAATAAACCAAAATGACAGACCATTGTGAAATGATTTGCAGCGTTCTGTAACCATGTAATAGCGGCAGTTAACCCATACCTGATTGAGCAAGTTCCCATTTTCTCTCATTTTCGGAAATCGTGAATATTTATGTTGTTGCGGAATATGCGCAATTTGCAAAGCCCTTGCCAGGAAATTGAGGTCACCCTCTACGAACTTACCCGGGGAGAAAAGGAAATGGAAAAAAAACCGGTGCCGAAATGGACCTGCACGGTCCGAGAACTTTTGCCGCGCGGACCGTGGAAGCTGCGTCTCGGATCAGGAAGCCCGCGGAATAATTTCCACTATCTTCACCGGTTTTTCTCTTTGATAATAGCTTCGTGATAAACACACCGATCGGTATCCGCCGCTCGAAGCAATATCCTGGAAGTTCCCTTTCAAGAACTAAGGTGGACGATGGTTGAACACGCTGGACACTACACCTACACCACCAATACTAGATATAGCTGACAATTGCACTTGCCGGATGTCATCTATGACATCTCATACCCTCCATCAATACCTACTAAGTATTTTTAAGGCTGGAATCTGTAGTCGCGGTAGGATCAAGGCGGGTCTTGAGGCAGCTCGCTTCGAATGAATAGGCCCAGCTGTGGGAAGTGCTCAAAGTTGCCTCGGTCTGAGCCGTTCGTAACGTCTGTACCTGCTATCGCAAGCCTCAGGTCCATAGAATCCACAGCTATCTCCATAGTTCAGGTCACACAACACACCGGGCATCATCACGGAGAATGTCGCGGTATATGGAATCTTTAAATTGAACGAAACGAAACGTCTTTTATGTAACTCAAAACATCCCGATTACACATGAGAAGATGGCTTGAGATATCTTCAAGGAGCCTATTACCGTATTCTGAACGGTTTTGGTACATTTTTTCACCCACCAACGTGGCTTTTGTCCCTTTTTTGTTTGTTTTAGTTTTAAAACGGTCCCAATCACAATAACAGCAGAGCAATTCGCGCGTTGTTTCAGTATTTTTTTTTTCGTGATTTATTAATTGCAACTGAAAAATCAAATACATTTCATCTAGCAATTTTACATATCAATATAGGTACACTCCAAGAGAGTAGGTTTACAGCAAAACCTAGCCCGTTATTATTAGCTCAATTAAATAGCACAGAGTTCGATTGCACTTCTATTCACGCAGCACAACTAAATCCAGTGGTTTGTTTCGCTTGAGACGTCGGATTTCACCTTCGTTGTCCAAAACGTAGAGCATCTCCGGGTTCTCATGTTTGTGGAGGCGATGTTCATGCTTCTTTGCGTATTTTGCAATAATTTCATAGACTGTCTCCATCCTCAAATCTCGATGAATATCATCGTTTCGCATGTACCAAGGGGCTCCAACTATACTTCTCAGTATTTTATTCTGAAAGGTTTGGATTTTCAGATTTGGAAATATTTGATTTCTTGGCACAGCCCCAGATCTGTATCCCATAGGTCCAAATAGGGCGAAGGATCTGCTTATATATAAGCAGTTTGTTGTGAAGAGAGAGATGGGAATTCCTTCCCATTAGCCAATACATCCTTCTGTACTTGATTTTAAGTTCTTCTTTCTCCTTTTCTATGTGTTTATTCCAGTTTAATTTGGAGTCAAGTGTCAAACCCAAGTATTTAACTGCTTCAGTACGCGGTATTTTATTCGAATTGATCTCAACATCTGTAAGATTGGGACTTTTCGGTTAGTGAAGTTGATGTGGGCTGATTTTGATTCGTTCAGCTTCATTCTCCACATCTTGGTCCACTTAGAAACATCAGTAGCAGCCGTCTGTAGTTTGCGTGTTGCAGCTTCTATATCATCTCCAGTATCAACAGAGAGGATAGCCGTATCATCTGCAAAGGTGGAAACAGTTGTGCCTTCTTGTTGGGGTAAGTCCCGTGTGTACAGGAGTTAGAGTACTGGCCCTAAGACACTCCCCTGCGGGACCCGTTCCGGTAAAATGGAGTCATGTTTGCCGTCAAAACCCCTTTAAATCGGTGGTTCGCGTGCACGCATCAAGCATTCGTGGTTACAGCTTCACTGTTCAGAGTACACCCAAACCTGAGGCAGATGTCCCGAGCCATTCGAAGCGAGCTACCTCGCACTGTTTATAGTTATGTACCCACTACGTTTGATTCGTTGTTACTACTAAAAGTTCGCTCCGTTACTTGCATTGCATTTTGTTTCAACGTGTTGGAATCGATATGAGATACAATAAGATTTAGGTTTAAACTAACCAGACCAGTCTTCGTTAATGCATTTTTAAAATCTGCCGGTGGGAAAAATTCAGTTCTCAATACTCTTTCCATAAAAAACGCATTTTCTCCCAATCACTAACACCATTACTTTTTCTTCCGTATTCACGATGATAGGGATGATGCCACCTGTTGAGCTGACAGAATAAAATACCCATGCCAACTTTTTCATCTGTGATTGTGCCTGATGAGGGCGGCCATCAAGGCGCCGAAACTTGCACGTACTACAATAAAGGATGCATAAACGAAGAATGGTCTGGTAAATTTAAACCCAAACCTAATGTAAATAATAAAACCATCATAGTATTATCAGATAAAATTACACTGTTACTGTAAATTTTTAGGTTTAAATTACAAATTGAATTGCCAGGTATTGTAATTACATTTTCCTCCTCTGTTTGAGATCCATCAAAACGAACTGACCTGCAAATCCAATCCTATGATATCATCCAAATCGAAGCGTGCTTTAACTAAGTGATGAACGCAAACATGAAATAGATCTTTTGGTGTTAATGTCATCACTGACTTTTGTTCCCCTTCTGAACGAATACTAACTGTTTCTGCACTCATCAGTGATGTAACCGTATGCTTTTTGTAGTCAATGAAATACAAGAGTTTTGGCTTTTCGATTGCGCGCTGGTGTGGACTGAACGAGAACCCTGAAGGACATCACGAACAGGTGAAATATTACCGAGCATCACACTATCTACAGATGGTTCGGTTGAACTTGTGATTGACAGGAGCGGAAGTCTGAGGGTTTCCATCGCTTCCTACCTTACTCAACGGCGATTATTGATGAAGGCGACGAGACATTCAGCGGTTCGGGGCCTCAAAGGAATTTCCGCCATTCACCGAAGGGATCGATAAGAAATTAATTCTCTCCGAGAGTCTTTGCTCCGTTACATTTGATCGCTCCCGTGCCGGCCGGTCCCCGTTCCGCGCTACCAAACCGATCAACTGAAGCTCTGGGTGGTGATGGCATTCAATAGACCACCGCACTTGGACGGACATCCGACTTCATTAGATTGTTAGGGGCTCTATCTATACACGAGACGTTCCAGACCAGAAATGAATACCTACTCACCTCTCCACCGGAGTGGGGATCCCAACTACATCGGTACTTGAAATACTTTTCTACAGCTACTTAAAGTTACATAAAGAGTTCATCATAAAAATGTAATCAGGTTGGAGCTAAAAGTACTCTATATCCCCTTGAAAAACTAGGTTGAAAATTCAGTTTCATTTCGAAAGGTAGGGGAATGAGGGGTAATACCGTGCATAACCCCCCCTGAAAATTTCATGGTTTACGTTTCAAATGGTGTAGAATCCGAATCTGCAATAAAAAATTTTCCGTCCGTCCGCCGTACGCCGTACGCACGATATCTCCGAAACGGCTGGAGCAAAAAATCTGAAATTTTCAGGAAAAATCCATCTTGGTCCGACGACGCCCCAATTCTTGAGCCAGCTCCCTCACTCAATTTAAAGTGCCCTTTAAGGGCTGTAAATGTTTTGTAAAATCCCTGAAAACCTCAAAACTAGTCGAATCGGCCTAAATATTTTCCTATTTGAAGAACATACCTCGAGGAATCGAATGAGCAACTCCCCAGGTTCGTAGGTCAAACCATTCCCGATCTATGGCCCGATTTATGGTGCCAACATTTGCGTTTTTTCATTTATTATTGTTTGTTTGTAACCTAGTGATGTCCGGCCGATAGCGTCGAGTTGTAGTGAATGTGGATACTGGAGTGATAGCCGATGTGAATACTTGTAGTGTAGTTAGTAGCCGATACACGGGTTGAAGCATTCTGATAATATATAGGTAAATATTATTCAATATTATTACTGGGGTTTATTATTCAATTGGCTTGCGTTCGTGATTTGAATCTGTACTAAGCTTCGGAGGGTGCGTGTTTTACAGGTGATAGAGCGATTATCGAATTTCAGGAGATATGCATAGACCACGTAAATCGGTTCTCATCCAAAACACCTATTTGGATTGATCAGTTGATGATATTTGTGTGCCCCCTCTACATCTGTCTACCTTTGGCTACATCGTTTAAATTTGGATTTGGGGAAGTTTTAACGCAATACGAGTGCCAAAGGACTTGATAAATTATAGATGTTTTTATTGTATTGTGGGGGGGGGGGGGTATTGAGGTTCAATAAAAAAACGCTGCAAATTCTTTCACTGGGGTTTATTATTCAATCGGCTTGCGTTCATGATTTGAATTTCTACTAAGCTTTGGAGTCTGCGTGTTTCACAGGATAGGGCGATTATTGAATTTCAGGAGGCACACAAATATGATCAACTGATCAATCCAAATAGGTATTTTGGTCGAGAACAGATTCACGTGCTCCATGTATATCTCCTGAAATTCAATAATCGCCCTATCCTGTGAAACACGCACACTCCAAAGCTTAGTAGAAATTCAAATCATGAACGCAAGCCGATTGAATAATAAACCCCAGTGAAAGAATTTGCAGCGTTTTTTCCGAATAGTTTGATGTTATTTCTTGTGCATCGGAAATAAGCAATGTAAGTCCCATTTTCAACTCTTTTTTTAGATTAGTTTTCATGTATATACGCAGAATTTCATCATCTTTCTGAAGCACTAACCAAATTTAAGTTTTGATTGCAAATGAAGTCAGCGTGAATGAATTACGAAAAACGTAAACATTGGGGCAATGCCGTCCATCGTATCGGGGGAATGCCGTGCATTTCTGAAACGTCAAAAAAGATGGAAAAGAACAACAAATAACCAACAAAGCGTCAAATTCAGCTGGATTTTGATCAACTCACTACTAGTAGCAGAGATGGGGTTCAGAAGAAGAAGAAGAAAGGTGGAAATCATGAAAAAAATTGAAAGACCTCAAAAAAAGAAAGAGAAGTGCAAGAGAACCAGAAGTGAGAGCAGTGACAGTGATGACTGGGGAGATATCTCTGAGGGAGACCTTGTTGGAGACACAGACGAAGATGTTGAAGAATTCTTGACTTCGTCATTTGTGGACAGCTTGTGTACAATTTGCCAAGAAGCCGATAATAATTCGCCAAAGTGGAATTGCGAGCACTCCAATCACAGCATCCACTACATGTGTTCCATGGGACGACCTGATCACGGACTATGTGATGTATGCAAGGCTATTTTATAATTTTGTAAAGAATGAAAAGCTAAATATTAATGTGGGTTCAAAAAAGTTCTATAAACAAGACTGTAGTTTACCTATTTCTAAGACGTCGTTCATTTTAACTATAGTTTATTGACTGTTTTCATGGTTTTTATCGTTATAAATACATTTAACCTTCTAACTTTGGAAAAAATGGGTTGAATGACGGTTGAGAGGGGAACATAATTCAGTTCTCGGGGTTGGGCGTCGTTACCCCACAGTGTGGGAAATGCCGCCCAAAGCACTTTATAAACATTCACGGTTGTATTTCCTTTAAAAATCCTTTTATGTAAGGGAAATGCTCAGATACCGAAAATAGAATAAATTCTTGAGCCATTCGTGCAAGAAAAACATTTTTATGATGTTCCGTCCCTTAACTGTATGGTTCCAAAGTTAAGTGCACGGTATTACCCCTCGTTCCCCTACTACTTATATCTATCATAAAAGAGCACTTCCATCTGTTTGGGTTTGAAAAATACTAAGGTAAAAGCACCAAAGGTGGACACCTCTCCAGTGGCGGAAACTTGCATGAAAAAGCCCTGAAAATTAGCCTATTAGCTTACCTTATATCCATTGTTCCACAATGGCTACAATATTTTGAACATAAAGTACTATTTATATTCATTATCTGACAGGATTTATCAACTTTCAAGGAATGTTTGAAGGGTTTTAAATGATTTAAATCGTATTATAAGCCAGTCATTTAAAACATCAAACATTGCAAAAAGTACTGTAAACTTCCTTTCTGAATATGTTGTTAGGGTTCACCCAGATAGTACGAATCTAGATTTGCAGGCCTGAAAACCGCGAGCGACGGGAGTTACAGCCGAAAAACCATGAAATTTTCGCACTTTTTTCAGTTTTTCGCAAAAAAATCACCAAAGGAGCCTTTTGATGAGAAAATACTCTTATGCATTGTTAAACTAAATAAAATTTGCTACAATTTGAGACGTGATTGGACTCTGTAGCTCCATTAGTTCCAGAGATACAGCTCTGCAAATATTGACAAATTTTTCCAAAAAGTGAAAATTTTAACTTTTGGTCTATTTTCGACTGATATATTGGTGTAAATAGTCATTCTACAGTAAACTTGTGAGGAATGAAGTTGTAGGACATTTAATTACCTTCATTTTAAGACCATCGGGGGACCTGTATCTATCATAGATTTTTTTTAACTCACAGAAAACCAAAATAAGTAGAAACGCGGTTCAAGGAAAAGTTGAATAAATGTTGAGTTATTTGTGTAAAACTGTGTAACTAGGTAGGGACTGAAACATTTCGCATACATTAAACATATTTAACTTAACATTTAAATTGACAGTAGGTCATAAAATGAAATAAATTATAAATAGTTAAGTCAAAAAGTGGTTCATATGAGTAGGTATGTACAAGTTATAATACATGAAAACATTAACACTCACACTAAAAAGTATTCAAGAATTTCGGTTTTTCATATTCTGGGGATCTTGGGGTCCTTCAGAGGACAGCTCACTTCCGCAATTAAGAGGGGGGGAGATGTCTGGGAGGTCTTCAGGGGTTAGAAATTCCTCATCCACGTCCTCCTCATCTAGCTCCTCGATGGGAGGAGTGTTTGTGCACTCTCTGCCTTCACAATGCTTGCATAGAGCGGAGCACTCGAAGCCTGCCTTCCTGCATGAGTAGGAACCGAAGCAACCCTTCCTGTACTTGCAGGATAAGCTTTTGAGGAGGAGCGGAGGAGCTGCAGCCTGCATCATGTGGATTTCAGGCCTGCAAATCTAGATTCGTACTATCTGGGTGAACCCTAACAACATATTCAAAAAGGAAGTTTACAGTACTTTTTGCAATGTTTGGCAAAAAAATTGTCTAATATGACTGGACTATTAGTTCATATCAGTTGTAATAGAAAGAATGTTGACAACCATGGTGAAACCTCCGAGGAGGCTTCCATAACATTGTCACCATCAAAAACTAGCACTCACTGCTTCGATGAAGCTAGGCATTTGGTGCCTTGATTTCGTTAATTTTGAATGAGTATAAACTGCGCAGTACCAAGGCATTTGCTTGAATTGAAAGAAATACTGTTTTTCGCAACCACTTGGGAATGTCTTTGACAGGAAGAAAAGATTTACAAAACTTACTAAATCCACTTTGTTTGGTTTCAAAAAGTACTGCAACCAAAAACTTGAAATTTCAGAGCTCCAACAAAATTAATGGACTTTTCTAAATAACTTGCTTCTTTTTGCGAAATTTTAAATATTAAATGTAGCATACATTTGAAAAAAGTTTTTTGACATGGTTTTTTGACATTTTAGCTTGTAATGGTTTTCCGTGAAGTTCTCGATAATGGCCAAAACGGATATATTACCTTTTGGAAACAAGCTCCTCGATTGTCAAAGTCGATAATACCTAATCTTTCAGCCAAAAAAACCTATTAGGTAAATATTTAATGTGAGCAGTAACGGCGGCAAGGTCAGATAAAAGACCAGGAATACGGAAAACGAACCGCTAACAAGACCCCGATAAGGGACTTCACTAAACCGCATTTCACATGTCGTTCGGTGAGTCGAATCTAAATTTGATCACCTGTTGGGATAGATACAGGTTTCAATAACTAAATTTTAGAGAAAGTAATTCGGGTATAATTGGACTCGTTAACGAATGGCAATTAATATATCGTACCGAATGAACTTGTCCCAATCACCTCATTTTTGGATTTTATAGGCTCGTCCCTAAGCAGGGACAGAGCCCGTGCCTGTACAGGGTGTCCCATCCCACTTAATTCTTGACATCCCAGCTAGGGATTCTACAATTGATTTGAGACAAAAAGTGCCTCGTCGGAATATTTTTGTAGAAGCTTCATTTCCGAGTTATCCATTATTTTCATGTTTTCGACTTTCTGTCAGAAAAACAGCCATAACTTCTCAATTTTCCAACGAAACTCAAAGAAAGAGCATTGAATTACTATCTTCCTGACGCCAAACAAGAATTTTTTGTTTAGGTTTAATGGGTAAAGCTAAAAATGTGCTAAATCCGGGAAATTACTGGTTTTTTTTTTCAATCACATGTAAAACCCAATTTTCATACACGAACATTTTGTGCCTTCACTTAAAAAGTTGGCCAGAAAGCTCAGCTTTTCAAAGGTACTCCCAAATTTGAATTTACGCAGGAAAGTATGAAAGAAAATCGCGTTTCCCCATCGAAAAATGTGTTGTTTTTTTTTAGGCGGAATTGGGGGTTATGGGGATGCGTTGGTTGGAAAATGACTACGGGAAGTGTTTTCTCGCTCGGAGAAAAGTTATGAACAATTTTCTACGAGGATTTGAATGGCGACGACACCGTGGTTCAGATTTGTTGACGTAAGAGCGGAGCGGCTGTTCCTCTCTGAGAATTAGCCTTTTTTGAACTTATAAGGTCAGAGAGCAGTGTTGAAAACATTTAAATATTTAAAATAACAATAATGAGACGTTTGCTGGGCCCATGTCACAGACTCAACGACAATCAAAAACTTGCTTAAGAACAGTTGGTTTCCAATCCTCTTCTTTTGGTTATTGAGATGGCAAGTTTTTCGAATGCCAAATATGCTGACATGCTATAGGTTTATGGTTTTACCAACCGAAACGATCCCGAAAGCTGTGCGGGAATACCCGCCAAATTTAGCTCAATTTTCAAAATTTTCCAACAGTTTCATAACAACGGGTCACCACGTAGAAGCGGCAAAGTTGCATTTCGGACTGGCCACCTCCAAAAATTACATTAAAAAATCACTGAAAACGAACTTTTCTATTGTCAGAACTAAAGATTTGACTTGAAAATAACGCCGATCTTCAAACATATGTCTATCAATTGAGAATCCCCCCTAAGTTCCCCCACTTAAGTTTACTTCATTTAATGATTGCCTTTGTACCCAGATGCCTTTTGCAAAAGATTGTAAATATTTAGGAATAATAATTGATGAAAATTTAAAGTTTAATAAGCAAGTAGACTTGCTTACTAAGAAATTAAGAAAATTGTTTCATGTTTTTAAAACTTTGGGAGGATTTGCTAACACAAATCAGCAGGAGGTGAATAGGCCTTCTAGGAGTAGTACTGGATAACTTTATAGTTGTTGCTGGTTGTTTAAATATAAAATATGCCTTCACACAGGAGTCGTGTATGCATGTATTTCAAAAGGGAATCGCCCCGTCGAATTTGGCGCAATTGCATTCAGCGAGAACTGCTAATTCGTCAAATATTAAACTTCCAAAAATTAACCTGGAATTATACAGGAGAAATTCTTATATTGTGGCGTTGGGTTTTATTTATGAACATAATATTGATTTTCGTAATTTTAAAAATGTTGGAGCTTTTAAAAAGCATATTAAAGATAATTTACACAAGATTTGAACTGTAAGAATATTGCTTCCGAGTCTACCAAGGTAGCGGAAGCATTGTTTTCACTTTCGGAATGTGAAAATTTTTTGTCTCCAAAATCAAAAATTCCACTCGCATTTTGCGTTTCAGACCTTTCTGAACAATTTTGGTTCCGTGTCTGTCTGTCAGCAAATCCTTGTTACAGGCAAAACTACACGAAGTTATAGTCCGAATTTTACGAAATTTTTAGGGATTCTGCGGGTTGGGGTGTAGATGGTCCCCTATAGGTTTCATGACCCCCGGATCAATAGTAGCCTCTGAGCATGCGCAAACGTGAAATCCTTGTTACGCGCATAACTCCGGGAGTTGACCAATTTCGATGAAATTTTCAGGGATTGTTCGGTTTGATGTGTAGATGGTCCCCTATGAGTTTCATGACCCCCAGATCAATAGTAGCCTCTCCGCATGCGCAAACGTGAAATCCTTGCCACAAGCATAACTCCGGGAGTTACTTTGCCTAATTGAACGAAGTTCTTTAGTCAATAATAATTTTCAATGATCTATAGAGTCATGTTATGGATACGAGGAAGCTATGTGCCACACCCACTTGGCAGACGTTTTTGTGTTTGATATATTGTCTTTAAATATCTTCTTCTTTGAGTTCAATGAAGTAGAAAATACAACATTTTGATTTCCTTTCGGGAGGACATCCTATTTTAAATTCCACAGGCGTTATCAACCTCTGAATGAACACAGAATACATTAAGGAATCTTACAATAAACAACATTGATTTGTCTAGTGCAATAGGCATGAAAAAAATATGAACAAATTAAATTAAGACATCACAAAATAACTTAATTCTAACATAGGTATTCATGCAAACTACATTAGTATGCAACAATTAAAAAGCAAGCAGTAATAGGATAATCATCACTGAATAATTGAAGTTAGTGTAAAAACGTAATAAAACAACCACATGGTACATGCAAAGTGAGTCATTAATTTTTTAAGAACCCAAAACTCGTGCGATGCTTTTAAAATATGGCAACAGGCGCTACTTGTCAGCTTACTTACTACAATAAGCGTAGTAGTCTACAAAACCCAACGGAGTTCGTTATTACAGACTTACCAAAATAATTGTGTCTTTCAACGAGTCGATATTTGAAGAAATCTATACACGTATGAGGCAATCACACCGACACAATTGAAGAAATAAATGGTATTTCTCACTTGCCATACCTGATATTGTCTCAAAACCCAAGCTTTTCTATAGAGACTTCAAATAAAACCAGTCTCCATTTGATTCAATCTTAACCTTCCG
Organism: Creontiades dilutus; assembly: GCA_031894815.1. Classification (NCBI taxonomy): domain Eukaryota; kingdom Metazoa; phylum Arthropoda; class Insecta; order Hemiptera; family Miridae; genus Creontiades; species Creontiades dilutus. Next base: position 24,767 of record JAVIWC010007544.1, read on the forward strand.
TTAGTGGCACGTATGTAAGGCACACATGTTGCTCTCTAACTGATGGTCAAGCTTAACCTGAGGGTTGGGCCTTTGTCCGTTCTCACTTCACGTAGAAAGTCTCTCAGTTGCCCTTGTGCTGAGGTTCTGGGTCGCACAATCAAGGTAAAGGTAAGTTGTATTTCTCATATACGAACCACCTTCTATTTATTTTTAAAAAGTGAATATTTCACCTGGTACAAACTCAAATTGTGCTCATCACTCTTCAAGAACTATTTAGTAGTAATTCAAGTCATATTTTGCCAGATCATAGCAAATTATACTTGTATGTTGGACACAATCCCACTATTGATGCTCCAGAAGACTAGAAGCAAACTGAACCCGGAATATAAAGTGAGCTGGAAACTAAAAAGCCAGAAACCGACAGACTCTCTTCTTTTCATTCCAGTATATTCTTCCAAGTGTGAGTGGGCTACTTTTGCAATCAAATCCAGGGCAATTATAGTTTTCTTTGTTTGTTTTGAAAACGTGAGTTTCCACTCAGCCATCAGACCAAAAGTTCAAAGCTACTGAAGTAATAGGTATGATTTAATTTCTATGACGTCATCATTCAAGTTTATACTGTTCCAAAATGCAAAACTGTACACTGAACAATAATTTAAATAATATATTTTAGTTTGATGAATGTTTTTGGATCAACAGTTGTGATACTTGCTATATTTTTGTAAAGGGCAAAGCCGTTTACTGAAGAGGAAATGTGTGGTTTACACAAACCTTTTTTTCCAGTTATGCAAGCAAAAATGTTTGAAGTGTCGAGTACGAGTATCATACGGACAACAAAGTGTGCTAAGATAGGAGTGCCACTAACAGAAGGTTAAGTTTGCCTATCCCAATTATTAGGTACCTAAGTTATGTGAACCAGAGGAAGTTTGTCCGTGATTTCTGGTTTCGACACTAAAAAGGCAAAACAGTAACGAAATCTTAAAATTCGCAGGAACCTCATGTGGAAGGAGAAAATTCACAATTAAGACAAAAATGAATTTTCCTGCATTGGGCAACCCTAAATTGTTGGAAGGATCCAACACTGCAACTTTTCTTTTTGGGGTATTGATGACTTGGAACTGATTGAAACTTCAGCCTTCACCCAAATATGCACATGAATTGTACATAATTCAAGATAGTTGATATAAATTATTCCAGATTACAACAATGTAGCACCTAAAGTTGGGAGGAACGTGGTTGTTGTATGAACAGAAATCAACTAACCTTAGTAGGCGTGAATAATTCGGTTTTCAATTTCTTTCCGCCAACCATCAAATCTTCATTTGCTTTTCTCTTTCGACAAGAATCCATCATTTCTAAACAGGTCTTTTGTTTGGGGAAGGTTGTTTAAATTGTCAATGGTTGTTCGTCAACTTCCACGGGGTATTCGGAAAGCCCGTCCAACTCGAAAACACTGATATAACGTGAACAATATCAATAATGAATAGAAAAATTTGGGGAAAAGAAGCTGTATTTGTCACCCGGTACCGGAACAATAGAATTGGAACACAGTGAGTCCACTAAGCACCAAGTTATCAGAGATCGATAAACACTCAGAAACGATTTCTTATCACGGATAAACACAACTAGTCGACAAGTTGAAGCCTGTTCTCCATAATCTCAACACCCGTCAGCAAAGGAGGTGACACTGTCATCATAAGCACAATAAGTCTGTTCAGATGTATCTGAAATAGTTTTAGATCTTGGAGAATTTTTCAGTATTTAGGTCATTACCTCTTGAAAAGCACCCTTGACTCGTATTTGACGTCCATAGGTAACAGGACCATTCATGGCGTTGAGCGTATCGCTTAGTCGCCGTTGTTGGTTACCTCATTGTCCGTTAATCCTGAAACCATATCTATTTCTGAAAACCCCGTTCCTATGTGAAAATATTTAAAGACTACAAATTACCCAAGCTGCTTTGCGCCTCTGGTTTTTCCCAAGCCACCCTTTATCTGGCAAACGGTCAGTCACCCATAGTCTCCCCCCTAGCAGCCTGGGGTAGTTGTAATTGGTTTCTACTATCCCCCTCTCTCTGCTCCCCGCGATTCCCCACTCTAAAATTTCTTCACTTCCCCTCCAAACAAAATTTTCCCGATATTGGTTAACAGAATCTGGAGTCAGTTTTCTCCTTGTTTTAGCCGGCTCTTACACTCTTGTTTACTTGGCTCTCCTGGGACCTCCCTAATATTGGCTGGGATCCCTATATAGTTATAACTTATCAAACTTGACTGACTTCATATCATAGTTATCAAAGTGACTTCATTTTCCTAACTAAGTAGAGGCAAAGCAGCATATTTTGTGATATTGTTGGCTACCCACGAAACCTCAAGTTTGGCAGAAGCGTCCTAAGGTTTTATTCAACGACACCTTTATTTATTTGATTGGTTCACTGTATCGACGAATACGAATTGAATTATGTATTTCCATACTCGTTCATTGAGCATGCACGCATTCAGTTGAAATACACCCTCGATCAGTTAACTGTACAACCGTTTACATCTTCCTTGGGTTCACCTTAACAAAGTCTCAAACCAAAACATTACGACACGATCAAAGTTCAATAAAATTCGGGGACAAAGATATTTTGATTATAAATTGTATAGCCAATGAACAATTTTAAAGTAATATCCCGCTACAGAAACAAACTTTAGGATTGTAAAATTTTTTAAGCATATTTTAATGAAATCCAAGTATATTTTCCACTATAATTTTTTGGATCAAATGAAACTATTTCATGGAATGAACCCTTTTCTTCTATTAAAACCTTTTGCGAATCGTGAATCTAATAGAAAAATTTGACCGAATGGAACATTTGTAATTAATTGACATTTGGCCCGGTAGAAACAGTTAGTACCGATAATGCGGTAATACCGTTAAATCCGATATCTTCTTTTGGCTAACGAATTTTCGCATTTCTTCCTTAATGAGATAGTTAATTGCAAGTGGCCGGTTATCAGGAAGGTCTCGCTTTTTTCTGTGATAGCTCTTACTGATATTGATTGCTCTTACTTGTAGATCGTTCTCAATTTTTTTTTGAAGTACGAATTCTAAAGATGTTCATCCAACCCCGATTTCGTCGAGTACGAATAGTAAAACAGTGTCCCAACAGTGCAGAACGTTGGCGGTGCGAATAAGTTGACGAAGCAAAAGGTGTGTCGCACAAATTCAGCTCGAACTAAAGAATTTAGACGAATTTATGCTGCGGAATTTGATGACTGGAGACCACAACAGAGAGACGATACATTTTCGTTTACAATTTCAATCTACTTCTGTGAAGAAGTCAAGCACGATCGAGCAGGAACATGCCAAATGGTCTTGATTCTTATCGTCAGAGGACGAACGTGAGTTTCGTATTGGCTTTGTTCATTTCAGAATTACAGCTCAGGGCAGGGCAAATACTGAGATTTTTGCAGAGTTTTTGAGAGGAATAAGTCAAAAAATACCTGAACCAGACTGCGTCATAATAATGAACAACGCGAGAATCCCATGAAGTCCAACAATGCAATGAGGAAGGCTCCACAACCTTCCTCTTCACTTAAATCCAGTAGAAAATACATTTTCAACGATACAATTTCACGCGAGAAACATACTTAAGACCAGCTGTTAACCATATTTTGACGGAAGTTATTGCTCGAAGCGTCAACTCACTAACAGTAGCTGAATTACTTCATGGATATGATGACGCAGTTGCTTCAAGTATTGATTTACATTGACTCGAGTTGTTTCTTGAAAATTCTCTTCATTTAAACATATCTTCTGTATAGCTTATTTCTTGAAAATTTTCTCCAATTTTGATTGAATTTCAAAGATATTGCCAAAGAATTCAGTGCCCCCTCCATGAATCAATTCAGACTCTACGGAAATTGAATAATTGATTAGCAAGCGGTTTCATGTCATTTGCCTTATCCAAAAGGTCATGCCAAATGGTTTAATCATATTTTGACGGAAGTTTTTGCTCGAAGCATTAACTCAGTAATAGTTGCTGAATTCCTTCATGGATATGATGATGCAGTTGCGACGAGCCGCCATAGGTATTGATTTACATTGACTCAAGTTGTTTCTTGGAAATTCTCTTAATTTACACATATTTTCTGCATATCTTATTTCTAGAATATTTTCTCTAATTTTGACTGAATTCCAAAGATGTTGCTAATGAATTTTGCTACCCACGCCATGAATCAATTCTGACTTAAAGGAAATTGACTATTTGATTTGCAAGCGGTTGCACGTTAAAATGCATTACTTTCTAAAAGATTTCAAATGAAAAGGGAAAGATTCCATTTGTCATGGAAAGGGGTTCATTCGATTTCAAAATAGTTTTAATCAGTAATAGGAAAGATTTCATTTTGCTTGGAAGTGATGCACCTGTACATATTTTCATTATGTTTTGAAAAGTAGCCCCCAACAGGCAGGAAATGGTGTTTATGAAGTTGCTTCTATTTGTTGACATCCTTTATTCAATACGGTCCCAACGCTAGTGGTTGAATTTTGCCTAGACCTTCCCTGTCAGTTCTACCGGGAAAACCATCCCTGGAGGCAGCAGTGTGGGTTTTTTAACTCTCACTCCCTACTCCAATAACATTCTGACTGTGGCAAGTGAAACTTGATCGCACTTGTTAGCAATTAGTGTAGTCGCTGGAAGTTCGTTGACAACATTTTGGTTCAACCAGTTTCAATTGATTTGTGGCCTATAAAGGCGGTGCAAGGCTATAACCTCACTCCCTACAATATCCACAGCCAATAGCCCCTTAAATTGAAGGGAGTGAGATCTGCTTGTAGCAAGTGAGATGTTGGCAAGGAAACCTTAGTATTTACTGTAGCTAAAATTGAGCTAATTTGTGCTGTTCCACTCACCTAAATTGAAAGACTTGAGCGTCGATTCCCAGTTAGGTTGGAGGGTCAAGAGGGGAAAAAATAGTAGTAGATACCTCACTCCCTACAAGTAGTTTTTTTTTTCTCAAAATGCCGTATAAGCAGTACGGTTCAGGATTATGTGTGCTCACTTGGGTAATATGCCGAGAGAACCGCAGTGATTGGTTAGGAACAAGAAAATTGATCAAGTTTCAAATTTTTTTCTTTTTAGAAAAGTCGATACCCAACTGTGACCGAAATTTTGACATGAACCACCTACTGTTTTCATCACCACATCATTCGTGTAAAACTTAGTTCCAAAGTTTATTGAACGACTTTAGTTTCCTCGTCTAACTTCCCACGGGCAAAAATTCTACCTTATCCTTGTGTGAGATTACAATGACACTTTTATGAGTACCAAGAGGGATCTCCTGCCGATTTTATCACCGTGGGATTGTAAGTAGTCATGCGGACATTTCCTCAAACAGATTCTCACGGACCAAGGTTCCTAACTACCAACGTAATTGACTCAAATTTAGGAGTAACACTGAACAGTTTTGAGTCAGAACTAAAGAGCACGAAATGGATCGCTTTGATTTCGGTGTCTTTCTCTTATTTTGTCTGTACCTGCAGTAGGTTTTTTCTGTAAGTAACAGAGGTACGCTAAGTAAGTTTATTTGACATTTTCTGTAAGTCTATTGACGACAATTACAGCACTTTTCATTTTCCAACGACCATTATCCGTTAAGGTCTGAGGAGAAAGTAGGAAGTAGGTACTGGGGTGAGAACCACTGTGATGCCATACCATCGCTCCTTGCACCAGATCCTACGTGTTCGTGTACATTGAGCTCTGTTTTAAGTTTTTACACTTATCAAAGCTGCAAGGCCAACTTCAGAAAATGTCATCCTAGTCGGTCGAATATATCCGAAGTTAAGTTCTTTAAGGGAGGAAGGTCGTTAGCAGGAGGAGCTAGTTCCGTTCGAAAACCCCTGGACTATAGAACCCTGGTTTATGGACTATGGGTTTATGAGATAGGTTTATGGATACACAGATTGCCACTCGGATGTCAAACCATCCCAGACCCTTGGTGAGAGGAATTCTCGAGGACCTCTCGTCCAACAAGATCATCGCGACGCCTCAAAAGAAAGTGGCATTCGGACCTCGGACCGAATTTTGGTTCACCCCACCTGCCACTGGATCTGAAGAGATTGCTGTATACTTCCCTTGTCCGCCCTCTGTGGCTTTACGGCTGTGCAATATGGAACCTGGCACCTGCGACACAAATCCAAAGGATTCAAACTGTGCAGAACCCTTCGCACTCATTACAAGCTGCCCCTGTTAAGTCAGAAATGACTGCCTGCACGATGATGGATCTCCTATGGGTTGCTGGTATGCTGCATATTTCGTATACACAGATTGCCACTCGGATGTCAAACCATCCCAGTCCCTTGGTGAGTGGAATTCTCGAGGACCCTCGTCCAACAAGATCATCGCGACTCTCAACAGAAAGTGGCATTCAGACCTCGGACCGAATTTTGGTTCCCCCCACCTGCCACTGGATCTGAAGAGATTGCTTTATACTTCCCTTGTCCGCCCTCTGTGGCTTTACGGCTGTGCAATATGGAACCTGGCACCTGCGACACAAATCCAAAGGATTCAAACTGTGCAGAACCCTTCGACTCATTACAAGCTGCCCCTGTTATGTCAGAAATGACTGCCTGCAAGATGACCTTGATGGGTTGCTGGTATGATGCATATTTCCTATACACTGATTGCCACTCATATGTCAAATCATCCCAGCCCCTTGGTGAGTGGAATTCTCGAGGACCCTCGTCCAACAAGATCATCGCGATGACTCAAAAGAAAGTGGCACTCGGACCTCTTATGAGCGCACAGCTAACACCAAAGAACACAAAACTGAACCCAACTATGAAGTCAACCTTTTTATCACCAAATAAAATATTATTTATATTTGTTTCAGCTATCGTTGGATAGTTTTGATTACTTCATGTCTCATGTCATATTATTGCTTCCAAGTCTGCGAAGCGGCGGAAGCCTTGTGTTCACTTTCGGGAGCCAAAAACTTGAAGTCCGAATTCAAACTTTCCACTCGCATTTTGCGTTTCATAGCCTACTGAACAAATTTGGTTCCGTGTCTGTCGGTCTGTCTGTCTGTCCGCATTTCCTTGTTACAGCCATAACTTCCACAATTTTGGATGAATTTAGCCCATATTTTGAGGGACTATGCGGATAAAGCCTCTTAAGGTCCCATATGAATTTCATCTCAATATAATCAGCAGTAGCTCCGTGCATGCGCTAACGTGAAATTCTTGAAACAGGTATAACTTTCACAATTCAATTCAATTGAGCTCATATGATAAAGGATTATCTTTTCTATTTTATAATGGTGTCACTTTGATTGTAACGAGGAAGCTAATATGCCATCTCCTTGGCAGTGTATTTGTATTTATATTACGGTTAAGTTCACTTGATGGTGGTATCCAACAAAAATTAAATAAATTTAAAAAAAATTAATTTTGGCCTGGAGTTTAAGCTAAAAATCACGTGAATCGAAGAAGGTGAGTAGAGGACCCCCCCCCCCCCCTTCTCCAGTTTAGGCGGGGCCTGGGAGTTTATAGTAATACTAATTTACGAAATTTCCATTTCATTTTCATAGGACTAACAAATAAATCTTCTAATTAATATTTAAGTCTCGTATTTGATGAATAAATAGATAACCATACATATGTTAAGTTAGACCTCGTGAACCTCACAGGCGCATGCCATCCCTTCAACCTTTAATTTAAGTGAAACCCATGTTAGTACAATGTTAATCAATGCGTCGAAATCTTACCTGGGTGTTGGTCATCGTCGCTCAGTACAGGACGGACTTAGTAAAACAAAAACGACTGCAAAAACAAAACAGAACAGAAAAAAACAAAAATAGGTGAAAATCAATCTAACAAGCGACACAACACAAGCACAAAACACGACTGAAAACAGAGGCTAGTGGGACCAAGTGGTCGAAATCTAATCACATAGCCACTCGAGTCATTATCGGATGGCGCTGGGTACGTGGGATCGTCGCACAATTAGATTAATTGGTTCAGATTACTACAAAAAAAACTTTTTATTATATTGAAATTGGATATTATGGGAGGGTTGTCATGGTATTTCGTCGCGGTAGGGAATTTTCGGTGAAGTGAATTTTCTAGGTATTGACGCGGGAAGGGGACACGAGACTGACTGGTGTAATAAAAAGGGAGATTTCATGAGGAAGGTGGGGGAGAGGTTACTAACTAGGAAGTGTAATGGTGTAGTGGAGACGAGACGATGGAAGTAGGGAGAGGTGGGTGATGCTGCCTGCTCGTGCGTTCGTTATGGTCTGGGTGCGCGTTTCGGCTAATTAACAGCGACAACCTCAGCCCTAGTGGGAGAGTTGCCACCAACGATTCTCACTAAAAGAGCAATAACTCTTTTTAGCATGGAACATGCTTTAGCCTTGGACTAACTAGCCGAAAAATGTCACGTGAGATGGATGACGATGGAGGGTAACGCGGAAGTGTCACACGGATGTCGGCAAGGTTCGGGTACGTTACGAACCAGCCGAAGTCAGGAACGATCTCTCCCAGTAACGTCTAGTGGCCGCAAGTCTTCGCTGACGTAATTATCACTATACCTCCTGCCGTCTGAAATTGAAGGAACCATAAATCGAGACCAATTTGATCCCCTAAAGAGATAAGGTGGGTGATGGAGGGTGTGTGTGTGTTCTGTCACTTTTTGAGGAATAACCAACAGAGGGATCGGAGTTGTTGAAAATACTAGTACGAATACAAAATACTAGTACGAAACTCTCAAAATCGAAAGTTATAATTCTTGGTGCAATGATACAGTGCTAGTACTATGGTTCAAAGCCATAAATGAATACGGTTTTAATAGTTGAGCCTGATTTGACAACCATTAGACATTTACACCTTGACCATAAGTTTTGTATTTTGTTCATCCATTAAGCAGAAGGCAAACTCTTCATCAGACAGTCATCTATGGCCATGATTACTCATGTATGTCATTATTAATTATGTTAAATTTATTTTTCATAATAGAAGCATGTTTTCATTTAATGATACAATACTAGTACATCATAAGTTGTACTTCTCCAGGTGGCAAATACAAGTATATGAACATTCTCCAATACCCCTACAAGATTATGGAGAATGAAGGGGAGGAATTTCGAACCCCTTCCATCCACTCTCACCTCCTTGCGAGAATCGGAAGCAGAAAACATAGTGATAAGTAATGAATCCATTACAGGGACGTCCGTACATCCGGGTTTTATACAGGGTGTCCCGCACTTAGTGTAAAAAAAAAATTGGGTGAAACTACATGGAAAATGTTAAATTTATTTTTCATATGCTTTTTTCAAGAGTTTTTTCAAAAAATCGCGTTTTTCGCCATTAAAACGCTTTTTCTTGGCAATTTCCCAACATTTTTGCACATTTGACCACAATCTGCGTTAAATTTCCTATAAGATGAAGTTACTTTGATTTCCAAAACGCATCTTCCAAACACCGAAATTTTTTCATTCAATGATACAAAAATAATTTTTTTCGTTGTCAAATTTGATAAAAACTTCTAAACAACGGCGTCTCAACCATTTAATTCTTGTATTAAAGTTCGAATGCCAGAAAACGTGTAGTTCGTTTTAACGTAAGTTGGTAGGTGAACGATATGAAACTGATTTTTCTCGATTTAAATTATTGTTTTCCGGCATTCAACCACAGGTTCGAATCGGGCGTTAAATTTCCTGTAAGAAGAGGTTCATTTTGTTTCCAAATTTTTTTTTACACATTTATCACAATTCTCAATTTTTAATTTTTTAAGTATAAAAAACATTCTTGGAAACAAAATGAGTCTTCTTACAGGAAATTATGATTCGAACCTGTGGGAATGCCGGAAAACATTAATTGAAATCGAGAAAAATCATGGCCCATATCGACGTCACCTACCAACTTACGTTAAAACCATGGCATTCGAACTTTAATTTTCCGTCAATTCCAATCAGAATTAAATGGTTGACGCCGTTGGGAAGCTTAGAAGTGGGAGAAGTTTTTATCAAATTTGACAACGAAAAAAATTAGTGGTCACGCCAAGCGTTCCAAGTTTTTGAAAAATTTCACTTTGAAAAATGTTCATCCATGCGTTTTGGAAACAAAGTAACTTCATCTTATAGGAAATTTAACAGATTCCGAAAATGTGGTCAAATGTGCAAAAATGTTGGGAAATTGAAAAAAGCGTTTTAATGTCCGCGATTTTTTGTTTAGCATATCTCAGCAACGGGTTGAGAAAAAAAATCGCGGTTGGTGGCGACACTCCATCAATTTTTTTTACATCACACTATATCAACTTACAAACATGACTTTAAACACATAATGAGTATTTCTGAAAAACTGTAAGTGCCCCTATAGAATGATCACCACTTCAAGTAAGAGCCCCGGATGACGCGGGTGGTGATACCACGAAGTACTCCTGACGAAATGCCCAGCTCGAGTAACTCCGTGGCACTTTTCCCGCACCAAACTTCACGCCATGACACGGTTGCTGCCATAATCGTTATTAGGCGCCACATCTTTTAGTTCAGATACCGCTGGCCTCACGTCGTTTATATAATATTTACTTTTCTTAGCCCTCCAGGTCTGCTCCATGCAACTTGGACATCCAGGATTATGTCGACGCCGGTACACAACGCTAGCTCACTGCTCGCTGCTCGAAGTGCTCGCGCCTTACATCTCACTCAGTTTCCATCCTATGCGTTTTGTTGTTTGTTTTAATGTAATACTAAATAACACGTTCATTTAGTAGTAAATTAATATAATTCGCTACGTAGTCTTGTCAGACAATTATTACAAAACAACTTGGTCTATAAAATTGTATTTTTTCGTAATTTTAGCAAATTCAGGGCTTTTGCGCTAACTACAAGCAACACACAAGGGTGAAAATATATTTTATTTCGTAACTAAATACTTTGTTCTTTAATTTAATAACCAACGGCAAGTTAAAATAACCCAACAACATCGTTAAACAAATTTTGGAAAATTTCGATTTTTCCACATTTTTTTAGAACTTTAGGCCTTTTGCGCGAACTGAAGATCGCTACCTAGAATTTTTTTATTATTTTTTCCGAACTCAGGACATCATCCTCCGTATTTTGAGGGGTAATGGGATTCTGAAATCCAAAAATCGTCTTTTTCGGCCCACCCTATTGTGTATGGGTACACAAATCTAAAGGTCCCATGAAGCTGTGAGCGAATATCAACGGCGATTCCCTCAAAAGCGTATTTCCACAGGTACCTAAAGTGTGATGTTTACGTGAATGCTGTGTCGTGTATCTTCTGTTACTTAATACAGGTTTCAGTATATCTGAATTTAGAAAAAAACAGTGGTAAGTGCAGAGGTTTTTTTAGGAACAGCCCAGCCCGGCGGACTCTGACTCCTTCGTGTACAAATCTGCGTCGCTCATTGATAGAAGGGGGTCGTAGATTGAATGGTGGGCATTTTGAGCAGTATTTACAGTAAAAATGTACAATTTATTACAATGCTTCATTAATAATATTTGAAAACTCGGCGCTCCGCACCTCGTACCTGCTTTGAGCCTTAATGGCTAACATCACATAACATACATGGAACATGTTTTTAGCTTCAACTTGTTCAATAAATTTGTAATTGAACGGTTTACCCACGATGGTAACTTATATGATGTAGGTATTTTTCTATTCCGTTGAGCGTCTACTCTAACCAACATGACAACCAAGTGACAATAAGAAAACAAGCGGCATTGTTTACTACATCTATATAATAACATACATAAAATTAAATCACGACATAAATACCAACAACAAGTACGCAAGGCCTGCGTGATAAATCGAGAGCTTTCCAACGAATGGAGAACGATTTTCGTCCGTCGAAAACTGAACAACTTTCATTTCCCTAGAAACAGCTCGGTTGTACGTGAAAACTATCAGAACAATTTCGTGACACTTTCTGTATAATAACGCTTTTTTACTAGATAGGCCCGGCTAAAAACATGTTCCATGTTAAAATCCGAGTTCGAATAATTTTTTTTCCCAGACGAATCAACGCATGATGAAAAACCGGAGTATCCAGTAAAATACCACGTTTTTCTTACTTGAAAAGCAATTTTCTCCCAGAAAACTACACGGAATTTCAAATCTGGTTATATCGCTGGAAAGCCTAGATTTTGGCGCATCTTTTAGCACTACAGGCTAAAATTCACACGCCTTATTACAGGGACTCATAAGCGTTGGAAGAAAGTCGAGATCTCCACGATTTGACAACGCGTCCTTTTTCAAGCTGATATTTTCACCCGTTTCGCCAGCTCAAACAAGTTGCTTCCCTATTTGGGCGATAGGAAATTTAACGCTGTTTCTAATAGTGGGTTCAGATTTGAAATCGCACGCAAAATATGGGAGACATTGCTGTTTTAATATGGTGAGGTCGAAAAAACGAGAAAAATCTTAAAATTGAAAAAAAAAGCTGCAAATTCTTTCACTGGGGTTTATTATTCAATCGGCTTGCGTTCATGATTTGAATTTCTACTAAGCTTTGGAGTCTGCGTGTTTCACAGGATAGGGCGATTATTGAATTTCAGGAGGCACACAAATATGATCAACTGATCAATCCAAATAGGTATTTTGGTCGAGAACAGATTCACGTGCTCCATGTATATCTCCTGAAATTCAATAATCGCCCTATCCTGTGAAACACGCACACTCCGAAGCTTAGTACAGATTCAAATCTCGAACGCAAGCCAATTGAATAATAAACCCTAGTGGAAGAATACTTATTTACCCCAGTAATAATATTGAATAATAAAACCCAGTAATAATATTGAATAATATTTACCTATATATTATCAGAATGCTTCAACCCGTGTATCGGCTACTAACTACACTACAAGTATTCACATCGGCTATCACTCCAGTATCCACATTCACTACAACTCGACGCTATCGGCCGGACATCACTAGGTTACAAACAAACAATAATAAACGAAAAAACGCAAATGTTGGCACCATAAATCGGGCCATACATCGGGAATGGTTTGACCTACGGACGTGGGGAAGGGCTCATTCGATTCCTAATGGTATGTTCTTCAAATAGGAAAATATTTAGGCCGATTCGACTAGTTTTGAGGTTTTCAGGGATTTTACAATACTTTTACAGCCCTTAAAGGGCACTTTAAATTGAGTGAGAGAGCTGGCTCAAGAATTGGGGCGTCGTCGGACCAAGATGGATTTTTCCTGAAAATTTCAGATTTTTGCTCCAGCCGTTTCGGAGATATCGTTGGTACGGCGTACGGCGGACGGACGGAAAATTTTTTATTGCAGATTCGGATTCTACACCCTTTGAAACGTAAACCATGAAATTTTCAGGGGGGTTAGAATTTTTTTTTTCCAGAGCGATTACAATGGTTTATTATTGAATAATAAACCAAAACCGTATTTCCAAGGGTGTAAACAAAAATTGCTAAGAGGCGTTTTGATCAAAAATTTTCCGTAGAATCTTCTCCTGGATTGTGACCGTCACGAAATGTAACACCCTGTATATCGGGGTCCCCCATCCCTTATAGTGATGGAGGTAAGTAAGCGTCTAATGTAAATTTTGTTGGTGTCATAATACGCTAAGTTGGTTTTGCTTACTACGAAAGTTGTTTTGTTTTTTCTTCTATAAATCCGGCACCGTTTCGCATGCATTGCGGAGGTAAAACGAGCTTGTTCCGTTCCGAATTAGGTAAGCGAAGCTGCGGGTATCGTCCGCGTGTGGGCGTGAATAGTGTGAAGGCGCGTCCGCGTGCGGGAAGGAGTGTAGAAAGGCGCCGGCGGAAAAAAAAATAAAAAATCACCGGCGGAACGAAACGGGACGGAGGAGTTTCCCGGGGAGCTCGCAATTAAAAAGATAGAAAAAGAGATTGAGGCGGAGGCGGATGGAAAAGGCCTCGTTAGGAGGCTAAATCACGACCTAAAGCCTCGTTTACATTGGTCAAGTTACTTTCAACTTGAATCAATTTTGGTGTTTACACTATATGAACGATTTTTGCAAACTTGAATTCAAGTGGAGGGATTGTTGTGACATTCCCAATAATTTTGTGTAATAATTGTTGATTAGTTTTATTTTGGCTCTTACCACATCCAAGGTGATGTCGGGAAAATTGGTTTTCAATTGGTCTACCAAACCTTTAAATCCGGCATCTCTTAAATTCCTATTTTTATATTCACTCAAACCCGAGTTCCACAGTACAGGATAGTTTTCGTACACCTCCAGGAATTCAATAATTTGATCACTTGTCCACTTAACACTTTTTGAACTCATTTTTAGAAAGATGCTTTTAACATAAACAATAACAAAACAACACCACTCAACGTGACACTAGATTTTTAGGTTAATCCTTGAAGCAAGTGAGCTTGAATGTGTGTTTACACTGGTCAAGAGACCTTCCTACTTGTTTCAAGTGCAGCCAACTTGACTCCAAAAATCAAACATGTTCAACTTTTACTTGACACTTGAATCTAGGGGTCAAGCACTACTTGAACGAGGTAAAAATCACTTGAAGAAGCGTTTACACTGTTCAAGCACGGTTCAAGTTACTTGACTCCAGTAAACTTGATTCAAGTAACTTGACCAATGTAAACCCCGCTTAATCCACCCGATTCCCGCCTTATCGACAGCAACTAAATAGAAGAGGGACGTTTTTAAAGAAAAGAGTAATTCTTGAAAAAATATTTGGAATCCGGCATTTCAAGTAGGAAACGTCTGTCAAGTTAAATGGGCAGCGTGGGATTTTTCTTGTTTCGATTCAGCTCAACCCGCCAAGTACTATAGTCACCTCAAGGTGACACTACTTTGATAATTGATTAAAAACGCAGCAAATTCTTTCACTGGGGTTTGTTATTCAATTGGCTCGACCAAAATACCTATTTGGATTGATCAGTTGATCATATTTGTGTGCCTCTTGAAATTCAATAATCGCCCTATGCTGTGAAACACGCACACTCCAAAGCTTAGTAGAAATTCAAATCATGAACGCAAGCCAATTGAAAAATAAACCCCAGTGAAAGAATTTGCAGCGTTTTAAAGGCAATCCAAGACTTTATTGAAAACAAAATTAGTGAAGAAAAATGAAAGAATAGCACTTTATGAACTAATTAACATTGAAATCAGAAGGACAAAATGAACGAAGAATACTTTATAAAAATTACGCTCTTGTTAAGAACAGAAAAAATCGAGGCCACTCCGCATTTCTGTTGTTGTTGACATTAATAGACCACCCAAACACACAGTTTTTCTGCTCATAACAAGACCGTAATTTTTATGAAGTATTCTTCGTTCATTTCGTATTTTTGATTTCAATGTTAAAACGCTATTCTTTCATTTTGCTTCGCTAATTTTAGTTTCAATAAAAGTCTTGGATTGCCTTAAAAAAATTGTCAATTCGGTTTGGAAAACTCCCTCTTCCTTTTTAGTAGTGAAAGTTTCTTAGATTGGAAAATTCTCAAATTGATGTGGATTGATTTGGAAAATTCTCAAATTGGTTTGGAAAAATCTCAATTTGGTTTGGAAAATTCTCAATTCGACTTGGAAAAGCTATATAACCAAACGAAAAGGTTATATTGAGCACGTGCTAATTCATTTTAATTCCCAGTACGATCAATTAGCCCTTTCGTGACAACTGTCTAATCCTGTGGGGATATGTTCGAAGGTTCCAGACCCCGAAGCCATCTGGGCCGAAAACAGTCCAAGCTTGGAATTATTGCCACAATAGGTCTTGGGCCCCCAGTGACAGGGGTGTTCCAACCCTTCCAAAACAATAAAAAAAGGCGTCAATTACATTGAGGAAAAGTATTGCCCTACTGGGGAAGAATGACTTTTATCCACGCGAACTGTGGGAAAAACAGAAAAGACTTTGGAAGGACTAAGATTGGTTTTCTTCCACAACCTTCAGTCGGTGAAATCAAGAAAAAGCCCTTAAAGAGGAAACACTTGAAGTTTTTGCACATTTCGTCTTCGTGTCGACTGCCTTGAAACGTTATAACCAACACGATCAAACATGCTTGACAAACAGTTTGCAGCCTCGCTTGTCAAGCATATTTGATGGTGTGTGGGGCATGCTTGAAGGTTTGAAGGTTTAGGTCGTTTGAAGGTTTTCTGTCGCTGTCAGAAAATTTGACAGGCTTGACAAGCAAGTTTGACGGTGTGTGTGCTTCAAACCATCAAACCTTCAAACTATCAAGCGAAAAACTAATTTTTGTGAAAAAGCTGGTTTACGTGATTCACAGTCGTCGGCCTAGCTGCTGTCATTTATTTTGTGTTGGTCTTCAACGCAGTCTTCAAAACGCAGAGTTGCAGTCAATCTTTCGTGGGGAGGAATAGCACTCCTCAGGACTGTGTCTTCTTTTTTATTAACGGAGCAACAAGAGCGAGCAAATATAAATAGCTTTCCTCGTCCATCCTCATGTAGCCCCCAGGTGCCAGTCTTGAGGAACAGAACCTCAGTTCTTGCAAGAGATTTACGTGCCCAAAAGTGGCTCTTTTCATGAGCTACTGTTTGCTCCACAACCTTTTCTTTTTCCTGCGGGCTTCTTTTTTTAATAGTTCATTCTTCATCAGGCAATAAAAACACGTCAACTCAGGTGGAAAAATCTCCATGGTTAACAAACAGAACGCAACATGAACACTGAACACTGAATGAAGCTTGATGGGTGCGGTTGATGGTTGGTTTGAACGTGTGGGTGCGACGTCAAACGTCAAACATGCTTGACAAGCGAAGGTTTGCACACAATGCTTGTGCAGAATCGTGTATGAAATGTTATAACTTTGTTTATCGGCAGTAATGTTGGGGTATTACCTGAACACCAGATCCAAGACTCAAGTTTCCAAATACTTGTAGGCTATTATTTTCAATATTCTCTCAACACTGCAAGGCAATAAAACATTCTCAATATTGTATGACAGAGTGTGCGTATTTCTCACGATCTAATATCCCAAAATAGCATCATAACCAATACGATTGATAATCAGTATTATCATAGTAGCATAGTCGTAAGGTTGATAACATTGAATTATTCATCAGATGCAAATCGCCAAAAATATTCAGCCATAGTAATACAGGGTGTTTCAAGAAATAATCCCCCTCTTACTAAATACCTAATTTCTAGGGTAAGAAAACAAGTTTTTTCTTCAAAATCTTCATATTTTGGTTTATTATTCAATAATACACCATTGTAATCGCTCTTGAAAAAAAAAAAATTCTAACCCCCCTTGAAAATTTCATGGTTTACGTTTCAAAGGGTGTATAATCCGAATCTGCAATGAAAATTTTTCCGTCCGTCCGCCGTACGCACGATTTCTCCCAAACGGCTGGAGCAAAAAAGCTGAAATTTTCAGGAAAAATCCATGTTGGTCCGACGACGCCCCAATTCTTGAGCCAGCTCTCTCACTTAATTTAAAGTGCCCTTTAAGGGTTGTCGAAGTTTTGTAAAATCCCTAAAAACCTCAAAAAAAGTCAAGGCAGCCTAAACTTGTACTCTTTTTGAAGAAGACTCCACGAGGAATCGAATGAGCCCTTCCCCAGGTCCGTAGGTCAAACCATTCTCGATCTATGGCCCGATTTGTGGTGCCAACATTCGCGTTACTTTGGTTTATTATTGTTTTTGTGTTGATATCAGTAACCTAGTGACCTAGTGATTAGTGATGTAGTAATGTGGATACTGGAGTGAACTCCTAAAAGGCTTTGTAGCCGATACACGGGTTGAAGCATTCTGTAACCATTTAAAAAAAATTGAAAAAAAAACACGCTACAAATTCTTTCACTGGGGTTTATTATTCAATTGGCTTGCGTTCATGATTTGAATTTCTACTAAGCTTTGGAGTGTGCGTGTTTCACAGCTGATAGAGCGATTATTGAATTTCAGGAGGTATGTATAGAGCGCGTAAATCTGTTCTCGACCAAAATACCTGTTTGGATTGATCAGTTGATCATATTTGTGTGCCTCCTGAAATTCAATAATCGCTCTATCACCTGTGAAACACGCACACTCCAATATACTAAGCTTTGTACAGGTGATAGAGCGATTATTGAATTTCAGGGGGCACACAAATATGATCAACTGATTCAAACTAACTTACTTACTATACTAATTCAAATCATGAACGCAAGCCAATTGAATAACAAACCCCAGTGAAAGAATTTGTAGCGTTTTTTGTCAAGGATCTTAAATATGTTCACGTTGAATTGAAACACAATAACGCAACACACCTTAATTTCGTTATTATTATTATTTTTTTTATTGAAGATTCGGGTTCTACAATCAACTTTATGGAAATTCGACCCCTTAACCCATTTTTTGATCCACCACAACGCTCTCAAATACAACAAGCAAAAAACACTCAAAAATGCCCAACGGCAATGTCCCGTTATTTTAAAATCGTCTTCGAATTTCATCAAGATGTGTTAAAAATCGATGAAATGCAAAAAATCCAAAACCCTTATGGTTTATTTTTCAATAATAAACCATTGTAATCGCTCTGGGAAAAAAATTCTAACCCCCCTGAATATTTCATGGTTTACGTTTCAAAGGGTGTAGAAACCGAATCTGCAATAAAAATTTTCCGTCCGTCAGCCGTACGCCGTACGCACGATTTCTCCCAAACGGCTGGAGCAAAAGATCTGAAAGTTTCAGGAAAAATCCATGTTGGTCCGACAACGCCCCAATTCTTGAGCCAGCTCTCTCACTTAATTTAAAGTGCCCTTTAAGGGTTGTCAAAGTTTTGTAAAATCCCTAAAAACCTCAAAAAAAGTCAAGGCGGCCTAAATATGCGGCTAAATATATATTTTTGAAGAACTTTCCTTGAGGAATCGAATGAGCCCCTCCCCAGGTCCGTAGCTCAAACCATTCCCGGTGTATGGCCCGATTTATGGTGCCAACATTTGCGTTATTTTGGTTTATTATTGTTTTTGTTTTGACAGCAGTAACCTAGTGATGTAGTAATGTGGATACTGGAGTGAACTCCTAAGAGGCTTTGTAGCCGATACACTGGTTGAAGCATTCTGATAACCATAAAAAACGCTGCAAATTCTTTCACTGGTGTTTATCATTCAATTGGCTTGCGTTCATGATTTGAATTTATACCAAGCTTTGGAGTGTGCGTGTTTCACAAGCGATAGAGCGATTATTGAATTTCAGGAGGCACACAAATATGATCAACTGATCAATCCAAAAAGGTATTTTGGTTGAGAACAGATTTACATGCTCAATTTGCATCCATATCTCCTGAAATTCAATAATCGCTCTATCACCTGTGAAACACGCACACTCCAAAGCTTAGTAGAAATTCAAATCATGAACGCAAGCCAATTGAATAATAAACCCCAGTGAAAGAATTTGCAGCGTTTTTCAATACAAGAATATTATTAATAACTAGTTTTTCTGCAATAAAATAGATACTTGAACATTCCTTAGCACACAAATTTGCTCAAATTTCAACTCAGTTTAACAAAAATGTAATACGATAATTTCGGAAAATTCGCTCATACGATCGTGCTGCATGGCTGGGGTTATGTGACTTTAGAGATTATCACGAAAAATGAAAAAATGTTATCAAGGTAAGCGCTGCTTAACATTATACAAACACTATCAGCAAAAATCACTAACCTACTGAGTATCTGAACAACTTCAAATCCGACGGATGATATTCAAAATGATGTTCCCCACATCTTCATGAGCGGTTGGAAGTGACTGAACTGTCTGAGGAAGGGTTGGGGGATCAGACGACGTCACCGCGTAGCCGTCACCACATGTGTTTCAAAATTAATTTAGTTCTCGTTGGGTGGATCTGATGAATTGACCTAAACAGCTCTCATGCAACACCGCTTCCCGAATGCTCGGTATTTAAAACGGAGTTGCATTCCAGTTCCTCGAGTTCCAAACGTCATGTGAACTTTCCAGATTAGTTATTCAATTTAATCCATGTAATGGTAGGGGGTTTCCCAGGCTGCTCGATGTAGTACGATGAGGAGGGTGTTTTTGACAAAAACTTCCTTTTTTTACAGCCGTTGTGTATTTTGTCTTGGTAATATTTCTGGCCAGACAGGAAGGCCTCTATTCATACCCTATGAGTAGGAACATGGTCTATAGACTCAAATTTAAGAGTTTGCTGGACGGTTTCTATGTACACATAATAATATCTTCTTTCTGGTGCTGGTCCATTGGTTAATTATCCTCTTGAATAGACTAGATCATACGACACCGAGCAGCCTGGGAAACCCCCTACCATTACATGGTTTATATTCTCCAAGGATTCCACGATATGTCCTTGTTCCAAGCTATTGAAGGACGATATGGATCATCATTCACGAAAATGTAAAACTGTGTTTTGGTGTGTGTTTGCATCCCGTCAGGAGTACTACGTGGTGTCACCACCCGCAGGGAAACCCCCAACAGCAACCCTTATCTCCTCGCACCAAAAAATACCTTTTGGTTTATTATTAAATAATAAACCATTGTAATCGCTCTTGAAAAAAAATTTTACCCCCTGAAAATTTCATGGTTTACGTTTCGAAGGTGTAAGGTAACGGTACCGGTAGTGGCCACAGTTAAGAATTTTTTTCTTTAGTTTTGACAATTGTGGGCCAACAGTAGTACTGACTTTCTTCAGGACTCATTTAGAATATAGCCCGACTCTTCCCTAACATATCCATTGCCTAAAACTATCAAAAGAACAATTTTTTCTATTTTTTATTAATTTTTTCTCACACCTTTATTTTGATCTAGTAGTGGCCACATCAAATTACGAAATTTCCAGTAGTGGCCACGTGCATGTCTCAGTAGTGGCCACTTGACTTGAACAAAATTGATTCTATCCAGTAGAAGCTCTAGGATACAGCCCAACAAACGAGGAAACTAGGGACGGTCATATTGAGAAGTTTACCACAATTTCCAATGATGCTCTGCGCACTCCTAGTTCAACCTCTGACTACAAGATGACATGAGCTGTACCTCCTGCAAGTTTGAAGCCACTAGGAGACCGGGAATCCTTATTTCTCAAATATAAACTTTAAAATAGCCACTACTGGAGCAGTGGCCACTACCGGTGCCGTTACCTTAGAATCCGAATCTGCAATAAAAATGTTTCCGTCTGTCCGCCGTACGTCCTACGCACGGTTTCTCTCAAACGGCTGGAGCAAAATATTTGAAATTTTCAGGAAAAATCAATATTGGTCCGACAACGCCCCAATTCTTCAGCCAGCACTCTCACCTAATTTAAAGTGCCCTTTAAGAGTTGTCGAAGTTTTGTAAAATCCCTAAAAACCTCAAAAAAAGTCGAAGCGGCCTAACTTTTCATGAGGAATCGAATGAGCCCTTCCCCAAGTTCGTAGCTCAAACTATTCCCGATATACGGCCCGATTTATGGTGCCAACATTTGCGGTTTTTGTTTTATTATTGTTTATGTTTTCATCGCAGTAACCTTGTGATGTAGTGATGTAGTAATGTGGATACTGGAGTGAACTCCTAAAAGGCTTTGTAGCCGATACACGGGTTGAAGCATTCTGATACGCATGAAACGCTGCAAATTCTTTCAGTGAGGTTTATTATTCAATTGGCTTGCATTCATGATTTGAATTTATACTAAGCTTTGGAGTGTGCATGTTTCACAGGTGATAGAGTGATTATTGAATTTCAGGAGGCACAGAAATATGATCAACTGAACAATCCAAATAGGTATTTTGGTTGAGAACAGATTTACGTGCTCTATGCATGTCTCCTGAAATTCAATGATCGCTCTATCACCTGTGAAACACGCACACTCCAAAGCTTAGTAGAAATTCAAATCATGAACGCAAGCCAATTGAATAATAAACCCCAGTGAAAGAATTTGCAGCGTTTTTATGGGGAGGGAGAGAGGTGAAAGGAACCAACTTCAATTAAAACACTAAGAATGCAGAGTTACACTAAAAACACAAAATCAAACGTTTACGCAACGATCCCACGTCCTCGAAGGTTAAACATGTACAAAATTGCAATGTTTTTCACATTCTGTTAAGACAACAGGACACGAGAATCCTTAAATTAGGTGCCTACCTATTACAAGAAAAAAAAATTGTTCTACACAAAGCTTTCCAAGTCAATTTGCTCCAGAAATGGAATTAATGTTAGCTGATTTTTATGGGATAATTAACTCACTGGATTAATTTCAGCCCTATGGAGCAAATGAGCCACAACAGAGACAATAAACTAGGTGTGTACCAGATTGAAACAGAAAGGAAGCAGATATCTCCATCTGAAATGCGAAAATTGATTTGAAAAGCTCTGCTGTGCGAAAATGAAACTTATTGTGGTACCAAATTACAAGTCAGTAGTCCAATATCCCTGCCAAGGATAACTTGAGTTGATAATCAAAAATCAAAAACCTACGAAATCAATCAAATCAAGAACACTATTCCATGCAATTAGTCCATCTATTGATGTACTACAAAAATTCGGTAGGTGTTTTAACAATACCTCTCATCTAGCTTTCATAGTAAGTACCTGCTGTTATTTGTAGCGATCACGTTAAATTGGAAACATATCGAGTATTGAGTGAACATGCGACTATAAATCGAAGAAATTGGATTGTAGTGGAATGTGCAACAGTGTGTTTAAGTACCTAAGTGGTATGGTCATTTCAACAAACCATATTACATATATTCAACCATACTATTGTATATTAAACTAACTTCAGTTCAAATACACATGGCATTCAATGGAAAACTTTGATAAAGTGTGGTTTTCGAATTATTATCGGGTGTTTCCTTGCCAAGTTCCTCTAATCGAGAATATCATGATTGGTCTGACTTACTTTGATCAGTGCTAGTTCATATTCAATATATTGCATTAAAAAAGTGGATTTTCCCCATCAAACAACAGGGAAAATTTTTAAATTTTCATGAAAATTCAAATTTTGACAATCCGGGTTAGGGCCCTTTTCCTACTGTGTCCCTCATGCAGAGATGGGCGAATTCGTATTCGTAAATACGAATACGAATCTGATTAACATCACCCTAAGGTGTGAATTTGAATACGAATAAATTCACATTCACAAGTGTAAATACGAATGGATTTATATTTGGAATTGTGAATACGAATACGAATATCAGATTCACATCTATGAATACGAATCTACTCAGATTCACATCTATGAATACAAATCTACTTAGATCCACACTTTGATTCACCGAAAATTCAACTGAAAACGCCAATACGAAGTCGGAAAATACCCCAAAATGATTAAGTAAATAAATAAGCAATAAACCAGGAGATTTCCGAGCATCGAAGGTAAATTGAGAGAAAAAACTGCAGAAATTGGCCACGTTTGATCTGCAGTACTGCGGCCCAATCGCAACAGCTTATCTGAATAGTGTGAGCCGCCGCTTTTCCACATTCCTTGAATTGGACACAGTAGAAGGTAAGAATGCAGCCGTCAATCAACCAATCCATCAATTTCCATTCGGTCGTCCACTTCATTTTCAGGACACGGCAACCAGACTTTTTTGAATATGGGGTATGAAAGAGCTGCAACTGCAATTGCCTTGATGATCAACTTGGAAAATACTAGTTAATCCACTTCAAGTCCATTATTTTCGAATAGCTGGCGAAGGAACCTAGCGAAAACGAAGAGAACCACCGAATGGAAATTGATGGATTGATTGATTGACGGCTGCATTCTTACCTTCTACTGTGTCCAATTCAAGGAATGTGGAAAAGCGGCGGCTCACACTATTCAGATAAGCTGTTGCGATTGGGCAGCAGTACTGCAGATCAAACGTGGCAAATTTCTGCAGTTTTGGTTTATTATTCAATGATAAACCATTGTAATCGCTCTTGAAAAAAAAAAAAAAAAATGCTAACCCCTCTGAAAATTTCATGGTTTACGTTTCAAAGGGTGTAGAATCCGAATCTGCAATAAAAAATTTTCCGTCCGTACGCCGTACGCACGATTCTCCGAAACGGCTGGAGCAAAAAATCTGAAATTTTCAGGAAAAATCCATGTTGGTCCGACAACGCCCCAATTCTTTAGCCAGCTCTCTCACTTAATTTAAAGTGCCCTTTAAGGGTTGTCAAAGTTTTGTAAAATCTCTAAAAACCTCAAAAAAAAGTCAAGGCGGCCTAAATTTGGACTTTTTTTGAAGAACTCCCCATGAGGAATCGAATGAGCCCTTCCCCAGGTCCGTAGCTCAAACCATTCCCGATGTATGGCCCGATTTATGGTGCCAACATTTGCGTTATTTTGGTTTATTATTGTTTTTGTTTTGATTGCAGTGACCTAGTGATGTAGTGAACGTGGGTAATGGAGTGAACCCCTAAAAGGGTTTATAGCCGTTACACGGGTTGAAGTATTCTGATAAACATAAAAAAACGCTGCAAATTCTTTCACTGGGGTTTATTATTCAATTGGCTTGCGTTCATGATTTGAATTTCTACTAAGCTTGGAGTGTGCGTGTTTCACAGGTGATAGAGCGATTATTGAATTTCAGGAGGCACACAAATATGATCAACTGATCAATCCAAATAGGTATTTTGGTTGAGAACCAGATTTAAGTGCTCTATGCATATCTCCTGAAATTCAATAATCGCTCTATCACCTGTGAAACACGCACACTCCAAAGCTTAGTAGAAATTCAAATCATGAACGCAAGCCAATTGAATAATAGAAAAAAACCCCAGTGAAAGAATTTGCAGCGTTTTTTCTCCCAATTTACCTTCGATGCTCGGAAATCTCCTGGTTTATTGCCTATTTATTTAATTATTTCATCATTTTGGAGTATTTTCCGACTTCGTATTGGAGTTTTCAATTGAATTTTCGGAGAATCCAGTGAATCTAGTGAACCAAAGTGTGAATCGGAGTAGATTCGTATTCATAGATGTGAATCTGAATTGATTCGTATTCGTATTCATAGGTGTGAATCTGAGATTCGTATTCGTATTCACAATTGCAAATATAAATCCATTCGTATTTACACTTGTGAATGTGAATTTATTCGTATTCGGATTCACACCTTAGGGTGAATGTGAATCAGATTCGTAAATTTACGAATACGAATTCGCCCATCTCTGCCCTTATGTATCCAATGTCATACTCCCAACTCCTAACCTGCGGCAAAGGGGCAAAACTTTAGTTTTTGATGAAATTTCCAACATCAAAATTCTGTTCCTCCAAATTTCCTTTCTGATCGCGTTTCCCTTGAGAATTTTCTTTAGTTGTGACATCACAGCCCAACCTAATAACATTTCGATTTTTAAATCCCCACAACTTTAGGTCACTTAATTGCAGGGTCTCTAAAAGCTCCATTTTGTAGAATACTACATCTAGCTTTTATTTGTCCATTTTCTCGTTAATTTTCCTACATTTTTCAACTTCTAACCGTATTGAAACTATTCGTTTTCATCTGCTCATAAAACTACGATATTCATTCGATGATATTTCCACGTTAGTCTTTTTCCAATCACCTACCATAAAAATTTTAAATTGAACCAAATCATCGCCAACCTTAAAAATGTGAAACACTAAATTTTGAATAATAGGTTAGGTATTTCAGTCTTTTCATTCCCCTTAACGTAAAATTTGACAATAATACATGTTAATGTTTTCCTTATTTTTTACTTTAATGTTTTAAATTATTTGCAGCACATTATGAAAATGCCCGGTGAATAGATAAATCAGCGATTATTTTCCAACTTGCTTATCACTGGTTTACTGTTACATAAGAAGAAAAACTACTTTCCATCTAACACGTAATTCGATTCTAAAACCACATATTTACGATGTTAAGTGTCCAGCCTCCATCCGATATCAATAAATTGAATCGTAAATGAACACTCATGAATGTTTCATCGCAATCCAGAAAAAAAGTCTTAATAGTGATTGTCACATACTAAAGCTCGCTGCGTGAGCTACCTTTAATTGATAATGGATTACAAGAGGTGTAGCAAGGTAGACTGCATACACTTTCAAAACTATATGGGTATCTAATTGAACATATCAGAATGTGGATCGAAATGAATCTAACGTAGCATGACGACAATGTTAAACAAAATAATGAACCAAAACAACCCGTAACACGAATGAGAAAATACGATTATAATTGGACTAAAGATTTCCAACAAAGAGATCCACCCTAATTTATCTTTTTTCAATTCCATTTTCCATGACGATAATAATGAAACGTGCAGATTATTTCGCCTGACAAAATATTATAAACAGATTGAGTGAGGAAGTTGTAACTTAATCACTATTCCAACCTATTACAAACTAATTGAAAACATCCCACTCTGTTACTTTATACGAAAGAATTCTTCAAAATTCAAATTTTTATTATTTTTTGGAGGATCTACGTTCTCCAATCAAAATAGTGGTCTATTTTTGTGTCTTTTTGAGGACTTTTCGCATCACTACCTGCCCTTTATTCAGAGATGCATAAATACGCAATAGGCACGAGTAGAATCATTAATATTCATGGAGCCTAGCTTGATTTTTGACTTGTTCACTAACTTTTATCCAATTCAAGTAAAAAGGTACGTACCAAATTGAACTTGGGTAGTCAACTTTTTGGGCACCTAAGGTCCTTTTAACAGAAAAACCAACTAACATGCATCCTTGAACTGTACTCATAACGTAAACTATACTGTGCCCTGCTAGAATTAACTGTTGCTGTGAAAGTATGAACGGTTGTACTCAACTAGCTGTCTAGAACTTGAAAAACGCCGTTTACTATTGATGGAAAAAGGCGGCGAAATCGTGAAATAAGTAAACTCTACGTGTTATTTCAGAAATGCCTACAGGTGCATGGAAGATATGTACGTAGTCAGAGCAGAGAAACTACACCTATTTGTTTGTTGATCAGTGGTAAAAGTTTTTAGCCGTTCGATTCGGAAATACGTACTTACCCACTAGCGAATCCGAAGATGCAAACAAGAAGCATACGATAGCATAACGAGAAAATCACATTGAGATGGTAATAACGGAATTTAATGGGCATTTACATCAGATTACAATGCATTCACACGTAACGTAAAGTGACACACAAATTCGTGGCAAACTTACTTTTGATTCGGGTTTGAAGCAGGCACGAGCGTCGACGTGAGCGTTGTTTTTGTCTTTGAAAGACCCCATGAGATCGCTGTTAACAACCATTTTTCGTCGGAGCTCGTCAAAAAGGTACGGAAAAAATGGGTGGGTCAGCAGACGAATTCGTAAAGTATTTCACGGAGAAATGTAACTCACGGGTGACTGAGTGACACTGAAAGTGCCTTGGGAGAGTTGAAAACCATCGGATCAACAAAAATAATGATTCATTTTCGAGTGAGGGACTCGATAAGTTTGAAATGTTATCAGAGGGTCAGCATCGTTATCTGGAACGAAAAATGACAGAACGGGAGACGGCAAAGGTAGACAATCGGATCGAGGATTGACAGACGCGCCCGATGGACGCCGAAAGTGGGAAATTCAGTTTGGAACGAATTCAAGTTTTTTCCCTTCCGTGAAATGGGAAAATTACCACCTTCCCAAATCACAGAACGTATTAAAAATATATAAATTTACATATTTTGGGATTAATATGAAATTTGGATGGATATAACATGAATTAAAGCTGAATAACACTTACGAAACTCGATTAACTTGATAAAATTTTCAATTTTCCGATTCGCAAGGTTTTTAGAGAACTTTTGTGCTGGATAGTTGGTGTCCGTGCTTGTTATGGTTTCCTTCTTATTCTTCTTGTTCTTTTGCCGTCTTAGCAGGAAGTTTGCATGGATCTGGGACATCAATTGTTCATGGATCTGTTACTCTTTGTTGATACTGCACTATTTGCTAATTTTCGCCATATATCCAAATTATATCACTATAGTGTTGAAAATATTCATCTTAATGTAATCTTTCAACTCCGAAAATTGTAGGTAGGACGACGGCTTTTACATTGAGTTCCTTGAAAATTATAGCATCCATGTGAATATTGGACAAAACGATGCATCGTAATTCTAAATTCGTTACAACGAACTAAATTTAAGCCAAATGCCTATATTGGGTTGATTTTAATTTATGTATTGGTCTAAAATATATTCTAGTACTATCGCACTAAATATTGCACTATTTTCAGAGGAGAGCACTAAAAGTTACCCAATGGAGAATATGAACGTTGGACAATACGATACTCTGTGAGTTACATCAAACCTCATCCTATCAATTAATTCCACAACTTTATTTTAATATTTTCTCGGAATACTGTTATTATTTTATCGTTTCTAGGTTGGGAAAAATTGCTTTCATATCGGTTGCTTGGAAACGCAAAAAAAAGAAGAAATTTTCTCATCGTGTCAGAATGTACGTCTATTTTTACTTGTAGTTACACCACACTAAACTTTATTCTGGTATTATAATCATTTTGAATTGTAGAGTTTTATAATTGTGATTTTTTCTTTTTTTTTCTTTTCTTCGGGAACCAGAGGTTTCTTTGGCCGACGTGGAGGGAAAGGCCAGTGTTCCGGGCACCTGGAGCAGTGTTCACCTTTTTGTTAGGAAAGTGAGATTTCTGGACCGTTCAGCTAGTAGTGCTCAGGAAACATGGCGGATAAAGATGAATCGGAGAAGACCATCGCCGAAGATTTGGTCGTCACCAAATATAAAATGGCCGGGGACATAGTCAATCGTACGTATAACATTCGTATAAGTATTGAATTGAAAATGAGTGGACTTGGGGGGCGATTTTACCTCTACAAATACAGATGTGAGCCCGCCAAAGGTGCCGCGTGTACCTCAAGTGCGTACGCTGAGGGCCATATGGACGGGGGGCACCCACATTTTTCGGGTCAGATCGCTAGTGTAAGCTAATTTATCAAGTTAGTTTCTTAAGTTTTTCCCTTTCCAGAAGTTTAGCTCGAATCACTGGCTTCTGAGCATTATTGTTGATATCAGAGCGGTCACCGCTACGATTGCATTTCCATCTCGCTGTGTCGAGTTCGTGGTCATTTTCCCTCGCTTTGTCCACATCCTGGTTGAAGAGTTGGTGAAAGAAATAGGCCACACCTCGAAAACTTGATCTATAACGCTTGCTTATGTATATTGTACTGAAAGGTTTGATTTAGGATGTTTTCCTTCTTCGAGATGTACGAACTTGAGTAGTTAGATCTCCCCCAAATCCAGTGCACTCGAATTTATAAAGAGCAGTGTGTTTGTCCATAATAGCGATGGTGCAAATGTGCTATACACGTCGGAAAAACATGTTACCCAATGTTCAATTCGGTTCACTCTTAGGTATTCTACTTATCTTCAAAAGGTAGATGACCATACACATACCTATGTCCCATGTGACTAACACCGGCCAGGTGCCGATTCTCGGGTCCATTTCCGATCAAAGTTGCCCTATAATTTCTTTTCAATCTCCTCTAGTTTTGAGTTGTCAGTCATGAGATTTTTTCGTGTATGCGACTCAAATAATTAAGGGAGTTCTGATAATTATTATCAAAACTCCCATTAATTGGAGGAGTAACTTAAATTTGAGTGCACCGTTTGAAAGAGGGTTAAATTTCCTGTCTTTCTGATGGAAAACCAACGTTTTTCAAATAAGCAAAACTGATGGAAAGTTAAATTGGGGAGGAAAAATTGTCTAATGTGGAGAATCTGCACTTTTTTCAATCGCTTTATAAGTCCCTAAATGTGATTTAGAGTGTGAATGTTTCCCTTGTAAGCCTAAAGGTGCGCCAAAATTTCTGCTTTCCGCAGTCTAATCAAAATATATTTAATGCTGGAAGTTTGTGTACGATGTAAGGAGTGGAGAACTCTTGGAATGCAATCCAATTCTTCTAGGGAAAACGTAAATTTTGAAGTTATTTAATGGGATACCACGTGATATTCCTCAACTAATCAAATTGTGGCGCTCCTCGACTCAAAAATGAAGGATGTTTGTTTTGCTGATGGATCCAGTGATTGGATTCACTGATCTACCATCAAGATTTTTTGATTCACTTGATCTATCATCAAGTTGATAGGAAATTGAACGCCCTTTCAAAGGTTGAAACAAATTTGAAGTTACTCCTTAATTATTGATGGAATTACGATCATTTTAGTGACTTAGAGTCGAAAACGCTGTTATGTATACCTTGCAAAACTCGAAACTAAGCGAGATTTAAAAAAAGTTGGGGACATCATTCATCAGAAATGAGTTTAGGTTGTTGAGGTACCTGCCCGATCTTCAATGACTCAAATGAAACATCCTGGACGTGTAAATGTTAGCCCTGCTTTAACTGTAGGCGCCTATCTGTTGGAATAAATGAATAAACAACTTTAATCAAGTTACTTAAGTCTGCTAACATCACCAAATGAATTTGAAGCTGAAACAAGCTGATTTTGGAATACATCTGGTTAACTGTATGGATCTCTAAAATGATCACTCTCACATGATTGGATGTGGTAGATGTACAGGTTTTTGTTCGTTATCAACCCACAGGGCTTAAAGCTTGGTTCAACGTGCTACTGGTTCTGACAAACCGGCACCGGTTCCACTTTTCCTGCAGACGCTTTTTGGAGCTGACGTACCTAATAGAAAACTCTCCCGATTCTAACACTTGATTTTATTATGTTTTAAAGTGAAGTCTGATTGCTCCTGTCATTGGAAGGGTTCGGGGTTTTCTATTTCAGGTTCAGAAATGGCAATTATTTGGTGTGGTTGAATTTCTACTGATCTGAACCGTATCTCGGTAGATTTCGGGTCTGAAATGACGAGGAAATTACACCCCACCTGCTCAAAGTAATTAAAAATCATGTTTTCGACCAGTTTTGGACCATAGCATCTGTGGGTTTAAGGCGATCGGGTTGACTGGAAGTTATTACCAACTGGACCCCAAGCAGGCACCACGAGAGGAAGAACGGTTTTCATCAACCGTAAAGCGGAGATCGCACAGTGATTCCAAACCCTGAAAACCTCCGAG
Source organism: Creontiades dilutus (assembly GCA_031894815.1). NCBI lineage: Eukaryota > Metazoa > Arthropoda > Insecta > Hemiptera > Miridae > Creontiades > Creontiades dilutus. The sequence goes on from JAVIWC010007544.1 coordinate 55,676, forward strand.
ACAAGAATTTCTCTTGTTCTCGTAAATATCTATTTACGACGCCCTCTTCCAATTCTGCAGGGGTTCTAAGTCTTAGTTCTTTGAAAGTTGTGAGAAACAATGCAAGACAGTTTTCTTTTAATTTAACAGGATAGTTATAATACTTTTATATTATTATTACTTCAATATCTTATAATATTGAACCAATATTATGTCCATATGAAAGGCTGAATAGCTATGCTGCCGCTAATAAATGAATTTAAAAAAAACCAGAATATTTCAATAAAACTTTAGCAGAATGTGGTTTTTGGGACGTAGAATTCAAATTTGATGTCAAACAATGCTCAAACATTTTTAATAATCTGCATATTTACATCATTTACTCGCACTTGATTACAGTAAAAAAATCAAATTATTCAGGTAAGCTTTTAGATACCACAGTCAATATTGATCGGTTATAGAATGTGTGTATTTATTGTTTAGGTTTCAGGTTAGGTTATATTCAATGCTAGAGAAATGCGACGTCTCGTTGTATTTGCACGACATCATCAGGTCTTTCTTTCAAATAGGCAATTTTGTACCTAAAAGTGACCCCCGAACATTACAATTACGCATTATTCCTAAAATAATAAGCCCATGTGTTAGAATTATGAGGATTTTTTGGAATGATCCTTATTTTTAAATAAAGAACTTACATGTAACTTACAAGTACATGTACTTCTGTACATGACGACTTGGGGGGAAAGCTGTCCTTTCGGCAGGCTGCCAAGAAACCAAATCTTATTTACTTCAATCAAATCTCCAAATATCTACTCGTTCCATTTTGATAGTCGAAAATTGTGCAAATACCCCAAAATGATTGCCCGTATATGTTATCACAATTATTTTACTTATAGTCTCTGAGAATACACAAAATTTGTACTACATTACCATTATTCGCATCTGTAACTACAATATCATTGAATATAAATATTTAGTTTGATTTAAATTCTCGGGGATGGTATTCGACACAAAGTTACTTTTTAAGTTGGAAAAATGAGTGCGTACCTATGTCCTTAAAATATCGATTAGCTTCTGTCAAACGGTTCAAGTTTAAAATTGTTCTTGCAACCACGCGGCTTTTAACATTAGATGATGTTTAGCACTGTACTTGAGAAAGGATCGGCTACTTGTCCTACTAAACTACAGGAACGCACTTGTTAGGCTCAAGTAGAGAACATTAGGTATACGAACGGACTATTTATTCAGATCGAAAGGTTACATTTGATTGAACGTTAACTTGTACGATAGTCAATTGTAGAGCCTACCAATTAACAACTTATCTCGTTCATGAACGAATGTACGGGATTATGTGCGAATACGGGTTTTGATATAAAACGGACAACACAACGATTGGGACAATAAAGGCGTAGAAGGATGGAAAACTATTTAACCAGCAAAAAGGCGGGGACGCTTACCTTAGTACCAATTCCACCAAGAACAATCAACTCAAATGAGTCAGTACGCGCCTATTCCTTTAAAGTGCATAATTATTATTTTGGTTCATCATTCAGTAATAAACCATTGTAATCGCTCTGGAAAAAAAATTCTAACCCCCCTGAAAAGTTCATGGTTTACGTTTCAAAGGGTGTAGAATCCGAATCTGCAATAAAAATTGTTCCTTCCGTACGCCGTACGCACGATATCTCCGAAACGGCTGGAACAAAAAATCTGAAATTTTCAGGAAAAATCCATGTTGGTCCGACGACGCCCCAATTCTTGAGCCAGCTCTCTCACTCAATTTAAAGTGCCCTTTAACTTAAGGGCTGTCAACGTTTTGTAAAATCCTTAAAAACCTCAAAACGTCGAATCGGCCTAAATATTTACCTGTTTGAAGAACATACCATCAGGAATCGAATGAGCCCTTCCCCAGGTCCGTAGGCCATTCCCGATGTATGGTCCGATTTGTGGTGCAAACATTTGCGTTTTTTGGTTTATTATTGTTTGTTTGTAACCTAGTGATGCCGATAGCGTCGAGTTGTAGTGAATGTGGATACTGGAGTGATAGCCGATGTGGATACTTGTAGTTTATAGCCGATACACGGGTTGAAGCATTCTGAAATGCATGAATCGCTGATAATATATAGGTGAATATTGTTCAATATTATTACTGGGGTTTATTATTATTATAGCACGTAAATCGGTTGTTAACCAAAATACCTATTTGGATTGGTCAGTTGATCATATTTGTGTGCCTCCTGAAATTCAATAATTGCTTTATCACCTTGAAAAACGCTGCAAATTTTTCACTTGGGTTTATTATTCAATTGGCTTGCGTTCATGATTTGAATTTCTACTAAGCTTTGGAGTGTGCGTGTTTCACATGATAGAGTGATTATTGAATTTCAGGAGGCACACAAATATGATCAACTGAACAATCCAAATAGGTTTTTCGGTTGAGAAAGATTTACGTGCTCTATGCGTATGAAATTCAATAATCGCTCTCTATCACCTGTGAAACACGCACACTCCAAAGCTTAGTAGAAATTCAAATCATGAACGCAATGAATAATAAACCCCAGTGAACGAATTTGCAGCGTTTTTTAATTTAAAATTATTCAATTTCAGTCGATTGATGTTTTATTAGGTCTTTAAAAAATGTTAATGAAAGAGAATCATCATGGAGTGGAGATTACATCAGTTGCTTTCAACATTGAACAGATGATTTTACTAATACAATCCTCCGTGAATTAATTTGTTTCTAATCTTATAAAATCCTTCAACAATTGTTCAAAATTAGAAGAAAAATTACTAATTTTGTCTGTGAGCGTGATAAAGTGGTGATTATTCGACATTTCCTGATGCATAACGCGCACCTGATAATTCATAACAGCTGTGTTTCCCCTCATACTGCCGTCTCGTGTAGTTTTATTTACGATTACGTCAGGGCTTTGAGTTACTTGCTGTGTCTCTGGGGTCGTAGCTGCGTTATTCGAGTCCTGCTGACGTAAGGGTTCTCGGCCGAGTAATTCTTTCCCTTCGGCAAGAAAACTGCGCCAATTCCTATCAGCCTTGCGAAACAATCATCTTTCTTTTGCATTATAGTTGATACAATTCATCAAAATTGTTTTTGCTATGAGGAAAGAAAGAAACAACCGTAAAAACCTTGAATTGAAACGAATTTCTCTCTTGTACACTGAATAAATCAATACTGATGGAGGTTACAAAACTTTCTTACCTCAACTGTTGTTTTGGAAAATTGATTGATTTCCACAATTACCTATTAAGGTAACGGCACCGGTAGTGGGCACTGCTCCAGTAGTGGCCATTTTAAAGTTTATATTTGAGAAATAAGGATTCCCGGTCTCCTAGTGGCTTCAAACTTGCAGGAGGTACAGCTCATGTCATCTTGTAGTCAGAGGTTGAACTAGGAGTGCGCAGAGCATCATTGGAAATTGTGGTAAACTTCTCAATATGACCGTCCCTAGTTTCCTCGTTTGTTGGGCTGTATCCTAGAGCTTCTACTGGATAGAATCAATTTTGTTCATCTGGTATATGATATTAAACACGTAAGGAGGGCAAAATGTCAAGTGGCCACTACTGAGACATGCACGTGGCCACTACTGGAAATTTCGTAATTTGATGTGGCCACTACTAGATCAAAATAAAGGTGTGAGAAAAAATTAATAAAAAATAGAAAAAATTGTTCTTTTGATAGTTTTAGGCAATGGATATGTTAGGGAAGAGTCGGGCTGTATTCTAAATGAGTCCTGAAGAAAGTCAGTACTACTGTTGGCCCACAATTGTCAAAACTAAAGAAAAAAATTCTTAACTGTGGCCACTACCGGTACCGTTACCTTACGATAATTATAGGCTCCCCTATGAACAATAAGACATGAGACTACTCATTCCACCTAAATTCGGACATGTTTTGTTTATTATTGATGCGTAATTTACGTGGCAAGACGACCAATAAATTCTCTACCTCTACACTTTCTCTGCTTGAATGAATCACTTTATCAATGGCTCTAATCTCTAAGGGGCTGACCCATTGTGAGTAAATTCTAATCGCCCGAGAAACGAGTACTACAATCTTTTACTGATAAACACAACTCCGCTGTCTGTCATGTTTACATTGCTACTGCCAAACTGGTATCGTAAGATTAAAGAATTACAAGATTTTCAAGATTAGTGGACAATAGTTTAATTCTATTTAAAAATCTTGGGACATTATATACCGAAGTTGGTGACTTTGAGGCAAGAACATCCCAGTTTTACAGACTGACTTTCAAATTTTCTTTTTTCACCGTCAAAAAATTTGAAAAAACAACTTTTAGTTTATTATTTTCAATAAGCCTTACTAAGCCTTTTTTATCGCAATTAAAGATGTTACAGAAGGTTTAGAGAATTGTAAAAATGCTTAATCAAAATAAAATTAATAAAACTCGGCGCTACGCGCCTCGCCGGGGGCTGCGCCCCCTGGACCCCCCTTTTGCTTTTATTTATAGCCTGCTGCTACAAGTATAGAAACGTAGAATATGCTTTAGCCTCGAGTGGACGCTGAGCTGCAGAACGTTCAACGGTGATTATGAAACGTGTATTAGCGTTTAAGTAACGTACACTAACGATGTTATTGATATGGCGGGCGAATATGGAATCAATGCACGATCCACCACGATAATCCGCATTCTTGTATGTGACAATCAATACAAACGTGCGCAAATCAATAGAAAAACGACGGTTTATTTTATTGAAAAATGAAACATAAAATTATTAAGGTAAATGCTCCTTCAATGAATTTAATAAAGTCTCCGCTGAGCGCTGCACCCTCAGGCTCTGAGCCCTTAATTCCTTTTCTTTAGAGAGGGAGGCGCACAAAGAGGACGATTCGCGAACGACTGAAACTCCGATTTACATAAATAAAATTACTCACTTCAAACGGGTTTGTCGCAACTACGACACACGGATAAAAAAAGTTCCAGAACTTTCTTAATAACTTTTATTAATTAATTTTCAAATATTTTCAAATTTATCCGTTTCAAAGTACTCCCCTTGGCTACGTATACACTTCTCCAATCGTTTTTTCCATTGATCCATGCAGTCGGAATAAGCCTCAGATGGGATGCTGTTTTTTGCTTCCAGCGATTTTTGCTTCAGGACGTCTATGGAATTCGCTGTCCTTTCATCGGGGGAGCTTAACAAGAAGAAGCTGCAATTGGGGGCTGCAGGTCAGGTGAATAGGGGGGCTGGGGAATGACGGACATCGCGTTTTTGGTGTAAATAGAAAGACTGGCGAATCAGGAGGGAATGTGACAGGGCGCATTGTCGTGGTGAAGCACCCACTTGGATCGCCGCTCGCCCACATTTCTGAATAAAATTCCTACTCACAGCTTCGCGCAATTTTCTAAGGGTTTCTAAATAACGAAATCGGTTAATTGTCTTACACCAGGGTGTTCACTTGGGCCACATGAGCGTCCTCAGTTGACGTCGAGGGTCTCCCTGAACGAGGGTCATCTTCGACGGACATCCTCCCTTGTTTGAAACGCTGGTAGCACCTTGAACGACCCATGGTTTCTTCCTCGTAAGCCTCAGTTAACATTTCCGTGAATGATTTCCCGAGTTTAACACAGAATATGACAAAAACTCTCTGCTCCTGCTTCGCGTCCATCGTCAAATTCGCCGCTGTACAAAATTGCGCTCCACTAGAAATGCGATAACTTCCTAACTAAGAAGGTTATCGCGATAATTCAAAATTTGCGTGACTCACGAAGAGTAACGCTAACAGCTGAGAATCGGGAAGTTTTTAACACTCTCCGTTCGCGCGCAAAATCAAAAGTTCCGGAACTTTTTGATCAGACCTCGTACTACACACGGATGTAAATATGCAAGTTGTTGCTTGGTGATCGCCTTTAGTTACCCAATGTGCTTATAAACATCAATTATCGGTGTTTTATGATCATATGATCTGTTTCTAAAGCAGCCCAGAACGTTCTAGACTTTTCCGTGTCACATTTCGTTACGCTCAAGCGTTCCTTTTTTGCTAGTTAGTCCATGGCTAAAGCGTATTCTACGCTAAAACATCTCAATAACTTATTGGCAAAAAGAAACATCCAAAAATGTGTTCTTCCGTTTGAGCTTGATGTACTGCCTGACAGTACAATAATTATGTTGGAATTCGACGACTGCTGTAAATTATTGTTTACGGTTCTGGACGTAACAACGACGTTTCATTGTAGTTGTACAACATCTTCAGGGCTAAAGTAAGCTAAGTGGAGTGAAAACTTAGCTCAATGCTTGGTAGGCCTCCAGTTGACACATCTTCTGTGTATTGCATATTGACAGAATCAGCGTGTATCAATTGGAAAATTCTGATACTAAAATATTTAATGTGAATGGTACAGACGATAATTTTGCAGGATGGACAGTTGAAGGGAAATTATAAGACAGTAGTGATGTCAAGAAATGAGGACCAGCCACTCACTCCATATTCTATTTACTTCCAAGTCTTGAAGATGTAGTACAAGAACAGTGAAACGTCGTATTTCTCAAGCACTGAATCTAATTGAGGGATTTCTTCCAATAATCAAATAAGTTCAAAAATTAAAAAAACGAGATAGATGTGCCATTGTATTCCTCAACATACAAGCAATCTACGGGAAAGATTGTTTCTACAAGAACCGTGTACGTCCACTTGCTGCAAGGCTTCTAAACTTGGTCTGATACACCTGAGAGAAAGTCATCGAGATCAATCTCAGAGGGATGTACATCTGAAACCGCATTTTCGCTCTCGAATAATGCTTGAGAGTCCGAAAGTCAAGATGTTGGAATATTCCATTTCCACTTGAGAGTCGACGTTGAGAGCAGTCGGGAGACAGTTCTTGTCCAGTGCTCGTCTCATTTTTTTTCTCTTGATAGGGGACAACACAGAAATTATTCAGTCTCCCAAAAAGACGTGAGGGATGAATTTAGAGAATATTTCATGACTAACACTGGGGAAGTTGAATGCCAGTATCGATTTATTACTTCCTGAACATTATTACCTGCTCACCTTTATTATTTAATACTTACTCGTTAATATACCAATGTCATAAGTTCAGTAGTACAATGTAGTTATAAAGTTATAACGTTCTGATTTTTTAATAAATTATTAAAAAAATAATCGCACATTTTTTGAGTTGAATTTGTTTTGTATTTGTACATTTCGTAAATGTTATTTCTGGAGTTGCATTGTTTCGGTAATTGAAGACTCCGCTTTAGTAACCCACAAACTTGACAAACCAAATCGTGCTCAACAAAAATCAATTTTTTAGTTCCTACTGATTAATGAAACCACGCAATTACAGTTGCCATTTTTTACATAACAACAAAATAAACTCACAATGTTTGAAGTGGTTTGTGTTGGGGTGAAGCTTGGCATTATAAACTTCAGTTGCTGAAAAACTTCCATTTGCTCTCGTATCTATCTTCCTCACCATCACCACTCTTCGACTTTTTAATTTTTTGCATTTCGTGGGACACCTGAGTTTACAGAGACAATCATAATATATACTTCAAATTCAAATTCAAATATAAGTACGTAAGTAATTCCAATTATTAGTATTAGGTACATACCTGGTTCCGTAAGTTATGTATTTTTCGCTGCACTTCATTTCCGTCGCAGTTGTTGAATTTTTTTGCGATTTCGTCAAAGGCGTTCATTTTTTTTTTCACGATTCCGGTAGCATTTGTGCTTCACGTTCCAAAGAAATTCTTCTGCCTCGTACAGATGAATGAGGTCCATCACTTCCTCGTCCAACCACTCCCTACTCTTATTATTTGCCCAAGTCTTTAGCCATGTTGAGAACGCAAACAAGAACAGACAGAAACTGAGAAAATTCTCAACGCAAACACAAATGCTATTCAAGTTCAGAGACTTCAAAATCTTCCAAACTACGGAAGACTGGAGAAAGTAAAAAAACGAGAGCTAGAAAACGCATTTCACTTGTGAAAAACATACTCTCGGAGAATCTTCGGAAAGATTCAATAAACACTTCTCACAAGAACTAGTGACTGAATTCTCATGACCACTCTCGAACTTCAAACATTGGTCTGATGACAAGAAAAACATCAGTGTTCGGCATTTCAGACAATAACGAAACAAGTCCATTTCAATCAGCTGCTAGAAAACCTATGCGAGAAGTTACTGCGTCTCAGTTTGCAGTTTTATTGTCACGTTGCTTCGCTATGCTTATGTTGATTTGAATAATAGATCTAAATAATGGATTAGGTTCTCCCTTCAAAACTACCATGCGCTGTGACCAGCAATTAATAAACCAAAAGGACTAACACTCGTATAATATTGCGGAATTTATGTGAAGTAAATATCTAGATAGTTGCCTGTATATTACCTCAGTTGTAACTAGTTGATATATTAACAAATAAACGCTCTATAAAAACAAAAATATTTGTGTGCCTCCTGGAATTCGAATAATCGCTCTATCACCTGTGAAACACGCACACTCCAAAGCTTAGTAGAAATTCAAATCACGAACGCAAGCCAATTGAATAATAAACCCCAGTGAAAGAATTTGCAGCGTTTTTGCACACAAAATGCTCTGATTTAAACTTGATTTAATATAAATCTTATACTACTTATCTATAAATCTAATATTCACAAGCTCATGCTGAGAGTGAACTTCATATTAATTATTGATAAACTTCCCTTCAATCAACCGAATGAGCCCCCTCGGACCGCTCTAGGTTCATTGGTTCGGTCTTCCTGAGGGCTAGAACTTAAACAGAAAGAAAGAACGTCAACATGAATGTGAATGTTTCTAAACACGGTAAAAATCGCCTTGTAAATTGACGATTGTAAGTGGCAATCGGACCATTTGATGTAATTGCAACGCATTTTATTCGTAAGAGTTCCTTTTAAATCGAGTTTTTAATCAGTTTTGTTAGATATTTGCTGACAAATCAAGCGTGAGTGTTTCATTTTAGCTAAATTTCAGTTGTTCCATTCGTTTATTGCTACGTTTGTGAATATTTGCAGTAAATTGTACTATTTTTGGTATTTAAATGTCAGCTTTTATTATGTGGAGAGAGGCTCGTAACGTGTTGGTGTTTATGGAGTTATATTAATGACAAAGTCATCCCACGACTTTGGTGAATCTAGAAATGAATTACAAGATGTGGAGGTACACTGATCAACTGAATAACCCTTATGGTTAATTAATTTCTGAATCAATGTACGGTGCTGAAATTGAATAGATCTCTTTTTAAAGCATCTAGATTACTATTAAAAGGTATGGAGGCACCGATTTAAGATAATGTGCACAGGTCAGTGATAACGTAGGAGTAAGTTGCAACTTGAGATGTCCTGCTTGATCGGTTGGTCTGTAAGTAGTGGGATGTTCTTAGTTTAGCATTCTCTGAGGTATTGGTGCCAGAAATTTTGCTTATTGAAGGGATTTTATGCTTTGCAAATACAGTTGGGCTTTAACAAAGTCTCTGGGTTAACTGAAATGTAACAACAGAAGTCCGCCGATTACAGGATACGTTATCAGTATTCATATTTGCTCAGGTGGCAGTTAACAAATATTTATCCAGTTAAACATGAACCAAGAGTGGCAGTTGTCGAATATGGATTCACGGTGTTGTTGACCTGGTGGCAGTTATCTTCATTTTCGTTCAACCTCCGCTAATTTGAAAATTAACCTTTATTCTGCTTTATTTCTGCTGGAATGAATAGGTGGAGCCACCTTGATATGTCTGCCTGACTTCTTGGAGATCAATGTTTTATGAATAGTTTAAACGAATCTCCCAATATCAATGGATTTTGCAAAACAATCCACTGATGGAGATAGAAGTAGCGAGTTTAATGAGGATAAGTAATTACTTGGGTAATCAATTCATAAATGAAGCCGATAAGTTTATAAATATTTTCTTTGATAAAGGGAAACATACTGAATGTATGTGTACGATCTGCACTCAGGCTGTATAGTTTTAATTTATTCAGAGCATATCAATAATCATTGGATTCCAAAACAGTGAGCTATACTAAAACAGTACTGGTTTCAAGTACAATTTGTCTTTAATTTTCCATTTGTTGTAAACAATACCTGATAGTTCTCATAAACGGTCTCTCTTACTTTGCGGTAATTTCATGATTTTCTCCGTCTTGTTGCAGGAGTGTTGAAGAAAGTCATCGACGCCTGTGTCCCCGACGCCTCCGTCCGCCAAATCTGCGAATTCGGCGATTCTTTGCTTAATGAGGAGACGAGCAAGGTGTTCAAAAAGGAAAAGGAACTTCGAAAAGGTGCACATTTAATCTTTCATCCACGTATTTTGTTGGAAACTTGAATGACGATCGTTGTCATAAAAAAATCTGAAGGGATTGTATAAATGCTACACAGTAAAACTGCTCAGCGAGAATGAAGATCAAAAAGGTCGCTCATACCAATCAACAAAAGCCCAACAAATACTCCTTAACGGATGCAGGGTGCAGCCCCGTAGAGAAGGGGGAGGCATTGGACCCAATGCCCTGGCCTTCCAATCAATCTTTCCTTTCTGATCTGGAGCATTTAAGCTTTTGGTTCAAGACACCTGGTCAGCAGAATGCACATCAAAAAATGGTTTTTCCTCCTAGAGCTCCATAATTTTGCCCGTGGCCCGAATTCTCTCTCCAAGGACCTGGCAGGCTCTCCAAGGCTCTGGAGCATTTAAGCTTTTGGTTCAAGACACCTGGTCAGCAGAATGCACATCAAAAAATGGTTTTTCCTCCTAGGGCTCCATAATTTTGCCCCTGGGCCCGAATTCTCTCTCCAAGGCCCTGGCAGGGTGTCCTGCAACAAGTTTATCAAACTGGTTTCAAAAAATGGGTCTAAAGGTTTCTCTCCAAGGCCCTGGCATGTCCTGCAACAATTTTAGACTTTGGTCGAATTTTAGAGGGTTCAGAATTAGTCAACATTTGAGATTTTATCATGGAACATGCTTTAGCCTTGAACTAAACACCCAAGACCGTTACGCAAGAATGAAACGCGGGAGTGTAACAATTTTACTTTCCCAACAGAGTCTATTTTAGTGGAAAGTAGTGTCCAATTTTTTACATTCACTGTCCATTCCTCTCCTATTCCACAGTATTGACGTTGTGCCACACTTTTTTTTTCGATATGGGATGGGAGGAACCCCTGGTCACTGAGACGACATTGATCTATTGTGACACTTTCCCAGTTTCACTTCAGAATCTTTGTAATGGCCTCTTCATTCACAAAGTGAAGGAGGTTCTTAGGTGTTTCCTTGGCAATATCGGCTGGAATTCTGGAATCTTATTGATGCAACAGCAGGACAGTCGCAGAGTACGTGTTCAGCTGTCTTGGCAGCAGAGCCGGCATTCTGTAGTCCTGACCTTACCCATTTTGTCAAGGTGGTACCTTGGAGGACAGTGGCCAGTGAAGAGTCCCACAAGTTTCCAGAGGTCTGTACGCCTCAGTGGCAATAGGGAGTGTGCGTGTTTCTTTGAGATTGTAAGAAACCGCTTAGGAGTATCTTGCCAATATGTTGTTCGAGTCTTGTCCTAACATTTTTGGACCTGTTGAGTTATATAACTCTCGGTAGCCCCTAGTTGCTGGTCCAATTGGGCTGGATCCCTTTTTAGCTAGTCGATCAGCTTCTTCGTTGCCTTCTATTCCTTCATGACCTGGTACCCAAAGCAACGTTCATTTGATGCCGTGAGGTGAGGCAACTCCAGGTCAGCTTTGATGTTATTGAGAAAGCAGAAATGGCCTTTAGTGCTGCCTGGCTGTAATATGTAAATTCTTGCTCCTCTGAGTCGTTTTCTGGCAATCCCTTGTGCACACAATTCAATTGCATGGGCCTGATAAATGGTGGCTACATTTGTGCCACACTTGATATGAATCTTTGCAATTATATGTTTCATATAAACCCTTACAGTGTATGTTTTTTTACATCTTTGTTTTAATCCTGTTCATTGATTATTTCAGGTATCGCTTTTCCTACTTGTATTTCGGTGAATAACTGCATCTGCCACTATTCACCTTTAGAGAGCGAGCCGGAACAGTTGACTCTTAAAAATGGCGATGTTGTCAAAGTGTGAGTTTAGATATTTATTTTATAATTAACCTAACTGTTACGGACTAAGTCACTCGCGACGAAGTTGTGGAACCCCATTTCAAATAAAAACGGAGTAAGATGCTTGAGTACTGTGGTCAAACTGGTAGGAAATTTAGGGAACGAATAAAAGAGCATGAAAAGGATTTCAGGGACAACAAGGGTGATTCTGCCTTTGCAAGTCATCTGAATGAGTCCAATCATAGCTTTAGTTTTGATCTGACAAACAGGCAATATGTAGAATTTCCTCACTTTTGCCCAAGGGGGGGGGGGGGGGGTATGTTGGATGTGTGGGTTCTTTCTTGCAATAAGTTTGGCTCCGCCTCCATAATGATACTATTAGTGCCCCTTTCACTTTGTAAGCCTTGAGTGGCATTGGTTGGTCCTCCCCGCCCCTTTCACTTCCTTGAGCCAATAGGATTCAATCTCCTCTTACTTGATCTTATATAAGACATGCTTTCTGTGATGTACTTTCAGTTTATGTTTGTTACTGATGATAACCTAACCGTCGAAATCGATTTAACAGTGTAACTCTTTACTTTCGTGGAAATATAGACAACGTTCCATCATACTCCGTTTTTTAACCTAACTGTGTATAATTACTTTTATTTACTCGAGAAACTAGATCGTAGATACACGTAATTCAGGAACATTGTGTTTTTAAATTATTCATTGTATGAAGATCTGCCCGAAGATGCTCTTATGGAGTACCTATTTGGAAACCATACGGAACTTTCCAATTTCTTGCGCAATATCGGCTGAAATGTGTTTGCTGCATTGACAACTTCGTGTCTAGACCCACAAAACTGTCCAATTGTTACTTGTAAAATTTTGTTACTTGTAAAAAAACTTAAATTTTGGGAAAAATCCATTTGGAACCGCCAATTTTGGATTTACGAAATAGTACACAGTGGGATTGATTTCGAGATTTGGGTTGGTGAACGAATCCTAATGGCATCTAACTTTTCAGTGGAAAACATTGTTAATCACTTTATTAAAACCTGCTGATTATGAACTGGTCAAATTCGAAGTAGATTTAACATCAACCGGGAGCTAGATTAGTATTCATCATGCTCCTGGTACCCGTTCCAACTGATCTACACTTTACTTGAAGGATTGATGTAGGTTATTTTTTTGCTTCTTGTTCTTTATCAGCAAACTGATAAGATTCCTATGCAATAACGTTCCCAGTTCAATTGCAAGACCTTTTCCCAGTTTGATTGACTTCCATAAAGTGCACTGGCTCCTCGATTCCCCCAGATCAATTACCATCCCCAGCAGCACAGAAAGCGATTAGGAAAACAGCAGCACAGAAAGAGAACAGAACAACAGCAGGTAAAAGATAAGATGATAGTATAGCAACCAAGCTACAGATAAGATGAGAACCCTCCCCGCGGACTAGTATCGGAATTTAACGTCTTGTCCTTGTATCATATTTAGAAACCATACAAAACTTTCCAATTTCGTGCGCAATATCAGCTGAAATGTGTTTGTTGCATTGATAACTTAGTGTCTAGATCCGTCAAACTGTCCAATTGTTACTTGTAAAATTTAGTCTAAAGTGGGATTGATCGAGATTTGGGTTGGTGAACGATGCCTAATGCTTTTCAGTACATTGAACCTGCTGATTTGAACTGGTTCAAGTTTTAACATCAAGATTAATTTAACTGGAGTTTGGCTAAACTCCTGTAACTAATTTTCAGGTGACAGTGGACCTAAAGAATTGAAATTACTTACCCTTACTAGATCACTTTGTATCTTTATAAACTTCCTCCTTTAAAATTCACTGGTAGTCTGCTAGAAATTGATTGTCTTGTGTTTTTCATCACTTGGGAATCAAACTATGTTGTGAGAATTACTCATTCATTGCTACGAAATCGGGAGAACGATGCCTACCCCATACACCCGTATTTTTCTGGTCATTGTGACTCACTTGTTCGTCGTTTTGCAGTGATTTGGGTGCACATATCGATGGTTTCATCGCAGTGGTCGCCCACACGATCATCGTCGGAGCTAAACCCGACGAGAAAATCACTGGTAGGAAAGCAGATGCGATGCTGGCGGCTCACTACGCATCCCAAGTCGCACTGCGACTCCTGAAGCCGGGCAACCAGGTAACCTAAACAGATAAAACTAAAATATCCTCAAATTGCAAAATAACTGTAAAATTCTGTCATTAGTACTTACATCTATTATTCTTCGTTATTTTCCGTGATGGGTGCTGAAACATGATGACAATATGGTTGGTGTATTCCTCAGTCACGATCCAAAAGAACAGATACCATATCAATCAATCCCTTTATTCTCCTGTTGTTAGATCGATCAAAGATTCAAATACGTTCAAACTGCATAATGATAAATGCGGATGGAGTTGGTATGGTGAGGTTGTTCGGCACAATGTGCTTCCCCGTTCAGGAAACTCGTCAATAGACTCGTAGGGAATGAGTTTTGGGCACAAAATCAGATCTATGATATCTTCTTTCTTAATTGCAAAGTGCAAAGGGGTCCGCAAATAATCGTGCCCAGTCCTCTGGGTCTTTCCAGAGCAGATCTGATGGTAGAGGTGTACTAAGGAGCAAATCTATTTTTGGTTAATTATTCAATAATAAACCATTGTAATTGCTTTTGAAAAAAAAAAAAAATTCTAACCCCCCCCCCCCCCCCCTGAAAATTTTATGGTTTACGTTTCAAAGGGTGTAGAATCCGAATCTGCAATAAACATTTTTACGCACGATTTTTCCCAAACGGCTGAAGCAAAAAAACTGAAATTTTCAGGAAAAATCCATGTTGGTCCGGCGACGCCCCAATTCTTTAGCCAGCACTCTCACTTAACTTAAAGTGCCCTTTAAGGGTTGTCAAAGTTTTGTAAAATCCCTAGAAATCTCAAAAAAAAGTCGAAGTGGCCTAAATTTGAAATTTTTTATTTGTAAAGGCCTTCCGGCGTTACAAGGTTGGCATACAATTACATAAAATAAACATCACATATCTGTAACTTAAAAAAAGAAATGAAAGTGCTTATCCACAAATTGAGGAGAAGTCACCAATAAGAGAGAGGTACTAGTGCAGGAAACCTTCATTTAAAAGGAAAACTCTTGTTTTAATACAGTTAGTTACGAAGAAATACATTTTTTTGCATGTAGTAATATCCTGAAGGGCCAGCAAAGAAGAAATGTCACAGTAAGACAATTCATTATTTAATGATCTTAAATTTTAAGAAAAACGAAAAACGCTCACCACGGAGGACGGGACAGATACATAAGAAATGAAAAATCGTGTCAGGTTCATGAAAATTACATAATGGACAATTAACTAAGTTATCAAATTTCACTGAGAAACGAGGTATGCTTAATTTAGCGAACAGGTTTCCAGATAGTCGGATCTGAGCGAGCAGTCTTCTAACATGAATACCCAAATCGTAATTCAAATACGCGGGGAGCACGTCTTCAGGGGGTCGATGAATTTTGTAAATAGGGCTGAAGGATGATATCTCAATACGTTCCCTGTCTGACCGCTTCCAAAATGATTCGATTCGTTGTAAAATCATAGTCTTATTAATATTGTGAGGATCCTGAGCAGACCATGACAAACTCTCCCCATACTTTGAGAGTATGGCATCCATTTGAGTAACCCAGTTGTACTGCTGATCCGGACTAGCAACATGGAGAGTAAGGAGGCGAGAGAAGCAACGTTTAGGTAGTCTGGAATCCTCCATACTGCACAACTTAAACCACCAACTCAGGGCAAGGCCAGTAATCTTCACCTCCAGGTGCGACAATGCCATCTCAGTACGGATAAAGTAGTCGGGAGTGTTATTGGGCAAAAACAAAATTGATTTGTAAGCACGAAGCTGAGCCTTTTCCAATACGTCTGTGTGGGACACACCCCACGACTCGACAGCATAGAGAGACGACGACAAGACTAAAGAGTTAATCACTACACTCCATGAAGAGAATGGTCCCCCGCGGGCTTTGTGTATCATAGGAAGCAATGCTCGGGAAGCTGTCACCCCTTTCCTAACACATTCCTCAGCATGCTGAACAAAACGCCCTGAAGTAACGAACTTCACACCTAAATACGTGTAGGAATTGGCGATAGGGATCTCCTGTTCTCCACATGTGAACCTGTAACGTGAGGAGATTCTTCCACCTCTTCTAAAAATTAGAACATTAGATTTGGCGTGGTTAATATGGAGGGCGTTCTCAACACAATAAAGATGGAGGGCTTCCAGTATTTTCTTCATTTCTGCGTAGCTGTAAGACAGCAAACAGAGATCATCTGCGTATAGAATTGAGATGACGTCATGAGCACCATCTATGTTTAGTCCACGAAGCTCTCTATCGTGCAAGAATGAGTCCAAATCTGATATAAATAGAGAGAAACATAGTGGGGACAAAACGTCCCCCTGTAGAACCCCCTCCAGAACTGGATATGGCTTGGAGTCCCGGCCATCCACGCGAAGTTTAAAAGATGAATTATTATATAGTGATCTCAGTGTGTTCACAAGTTTAGCACTGATATTTAAACTGTATAACTTAGCCCAGAGTTTGCTGTGGATCAGGCTATCAAAGGCCCGAGAGAAATCAATAAAGGCTACAAATACCTTTCTCGCTGGCAGACGGGTATTGATAGCAATTAAACTTTGCAGTGCGAAAATATTGTCCACACAGCTTCGGCCTTTTCGAAATCCGTTTTGATTCTCCGGGAGGAGGTGGTTCGTTTCAACAAAACTCAGTAACCTGTTAAGAATGATTGAGTTGAAAATTTTAAGGATAGTGTTGAGTAATGAAATGCCTCTGTAGTTGCTAGGATCTGTCGCGTCGCCTTTTTTGAAAAGTAAAAATGTTCTTATTTGGGCTAAAACACTAGGGATTGCACCGCCACGCAGTAAGAGGTTAAAAAACTCCAGGATAAAATCAAGCCAGCATTCCGGGAGATTCTTGTAGAATTCATACACCATGCCGTCTGGGCCTGCTGCTTTCTTGTTCTTCAGAGACTTAAGGACCAACTTGAGTTCGGAAAGCACAATATCGCCATCGAGTGATGGGTCGAAGGTGCCATAAAAAGACATTTCAGCCGTGTCAACTTCAGACACAACGGAGGACATAAGGGAGTCATAAAAAGCTTCTATTGTTTCTATGTCTAGTTGCGAGATGTCAGGAGACTTCTTCCGTAATTTGCAAACTGCCTGCCAAAAGTCTCGAGAGTTACGCGAGTTGGCAAACGATTTCTTCAGTTTTTCAAAATAGTCCTTCTTTTTCTGCCGCAGTATTATTTTATATTCAGCCTTTAATCGAAGATACTCATTCAGGAGGAACTGCTCAAAACCGCGACGTTTTGCCTTTCTGTATGCTTTCCTCATGACATACCTGGCACTTCTGCATGCTGCATCAAACCACAATTGACGTCTTAGAAGAACCCTCTTGGCCTTCTGTCCCTTAATCAGCCCCAGTTTCGAAGATGTTTTGCGAAGTGATTCAAGAATGAAAAGGTACATAACTACAGGGTCTCTAGGCACTTCCCCAAGGACAGTGGAAAAGGCCAACATGGCGTTCACAAACTCCTTCTCTTTCTCTGGTGACCAGAAAAATTTTTCTTCCAGCTCTAAGACCGTCTCATGCTTGACTTCCATGGGAGTCCCAAGGTTCAATAGGGATAACTGACAAACCAAGTGGTCCGCCGTGGAACCTATGTCTAGAACTTCAAAATTGTCAACAATATCAATTAGGTTCACGTCGAGCCATACCTGGTCGACAGTGCTTTTCCCAACATGGGAGATAAAGGTGAATTCACCATCAGGATCACCACGAGACCTCCCATTCACAACAAAAAGGCCGTTTTCCTCCATAAAGCCCACCAGCCGCCTGCCCTGAGTGTTGAGTGTCACATCACGTGAAGTTCTTGTAGGAGAGAGACCACTGTTGAAAAACATTTCTGATGGATATTGATTTTCAACACCTATGCGGGCATTCCAATCACCTCCCACGACGACAAAGGCACGAGGGTACTCATGACAAAACTCCAAAAAAGTATTACGCAGAAGGATTTCCTGGGGAGCACCAAAACCCTCTCTGAAATAAACGTTGCCAACAATCAGCTGCTCACCTCCCGGACAAGTAATTAGGGCAATAATAAAATTTTCAGATTGGTGTAAGGTCAAATAAGTTAGAGATTTATGAATTAACATCAAAAGCCCTCCACTAAAGCGGCCCACTCCCGCTGTTCTGGAACCTCTCTGGGAAATCAAATTATAGTTTTCAAAGTTGGAGCTGTCCTCAGAAAGCCACGTTTCCACTACACAAACTACATGGGCATTATTATCAGAAAAATAATTGAAACCTTCTAGAAAATTAGAAAAACCTTGACAGTTCCAAAAAATTAAATTAATATTATTATTCGCAGGAAGGCTGGTCAGTTTAAAGATTTCTTTTGAGCATTTTTCTCTTCAGGCGAGGCAGATGGCAGGCGCTTTCTTCCATTCCTACCTCCGGCACCCTTCCTCTCCAAGTATTCCTCCTTACGACGTTGTCTCAATTCTGCAGGTAGATCAATATTAACAAAAACTCTCATATCAGTTAGACCCGCAAGTTTAGGGCGATTTTCAAGGATGGCATGTTTTAATTCCATTGAGCGGACCTCTGAGCAAACTGGCCTAATTTTACCGGCCCCTGAGGAGCCAACTCTGTGGACCTCAGTAAAATCAGCCTCGCTACAATTCACACCTAATGTCTCACGACATAGTGAGAGAATCTTCTCCCGGTCGACAGCCTGGTCAAGGTTCTCCGGAATTCCATACCACATCAAATTTTTGCGACGAATCCGACGCTCCAGTGAAAGGATCATCTCATGGTGTGCATCCACTTTCACGTTCAACCGAGTAAAAGTACCCTTCAGCTGTTTTACATCAGCTTCAACTGCATCCAACTTATCAACTTTTAATTTGATGTCCTTTAGTGATTGCTGGCTCGCTGTGTGATTTCTGTTGATTATGACAAGAAGATCAGATAGGCCAATTTCTTCTTTTCCTTGGTTTTTAGTTTGAGAGGATGAGCCATTTGACTTGGTTTGGTTACCGTTTCTGCCTTCAGCCATGATGACACGAGTAACCGTGCGCCTGCGATCAAGCACCGATCAGACCCTCGGCGCGTAGATGTTACACTGGGATGCCTAACCAAATCGTTCAGGGGCAATCGGTTTACACCCCACCGAAACCTGTAGGCTACAGATTTATTGAATAAAGTTTGACAACCTGTCAGAGGCCGTGATAGCGACGGAGCGTTATCAACAACGAGCTTTATCTCTTTATGTTGTATTCCTGGACTCGAGACCACACCCGACCGAGAAAACGATCGCACGGAATTATAATCACATTAAAAGTTACACAGAAATAACTCACGTGACCTGAGAGATTCACTTCTCGACACCCAACGGAATATTTCAACGACCAAGCTGTTGCACAAACGCAAATTAGAAAATAGTGAGGAGAAACTGTTGTATGATGTTTACAGCGCAACGCAACTTCCTCTTAAACGAAAGAGCTATTACAATCAACATTCTGCTCCTGTCATCTCATATTGTGACCACAACACACTGTTGTTGATTAGCGTTCATCATTCAACGGCATTATAACGTTTTTCAGACTTATGCAATCACGGAGGCCGTGCAGAAGGCGTGCGAAAGTTTCAAATGCAAGCCAGTGGAAGGAATGCTCTCCCACCAGCTCAAGCAGGGGAAGATCGACGGCGAGAAGACCATCATTCAGAACCCGACTGACGCCCAGAAAAAAGAACACGAAAAGTTCGAGCTGGAAACGCACGAGGTCTACGCTATGGATGTTCTCGTCAGCACTGGGGAAGGCATGGTAAGTCTATATATTCTAAATACTTGATTATATAAGTATTCTAGTATTCTACGTACTTTAGAATCACTTCGAGAGGGCAAACCAAATATGGTTGGAATCCGTGTGCCAAGTTGGGTGTGGCACATGGCATCCTCGTATCCAGGACATGATTGTGAAAGCCATTGGAATGTGCTAGTCTAATATGTGTGGAATGTAAAGGGTTTCAGATTATATCAATGTACGAATCAGTTGATTTACTTGCAATTATTGTGAAATTTGGATCGAGGAGTTGTTTGGATTTCAAGTTTGTGAGTTGGGTTCAAATTTTGATTTCAAGTTGATGGAGATCAACTTTTTCACCTCCACCAATTCAGTGTTTCTGCCTATCAAAGAAGGTAGCTTGACAATCTTGAAAAACCAATGGCGTAACGACTTTCAGAATAATTCTATAATTAAGCAGAGGTGTGGTAATGAGGTCGATAAGGTAGGTAGATAATCACAAGAGTCATTAAGAACTACTCAAGAACGAGAACATTTGTTCAACATTTCAAACGCACTTTAAAAATAGCACTAACAATAATGTAGAATTAACAGTAACACTAATCATAAATAAGGATTTTTCCTTCCTCCAACAAAAACTTGATTAAATCCAATGGATCAATCATAACCCCTTCCAGTATTTCTCGATTGACAGGATTGCGGTACACAGAGATTGAGTCCTTTTCCAGTTTTTCAATTTTATTTATTTTATTTTATTGTATGTATACGAGGTAATCGTACAAACGGTAGTAAACGAAAAATATTTTTTTCCATCTTCATAGTGGCCAAGGATCTCAAATATTATATTTGCGCGCTCTGCAACCAGGCACAGTTGACACTAATACTCTTATAATCAAATGGGAACCCCAATTTTTTATTGCAGATTCATGTCTACTCAAAATTTCATGAAATTTTAACCCCTCAATTTTTTTTTTTTGATTGCGCGCATAATCGAATAGTGAAATTGTGGTAAAATTTGGTTATTATAATGAAAAAATCATCTTTTTTCGCGCGTGTACCTAGAGCTTCTCTGGATATTGAATAAATTAGGTTCACTGGTATTGAATTTAATGAGAACTAATTAAACACTGTGTCCAGTGGATGAGGGACAAAATTTCATGGTTGGCTAGAAACATCAACTCTTATCAGATGATCTTTGGTTGTGTGTGCCAGCTACTTCGAAAAAACAGAAGAAACAAAATTACTGATCTGATTATTCTAAGGTCAAAATAAATCGGGTGTGCCGACTTTCAACTCTCAATTAATGATTTTTCACTTGACCACTGAAGAAAAAATCCTATTTTTACATTTTTCAACCACCTCTAAAATAATCCTCTAAAAAAAATCTGAAGGCTATATTTTAAATTTAAAAAAAACGGACGTCAGTTGCGCAACATTGCGCAGTTTGCCGCGGGGATGCGCAAATTGATAAAAAAACTTATGAAGATTCAAAAAAAATGTTTTTGTTTACTACCGTTTGGACGATTTTTACAACTTGATTACATATACGGGCTAGGCCCAATACAAGAAATTATATAAAAATTATTTCCAGACACAAGAAAAGTAGAAAAAAAAAGAGATTTTTCCAAAAAAGTGAAAGGTAAAAACAGTAATTCATGAGAAATAGATAAAGAAACATGCTTGCAAGAAATAGAAAAAAAAAGATTACAGTAAAATAACGAAAAAGGAAAATTAACTTTTACGAAGTGCCAACTTTAAAGTAAATATAGAATCAGAAAAAAGGTTGAGATACTATCAAGTAGTCTCTGGGCTCGGTGCAGGGGATTGTTAAATAAATAGTTGGTTATTGCAGACGGACAGTAAAATATTACGGTGTTCCTTGTGATATATGGCGGTGCATGGAAGTTAAGTGATTGAAGCAATTGGGGGGAGACTATATTATTATGGAATAAATTATAAATAAAAACACAATCAGATACTTGGCGACGGCTCTCCAAAGTGGAAACGCCTGATGCACAAAATTTTCATAACGAAAATCATCACAGGCCACTCCTTGCTTGAAAAACGGGTAGCGAGCTAAATTACTAATTAATTTTAGTAGAGTAATCTTGGTGCCAAAACACCTGACACTCTTTGGTCGCTGCTCCCTTGCTGAAGAATCTTCGGATCCATTTGGTCCTTGTGATGTATTCTTACTCGCATGTACACTTCATTGACGTCCTCTTCGATGCCAATATGCTGTTCCCATAAATGACAAGGTAAATCTGGAATGCTGACCAACAAATCCGTTCTGGTCAACAACTTGTCATTTAAATAGCTCCAATCATTTTCGGAGTGCACCAACACAAATACGGTGCTTTCCAGCGTTATTTGGATGTATCATTCCTAAATGGGTTAAGTACCATTCCTTGTGTCGGTAGCCAGCTCACTAAGTGCTAGCTTATTGACGTAACCCTTAGCATCCTGACGGTAGGCCTTTCCAACTTATACAACCACTGAATAGCCATCCTGCAACGCTGGTAGAGCGTTCAGATGTACAAAAGAGTCTTAACTCCCAATCCTCTTCAATCCACTTTTGGGCATCAAACAAGACTAAAGCACATACGACTCCTGTGGGTAGCCATTTTTCTGCCTGTCGATCTGTTGCCTTATCATTAAGAACACCTTCCTCAGTGCTGTTCTTGTCTGTCCACGCACGCAACCCCATTGCAACCTCACACACATATTGACAAATATCTAAGCCTCCTATCGATATAGGTCCACGCTTTCGATGTGTTCTGTCTAGTTTGCTGGTCTGGATGTTCTCTTCACTCGCATCTCAAAAACAAAAAAATCCTAAATCAATCCTTTTAGTAAAGTAGGTATAAACCAGTTGAATAAATAGATCAGAATGAATCATGAACATATGAAGGGGCGCAAGGAAGAACGACCAATGTCAATTTATCAAAAATGTTGGGAATCTCAATTTGAAAGTTTGATTACTCATAAAATGACTTCAGGACGAGATTTTGAACGATGGCAGTGATTGCCGGAACGCATGACGATGATCTTAGTACCGGTTTTGATTCACGATGTGATAGGTTCCGATACAAGCTACAAGATGGCATCACCATCTCATTTGTTCAAAAAACTCTGCAAATTCTTTCACTGGGGTTTATTATTCAATCAGCTAGCGTTCATGATTTGAATTTCTACTAAGCTTTGGAGTGTGCGTGTTTCACAGGTGATAGAGCGATTATCGAATTTCTGGAGATATGCATACAGCACGTAAATCTGTTCTCAACCAAAATACCATTTGGATTGATTGATCATATTTGTGTCAGTTGATAATCTATACTTGTGTGTCCCTTAGTAGAAATTCAAATCATCAATGCTAGACAATTGAATAATTAACCCTAAAATAATTTGCAGAGTTTCATGCATATCAGAATGCTTCAACCCGTGTATCGGCTACAAAGCCTTTTAGGATTCCACTCCAGTATCCACATCACTACATCACTAGGTTACTGATATCAAAAACAGAAACAATAATAAACCAAAATACTGCAAATGTTGGCACCATAAATCGGGCCATACATCGGGAATGGTTTGACCTACGGACCTGAAGAGGTGCTCATTCGATTCCTCGTGGAAAGTTCTTCAAAAAGAGTCCAAATTTAGGCCGCCTTGACTTTTTTTGAGGTTTTTAGGGATTTTACAAAACTTTGACATCCCTTGAAGGGCACTTTAAACTAAGCGAGAGAGCTGGCTCAAGAATTGGGGCGTCGCTGGACCAACGTGGATTTTTCCTGAAAATTTCAGCTTTTTTGCTTCAGCCATTTAGTAAAAGTCGTGTGGACGGACGGAAAATTTTTTATTGCAGATTCGGATTCTACACCCTTTGAAACGTAAACCATGAAATTTTCCCCTTCATATCGATTGCATACTTATTTCTGAGTCTCTGTCCTGCCCTTCTCATTGGTTCATTTACAAAACTATCGATGTATTTTTCGATATGTATGGGAGGTTGCGATGGGGTTGAGTGCGGGGACAGACTAGAACGTTACCCCCTCCTCTTCATTCCAATGGTTCAACAGATGCCCTTCGTCCCGTTGGCTCTCTTCTGTTTCAGAGCCTACCACTCTCTCTCAAATCTGAACCGCAGCTCTTCCACGTCTCTCCTGCCCACATTTCAATTCCTTGTAGACGAACTGTCACAATGTTTTCTTGATTGACAGTTGACCTCTACCCTGTATGTCGCTCGAAGGACCACAACGTCAACAATGAGATGAATTAGAATAAAAACACGTGAACCAGAGAACACGGAAAACATATCGTTTTACACTTCAAAAACATGACAACCAATATTTCATCCCTAGTGAACATCATTCCAATGTAACACCTCATTAACAATAATAATAGCAATGTATCATTAACCCTATCCCTCATATCCATAGCACTTTATCATTTGCCACACGATGGAACATCATCCAAAGAACGTCTATCAGTTATATGATTAAATCATATTACCAGTTTTGTGATACATCACAAACGCAAATCTATTGTTTTCAGTGTTGATTCATATTTCTACGCAAATAGATGTGTCCAATTTGTATTACATCGCGACACACCTCTTCTCCATGTGAATCACCAACAGGGGGAGATCCTGACCCTGGTCATTCATTCAGAGAGTCTCTCTCTCTTCGTTGCATCGCCTAAACATTTACCAAATATCTAAATTTTGACAAATGTATTTTGTTTCAGGGGCGTGAAATGGCAACGCGAGTGTCCGTCTACAAGAAGACGGACGAAACATACCAATTGAAGTTGAAGGCATCTCGTATGTTCTACTCAGAAGTCCGTGACAAACATGGCTCGATGCCCTTCACCCTTAGAAGTTTCGCAGATGAAAACAAAGCGAGGATGGGCGTAAACGAATGCGTTAGTCATAAACTTATCGAACCGTTCCATGTACTCTATGAAAAGCCAAGTAAGTCATTCTTTGAAGCATTAACAGGGTGAGTCAATCAATAACCTTAGCTAAGCTGATGGTAGAAGAGTTTGTGGATAATTCAATCACTGAAGGAAACACTTTCTATTGAATGGGTTACCCTCTCTGTATCATCATCTTCAAGATCCATTTGGGGTTACTTGGCTTTGATTGAAAGAGCAGCCATATCATTGGAAGCTCGTGCTTACCTTACCTGCATATCTAGTTATTCAGGGGTGATTGCGCGAGCGTTCGCTGTTGAGGTGAAAGATGATTCGTCCTGTTGAACATCATCGCGAACAGGCCAGTCTCGGTTCAGGGGCAGTGTCCGAATGTTCCCAAATGTCATGGTAGTTGGGAAGTTTCCTTACAGATAGTAACAGGTGGTTGAAATTTGTTGGCCGATTGAGCCAGTGAAGTTAGTGGAAAAGAGGTCTTGCAAACGTTTGTTATGGCTGGATACAGCCAGGTGGAGGATTGAAGTAGGTATTATTGAGTAGTTGTTGATTCATAAACGAGTATTTTTACCCGAGTTCTTTCTTCTTACCAAAATCTTGGACTTTCAGTCTCCAAAATCGGCTTCCTTGAGCAAGACTTTCCTGCTCCCAATGCTTTGGGATTCGTAATCCTGTCGAAGGCACCAACAAAATGAATCAATCTGTCGGGATTGTTCACTAGATTCATAACCGACAGGGATGAGGGTATGTGTATGGGGCTCTCGTCTTGGATTTGAACGTATTGGTGTCCTATGGGGGAATGCGTGTCCTCTCACCATATCCTGCTGCTTTTAAGCTCTATCGCAGGGGACAGGCAACTGAAGGAAAAGCCGAGTCCCACTAACAGCATGTAAACAGAACGAACTCACATCGACCTGAAGGAAAGGCCCTGCCCGCACGTTTTCCTGCGTAATCCATACACCAGCGTTCTCCCTGTGAATATCACGGCTGACCCAGCATTCATGCCAGAAAGAATGCTTGTTTATGGCCCGCCTATTTTTGAAGAGTTTCCATTTGAAATTATATGAGTAAACGCTCTTGAAACCTCTGTGTTAAGTCTACTTTGATTCCCTTCTGGGAACGTTCGCATAGGGTGTGATTCCAAGGTTGGGAACGTCCATGCATAATACGATTGCCATTCGTCGTGAGCCGAAAGTAATCCTTCTCTTTTACCTCCCGTAACAATGATTTTTCCTCGCTCACTTGAAACTTCACCCATTAAAACTTCAAAACGGAAGCCATAGTGTGGATAACAATTTCATTCAGTTGGATGGGTAGTGATGGCCAATCAGAATGTCTACTGGTGAGAGACACAGATGAAACCTCAATGTGGGGTCAAATTTTACAAGTGATTGTTACCAGTTATGCTGCTTAACAAGTTGTAGATATTTTGGCCTTCAAAGGCCTACAACCTTTTCTTGTTATATGCAAACCACAATATCATAGTAACCTAAACTGATTCACCAATCCTGAGCTGAGTGTACCACAGAGACAGGAAGTAGTTGAGATCATTGTCTGTCCGTCCGTTTGATTGAGGAAGCAAAAAACTGTCAACATTCGAGTGCACCATTGTAACTAGCTGACCTTGGGAGGCACTGACCGCTCTTACCGTGATGTCTTGAATTTCAAATAGAAACATTTGAATTCTGCCTACTCCGCCTAGATGGTGTCTACCGGGAAATCACAACTTGTGTGTGATCTCCATACGACGATTTGATGTTGTTTATTGCAAAAATGAAGAGTTCCGTAATTTATTGAGTTGAAGTAAAATGGGGCTCAGAAGATCGCCTACCTATATTGTGATAACTTAAATGATCGCTGATCTCCATTTGAATGTGTGTCCGGAAGAAGGGCCTATGTCATGATTTTCTGAATTTTGTTTTTTTCATGGAATAATGGCCTTTGTTATGTCTAGTAGCCGTTGCCTTGCTTATTAGTAGCCTTAAGCCCGGTACGCACTGTGCAACAGGCCGCTAGTTGTCATCTGCCATTGGCGGCAAAACTTCTGAATGAGGATCGGAGGAGCGGAAATATATACTTGTCCAAATTGTTTTTGAACCGCATCAAATGTTCCGATTTGATCGCCCTCCCGTACCCAATGTTCTATTTAGGTTTTAGCGCTGCGATCTGGCTAATTGAAAAGTTCGTTGAAATGTTTCCGAAGGAACGGAGCGGCAGTTTGTTGCAAGTGCGTACCCGGCTATAGAATCCGATAGATGCTAGGGAAGTCACGTAAACAAATTGAAAACGATCAAGAAGAGTTGGAAAAAGGGCCTATGTTATCAAAATTTGATAATGCATTTAATGCATTATCAAATCGCAATCAAAGCAAAAGCCAAAGGCTCATTATTGGTTCTCGCAAGAAGGGCCTATGTCATCCAGCTTACGTTAATTTCCTAAATTATTGGCACCTTTGTTTTTTCGCTGTCCTTCACAATTTAGAAATCATGACATAGGCCCTTCTTCTGGACACCTATTCATTTATGTTTTATCCTTTCATTTGTGAGATCCATGAAGCTCATATATTGGGATTATCACCAGTAACCAAGACCCCGCCGAAACTTTCACTTTAGGAGCATTCAGAATGACTTCTAGAATCACCCTCCTACCATCAGTACACTCCAAACTAAAGCTGTCATGATTGACTCACCTCATAGTACCAGATTATATTGTTATACTTTTCAAGTTGTACGATATTGTTTGCTTACTTGATCGCTCATATGGTATTCTCTTCATTTCAGGTGAGACAGTTGTGCAATTTAAATTTACCGTCTTGTTGATGCCCAATGGCCCTCACAAAATTACTGGATTGCCATTCGAAACTGAACAATTCAAATCCGAACACAGTATAGAAGATCCTGAACTTAAGGTGAGGAATTTATAGATATTTATGTGGGTGATTCCTATTTTACGTGACAATCGCTGTCCTTCATTGATAAATAATTTTCTGTTCAACTTTTCCAAAAATTATTTTTGTAGATTTAATGTGGTAACTAGGCCTACTCATGGCTGTCATAAAGTTCGGCTACTCTTCATTGTACATGCCGGTAATTGATCGAAATGTACCTCTAATCTCATTGTCATGGTCTGTCTGTGAGTCAGAGTTTGAACTTAATCCAAAATTTTATCCGCTCAAAGTACGTTTTACCGGAAATATTTCAACTAGTATTTTTTTTAAATTAGTTACTGGATGTTGGTGCGCTTACAAGTGGGACTAACTTTTAGATAGTCTGTACGAATCAAGTGCTCGAAGTTTGTCCCAAACCTTCTGTCTCATTGTCATGGGTTTGAAGGAAATCATCGTAGCTCTCTCAAATAGGGCATTTTTTTGGCAATTCAAAGTTTTTACAGCGTTGGTGACCCTGCCCTTTGAGGAAACACCATGCTTCCGCCATTTATTTACAGTTGGGGCTCAAAAATGAAGTTAGCCGTTTGTAAAACAGGCGTGTACGTTTCATACTTCTCATTGCTATGGGTTTGAAAATCAATCTTATTGATTCGTTTAGCATTCATTTTGGGATA
This sequence comes from Creontiades dilutus, assembly GCA_031894815.1. Lineage (NCBI taxonomy): Eukaryota > Metazoa > Arthropoda > Insecta > Hemiptera > Miridae > Creontiades > Creontiades dilutus. Next base: position 84,066 of record JAVIWC010007544.1, read on the forward strand.
GAGATGTAAAAACTACATTTAATGCAAGTTTCAATTTTTATAAGTGTTCATTAGACTCCTAATCGGAGAAGGTTAATGTTGATTTCTCATTGTTGTGGGGATTTCAAACTTCATTGTTGTGGCTACACAAAAGCCGTCATGGCTGTTTGAAACAATTTTAAGTTTGGTATTTGATACTAAATAAATACTAATATTAAGATGTGATACTTGTTCTAGCACAAAGTCAGGAAAAACTGAAATCAGATATCTGTCTCATTCAACCTTACCTACACATCGTTTACGTACTTCTGTCGTTATTTGGTTGACAAAGCTCATTGTCATGGATGCATACCATTCTCGTAACCTATAAACCTGTAGCTTCTTCTTCTTTTTTGCAATCTTCAGCCATTTCAAACGACGGTTTGTTTTACACTTTCAAAGATTCAAAATTGTAGTGCAATTAGAGCTGTGTTTTTATGTTCTGCAGCCTAAGATGTAGGATATGGTTGATATGATGATATACGGCTGAAAACTATCGGATCCGATAGTGTACATTTAATTTCGATATATCGGAATAGAAAATATTGGCGGAACTATCGATATATCGATATTTTCTTGACATCCCTATCCCCGATCCAATCGTGGCAATCAACCCTTCCTCTGCACTCACAGCTTCACTTTATTTATTTATTTATTTTTTAAATAAATATAACTTTATTGCATAAGATAAATGCATTACAAGTTGGGTTCCACTTAAATTGGTATACAAATATAACATGAAACTTGATTTGGAGGTGAAGCCCATTGGCTTTCTCCTGGAATATATATCTATTTGATATTGGCAAGTTTTGAATAATTCATAACAGTTTTATAACAGAGGTTAACAATATCGTGGGTGATTCACTCACTCTCGTTCGTTAAGTCTCGGTGGTGCTTCCGTTTGAGACGTCTTAGAGGGCGTTCTGGGGGGATTTCGAGTGAAATACTGGATACTAGGGGATTTTCATGGTGTTCGAAAGAGCTGATTAGGTTGGCATAAGATGTCTTCAGAACTTCTTTGACATAAGGCATTTTGAGGTCTTTATGTAGGTTCGTATTGGTCATTAACCATGGAGCATCAGTGATGACTCTCAGTGCACGATTTTGAAAGACTTGGATCCTGGCAAGTTGTGAGTCGCTGGCACTCCCCCAGATCGGGCAGCCATACTGCCACACTGGTCGCAATAATGTTAAATAAAGCAGGCGTTTGACGTCCAGTGATAGTGGAGAGTATTTTCCAAGCAGGCTTCGGAGGGATCTTAATTGGTGTCTGCACTTTTGGAGCGTGGTAGTTATATGTTCACTGTACGTTGGCCGCTTGTCAAGTGTAACCCCCAAGTACTTAACTTTGTCCTGGGTAGGGATTTGTCGATCATCGATAGTGAGTGATGGCTGCGAGTAGTTCCTTCACTTAATAGTGTTTTTTTCTCAATGTGAGGCCTCAACAACTTTAGCAAGTTTGAGAAAGCAAGAAGTCTTGCGTCGGTCGGAACTGGTGGTTGGACGCGTATACTTTCTTTATCCATATCCTCCTTCTCTTCCGTTAACTCCTGCACATGGCCAAAGCAGTTAACGCGACACCCACGGATTGCTGCTTTGTTAAAAACGGAGCCATTTGAATGGCAAGGGAAGAACAGCTTCAAACTTGTCAGGGGTAGGGCACCCAAGAACGGGTCGTGTGAATACGATGGGTCTGTCTTGATGAGGAGAGGAAAGATCGGGGCCAAGAACGGGAACAGGGTAGGAAACGGGTAGTGTAAAGCGTTCTTTAAAGATATTGAATAACTTTCGAAACAAGTCCAATTAATAGATCTGGTTATGTGGTTTGTTCACAGTCTCTGCTTAACTGTTCCGCCAATCCTAAAGCCGCCAAGAAGAAAAAGAAGAAGGCAGTCAAAGAAGAAACCGCCGGAATGGAAGTAGAAGCTGCCGCTTGATTCTCATCAACGGACTTAACTGGATTTTCTCTTTTTACAAATTAAAACAAAAATATCAATGAATGACAAAAAAAGCAAAACAAATCAGACCCTCGCTCTTCGAAGGGATTCAATTTGAAGCCAAAATCAGGAATTTTGTACATACTACGTAGCATTCCCCTCAGATATTTCATCCATGATCAGCCTTGAAATCACGTGAGGTCGTGAAATCAAAAAAACATCGAGAAGCGACTTCTGCATTGTCTCCCTCTCTAGTTCCGTTCTATTTTAAAATTCATTTAAACGTACGTTGAAATTCATCGTTAACAAGCCAAGCTTAAATCGGTCGAACTTAGTAATTTGTAAATGTTTCAAAATTGAGAAAATGGCGAATAGGTGAACTGTGTTCAACAGATTTGATCAAACAGGCCGCATTAATGTTCTCGACCTGTTCTTCTTAACCCCCAACGAAGAAATTCTTATTTTCAATATGTGGTATTTCCTACCACGTGGTGTCGATGCTTCTGTGAGAGAATGAGTTGACATTTTTAAGAAAAAGTACTCTCATTTCATTTTTTTGTTACATTTTATTTTTCACTTAACTGAACGACTAATTTTTAATTTCTTTTACTACTTAATTCAATCCACAGTTATGGAATTTATACAAAATGTTTGTAATTGTCCGAAAAAAAAGGGTTTTTTTCTATTTGTTATGAATGGATTCTATTGTTGTGCCTATTTTTCAAAATAACAGTTTGCCTTATGACAAATTTCGTTTTGTTTATCCTTTTCACCTTGGATTATTCTGAGTTGGCTGGAATAGTGGTGATTCAATACCAAACGGTCGAGATATTATGATCTGGGTCATGGACACTGTGAAGCTTGTATGGCATCATTTGAGAAAATCGAGGGAATGTTGTCCTCAACTTTTTATCATTTACATTAACATTCTCCATTTCATCACCAGCAACTACCGATCTTCAGGAACTGTGCAATGTCATGGCTAGCTGATGCGGTCTCAAGGTCGCCTGGTTGGCAGCATCCTTTGGTGGTGTGTTCCAATAATGTTATCTTCATTTTGCAATTGCACTCTACTCTGAAGGTCCGGGGGGTGATTGTACCACCGTTAAAACCCAACAAACCGAGGGGCCCTATTTGAGAGGATTTAGGTAATCCAGATAGGTCTTCACACACGCTAATCTGACCAGTGGGTTGAACATTGGACGACTTCCGTGTTCAGCCTGGGTACCTCCTGAGAAGGTGGTCATCCAGCCAAGTACTTATAGTAGTAGAGAAGAAAGAATAGGACTGGCCGACGAGGAGGGTTGATGAGACAGAAGGTCACCCCTCTCCTTGGAATGGCTCACGCCCCGCCCTTTTTCCTTCAGGTAGGGAACACGGTTGCCACAGTGAGGGAATATTTCGTTCCCACACGATAGAAATTTTTTTTTTTTTTTTTTATACCTACGTTGTTACTACCGAAACGTTTCGACTCAAAATTCATGATATGATGCAGAGGTTTCCTGGTTACCGTTATACCGACAAAATTAGTCAGTTTCGAAAAACCAAAAGTCCTGAATAGGTAGGTACGACATTTTTGTGCTTTTGTAATTTCGCACAATAAAACAGTTTCTACCTCAACTTCATCAGTTAATCCATCACACTTATTATAGAACACCCAAATATTATTATTATCATCTTCTTTTCCAAAGAAATCGGCGTTTTCTTTTTTAGTGAGTTGTGGTACCTACTAAAATATTAAAGCGGAAGAAAATTGAGCTATTTAGGTCATTCCAAAATTTACCCCCTAGCTTGGGATGCTGTGGTGAAAGAAACAAGTTTTCAAGTAAATCAAAACACCATGTAATGAATCATTTTTTGTAAATTGATACATAATTCAATTACTCAATAAATTCCCTGTAAAATATAAATGTAAGGATACAAATGGTAAAACTGCCTAGTTTTTCTTTGAGTTAATAAATTTCATCAACTGGCTTTCGTTTTCTTTGCCTATGGGCCAAATAATACATCAACGGCGACGATGAAAGCAGTAAAAATTTGAAAAAAGAAAGCATCTTTCCTAATATAAAACAAAACTGGAGGAAACTGGTATAAAATAACTCTGGAGGAATGGATGGAAATATGGCGTATCGCGCTTCGGCACCAACGCAATGTGTAACCTCAGGTAAGACACACATTTTGGAATCGTAGGCGATTCGTCCAAATCTCGTTGCCCGCGTTTGTTCTCCACGTAAGACACGACCTTAGTCTGAGTACAAACTGCGATCAAAACCAGGAAGACGAATAACGCATTTATTCAAACGTTTAAAAAGAAAAAAATGATGATTTATGATAATAAAGTAGGCAGATGGCAAAGTAGCTTCGTCGAACACACACAATCATACAAGTGCAACTCAAGTGGCAGGGAAACGGTAATTACGCGTGGTGCAGGTGGTATACCTGGAATGAGGAGTGGTGGAAAAGGGGCCGGGCTTGGCTGGAATCGGGCAGGTATAGAGGGGGAACTTCTGGACCTATTCTTTCTTTACTACTACAGTGAAATACGCCATATGGTGTCTTCTGATATGGGAGTTCTAGAACATCCTGGGCAACCAGCAGTTATACCACCATGATCATTGTCAGTTGAGGTTTCTTTCTCATTATGTTCAAACTGCACACGTTTCAGATACAAACCCTATGACTGTAACATTGAGTCAAAAGTGGCATAATATGACATCGTGCCTACAAGCACCAGTGGAGAACAGAAACTCAAAACATCAATGGTTTGGGATCAGTAAAGTAAACAAGGAATTTCACCTTGGATTTTCGTCCAACTACCCGGAGGTGTCGCCAGCCGTCATCCAGAGAGGATCGGAACTAGGTCTGGCGATTTCGAGCGTGTCTTCCCATTGCCTCACGCCCCTGGGTTGGGAACGTTTTGGATTCACATGATATCGAGATCAGAGGTGAACTGTCTAACGACAGGACGAGTATACAACACTTGATAGGATTTTGGCCCTAATCATTGATGCCAGCCGGATTTGAACCAGGGCAATCAGTACTCCCACTGAAAGTAAACAGCTAGAGGACTGACGACCCAGTTCGCTCGGACAACCTGTCCTCTGGTTTGGGATCAGTTGTGTGTAGCCCAGCTCCTACAATCGTTTTTGAGTTCTTTCACCCTTCTCTTGAAGAGAAATATGGAGTGTGCAATCAGTATCAACTATATCAGGCACTTCTTCAGACGTTTGCCTTTCATTTGCACCAAGTTGGTTTAATCCTTTCTTGGCCGTTCAGAAGCGCCAGGTCCTGATCATGAGACACATTTTGGCAGATTTTACAAAGTTTAGGAACTACGTTACAGGCACAAAATGGATGGAATCTTATGTTTTCAAGTTGCACAACACAATAGTCATGAGGGTAAAAAAGTGTTCCCAAACTTGGAAAATTAGCGCTAGAAAAAAATAGGAACTATTAATGCTGGTAAATTTTATCCAATTTATAAAAATTGTGATGGCTTCATTGCCATCTCACATTTTTGTCTACTCATTCGTTGTCCAAAAACTATTGAAAATTCCGTTACCTTGGTAGACTCGGAAGCAAAATCAACGAGATTATTATACAATTAGAAAATATTACAAGCAGACAGCATTAATGGCACAAATGAAATAGTAATATTGAGTGATCAGTGTAAACAGTTCACATTCAGTATATGAAGCGTTTTAAAACATGGGAGGATCCTTCAAAAGTGTTGAGATACAACTAAGTAATCTCATTATTTCACGGCCTTGTGTGTAACAATTCTCGGACCGGCACGGGTTTTGGTGAACGGAGAATGAAAGGTCTCTATTCAGACAACGAGTTTCGGTAAGATTAGGGCGACAGGTTCAGGTAAAGGCAAAATGTGTTCTGTCTAGTTTGCTGGTCTGGATGCTCGCCTCGCACGCATCTCAAGAACAAAAAATATCCTACATCAATCCTTTTAGTAAAAGCATAGATGAAGTTGGACAAATAGATCAGAATGTGTTAACACGATGAGTTACTTTCGCCTGTATGTATTGTTGGTTTACCCAAACTCGTATTATTGCTCGTAAATATTTTACCCAAAGTTGCAGTGATTTTTACCCAAAACTTTGGTGTTTTCACCGCCTTTTACCCAAACCCGTACGGGCCAATTCTCGACGTCTGAGAATACTCAAAATATGATACTATAGCGAAAAGGGGAACTGCCTCTGTAGCTTCTACTCTTGTGCCTACTAAATAGATGAAAAAACGTGTAGCAATTAAAAGGGACAAGGCTAAAAAAAAAAGTGCATTTTATTTTAAAACCAATTAGTGGTCAACATGGCTTTGGTTGTCAATTACACCCTTCTTTACCCCTTCCGTCAGAAAATTAACCCTGGAATGCACCCGTGGGGTGTGCAACACCCCACTGTCTTTTCTAACCTAATTTTCAATGCGAAATCTTGATTGGGCGCGTCCCTTCCCCCCTCCCCCACCTATAATCCTTTTGAACCTCGTACTATCTTCAGAGACCGTTTTCGTCTTCAGTTCCCCTTCAGCCTTTGTGTGGGTCGCACGTTTCTCGACACTGGGGTGTGTGCCACCCTACCAGTGAGTTATTGTCTACTTTTTTCATGGTTGTAGCTTTTTTCTTTTAATACTGTTCAATACAATTTCTTCTATTTGATCAAAAATCATCCCAGGAACAAAGAGGCAATTCAAACGATTCAGAAATGGTTCTGCTTGAAAAACAAGTTCGTAGCGCATTTTGCGATCGTTCAAAAAACGAAGAATTCGTGTTCCAAGTGCATAAGAGCCATATGCCAGGAACACAGGGCCACAATTCGATACCCCATCAGTGGATTAGATGATGTCACAATCACCGGTGCATTCCACGGTTAAAACTTTCCGAGGCTTGCTGCACCAGTAGACTAACATGAGGATAGAAAAAAATGGTACACTAGTAATCAAATGAAAATAGCGAAGAAATAATGATTTAACAATATCACCCCTTTCATGACATTGAACCTTCTGAAATGTGTTTTAATACTATATCCGGACCTTAACTGAACACAAAAAGAACAACGCGAATTAGTAGAGAATTTTCTGGTGAGCATCAATTTGAAAGGATTGGTTATTACCCCTCATGACTGCAAAAACTTTCGAGGTTTGTAGATAGATAGATTCTTTATTGCCTATCGGATAAACATCCATAGCAAAAATAATACAAATGACAGATGCTCATATAAATTATTAAAGGAAAATATATCTACACAGATTAGCCAGAATAAAAGGATACAAAAATCATGACAAAATAAATGAACGTCTAATTAGGAGCTGAGAATTAAAAGTCTTATCTCACAGGCCTCTCTTAAATAGAAAGACAATCTGTTGGCCACATTACGATCACTGGGCGTCAGAATTCGCTTATATTGTTCCTCGTACGACAATGGTACTGCGAGCACTGGCAATAGAAACTTCAGTCGAGGGTTAGACAGCATGGGGCACTGAATGATAAAATGGATGGCTGAGTCACTCACAGCCCAGTTGCAGATGGGACACGCTGACGGATAAAAATCGATGCGAACCCCCGCAACTAGGATCCTTGGTGCATGCTTTCCCAAAACCCGCATCTGAGCCAATGATCGAGTGATGTAAACTGGCCAGTCCTGGGTAAGATAACTCTGAGGCTGGAGTGATGATTCCTGAAAGGCTACCGAACCGTAGTCTGGGCACGCATCTGAGGATATTGGCATTTGCAGATCAATATTGCGGGAGACGAAAGGCAGGGATGACATGAGGCTATGTATTGTCCTGGGAACTAGCATCAGTTCAATGTCATCAGGCACACTCAGTCCAAAAGACTCCAGGGAATTCTTCAACTGCTTGAACCAGTTATACCTGGGATCGCATGATGTCAGTCTGGATAATTCGAAAAGGCGCATCATACAAAGTCTAGGCAGGCGGTCAGGAGGCATGTTTATAACCTTGAGGAGCCATTGCAGGGCGTCCTGCAGCAAGGTATGTAGCACTGCTAGAGTAGAATTGGGATCCTAGAAAAGAAGAATCACGAAAATCGATTAGGAATTGCAGGTTGGGCAGCGTCGACATTTTTCGCATTCAAACATACACCTATCGTTTGTTTTGTCAAAGATTCGTTTTTTAAATGGTCTGAAAGCATTAATGTGGAATTTTTTCTCGTGTTTTGGTTGCCTTACAATAACCCCCCCGGTTCTCAAATAGGCGGCCCTCCACTGGCAAAAGACTTGCTTCAGTGCGATTTCCTGAAAACTATGAAATACGAAATTTCACCCATCTACGTGAAGCCACCATTTTGTATTCCAACAATTTTGACAAGGGAGACAAAGGTTTTTACATTTAGAATGAACTTGAAGGTTTTCCCACATCCCACCTTTCATATGAACTTCACTTCAAACCTCTGTATTTTGCACAATAAATATTGGTACATTAATTATCATTATAGTTTTATTTACACTTAATAATTGGCTAATATCACAGATGACAGAAATAGCGCTTGGCACATTTCATTGCTTAATATGTCCTTTTTTATGTCTCAACACTTCAACTGGACTAAGAACCAATGATTTTTGGCACACTTCACAATAATAGTTCGTTGAGTTCGGAGCAGAAGGTTTATGCTGTTGTTCATCATCTTTGCTCGAAACGTGCAAACCTCGTTCAGGGTGAGCTGCATCTATGTGCTGATATTTCTGCAGCGCTGACAACGGAGCTACCAGCTCACAATGTGGACATTCCCAGTCGTCGACAAAAGGAGAATCTATCAGACAGTCGTAGGTTAAATATGACGCCAAACGCGTTCCTCCTAATTTGTCGTCGGGCGAAAGAGGGAATTCTTTCACAAAAGGATTGTCCCCTGGGTAGAAGTTATTTCCAGGCCCTATGTAAGAGGTTTTGAGCTCTGCAGGAAGCAAACGCCTTATGCTGTACAACACCCTGAAATTCATCGTTTTAATCAGCAAACTACTGAGCTCGTCTTCCAAATTACCAACAGACAAATCTTCTATTCTGGCTTTCATCAGCTTCTCCCACATTCCCCTGAGTTGTACCATCCTGGCAACCAGTTTTTCACCAACTTGATCATCTGCAAACCTCAATTCTATCCACGAGTCACAAATAACTCTAGAAAAATCAGAATTGGTGTGTAAGTAGTTGGAAAACAAAAGCAGAGATTCCGCAGCAGGCATTCTCATTGTATTCACCAAGTAAGGCTTATTAGTTTCCAATAACGACATGTAGAATAGTACTTGGTGGTTGCTGCTCAGAGGAGTCCTGGAATTGAATTTAGGGTGGGGCACAATATCTGCATCGCTCAATTGTAGAATATCATGATGATTTCCAAAGTAGCTTGTGGGATGCAGAAACACATAGGGTTTACTTTGAGTGTGATATAATTTTTCTCCAGTCGACTTGCAATGATTGAACTCATCTGCAACGGCCACTTGAGGGTACAGACCATTTGCCAAGATCAACTTCAGTATAGTAAGATCTGTGTAGCTGCATGCTGTTGAAGCACTGATCAGGCTCTGAAGCTGCGACTGCGTATTTTTGAGACGGAAATCAATATCTCGGACGTCATGCTCACCACGATCATCATCATTATCAATTCGCCAAGTATCTGGTTTAAGATACTTCTTCCTGCGTTCCAGTCCATCATCATTGTTAGCAGATCTTTTCAGACTCTTTAGAAGTTTGACCTCACCATGTCTTAAAGCTCTTTCACTGCTAGTCATGTTTTCCATAGCTGCGCGGTGACTGTCACTCTTCAACAGCCCTGAATCCACCAGCAAATCTTTAAACTGCGTTCGTATCTTACTCATCTCATAAAACCGCTGTTCTTCTAAACCCCTCTGCTTACACCACCGTCTCGAGCTCAAGCCACGATCTCGGGAATTCTTCACTTCCAACCACTCTCTAAAACAATTCAGAAACGTTATAGGATCCCCGTGATCTGATTCCAAATCACTTCTCATCTTCTCACAATCCACATCTCTGTAAGCGTAGTTAGTCATAGGAGACTGGACAGAAAGTGACGCAGCAAGAGAAAGAGCAGGTTCAATCTGATGAAACATGGATCCAGTAATCAACATCTTCCCGATCTGAATGTCAACTGGAAGTTTTGAGAGGAGAGACCCAACAGTTGTGAGCTTTTCATCCGCAGTCAGAGCTCCATGTTGTTTCAACCCGAAAATTGTGAATTCCACGCTCTCATCCAAAGGAGCTTCGATGAATGGGAATTTCCTGGCATCAGGGAGACCCATAGAGATCATTTGAAGGAGTAACGAATCCAGGGGCACTCTTTGTATTTCTGGAGTTGTGTAATCCGCCAAAGCGTTATAATCAGCTTCAGTATACAACCGGTAGCAAACACCAGGACCTGTACGCCCCGCTCTCCCTTTTCTCTGCTCAGCACTAGCTTTACTGACCCAAAACTCTTTCAAGCGTTGCATTTTACACGTCGAGTCATAACTCATTTCCTTGACCATTCCAGAGTCCACCACAAATCTGATTCCGTCAATGGTGACTGAAGTTTCTGCTATATTCGTTGACACGACACATTTCCTCATCCCTTCGGGAGGGTAGTCAAACACTTTGTCTTGGTCAGCGATTGATAAAGAGCTATGAAGAGGTAAAGCAATCCACTTCTTAGCCTTTTCGTTGTACACATTAATCGCGTCGAGAATAGAGTTGATTTCATTGAACCCACTTACAAAAATCAAAACATCACCTCTCTCAGTAGAAGGGTATTTTTGATCTATCAATTGCAAAATCCTCACGTAAGGTTCTGGATTCAATTTTCCTTTGCCCTTCTCTAACTCTGCCGGAACTTCTGAAAAATTCACTTTAATAGGGTATAGCCGCCCTGGTACCTGAATTACATTGGCCATGTCTCCGAAATAGTCCGAGAACAAAGAGATGTTTATTGTCGCTGACATCAAAACAACTTTCAGGTCTTCCCTTTGAATGATCAGACACTTGAGGATCCCCAGGAGAAAATCTCCGTGGAGGTGACGCTCGTGTATCTCGTCAAGAACGATGACGTCGTAATCTGACAGATGAGGATCTTGCGCCACTTGACGTAACAGGAGCCCTTCCGTCAGAAACACTATAACCGTGTCTTTCTGTCTTCTCCTTTCAAATCGAATCTGATACCCGATTTTCTCACCGAACTTGTTCTGCGTTTCGTACGCGACTCGTTTGGATAAGGAAATGCAAGCTAACCTACGAGGCTGCGTACAAGCAATACACGTGTAGCCCTCGTTCATCAAATACTGCGGCACTTGCGTCGACTTCCCACATCCCGTATCACCTGCTATGATCGTAATTCTCTTATCAGCTATAGACTTGAGAATTTCATCCTTATAACCATAAATTGGCAGATTCTCCTGCGACTCTTTCAATTTCTTGAGTTTAGCGGCTTTCTCATTCTCCTTAAAATCCATATAGCTGTACAGAGCGACCAAAAACTTCTTCAACATTTCAGAAGGAACCCCTCTACAATTTTTCGACGTCGGCATTTCCAGTTTTTTCGAGTTTTCCTCAGTAAGGTTGACTTTACTTCTGAGTTTGACCAACAACTCGTCATCGTTAATCACCTTTTTGGCGGCTATTGCCTTCTTTTGAACGGCGTTGAACTTTTTGGCGAAGGCGAAAAACTCATCGTAATCCGAAATGAAATCGTTCAAACGAAAAATTCGCTTCAGATCGTAAATACGTTTTTCGAAGTCCATGGAGCTAGGCCCCGACATATTGAGTCACCTATGTATATTTACGTACTACATTTGTGCTGCTTTCCACTAATTGTCATACAGAATTTTAGCGCTTCATAATGAGGAATCTTCATAGACTACAACCTGATCTACAGATGAGAATTCTTCCTTCGGCGAAAAAAATTGCGATTAATTCCACCAATGAGTCCTCTTAAGTCAAATAACCGCCACAGCTGCATCTACTTTTGATCAAAGAATATTAAAAGATTGTATAGAATTTGCAATCCAGAATTTCACTCACAATCACACATTTCAAGACAAAACGTAAATAAGCAAAAATTGTGTGTGTGTATTTCTACTTTTTAGCGGTTGCAGCTCTTATTGCAATTCCTCCGGTGGTGGTTCAGTTCTTCTTTGCACTTTCGTGTATCACTCAAGAAATGAATGGATCTGGAGCAAGAATTTCTTCAAAGAGGTTTCTAAATTTGTTTTTCAATTATTTCATGGATTTTTATGTGAGCAGATATACAGGGTGTCCTGGAATTATCAATCAAAAGTCGCTTCGTCAGCTAATGAGCAACAACTTTGGCTCTGAAATTTCCCCTCAAACCCCCACAAAATTGGACTTTTTTTCAAATTTTTGGTGTCACGCCAGTGACGTCGAATGAGAAGATTATTTACACCTACAACTCTTGTCAACCCCTCTATGTGATTGATAATTAACGGATATTCATATCGTTGTGAAATTTAAAAAAAGCGGGACAGTAGGACGGTCTCATTTAAATGAATTATTTTACAAATTCAAGTACAGAAGATGAAAAATGCAAACAAATATGGGATTCTAGCTCAGAGCAGGGGAGCTAGTAAACAGAGATGAAAGCTATGAATGGGGGGGAGGGGGGGGGTTAACAAGGGTTTACGTGAGCGCATTCTGTGTTTGTAAATGGTACTTACTAAGCCTAAAAAACTCCCTGTAAAAATCTGTAGATTCAACCAGAGCACCAGAGAGGCTAGTGCTTACCAAGGTGGCAGGTACATGAATGACGGACAAGTGGTGATGCCGAGATAACAAAGGGCAGAAGGAGCCCACCCGAAGGTTAGTTGAAGGAGTGTTGAGCAGGGGGGTGTCAGGTTGGTCGCAAAGAACTGCATTGTACTCCTGTTAATCATTTAAATGATAACAATTGTCCATGAAAAATTTACAAAAATACCTATCTTATTGATAATTTCTTAATTAATTGTGACTTAATTTTCTAGGTACATTGACTCAATTTCCACAGATTGCAGTGACTCTACTATTGCATAGCTACCTGCAATAAGTCAAAAAATTATGTAAAGGGCCTGAAAATTCCTTGTTTGTCAAACAACGTTACCAAAAATGATTACCATTCACTTCAGTGAAAAAATGTATCTGCTTAGATGTAATATTATTTGGTAGTTTTGGGTCATTTTCTCAAAACCTTACCTATATAGACGAAAAAAAAGTTTAACCCTAAAGTGGGTAGAGCTCTTTTCATCTCTTGAATAGTAGACCATGGGTGTGACTCTCTTTCAATACTTCCTCCTGAATAAATCAATATTAATCATATTTTTGAATAGTTTCTGGTCTGAATGTGATATTCAAGTTCACTTCTGCTGTACCTAAGGGAGTTTTATGAAAAACATTCGTAAAAACAGTTTTCTTTTACATTTTACTAGACTTGGTAACACGTAATGTAAGAATAGGTTTGGCTAAACTCTGAAATACAAATAACAGCAATCAAAATTTGACTTTTCAAAATCTCAAGAACGTTTTAGTTCAGTAGGGACTTCATATATGTTGAAACATTTTCAAATCAAAACTTACTATTTTCATACTTGACCCCCTGGGGGGTCGTGGAGCGGGTTTGGGGGGGTCAGGAGATAAGATGACAAAATAAAAATAGAAAACATTCAGGCCACAAGTTCCATACGAGTGGCGGATTTCAAGTATAGCGACCATGTATTTATTATTAAAACCTGAGTTAAAAGTTGATTCCGCGATTAATTTTGAATAGTGGTGTAATTTTCATTATTGTAAAATAAAATTTAAAATTAATGTTATAACAATTAATTATTGCTGTCTTCTCATGTTCAGAAGTCAACTTTACGATGTAACTACAAGGGGGTCGCCAAAATTCCCAAGCTAAAAATGTGGTCGCAGTTACAAAGGTTGAGAACCCCTGCATTAGATAATATATAACGAAAATTACTAAAGTAAATTCTCCTGATAATGGTAGGTTGAATAGCAATACTGAAGTGACAGCTGCCAATAGTTTTTTAAATTTCTTTTCCGTAAAATGTATTTAATAGTGAAGCTTATATTCGATATTGACAAATCAGTTACCCATGTTAGAAGACAATTTGGTAGGCTAATAGTTCTTCGTATTTCTCTGTCCTTCCTCTCCCATATCAAAACCTTTACATAAACAACTAACTTAGTATTAGTAAGGTTTCAATAATGAAGATTCTGGTGAAATGTAGGTACAGGATTCATTTTATGACAAAACAAAAAACGTCTGCCAAGTGGGTGTGGCACATAGCTTCCTTGTATCCATAACATTACTCTATAGATCATTGAAAATTATTATTGACTAAAGAACTTCGTTCAATTAGGCGAAGTAAATATTGAATTAGGGTAAATTTATTGTTATGCAGGAGCATAACTTGAGAAAATAAAGGTAGGCATGTTCAACTATTGAACAAACTATAAAATATACCTAATAAGTCCGAACAATCCCTGAAAATATCATCGAAATTGGTCAAGAACTCCCAGAGTTATGCGCGTAACAAGGATTTCACGTTTGCGCATGCACAGAGGCTACTATTGATCCGGGGGTCATGAAACCTATAGGGGACCATCTACACCCCAACCCGCACAATCCCTGAAAATTTCATCAAAATCGAACTATAACTTCGTGTAGTTTTGCCCGTAACAAGGATTTGCTGACAGACAGACAGACACGGAACCAAAATTGTTCAGAAATGTCTAAAACGCAAAATGCGGAATTTTTGATTTTGGAGACAAAAAAATTTTCAAATTCCGAAAGTGAAAACAATGCTTCCGCTACCTTGGTAGACTCGGAAGCAAAATGGTCATGTAAAAATTACTTCCTCCTTGTGGATTACAGTTGTTTTTACACATGTAGCTCCTAGGCAACTAAACAAAACACGACCACCATTCAACACTCCTTCTTGAGGTTAGGATTTCTGGTGGGGCATTGGGTATTGGCTTTGAATACCCCATCTCCACACTTTTTCTTGCCACTTGGGTTTCAGCAGGGAGTCTCGCAGTGAATTTAGAATTTCTGTTTTGTCGGGAGTGTCGTTCGTTTGAAGTGAGATGGCCGACGACGTCCATGAGGTGAACGGTGACTCGGACGAGCACCTCCAGAACAACGAAGACGCGGGTCAGAAGAAATCGGCCAAACACGACAGCGGTGCCGCGGACCTCGAGAGAGTCACCGACTATGCGGAGGAAAAGGAAATCTCCGCCGCTTCCGATGAATTCAAAGGGGTAAATAACACAAATCGTAAACCTCATCTAATGTAAGTTACACGAAACCGAGGAAGCGAATCGTAAACTAGTCCGCTGACATGTTCCTTTCGAAGTTAGAAGATTGGTATCTCCTTTTTCTACTTCAGTAAAAAGTTGGAACAAAACATGGACCTTTCCTGTTTACTGCCCACCACGGCGCATCTTTCCTGTTATCTGCCCGCCAATGCCTGTTACTGCCCACCGGCTCTCAGGGCTTTCTCTTTGCGGCATCCTCGTACGTTGCATCTCCATCGTTGCCTTGTTCCGTCTAAATTCAGCACTGCTTGGTGTCCTCCACTACACTGCATATTGATCGGCAAAATCCCCTTGTCTTGCAGAAAACGAACGGCAGATTCTGTTGACTTGACCTCCTCGTGTAACGAAAAAAAGTTCATGTTGTTTCGCGTTGTACCACACCAAGATATAGACTGACTTCATTACTATCTGTCGCCAAACGACCCGATCACAAATGAAACCAATAAAGAAACATATGAATATATATGAGAAACATATGAAGAAACATATGCTCGAAGGCTGGCGGGCATTGGTGGGCAGATAACAGGAAAGATGCGCCGTGGTGGGCAGTAAACAGGAAAGGTCCCAAAACATGAATGTACATACAAACTTTACCAAGCAAATTGATACTTGGACAATAATCATGGTAGGTAAGGATGACAGATTGCGTTGTACTCGTGTCAGCACAACAAAAACATAAAACTTCAAAAAAAAAACCATATCTGTGAGGTTTGTGTTCTACTATTTTTGAGGATAGTATCGTTCTTGTATCGATCCAAATTAATTTGAAAATGTCTCAACCGAATCAACGCATCAAACTACCATATCTATGTAAAACTCTCATTTGTGAGGGTTATAGGATCGGCAGGAAGAACCATACGGCATTTTCCGAATGTCTGACTGGTCTACCTGCTAATGATCAAGTTGAAAGCTGTGAAAGTGTGGCTTGTGAGGTTTAACAGATAGACAAATGTCTTGTTAAATTGAGAATACCCATCAACTCATCTTTTAATTACTTAGTTGATGGAATGAAATTGGCTGGCACACAATGTAGCCTGGTTACCCTTTTAAAATTGTGACAAGTTTAATTTAATATAGCAAGAAGTAGTAGATGTTTTGTAATTAGATACTTGGACAATAATCGTAGTGTTAATGACAGAATGCGCTTTGAACAACGTTAATCTGCTCCAGTTAACATCCCCAAAACTTCAATAAACCCTATTTTTGAGGTTTGTCTTCTACTATTTTTTGACGATAGTATCGCCATTGTATCGATCCAAATTGATTAGAAAATGTCTCAATCGATTCAACTCATCATAAATTATTCACATCTATACCAAACCCATATTTCTAGGGTTATCGGATCGTTACAAAGAACTATACTGCATTTTCCGGGTGTCTGATGGGTCTTCTTAGTAAAGATCAAGTTGAAAGCACTGAAATTGAGGGTTGTAACGTGTAATTGACAGACTAATGTCTTGTCTGGCTTCGGTTGTCAATTAAATTGAGAATACCCATCAACTCATCTTTTAATTACTTAGTTGATGGAATGAAATTGGCGGGCACACAATGTAGCCTGGTTACCCTTTTAAAATTGTGACAAGTTTAATTCAATTTAGCAATAAGTAGTAGATGTTTTGTAATTAGATACTTGGACAATAATCGTAGTGTTAATGACAGAATGCGCTTTGAACAAAGTTAATCTGCTCCAGTTAGCATCCCCAAAACTTCAATAACCCCTATTTTTGAGGTTTGTCTTCTACTATTTTTGACGACAGTATCGCCATTGTATCGATCCAAATTAATTAGAAAATGTCTCAATCGATTCAACTCATCATCAAAATTATTCACATCTATACCAAACCCATATTTCTAGGGTTATCGGATCGTTACAAAGAACTATACTGCATTTTCCCGGTGCCTGATGGATCTTCTTACTAAAGATCAAGTTGAAAGCTCTGAAATTGAGGGTTTTAACGTGTAATTGACAGTTTAATGTCTTGTCTGGCTATATCGGTGTCAATTAAATTGAGGATCGATGTTTTCATCAATTCATCTAGTTTAATGGCCCTGCTACTGGTTAAAAATGAAATTGTGAATATCACAATGAGGGAGAACCTCCACACTCCTTCCCAGGCACAAAGTCTAATCGTATCAAAAACTATCCCATCTGAATGTCAAGTGGATCACTTGCGCATCGTCAAGCTGCCTGGGCCCTCGATCTTCCTTACTAGCTGCCTGGCTAGGTGGGCAGAATTCCATCCCGTCTGTTGTGGCCTGAAACGTCGATTGTACTCTGATCAACTCCAGATATAGTGGATAACAGAATCCAACACTACGTTCATGTCGGATTAAAGACTTTTGCGACCATGAAAAAGTCCCGTCTTTTCCCACTTCTATTCAACCTTTCGTTCTTCAACCAACAACTGATCTATTTGTCCTGTTGGACTAATCTAACTTTGCTAAAACGTTGATGTAAATATTTTTGGTGTCTTTAGTCATGCTAGTGGAATCGACAGACAGGACGATTGAATCCAGACCACTGCAAACCTAGACAGAACAGATTTGCTAATTTACATGAATGTCCTAATTAATCTCATTGTCTAAATAGAGACCTTTCATTCTCCGTTGACCGAAACCTGTCCCGGTCATATGTTTTTTTTTAAATTTCCTACGTATTTCACGCCATGTTAATGGCCCGCCATTTGCTACTTAAAAGTTCGTTGTTTTCCGCCATATTGGAAAGTTGCAGTTTGTAGAGGTTACGTTGTATCATCGATTTATATATTGGAAGCGTGGATCGATATATAGACATCGAGTTACGACGGTCTTATCAGGAAGGGACGACCCCTACACTGAACTTCTACCGAGGGTTGTAACGTGTAATTAACAGTCTAATGTCTTGTCTGGCTTCGGTCGTCAATTAAATTGAGAATACCCATCGACTCATCTTGTAATTACTTAGTTGATGGAACGGAATTGGCAGCACACAATGCAGCCTTATTAACTTTTAAAATTGTGACAAGTTTAATTTGACTTGTCAATAAGTAACAGATGTTTTACTGGTAAGAAGGTTTCGGCCCTGTTCTCAAAAATGTACGGCTAGTTTCGACCACTCTCAGGCTGTCATCTTCAGCAAACATAGTTTTGCCGGGTTCACATTGACAACTGAACAACAGAGTGTGAGAGCATGCAATAAGGCTTTGCAAAAAGGACCAAAATTGTCCTATCTATCAAAAGTTGTTCATTTAAGAAGTTTGTGTGGTTGGACAGTTGTTAAGTCCTCTTTTACCGGTGCTGGTCTTTTAAAAAATTAACAGGAATGAAATTGAAATGTTAGGAAATTGTTATCGCTTGAGTTATGGAACTTTTGCATTAAAAGAAAAAAAAAACACTTGTCATTTTAAAAGAAGTATTGAAAATAGAACTTGGTTGGTATATAGCTGAAACTTGATTGGAAGTTGAAGGTATTTTGTATAGATCTCTTTAAATATAGCATTCTCTAAGTCAAATTCAACCTTTTTCAAGTCTGGTGACTTCATCGAAATCCAATTTGAAGCGTTAAATTTAGTATCTCCTTACTAAATACGAAAATTTCAACATTACACTGAAGGGGACAAATCAGTCTGAACATCAAATTTTAAGAATTTGTAAAATATTATTTTTTCCTCCTTTTTTCTCTCCCTCATAATAAACAGCTTTTGTAAACTCTTCTTATAGATCTGTAATAGATGGTGGATGGAACTGTAACCAATTATGGATGGGGGTCATCCAGCCTTGAGGTCTTTTGAAGACGTTCTGTTCTGTCAGAAAGTACCCTGAGAGTCCTACCCATAGAATATTCCATCTTCTTACTCCTCTCTGGGTATTTGGACGTTCACCTCAGGAAGATAATAAAATACAACGCCTCGAATCATGATCTGTTTATTTCAGGCAATGAGTTTCATTGGTGACCTCAGGAACAAGGAAGCTGCAGAAAAGATGGCCAAAGAAAGGGAACTTCTCAAAGTCGCCATCAGTAAAGAAGATGTCGATCTTATAGTAAGTAGCAGAATTACTTGATATCATTTGAGCTTTGATCTCGTTTTACCTGCTCCAAATAAGCGTGTAGTTCCCAAGGATAGGGTCAACATAATTACAGTTTTTGGTTTAGTATTTTCAATGATGAACCTTTTGTAATCGACCAATGTTACGCCCTAAATTTAAATAATTGGTGAACAAACCTAACTCTAGGTCCTGTACCTTCGGCGAGCAATCAGTGGAGAAGGGGTGAGTTTAGTATGTATTGATTTAACATTCAAATTCATAAATATATGGGCGCCAGTCCGCTTCCAAGGTCTGTAAAACATCAATACGTGGAGTCATAGCGGACCAAAAACTCCATCGTGGGTCTTACCTGCCCAATTGTATTAAGTATGATTAATAAACACTATAATTCGAGAAAATGGGAAAAACACAACAATATTTCCAAGGATAAAAGAATAAATTTCAAGTTTTAATATTGCTGTAAATACAATAAGTATAGGAGAAAGAAACAGGCGAACAAATGCCACAAATCCGACCTAAGGTGATCACCTCCTAATTTTGCCCTAATCTTAGACTTAACTACTTATTATCTAAACTTGAAATACGTGGCTCCATTAGAGGTGAAAAACAGAAGGCAGCTGAGGCAAAAGTAACGCTCCGAAATTCAAATTTCGAGTGGGTCGATGCCCAGGAGAGGCGGAGAAAAAGGAAGCCCCTAAACAGAAAAATAAAACCCAACTTCCTTAGAGTTCTGCTTTTTAAACGTAAATTAGGTTCCTACTACCACAAATGAAATTCAATAATCGATTCTATCATTTGTGAAACACGCACACTCCAAAGCTTAGTAGAAATTCAAATTATGAACGCAAGCCAATTGAATAATAAACCCCAGTGAAAGAATTTGCAGCGTTTTCAATGAATTTAGCTCATATTGTGAGGGATTTCGCGGATAAGGTCTCTTGAGGTCACATAAGAATTTCATCATGATCAAACTAGCGGTACGCTGTGCACGTGCGCTTACGTGGAATTATTTAATTTTCGTTTTTACTGCCCGCCTCTGACGAATAACCGCAACACACCAACCATTAAACAGACTTTCAATTTCCAATCACCTTTCATCTTAAGTAATTACGTTTACTTCAGTCTGTAAAATGTCACAACGAATCTTTAGGAAGTTTGACCAATTAACACTCTCGGCGCTGAAGTCATGACTTTTGGTGGCTGACTGGCCTCATGACGTGACCATCCTTGGAACCTTCATTTTTAGGTCTTTACGTGTAGAATCTGATGAAATCCCTTTATTTCTTCCCCAGTTAGCCGACAGAGTGCGCCGTTTGTGAATCGAAGTGTTTTCAAGTTATATTATTTGTATAATAATAATAATGCTTTGAAGTTGTATCATTTTTTCGGTTGAATTTCTGCATTTGGTGCTGGACTGTTTTTTTCTTTGGATGCTATTTTTCATTTTCAGTCAGGCAATATCATTTTTCTGAATAGTTTGTGCCATCCTTTATTTCAATCTAAATTTTCCTGTACAGCCAGTTCTCGTAAAAATTTCCACAATGCTTTACAAAAATTGTGGGGTTGCGGGTTTGTATGCCCTATGCAACATCTTTCATATGAAGATTTATTTATTTTCTATTAAAATTTTCCTGGAGAGGAAATTGTGTTTGAATGCTGAAAAACATGAGCTTTTCTCGGGCGATTCGGAATAAATTTTTTTTTTTTTTTTTTTTTTTTTTAAATACACGTGAGCTCGGATGAGGAAGGCTTCGGAGTGCCTCCTTTCTTATTTGACAGGCTTTTGTCTGGTCTGATCCAATAGCTTACCTGTTCCAGCCAGGGCAGGAGCCCCATTATCACGTGGTCTGAAGTGCCCTGAAATCTACAAACTGAACATAATGAGAAGGGCTCGGGAGTGCCACTATTCGATTCAGCGTACGAAACACCCTCCGTACCATCACTGAGCTCTCCCAACTTCCAAAGTTTTGATTTCGTCATTTTCCATGTAAATCACCCGATTTTTCTCGAAAAGCTCATGTTTTTCAGCATTCAAACTCAATTTCCTCCCCAGGAAAATTTTTTAAGGACAAAATTGACTAGACCGTTGGAAAGTTGAGATCTTAGCGCAGTTTTTACCGTTCTTGCATCTTAAAAAAAAATTGGTTCTCATAGTTCAATTTCCGATTGAAAAAACTCTAGGTTTCCCAAATTGAGTAAAATTAGCTTTTCAGAGAGCTTTTTTATGTCTCAAACCTCACTTTTCGGGAAAGGTGAGGCACCAATCCGAAAGGAAATTTACTGCTCTTTCCAACGGTGTACTCAGATTTGAGATTATCTTGTAAATTGAGGGAGTTATAGCAATTTATAGGAGATAAGGTCGAAAACACGAAAAAAATCTTAGATCGTAAAAAACTCAAAAACGAAGCCTCTAAAAAAAATTGCTAAGAGGCAAAAGTTGTTGCAAATTAGTTGTAGAATCGACCCCTTCAGTACGTCAGACCTGTTTTGTTGACACCCTGTATAAAGGTAAACTTTGATTGTAACGAGGTAGCTGCTGTGCCATCTCCTCGGCAATGTAATTTCTCCATGAATTTCTCTATCCGCTGCAGCGTCAATGTATATAGTTAACTATGGTTTTATTTTAGAAAACAAGATGACTCTTATTTTGTATTTGAAACGGGTTGTCGGAGCTCTTCAAAAAATTTTTCCTTTATTGTCTTGAGATCGTATATTTTGGACGTTTCCCTTTCAGGTGAACGAATTTGAAATCTCCAGGCCTAAAGCCGAGAGGGTGCTCAGAGAACATCTTGGCAACGTTGTGGACGCCTTGACCGCCCTGACAAATTGAAAAAAAAAATCCACCAGCATCAACCTTCGTCTCGTTATCGCTACCTGCTCGTATTTTCCTTATTTAACTTCAGCAATAATCCAGTCAGCCGCTGGGTCCATCGTTCTTCTCCTCCCCTAAGGAGGCGGTCGGGTTTCACGTTCTCTCGACGTCAACTTCTTCGCGACATAACTGCGCTGTAGCTTTGATTCGAAAGGTGATCCGAACTACCTAGGTACCTAGTCAGTTCTTCCGTTGTGTAAAATGAAATTCACGCCGCAGTGGTAAAATTGAGATCACATAAGTGTGTAAATATGTCAGCGCGAGAATGTATGAAAATCAGAAAATAAACCTTTTGTATTCAAATGCCCATTGGTTTTAGATATTTTATCCCCCTTTCCCTAATCCATTAACAGGAGAGACGACAAATAGCACTCAAACGTCCAAAACACAGTGATGCCAAATGGCCGATCTATGAGGGGGACCTTCCATCACAAGAAAATGATTCATAAATCTAGTTATTTCTGTTTTGGGGTCGCTGAATCTTTTGGAACTTAATTCAAAACCAAAAGATCACTATAAAAGGGGTAAAAGTAGGTAGAAATTCTAAAATAAAATATGGAGGCGGGAGGTCTCGAGTTTTGATAATGCATAGATCGGTGGTTTTTTAATAAAACGCTCCCTTCATGCCGAAAAGGTCGATTTTTTTTAATAGAAATTCTTGATTTTTATGACGTTCAACGCAGATGGAAGCTTAAACCATTCAGTACCGCACCTAAAATTTCTGTAGCCAAATTTCACGTTGACAGCTTATTGCTTCCGAGTCTACTAAGGTAGCGGAAGCATTGTTTTCACTTTCGGAATGTGAAAATTTTTTTGTCTCCAAAATCAAAAATTCCACTCGCATTTTGCGTTTTAGACCTTTCTGAACAATTTTGGTTCCGTGTCTGTCAGCAAATCCTTGTTACGCGCAAAACTGCACGAAGTTATAGTCCGATTTTGACGAAATTTTCAGGGATTGTTCGGTTTGATGTGTAAATGGTCCCCTATAAGTTTCATGACGCCCGGATCAATAGTAGCCTCTGCGCATGCGCAAACGTGAAATCCTTGCCACTAGCATAACTCTGGGAGTTCTTGACCGATTTCGATGAAATTTTCAGGGATTGTTCGGACTTATTAGGTATATTTTATAGTTTGTTCAATAGTTGAACATGCCTACCTTTATTTTCTCAAGTTATGCTCCTGGATAACAATAAATTTACCCTAATTCAATATTTACTTCGCCTAATTGAACGAAGTTCTTTAGTCAATAATAATTTTCAATGATCTATACAGTCATGTTATGGATACGAGGAAGCTATGTGCCACACCCACTTGGCAGACGTTTTTTTCTGTTCTGATGATGTATGTTGGGGGTTAGTGTTGAAAACATGGTTTTTATGGTCTGGGATCATCCCATAGGGTTGTCACAAAGGAATAGGGGTATGCAAAACCCGCATTGAGCTGGCCTAGCACAGGTATGAGATCATATGATCCCACATATTGAATTGAAGTATAATAGAATGAAAGAATTTGTTTATCTTAGCGTTTACTTATTTATCTATACAAATCTTAATATCTAATCTTGAAGAAAGTATAAAAAATATTTGAAAAAAAATGGGAGTTTGACCATATGCTCCCAAGCCTTTGAAAACGGCCTGTTATGCTCCCAGTCCAGCGACCACCCCTGCTGTTATGCTCCCGCCAATAGTGTCCGTCAGGCCGTTATGATCCCAGCATCTCTCCGGACCAGGTAGACTTTTTCCTCTCCAAATAGTCGGTAGGCTGATGGAAGGAAATAAGTAAATTATGTGATCATGCAGTAATTTAATACTAAGTATACGCCGTGACAATAATGCCAAATCACAATCAATCGTTAATAAGGCTGAAGTAGAGAATAGGTGACCCCTTCCTCTAATCAGATTGTATTGATGTGTATATAGGATAATATATCGATACCACTGCCATGTATTATGGAATGATTTTCACGACCGTTATAGCGATCAAAGTATTTCTAATACGCAGAGACACATTCTGATCTATTTGTCCAAGTGATCTATATTTTACTAGAAGGATTGATGTAGGATATTTTTTTGTTTTTGAGCATCCAGCGCAGCAAACAAGATAGAACACGCATCAAAAGCGTGGACCTATATCGATAGGAGACATGGGGTTTTTCAATATGGCGACGGTCTTATCAGGAAGGGCCCACCTATCCTCGACTTCTTCCGTCAATAATGAACCAAAAGCCAATCAAGAAACAAACAAAAATTACTAGAAATGAGGGAGAAGTTTGTAAGAAATGACTCTGACAAATTTGTAAAGCATAATTTCAGAGTTCAGGGGAAAACAGTATTCAGTAACAAGTAGTCAGTAGACTGACTTGATATGGTCAAACTCCCGAGAAGATGTTATCTCCGAGCAGAGATCACTTGCTGGGAGCAACAGTGCTGCGCGTGCAGACGTTTGTGTTCATGTCGTCCAGCCCGCCGTTTCGTTTGGGAGGAAATAGTCTTCCCCGTGAGCAGAATTTTGACAGCTGGGAGCATAAACGTCAACGCCCAAAATAATAACTAACTTAATAAAAACTTCTTCGATTTTGCTCTTCAGTAGTTGGCGCCAGGCAAAAAAATGAGGGAACTTCCTTCGGAGCAGGCTAGTTATTTTCCCCGCCCGTCCTGCTACTATGCAATGCAGGATCATATGACCGTCGGGCTGCCGTGAAAGTGCACTATGGGATCATATGGTCCCGTCGGTCTCGAATGGGTTAAGCTACGTTCACACTTGCGAAAGTCGAGGGAGAGTGAAATTTTGCAATAACTAGAGCAGAGTGCCATTCAGAGCGAAAAATTGATCAAGTCATCTCCAACAAGCCTCATTTCTGATTTTGCAATCACTCGAGCAACTGTAGGGACAAGCCACAATAGGCCGAAGAAAAAAAAAATAGGGATAAATAAAACTTAAGGAGATTTGTTTATAGGTAATACTCTTTGAAGGGCTTTGTGAGTTGGTGACAGGGAGAGAAGGGTAAAGAGGCATTTGTCAACATAATCTTGCTAATTGCAGAATGGCCTCGGCTTTGTGATGGTTCCGTGCAATTCGATGATATATGGACATTGTGCAGCATCAGAAGGAAAGCTTTGGGAGCAGAACAGAAACCCCTCGACAGCACTTCCATCAACGTTCCTCCTGGTGTAACAACTTTCATTGATGTTAGCGATTTTTTGAAAATAGCTGACAATTTGATGGCTGCAGGTTTTTGATACTCTCTCAACTGTACACCGTACTTGTTGACATGTGATCCTTTCAAGTTGACACAAAAGTTGTTTCAGCTATTTTTGGCCTTACCTCCAGACAAAAAAACAGTACGTACAAACGCTTCTACACGTTAATGCATCACTAGGCACCAGGGTGGAATCCCTCCATTGTCCAATGTGATTTTGAGTTGGCCTCCATCAATTCCTCATGTCCGCAACCTACACGACCGACTATCAATATTCTTCCCACCACTTTAGTTTGTCCACAACTTGCACGCTACGCTTTGAAGTCCAGACAGAAACTGACAAAGCTCTTGCTCCCAATGAGCGTCCTCTCCGCACAATTTTTTGCTTGGTAGGAACCATCCCTCATGCAATACAATATCTTCCCAAAATCATTTCACTAGGAAATTGCTCTAATGTAAACGCAGCCAAGTATGGATACTTCAGGACACTTGGGGGAGAGAACATATTAATAAACAACAATTAGGAGCAGTATGTTTTATTTGGAGCAATTGAACTAAAACTAGTTAAAATTAACAAATCACAGTGAAATTCAAGATATTGCAACATCGTGGTCTCTTCTAAGTACGCTCGTTGCCTTCAATGGTATAACACCCATCAAATCTGCAGGGGTTGGCACCCCTGAACTGCTTGTACAATTTTGCTGATAGAAAACCTGAGAACTGCCACACCTGTAGCCATAAGTAACTGAATCTTCTTCTCTGAAACATTATACAATCATATGAAGAGTAAAACAATCAGTTATTGGACACTTCAAGATGTTCTCGATATTCAGCATCCCTTCAACTTAGCTTTCTAGGGTATTTTTCAAAACACGAAACCTGATTCATTACTGTTAGCACCGCCTGTTTCGATTACAACAGTTGCTTTTTTTTCTCTAACCAACAATCACAACAACGTAACCTTGTTAAAATTATTGGACACCTGAAGATGGAACTTGGACACTAATGTGTTTTCATTTCTAACCTGATTCGTCAACCAAAAGAAGGATCGAAATATGTACAGCTTCCTGACTTTATGCAAGTGCTGTGCAAAATGGGGTAAATATCTACTTTAGTAAGTAAAAATTATGAAACACTTGTGATTGTGAGGAATACACGTCCCTTGATCTTGTGTCACCAATATATATGAAGAGCACAGGGGAAAAGGGTGGTAACTCACTCACTTCTAAATTTTCAGAAAATCAATTCCTCCCTTCAAAAATGCAATTTTGCACCTTATATAAGCATTAAAAAACCCATCAGAATGTGCCTTGCTAGTGAAGATTGTGATACGATTTTAATAAACCCTTAATCCATGGGTTTTAGGGTCGAAATACGATGCTAATAGTCCAAAGATCCTATCGTACAGGGGGAAGATGCGGGTAAAGGTCTGGTTTCTCTGATGTGTCTGTGGCCAGTGGCTGCGGGTGATTTCTGCATGTACTGTGGAAAGCATACTCCAGCAAAGAACGATGACCCATTCTAACAGGATTTCGTCCAACCATCAATCTTCTTTCCGCTCTCTTTGGAGCTTGAATTTGAATGGAGAAAGAGAAAATGACTCGGAGCACTGGGAGGACATTGTCACACAGGTTTTTGCAGCAAATTAATTTATAGAAACGATACCATTCACAAGGAATTGACTAAACATCAATTGGGGTTCACGAATTGGAATGTACAACAATCACTGGGAAGGCGGGTGGATGAAATGGTTGGACAAAATCCTGCTATAGTGCATCAGGAACCGTTGTCGCCCTCTTTGCCAGAGAATCTCCTGCAGCCTCGTGCGTGAATTTCAATGTACAAACAAAAGTGGGGAAATACGTACTTAAAAAAGAAAAGTTTTTTTTTTTTTTTTTTTTTTAAATTTATTTTATTGCACCAAGTTATAAACTTATAAGCAACATTATTCTGATATATAGTTGTCGTACATTAAGAAACCTAAGATACATCACTTAGTCCTCATTGTCCTGATATTTGCACTTTATGATGCTCACACTAGATGAATTAAATCGTATGGCTTGGTTCTCATCAGTCTTCTGAGCAGATCCTCTGTGTTGAGAAGCTGGACGACATCCTCATTTGCATGATCTTGTAGCCTCAAGAGGTGATGCATGGCTTGGCTTCGAATGACCTCATTGACAGATTCAATCTGCAGCTCGTAGTGAAGTCTGTCATTTCTAAAATATCTGTATGCGTCTACGCAGCTTCTTAGGACATTATTCTGAAAGCGCTGAATAATGTCACGGTTGCTCTGGGCCGTGCACCCCCACAGTTGCGCACCGTAAGTCCAGACAGGCTTTAGGACTTGCTTGTACAATAACAACTTATTGTGGACTGACAGTTTTGACCGTTGGCCCATCAGCCAGTACATTTTTCTGTATTTGATCATAAGCTCAGCTTTTTTTTTCTTGACGTGGGACTTCCACCTTAGTTTGGCATCCAGTGTCATTCCAAGGTATTTCGCTTCATTGGCATATGGTATCGGCTTGTTATGGAGAAAGGCTGGCACATAGTTGATCCTTTTGTTAGTGAAATCGACATGCACTGACTTTGTCTCATTCATTCTGACTCTCCATCTCACTGTCCAATCATGTATGCGGGAGATAGAACGATTCAACTTGGTAACTGATTCACTGTTAGTTTCCCCAGTCGCTATAATTGCAGTATCGTCCGCAAACGTAGCAAGGGTATTACCTTCAGTTTCGGGTAAGTCGGAGGTGTAAAGCAGGTACAGTAATGGGCCCAGTACGCT
Source organism: Creontiades dilutus (assembly GCA_031894815.1). Taxonomy (NCBI): domain Eukaryota; kingdom Metazoa; phylum Arthropoda; class Insecta; order Hemiptera; family Miridae; genus Creontiades; species Creontiades dilutus. The sequence goes on from JAVIWC010007544.1 coordinate 112,235, forward strand.
GCCTTGCGGGACTCAGCTTCTATCTTTTTTGGCTCTGAAAAGGCACCATCCTGTTTTATAATACTAGGACTGCAAGAGTGTAGCATAACGTTCTGGTAGCATTTTACGAAGCTTGTGAATAAGACCTTCATGCCAAACTTTGTCAAATGCCTGAGTCACATCAAGGAAGATGACAGAGCAGATCTTCTTCTCCTCTAGCGCTCTCTCAATAATACTAGTTATTCTATGTACTTGGTCTATAGTAGAATGGTGCTTCCTAAAACCGAATTGATGCTTAAGGTGTGGTTTCCCCGGCGCGTCTGCGGCCGGCGGCTGCGGCGCGCGACCAGACGCTCTCCACTGCTTCTGGGATTTTAGATGAGACCGGTTTCCCCGACGCGGCTGCGGCCGGCGGCGCGTCTCGGCGGCTACAGGAGCCTGAAAACTGCTACAGGCCAGACGCCGCGGCTGCGACCAGACTGCTAGAGGGAGCAGTACAGCCGCGCGCCTTCACGGCGGCTATATGCAAACCCACACCGCTTGTTTTACGTTGAAAGATCTTCAAACAGGTTGAAGGCAGGAGATGTATAGGCAGGAATAGTGTCGGTTGTCAATATTCTTTATTCAACTATCAAACTCCTACTTAAGGGAAAGATGGCAAAGAAAATCTCTTTCAGAATTGTCAGTTCCGATGAATATGTGTTAAAATTGGCTCACCAACCGTGGTCGAACATCCCGCCTCTTCGTTGTGTTCACACAAGCACTTGTAGAAACAAATCGCGAAGGCACAACAAACTAATAAAAAATCAAATCACCAAACGACAAAAAAATTAACAGTGTTCTTAACTTTCTGATTTTAATTGCGAGAAGGGAAAATTACGGTGACGGATCTTCACGATGTAAGACTACTCTGGACTGGTGAGAGGAAGGTGACGCTACTCCCATCTAGCGAATCTCTTTGAAACTTCCTTTCCCCCATCGCTAGAGGGTCCCATGAGGCGCGCTTGTTTTTCGTGAATTACAGAATTGAGCTACTCAGAGGCGGGGGAACTCGTGAATCACATTTTTCTGTCTGCTTTTTGTCAGCATTGCTGATAGCATTTTTCCTCACTTGTGATTGTACAATGAAATTCACGCACGAGGCTGCAGGAGATACTCTGGCGAAGAGGGCAATGGTTCCGGACGCAATCTAGCGGGACATAGCCCAACCATTTCGTCCATCCGCCTTCCCCGTTGTCAAGTGATTGTTGTACATTCCGATTCGTGAACTATTAATCCGAATTGATGTTTAGTCCGCGTGAGGCCGAGTGAAACGTATCGTTTTACTAAAAAATTCAAATTTATTCAAATTCAAGCTCCAAAGAGAGCGGAAAGAAGATTGATGATTGGACGAAATCCCGCTAAAAACCGTCATCGCCATCTTTGCCTCCTGCTGGCCGCCAGCCGCGCCGCGAGGCAACACTTGCACAGCGCGGCGCGGCTCGCGGCTGTGTAGGTACATGCAGAAATCGCCGGCCGCAGCCGCCGGCCGCAGACGCGCCGGGGAAACCACACCTTTTAATGCATAGCAGTCTCTTTTGGAGGAGTTTTTCGAACAACTTGGACAGAACTGGCAGGAGTGAGATAGGCCTATAGGACGTCAACTCATTAGCAGGTTTTCCGGGCTTGGGAATCATGATTATCTCCGCGATTTTCCATAGCTGGGGTACATGGCATAGCTTGAAGGCACTATTTATGATCTTTGTTATTTTGACAACGACTTTTCTGGGCAGGTGCTTTAAGATTTGTCCTGTAATTAAGTCGTAGCCTGGCGCTTTGTTTGAGTTAATCTCCCTCTGAATTGTTCTTTGCACTTCCTTGACGGTGACCATTTTGATATTGAGGTCTGGGTCAATAGGCAGAGCTTCCTCCAGAGGTCCTTCATTTGGTAGCCCTGTATTAGGGGTGAATATATTAGCAAGGTAGTCAGCAAAGACATCGGCCTTTTGTTGGTTGCTCTTAACCCAATCACCTGTAATTGGGTTTTTGAGTGGTGGAGCATAAAAATAATAATAAAAATAATAAAAATATTTAGTAATATTATTAGAAAATATAATCTAGTTCATTGGTATATTAAGATGGTATGATTCATGAGATATTGGGCCTATGGGGGGGGGGAGGGGGTCAAATGTATGTCTTGCCCTGGGTGCAATATGGCCAGGTTAAGGTGTGGTTTCCCTGAAGGGTCTGCGGTTGAGGCCCACAATTTCTGCATGTACCTACACAGCTGTGAGCCGTGCCGCGCTGTGGTAGTGTTGTCTCGTGGCGCAGATGGCGGCCAGCAGGAGGCTCTCCAGCATTTAGGGCGATGACGGTTTCTAGCGCATTCTGGCGGGATTTTATCCAACCATCTTGTCCACAAGTGAGGAAATACGTACTTTAAAAATGAAAAATGCTATCAACAATGAGGACATAAAAATGTGATTCACGAGTTCCCCCACCTCGGAGTAGCTCAATTCTGTTATTCACGAAAAACAAGCAGTGTGGGTTTGCATGTCGCCGCTGTGAAGGGACGCGGCAGTACTGCTCCCTCAACCAGTCTGGTCGCAGCCACCGCGTCCACCCTGTAGCGTTTTTCAACCCCCTGTGGCCGCCAGCCGCAGACGCGTCAGGGAAATCACACCTTAACTCCTTGTACTCCCCAACTCAGGGTTCAACATATCCCTAAAAACTGCATAAGGACACAAAAGCATCATTCTCTCCATCAAAATGAGTTTATTTACTCAAAAAAGTCAAATGTTAATAATCTACGTATATTCATTATTAAAATTAGAGAAATTATTATTATTTTTTATATTGTTGAAGTAGTCTTTCGCTTTTTCACTGCAAAATCGCACCAAGTACTGCAGGTCCCCGTATTTTTTCTAGGAAATTGGCAACCTTTTTTTGTAGACCGAATTATCTCTATATCTATGATTCAGGAATTCTATAACTAGTAAACACAACTGACCAACCTGACAAGTAAATTGGTAACGTGCGGAAGACGGTTCAACGTCTCATGGAGCACGCTGACCATTCCCAATTGGCTACTTTGGTAAAATCCTCCTCTTTCAGCGGGGCCCCAATCGGAATCAACGACAGCGTAACTATATTCTCCCGCGCTGCTTACTTCCAACATGGAGCCTTCGGAATTGAGATTGAGCTCCGAATCCATACTCTTCAAGTATACGTCGCACGCCTCCCACTGGAAAGTGTAACAAATAATTGGTGTTATCAACAATGGAAATTCATATTGTCAGGGAAGGAGTGTTAACACCAGGTTTCCATTGCCTTACCAGAGATTCTATAAGCGTGCGACTGAATACTGCAGATTTCTCCAGAAGCAACACTATTGACGAGGAACTGTGTGCATAGATGAAAAGGACCAGTTGAACCAAACCGACCGATTTTTCTAATCTAGACAGATCGTTGCCCAAAGCAGTTTGTAACCCGAATGAGTTTGAGTTGGCTTCAGATGTTGAGGTGGTCCTGGATTTGCCGGTAGATTCTGAAGGAAGTACGTCAAGGTCAATTTCATCCGTCACGACTGACAGACTCAACGTCGCCATAAGGGGAGTGAGAGGCCCATCTTTTGGCGGTGGACGATCTAAACAAGAAATGAGAGAATCGCTGGTTTTATAAAAAAAGAAGTGGAATATACTTTTAACCATGTTAGTAGTACAGTTCATTTAAAACGCTGCAAATTCTTTCACTGGGGTTTATTATTCAATTTCATTCATTTGGCTTGCATTCATAATTTGAATTTCTACTAAGCTTTGGAGTGTGCGTGTTTCACAGGTGATAGAGCGATTATTGCATTTCAGGAGGCACACAAATATGATCAACTGATCAATTCAGATAGGTATTTTGGTTGAGAACCGATTTACATGCTCTATGCATAACTCCTGAAATTCCAGAATCGCTCTATCACCTGTGAAACACGCACACTCCAAAGCTTAGTAGAAATTCAAATTATAAATGCAAGCCAAATGAAAGAAATTGAATAATGAACCATAGTGAAAGAAATGTTTCATGCATATCAGATGCTTCAACCCGTGTATCGGCTATAAACTCCTTTTAGGAGTTCACTCCATTATCCACATTCACTACATCACTAGGTTACTGCTATAAAAAAAAAAACTGTTGTTGTTGTTTTGATTAATAAACCTAGTGAAGAAACCCAAATGTTGGCATCATAAGATCATGCCATACATCGGGAATGGTTTGAGCTACAGACCTGGGGAAGGGCTCATTCGGTTCCTCATGGAAAGTTCTCCAAAAAAAGTCCAAATTTAGGCTTCGACTTTTTTTGAGGTTTTTACGGATTTTACAAAACTTTGACAATCCTTAAGTAACACTTTAAATTAAGTGAGAGACCTGGCTAAAGAATTGAGGCGTTGTCGGACCAATATGGATTTTTCCTGAAAATTTCAGATCTTTTGATCCAGCCGTTTGGGAGAAATCGTGCGTACAGCGGACGGACGGAAAAATTGTTATTGCAGATTCGGATTCTACACCCTTCGAAACGTAAACCATGAAATTTTCAGGGGGGGTTAGAATTTTTTTTTTTTTTTCAAGAGCGATTACAATGGTTTATTATTGAATAATAAACCAAAATGACACATGTGAAATCCAACTTAAAAAATGTGCTTATGATTGGAACAACAAACTTTGATCCCAAGTGGAAAGACATTGTAAGCAAAAAACAATTGCACACATCACATTAGATAGTTTTTCCAAAATACTTTTTTGAATATAATAATTTTAAATAAATAAATACAATATATATTTCTCTTAAATGCGTTGTTTTTATATTCCTGAAAATGAGATTGTTATTGTTTCTTGAAAAAACGATGAAAAACTAATAATCATGGAATTAAAAAGATTTATTCAATCACTAAAAACCAAGTTTTGGTTCCTATATTAGCTGAGCTAAGACCACGAAAACATTTTTCATCAGTTCTGGTGGTGGGGGCCCCCGCTCTTTTTCTGGTCATCACTCCTGCCGCCCTGGTACATGTGACACTTCTGCTCAATTCCAAATTATTAACGACCTGAAATGATTCTTCACCCGTTGATGTTTGTATGTTAGGAAAATATATTCATTCTTTGTTCTGCTATCCGAGTGATTACAGTCAAATATTTTATACGTAAATAACCTAAGACACGCACTAAAACTGGTGACCCGATCGTGAATAATGGAAGCTGGAGATAGATCTTTGTAACAACTATGAAACCTTGCGTTAAAAACCTTTCTCGAGGAAAATGTGCCTATCTGGTTTCGGCAAGTCGAGGCTCAGTTCACGATTGAAGACAAGTATGATCTAATTCGGATAGCAGAACAAAGAATGAATATATTTTCCTAACAGAAAAGCCTTCTTATAGTGGATATTTTCAAACAAAATAAATAAATTCTTAATATGGCCAGGTATTTCCGTGTGGTCTTTGGCTACCCAAGCTGTTGATTTTTGCGCATCGTTCTTCTTCCTCTGCCCTGAAAATGGTGGTTCATGTTGTTGATATAGTTTGCTGTATTGAAGGTGTAGAAACTGTTGTCTGAAGATGAACTTGGAATTCAATTGTTCTAGTGGAAGATGTTCATTTATGATGTACGCGTTCAGTCTTCCAATTTCCAACCTCTTTCCCCCTTCTGTTGGTAATGTATGTTTTGCCTGTCCTCCGTGTAACTAAAAATGGTCCGTCGTATGTTGGTTGAAGTGATCGTCTGACTCCATCGTTCTGGATAAATATGTGACTACAATTTTTTAGATCGGGGTGTACGAAGACGGTTTTGCGAGTATGATGTTGAGCTGGTGTTGGCTGTAATTGGATCATTGTCTGTCTCAAAGTGTCTACAAAAATTTGCTGTGGTGTGTTGGCAGTACTCTCTTCTACGAATTCACCTGGAATCCGCAAGGTCGTCCCATAAACTAGTTCAGCAGTGCTGCAGCTGAGGTCTTCTGTCACCGCCGTTCTCATACCCAACAGCACAGTTGGTAGAACCTCAACCCACTGCTCCTAGCGTGGCATTTGATACGTGCCGGTGACACTTCTGCTTTACCCTCCCACGTCACATTTTTCAGCTAGTTACTTCAAGGCTAAAGCATGTTCCATGCTAAAATTTCGTATCAACCTCAGGCTCCCATTTTCATTCACCCTTTTTCAATATCATCCTCCAATATTATCAGTCATTATCTGAACTAGAAAATCGCTTATCAAGGCTGTACCAGGTATTTTGTTGGCGTTTTTGGTATGGGTTGTTCATTTTGCATTCACATGCTTTAAAGGCGTACATCCCTCTAAGAGTACGTAGCGAAATCACGAGAGGAATGCCTAAGAGTCCCTTGCAGTGTAGGTTTAGTGTAAGCCTTACAGGCAAGTATCCCTCCAAACCATAATTTCATTCATGCCCCGGCCAAAGAACTAACAATCCAGTAACCCAAAATATAAATTATGCTAAATTTTTCGTGCATAGCATGCAGAGGGAAATGATATCATGCAGTTCACGCCCAAGTACCTGAATATTTGCTCAAAGACAAAGACAGATCGGCTTTCTCGGACGTTTTCCGATCCAATACATCTTCCGACTTTTTCAACTCCTTTCTTGTGTCCAGTCCTTTAATAGAAGCAAGAACTAAATTTAAATTTGCTCTTGGAAAGAAAGCGGAATCATCCCAACAACATAGAAACCAAAGCGAACTTCCCCAAAAAGGTTTATGAAAATGAACTCACCCGTATTCTCAAATCCCTGACTCTGATTGCTCTGACCAGAGTAAAGGCTGAATGACGCGGGCAAACCATCCGGCTTGAAAAGTGGATATTTAGGATCGCATATAGTGTTGAAGTATTCTTTCTTCGAACGGCGATTCCTAGCCATTTTCTTATCGGTCCAAGACGAATTAATTCTAGGGAGCCCAAGACTGTAATACCTGAAATGAAATCTTCATCACAAGATAACTCAATGCAGAATCAAAAGGTGTTCAATTAACATAGGTGCATGCCATGTTGAGAATCGTTTGGAATAAATCCCTCATGGTGAAGTTGTGGAGGTTTTAATGAAGAAAATGAAAGTGGATGAAAACGTTATTTCCAAATAAATAGAGAGTTATAATGTTATAACGCTTTTGACGGATAAGCCATTCATCAGTAACAATATAAGTACTGAAAGTACAGTAGAAAGAATGTAGCTTATAATATTATAACCCTCAGGTGAAAGGGAGCTTGAATCTCATTGGTCGGCAGAAAGGAAAGGGGATGGGTGTACAACCAATTAAATTCAAACTGAGTGAAAGGGGAGATTGGAGCTAGTCTGATGAAATAAAGGAAAAAAGAAGTAAAAAGGGATTAAAGAAATCAAAAAGAACTTTATGATAAATATACAAAACTCTTGCACCTTACCCCTTTAGTAATAAACTGTTTGGTAATTAGAGTGGGCCCATGGCCTAAGAGTCCCTGATATTTATTATTAGAGAAGAGAACTGAACTTGTAATAACTAATAATGCAACGAACGAAAACATACTACATTGACAAGAAAAGAAGGAATAGCTGTTGAGATAACAGACTAGACGTTAATTTCCGGGACAGCGCTGGAGGTTCGCATCCTATTTGTATCTTGGTAGCAATACCACCAACTAGATAGATAGATGTATTTATTGCTTAATAGATAAACATCTTTAGCAAGGAGTACAGAAGAAAATAAATATGACTTCTTGGAAGTGCCACAAAAGAAAAGAAAAGTAAATACTCTAATAATATCAGTCCATCTGTTCAGGAATTTAATATGAGATCTCGCACTTCGACTGCCTCACACAGGAAAAAATGGAGCCCATTCATCACTCTTCTTGCCGAGGAATCTAGAAGTTGAATGAATTGCAGTCGGGTGGTCAATGGCGTGGCTAACAGTTTGGCAAGAAACTTTATTCTTGGCGTGGCAAGCATGGGACAGCGTATAATCATGTGCTCAGGGGTATCAGCGTCCTCCCAGTTGCACATAGGACAAGTGCGATCGCCTCTGAATGAAAGCACACCACCAGCCACCAGAATCCGTCCACCCCATCGACCCATCACTCGAAGCTGCGCGATGGAGCGCACAATGTAGAGAGGAGAGCGGACTGACATGTAAGGCTGTGGCTGTAGAGGAGTATGAACGACCATTTCTTTGTAGACTTCACTATACCCTGAAGTTTGGACACAGTTCCAGTCAAGTGCAGTCGGATGTCCCTCTATAGAATTAAGCACAGAAGATGCAAATGTACGGAGGTCATGGAAGGTAGAGGGAGCATCAGTTGTGACAGCCACCACTCGATCCAACAGCTGCCTAAACCAGTTGTACTTGGATGTGCAGCTAGGTTCACTCATTGACAGGGCGAAAAGGCGTTCCAGACATATCCGAGGGAAGCGGCTACCATTCATGCTATGTATTTTCAACATCCAGTGAATAGCAGATCGGACGATGGTCAATGACAAGGGGGGAACTCCCACTTCAGTACGAACATATGCATTAGGAGTAGTCTTTGGAAGCAGCAATATGCGTTTGTAGTAGGCAGTTTGTGATCGTTCAGTCTGATCGATATATCTGAGTGCCCACACTGCTGAGCAGTACAAGAGGGTAGACCTGATGGTGGCATCATAAATTCGCGTTCTCGCAGACAGGGAGCTCACCTTTGCTCTCGCCATCAGAGAAACTGCCGCGCCCATTGCAGTATTTGCTTTTGTGGAGAAATGATCACAAGCAGCCGCGAATACCCCCGAACTTGAAAATGGAACCCCCAAGTAGGTATATACTGAGACCTGTTCCAATTCATTGCCGGCATACTTGATTGGAAGTTTAAGGGGTTTTAAGCCCCCACTTCTTCTAAAGCACATCAACTTGGTCTTTTGACAGTTCACAGTAAGGCCATTATTCAAGCAGTAGTCCTCCAGTATCTTCAGTTTCCGGTTCATGTCGACTGGCGAATGACCCAGCGAATACCACCAACTAGCTACCATCATCACCTTATCTTTTCCTGTTGTTTTCCTACTCTCTTTCTGTGCTGCCGTGTACTGTTTCGTGAATCAGATCAATAAAGGAAACAGTTGATTGACTGACCTGATTTACGAAAGAGTACGGAAAGAGAGTATGAAAACAGCAGGGAAAAGATAAGGTGATGGTATTGCTACCAAGATACAGATAAGATGCGAACCTCCAGCGCTCCCCGCGGAAGTCGGGGTAGTAGCGCTGTCCCAGAAATTAACGTCTTGTAGATAACATCAACAAGGAGTACCTCACAGTAGGGACCAACAAGAGGAACAATCATGGAATTGAAATCTATACCTATAATGGTTTTATATGAGAGACCTATGATATGAGTTTTTATAGAGAGACTATGAGAGTGTGGGTTACCTGATTGGAATATTATTCGTTGAAAGGATGTCATCGGTGGTTTTACTAGTTTCAACCTTGGGCTTGCGGAAAACAGGGGAACTACGTCGACTTGAACTAGCGAGTCGAGCCAAATTTCTCGCTCTAACAGCATCCAAAACCAAATCAGGAACTATCGGCTCAGCACCATCGTGATCATTGACTAGATTTCCATTTAGTCCCCCCTCGGAGATTGAGGGTGAACCACTCTCTTGCACATCACCATTTGCTTCGGATTTTGTATGAGCGTTTTTGACTCGGGCGCGCAATTTGACAACGTCTTCAACGCCAATGAATACTGTCAACAGCTGAACACCATTAGGAAGTAAGAATGGAGTTTCCACGTTGTATGCTGGAAGCTACAACAAACAAATACATTTTAAATGTAGAGGTGAAATTCTGTTATGCTCTGATTATGAGGTAACATATGATTTCCCCTGTCATTTCCATGTACTACTGTTCACTTCGGTAAAAATCTAAATATAAATATAGATACTTCCGTTTATTTGGTCAAGGGGCTTTAAAATGAGAGAGTTCCGAAAAGAAAAAGCATTGAAATGGAACCTGGAATAGACGTGATCAAAGGAAAATCACACCTTCACTTCACTTTTAAGATTCAACAGAAACACTGCAATAACATCACTCATGCCCTGTCACGTTTTCTTTATCTTCACAAATAACTTAAAACCATAAAGCACAGTAAGACGTTAAGTGTTTGTGAAATACCTTGATTTTGTGAGGTTGCGCAAGAACGATTTGTTTCGTTAGGACTGGGGTAAGTTGAGTAAATATCACTCTGCAACATAATGGAAATTAATTATAACCACAGCAAATCTCCAAATCTATTTTATTGACAATTTTCGTTAGAAGTTGATGCTGATTAAGAAAATGCACTAAGCGTGTAGGAAATTTATGTTGAATCCAAAAATGTGGTCACAAGTTGAAAAAAGTCGTTTTCAAGAGGAAAAATGTGGGTCTTTACGGTAAAAAAGTGGTTTTCTTAGGGAAAAAATTCAAAAAACCATGTTTGGGAAACGGGTTGAGATTTAAAAACAAATGCAGTTGGCGGTGTTTTGCTCAAAGTTTCAGTATAGTTTAAAAATTGTGGGCGTACTTCGTTTCGGCACAGTCATCGATTTGGCACACCTTTTATCACGATCTTATCAGATAAGATCGATGTGTCCTTACATCGATCTAAATACGAATGAAAGCAACAATTTCTGGTGTGAAAGCAACAATTTCTGGTGTGAAAGCAAAAATCTCCTACCGTCTAGTTTGGTGGTCTGGATGCTCGCTACGCTCGCATCTCAAAAACAAAAAAATATCCTACATCAATCCTTCTAGTGAAGTATAGATCAGAAGAAACAGAAATAGGAATGAAAGCAACAATTTCGGGTTTGAATGGTCGTGATAATAGTTTCAAGATGGCATTATATCGATGTAATAATCGATAATTAGATCGATGTAAGGACACATCGATCTTATCTGATAAGATCGTGATAAGAGGTGTGCCGAATCGATGACTGTGCCGAATCGAAAACCACCGAAAAATTGTTCCTTTATTATAATTATAATTATTGTTCCCATCCTTATTCCAGAATGACTATTTTTGACAATAAAAGCTAACTAAAAGCCACTAAAAAAGTCCTCGCATTTGTTCTACACGCTTATAAAGATATAAAGTACAGATGGAAGTACCCAGTTTATAAATTAACAACAAATCGTCGTCTTTGCCTTGAAAAAGGCGTAAGTTCAAGTTTGTAACAGCTACTTCTTAAGTACTCACTTGTTCTGATAAAACACAGCACCTCCAAGGACACCATTCATCATTCGTAACGTCTCAAGGGTTTCCTTAGCCGAATCTAATACAGTTGTACAAGCCTGTAGGAATGGTTAAATAAAATAAAGTAGATGAGCGCGTAGTTACATAAATTTAAAACTACCTGGTAATCAAGTGGGGGTATTTGTACTATATAGGGCAGGTGGGGGCAATCGCCCGCAAGGGCCAAAACATGGAGGGGCTTTTTGAAGGGTATACGTGCAGTTAAAATTTCGGCCACCGGGCAACAGTTCCTGCATGAAAAAAAAGTCAGTTGCACTCCAAAACTTTAATCGTTAAATTTGTTTTTCTATATTTTGAGTCAGTATTTCTTGTTTTAAGATAATTCTTTCAATATTGGTTATCTGTCTTTAAGGTACAACTAGGAGGAATGAGCCTCCTGTTTAGCTTCGCTTTCCTGTACCTAATCCCCCACTAACACTTGTTCACATGGTGGGTGTTATCTCCATTTTGAAAGCATGAAAATTGGGAAGAACCAACGCACCAAAAAGGGCAAATCCCGGCATTACAAAAGGAGAACATTTTCGTAGCCAATACATGAGGGGACTTGCCACATCTCCAATACCTATACTGAGCAAGCTAAAATTGGGCTCGTTTATAGGAGATCTAGAATAATTAAAGTCCAATTATTTGGTATGACAGAGAGTAACCAGACTCCTTGATCTTGAGTGTTATTATCAATTTTCCCAGGTCCACATTCAAAGAAGCCTGTTATTTTTTGGAGTACAGTTTACTTGAAAAGTTCACTAATAGGTTTTTTTATTCTATTTCCTAATAACCTTGAAGTGGAACAAAGCCACGATTTGCAGGAACTTGCCCCGATTCCTGGGGCAAAGCCCCGCAGTATTGGTCCAACTAAAGCTTAAATGTCATGACCAATGATGTCAAGCTTGAATGTCATCCATAATGATTGGAACTCACTACGGTGGGGTTGAGGATGAAGTGGCAGTTACAGGGTCCCATTTCCTGGGCCTGCAACCGATCTGGCCTCTGGTGTTTGGGATGCCCAGTTTGCTGCTGAATTTCATATACAAAATCGGTACGACGGGCGTGGGGAGCTCCAGGCAACTGATGCAACGGCTGGGAGAAGCCTCACTTGCCTGTCAAAGCAGTTGGCTTTGTGACGGTAGTGGTGGATTACCCAGCATGGAAGACTAAGCTGGAAAGGAGAGGGGCAGGCACTTTTCTGGTAGACTTGTCTACCAAAATAGTGTCAGCATGTGAGTTATGTGGCTTGCCAATAACGCAGGCACCAACCTGCTGAGTTGGTAAGGCGAGCTAGAATGCCAAGCATCACCTGTAGTACCTTGAGCAAACAGGTACTTGTGTTTCTGATGCAGGCCCTTGACTGTGGATGTAACAGTCTTCCACAGTGTTCTACCAGGGATTTTCCTTCTTGCTTGCAAGGAGGGAGGAAGGACGCAAGCACAGTGTGCTGGAACACTCCCTTACAAATCAACCCTGGAATTCACAAATCCCAGGAAGGAACATAGTCAAAATGTCTTGGAAGTGTAACCAACATTCACGCCTTCGAATCTCATACCAAAACTCAGCAACTTGAGTTATTCCTGTGTGATAGCCGACACCATCTATCGGCTATCAACGGAACAAATCGCAGGAGGTGTTACATGGGGGAAGTGAGATAACGAGATGCTAAGCTACTTACCGCAACTCTCGTCTCGACTTGCCTTTCTACGCCCCATCTGACAAGGTAACCCTTTTCTCAATATATCACTATATTCAAATCAAATTGATATTAATATCCAATATCCATCCTATTAACCAAACTACTTACCTGATAACCCTGCGGTGCTATTTCATAAAAATAAAAGATATTGAAGGAATACTCTAACCTTTTCCACATCGTGGTTAATAGGAGCCCCGTAGTTATTCTTGGAGCAATAAATACAATTATTGAATAAATAACTCAATCTATTACCAAAACCTTGTGTATAATTATTTCTTGAACCTTATATATCTGTATATATAATAACCTTAGTAATTAATAAGATCAAAAAGGGAATAATATCAAGAAATCGTAATCAAGTAAGGGTGGAATTGATATAACAATTCCTTTGTACTACTACACCTGTCTTTGGAAAAATGAAAACCGAAAAATGCTGTTTGCCCCCACCTACCCTAAGCACTTGACTCTTCACACATAAGCCTGTCTGCCTTTCCATCGTAATTAGGTAAAGGTAAAATAGTTTAGTAAACTTAGCTTACTTTTGGTATTTTATATAAAGGAGGACTTTCAAATTCGTTAGCACCATCTAGTACGATTGGGAGGTAAGTTAGAAGCAGCTGGGAAAATTTATCGGTGAGGTTGTCGTCATCCTCGGATAGGGTGACATCGATGGACTCAATGCTGCAATGGAAGAGGCGAAGCATGTCATACAAGCTGGAGAGTCTTTTTCGAAGAAGAGCATCGGGTATGTTCCGATCTGTACCAACACTCTGAAAATAAAAAGTAACGAAAATCAACTAAACGCAAAGACCATTCAAAATTATGTTCAACAAAGGGTACGTTTAGCTACTAATTGCCCAGGAATTGAGATAATTATAGAAAACCTGAATGGATCTAAATGTTCGTCTTTCATAATTGGTCTCGTTGTTATAAAGGGTGATTTCTGAGTACGGCAATGTTTAATAAATTCTCGAATAACAAAGAATTATGAAAACAACTATTATGAAGTCACTGCATCCAATCTCATTGTAACTTAGGCAAACTTCATACGGGTCATTCTCCGCTAAGTGGAAAATTGAAGTTAAACAACTCTCACTTTGTACTCCAAGAGGTGATTTTGAATATCGGTGGAGGGTACAGGAGATTACTTGATGCACATTTGAAACCATGTTTTATCTGTTCAATCAAATTTTAAAAATCGGTAAAACACCTTTTTTCTCAATACCACAGCATGTTGCAATCCCGAGTTCACATCTTACTTGTACTTGTTAAAAAACATTGAGGCTTGAGGCTGATATACGATTTTTTGACTTTGCATATTGTTTTTATACTCCCTCATTGTGTTTTTAAATTATAGTTTATAAGAGCTTCCTTCAATATATGATATAGAGCATTGACATAATTTATGAGTCTACCGACGAAATTACACGGTGTATTGCAGCTGTATGACCATAACCACTTCTCTCTAAAATGGTTGACATAATGCAGATGGCTGGTCATCTCAGGGTCTTCCTACCCTACAAACCTGTTGATTTGCAGTTTGCCACTTGTTTTCTGAGGTTTGTGCTCAGGAAGTGATGATTCTTATTCCAGAGGCCTGTCTATACTGTTTTCATATCTCTAAACATGTAAGTAGTAGATGTTTCACTTTCACCAACGTTTTGTGGGGAGGGAGTAGTTTACGTCATTTATTTCCAGGAACTACAACCTTCCCTTTGAATTCTCATAACCATCACCAGAACGTGAAATGCTCTGTACCGTAGTTCTCTCAACCACGACAACGAAGAAGGGAAGAATTAAAGTAAAAGTTTCTATTCAGAGATTCATTCTTGATGCATAACTTGAAATACCAAATCTTATTTAATGTGAATTTTGAATTCGACCAATGTTTGGTTTTAGAGTGCAATCCGGGGGTACGAGGATCGCTTGAGTGGATTGGCATCAGTCCCTCTCTTCCTACCATAACGACATCACATTCAAAATTTGAGAGGTTTTATAGTGCAGTAGAGGTTTGGCAGAGAAAGCAGCAAACAACATGGAAATAGTTAAGACAACGATTTATCCCAATAGGCCCGCATCAATTACAATAGGCGTCCCTCTACTGACAAAGCCTTGCTTCAGAGGGACATCCTAAAATTAACAAACCAGCAACAATGGGAACTGTGCAAGAAATGACAACAGAAGCCTATCAGCGAAAGATGCTAATCGTTTGAAAAAGCTGAACAACAAATAAGAACTGCCGAAATTCTGATGGCTCACTACAGCAGAAGTTTGATTCAAACAAAAGTCCTACTATGGACAATACACGTCACAAATATTCTTCAGAGTTCGAGATTTTCATAAGATTGTCAAGTTATATTTGGCCTGTAAAATGTTTGATAGGCATAAGAATGGTCGGATGCAAGCAGGGAATCAGTAATTCAGTAAATCAAAAGCTCAAGTAATGGTATCCCAGACTTGCCACTACCTAAATATCTAATTTGAAATAATAGAAAGTATTTTTGTCTCAACCGTGTTCTCATCACTCCTTACCATGAAAATTTTCTCCCAAACGTGTCACAGTTTGCGAAAATCAATTTTTAAGAATGAGAGCTGATTTGTGCTTGAGCTTCCACTAACATGTTCAGCAAGGTAAATCAGATAACTGAATCAAAACCTTCCTTCCTTCTTTTTTATTCCATGGGTAGAAAATTGGAATTTTCACCTATGAAATTTGCCACTTAGTGGAGAATGACACTTATATCCAAACAGATGTGTTCCAAACCTTTTTATCTGACATGAAAATGATTGACCAGAAATTAAATGAACGAGAAACATTTACAATCACAAAGCTAATGAGGTTAATTCTCGATTATACGAGTATAATATCTAATCATTTGGTTTGTTCCAACAAAAAGTTAACAGAATGTCAAAAGTTTTCAACTGGAACACACGTAAAGGTAGTGTGTTGCGATACAGCAAATCATGGCATACAAATTGCTGTTAATGAAGGAAACCTTTAGCGATTGAAGCCGCTCAAGTGATTGTTAAGTTTCAGTGAATGTTTGATGGTTTAAGTGTTCCAGCAAACGTTTATCCACAGTTAACGGCTGTGAATAGTAATCCAGAAGGCCATGCATTGTTGTTGACAGCTTTTGGCAGGCGTCCTCATTATTGCAACAAATCTTACACTATCATTGACCTCACAAAAGTGATAATTACTAGTGTCAAAAATTGCTCTACTTACCAAAGCAAAACGACCCATTTTGAGGAGAGCAAATTTTCCACTCTGCAACGAAATCACCGCAGGTGACGAGAACGTCGTACTACAAAAATGCATAACCCCCATGAGTTGACTGCAAAGAGCGTGTCTCTGCTCACTGCTGACCCAAGTAGGGTAGAAGTAGATAATGGCTTCTTGCGGATCATCCTCCTCGCGTTTACACAAATCGCAATCATAAAGGAAGACAATCACCAGTTCTCTGCAAAAAAAAAAAAAAATTATACAGATCCATAAACTATCAAGATGCAAAGCTATAGATGTACTATTTGTAGTGAGCTCCAGGATCATGATAAAACAAGAAATGCAGAATATTACCTCGAAAGTCATCTAATTAGCGGGAAAACTTAAATATATGGAGATAAAACAAATATTGGTTAGATCAAAAGAATATTCAAAATCCCAGAAAGACACCAGAACTTCTAAGTTAAATTTATATGTGCTTAGAGCGGGTACACCAACAAATGAACAATCGTAAACGAAAGCAACAGATGCTTATGCTTCAGTAAGTCCAGAGCCTTTTGCTGCTCTGGAAGGGTAAACAACTAGTAGGAAATATTGCGTTGAAGAATTTAACGTCCGTAAGAGCAACAACATCTCAGGGGCTGATTGGTTTAAGAAGGTTTGTTATCTCTGAGTTTTGACCATAGCTTTCAGGCTAAGGTCAAAAACCCCTTTTAAAGGTTCCGCTCGTTTGTCTTATACATAACCAACAACGCTGCAAATTCTTTCACTGGGGTTTATTATTCAATTGGCTTGCGTTCATGATTTGAATTTCTGCTAAGCTTTGGAGTGTGCGTGTTTCACAGGTGATAGAGCGATTATTGAATTTCAGGAGGCACACAAATATGATCAACTGATCAATCCAAATACCTATTTTGGTCGAGACAGTTGATCATATTTGCTGTATGTATATCTCCTGAAATTCAATAATCGCTCTATCACCTGTGAAACACGCACACTCCAAAGCTTAGTAGAAATTCAAATCATGAACGCAAGCCAATTGAATAATAAACCCCAGTGAAAGAATTTGCAGCGTTTTTTTTATATTTTTTTAATGGTTACAATGATTGGTAGAAGTCGAGGATAGGTAACCCTTCCTGATAAGACCGTCGCCATATTGAAAAACCCAATCTCTCCTATCGATGTAGGTCCATGCTTTCGATGTGTGTTCTGTCTAGTTTGCTGGTCTGGATTAGAGTTGTGTAAGATGCGTTCAGTCCCGGAAATCAACTCCCAACCGTTCACTCAGTTTAGGGATGCGTTCTTTGGAAATCAGTTCACCCGTTCAATACGTTCACCATGGAAGAAGTAGTCTCCTTCTCCTTCCCATGGCGTTCACTAAGGCCGGGTATACACGTGCAGGTTTGCCTGCAGGTGAACCTGAACAGTTGTACCTGTGCAGGTAAACGTGAGCGTGAGTGGCTGCATACCTGCACAGTTATTCACCTGATCAGGTGAAGAGAAAGACCTGTGCAGGTAAAGTTCACCTGATGGAAATTCAATTCCTTGTACCTGCGCAGGTTGGCAAACCTGAGCGTGTGTGGGGCAAACCTGACGCCTGCTCAGGTTTCAGCTCAGTTTTCATCCGCCGGTGTCTCAATCGCCACCTTGTTTCCTCTTCTGGATTTTCTTCTTCTTTTCTTTGCAATTTTTCAATTATTCTGAGCGGAATGGCGTCGAGGCAGCGTCACCAAGTGGTGGAAGAATTTATAGGTATTTACAGGGCAGAAACATGTCTTTGGCGCACAAAAAGTAAAGAATACCACGATCGCACACTGCGTAAATTCACATGGGTAAATCGATTTCTCTTTAAAAGCCAACTTTTTGACCACTTTTTACGTTGCTTTTTCTTTTCCTCCTCATTTAACAGTAATACCAGTCCGATTAAGGCGACATCATCGTCCTGCATCATCGTGGAGCAAACTGAGACCTGTCGGTTTCATACCGGATCGTGTGTACGAGTGACGTTCTGTCAGGTTTACCTGACAGTTACACCTGCAGGCAAACCTGCACGTGTATACCCCGCCTAAGATCAACTCTTTCCCCCCCGCCAACCGGTGTCCTCTTGGTCTGGCGGAGGACGGGTTTCCCACCTATTTTAACCCTCTGTACCTCATACAAGGATGACCATCGATACGTAGTATATCGGCGGTATAATATTGATGCCGATATATATCGCAGGTTAATCATTGATAGTAGACACCACCGATAGTATCGACCAAAAAATATCAATAGGTAGTTTTAGAAAAATATCGGTTGAAAAGTTCAATAAATACACCATTCTTTTTCTGTTGCGTTCCTAGGCCTTCAAAGAATCTTACCTAATTCTGATTTTAAATTGAAAATACTAGGTACAGGAAGCCTAGGTAGTAGTGAAACTTACGAACTTCTCTATAGGAAGTGGGTGACCTGAAAAAATAATTCTTTCTACTCGCGAATCAATTTCAATTTCTACTGAGCTTGTTAAAAACTAACTCTCGGGTACCGTCCATATAAATAATAACTTTGACAGCATGACTGAAAACTGAACAAACAAAACACGAGAACTCCTTCATCCATGATATGAGAATGGCAAGGGTGTTAGAACAGTTGGGGAAGGATTCAAGTAAACTGAAGTGGTGAACGTCAACTCTTTTGGTATCCGTTCAGTTGGAATCATATCTTTTGACGGATGCGTTCACTGGGGTCCGTTCAGTGCTGAACGCCACATCTCTAGTCTGGATACTCGCTTCGCTCGCACCTCAAAAACATCCTACATCAATCCTTCTAGTAAAGTATAGATCAGTTGTTCAAATAGATCAGAGTGTGTTAACACTTGTGTCTCTGCGTATTAAAAATACTTTTATCGCTATACGGACGTGAAAATCATTCCATAATACATGGCAGTGGTATTGATATATTATCCTACATATATTGGTGAAAGTACACATCGATACATGTTCAAATGAGTCGATAAGAGGTAGGGGTTACCTATTCTCTACTCCAGCCGAAGAGTACATATAAAAATCGAATAGATTGAAGAGCTAAGTTTTGAATGTCATCTGCAAAGGTAAGTTTCTATCGTGAACAGGGAAAGTTAACAGCAATACGAAAGCGAATATCAAAACATAAATCAAGTTCCACAGCAAAGATATTTCGTAAAGTACAACCTCTTTGTTCAGTAATATCTCCTGCTGAACTTAAATATTAAAAAATCTGAAAGTTTGGAGGGCTTGTGTCTAACATTCTTCTCATAAATGTGCATTAATAGAAGAAAATTCTAAGTTAAACAGGTGCATACACTACCTTGACATTATTTCACTGGGATTTCAAAAGCCCATGACGACCAGAGTTAGCACAACAGCGTAAGTTACTTGGACAAAACGCGGAGGAGGGCGTTACGTAATCATTATTAAAGATTTATACAACTAAAAACCGACGTATTTCCGAGTTTCTAGACCTCAGTCGATGTCACCAATAATGGAATTTACATAGATCACAGATACTAAATTATCAACCGATATATAATTCATAATTAACGAAAGTCTGGAAAGCTTAACTGCGATAATTGTTTGTTTAATGAGACTGTTATCAAAAATCGTTATCAATGTTTACATTATTTATTGGACGGAGAAGGCGCATTCTGACTTGTTGCACGGAGGTTTTCGCTAACAGATATCACTTCGGATGGATTTCTCTTTATAAGCAAACCGGGTGAGTATCACAGAGCATAGAAGGAAACATCAACTGAAATGACTCCGTCACAGCTGAGACTAGACCAGGAGAACCACCCTTGGAATAGTTCCAACAATGACCACCAGGTTGTGCTTCAAAATGATTTGAATAATTCAAATCATGTTAATTATTAACACGTTCGCTGCGGGCTCACGTGCTGAGCGCGTGAGTTAAGGTAAATGGCAATTTCAATCTTAGTGGGGCGCACGCTCCTGGCGCGTGAAGTATTCGTGTACTTTAGATGAGCCTCCTCTCTTAACCCCAATAGGAAAGGACTCAATTTCTTTCTCCCGCACTTAGTTTGAACCTTCTAAAGATGTGGGAAAAATCGTTGCAAGGTAGAGGTCATTTGTATAAATACATACATTTTGCAGTGGGTGTAAGTTTCATGCATTTTGGTTTATTATTCAATAATAAACCATTGAAATCGCTCTGGAAAAAAAATTCTAACCCCCCCTGAAAATTTCATGGTTTACGTTTCAAAGGGTGTAGAATCTGAATCTGCAATAAAAATTTTTCCGTCCATCCGCCGTACGCCGTACGCACGATTTCTCCCAAACGGCTGAAGCAAAAAAGCTGAAATTTTCAGGAAAAATCCATATTGGTCCGACGACGCCCCAATTCTTGAGCCAGCTCTCTCACTCAATTTAAAGTACCCTTTAAGGGCTGTCAAAGTTTTGTAAAATCCCTAAAAACCTCAAAACAAGTCGAATTGCCCTAAATATTTACCTATTTGATGAACATACCATGAGGAATCGAATGAGACCCTCCCCACGTCCGTAGGTCATCCATTCCCGATCTATGGTGCCAACATTTGCGTTTTTTGGTTTATTATTGTTTGTTTGTAACCTAGTGATGCCAATAGCGTCGAGTTGTAGTGAATGTGGATACTGGAGTGATAGCCGATGTTGATACTTGTAGTTTATAGCCGATACACGGGTTGAAGCATTCTGATATGCATGAAACGCTGATGATATATAGGTAGGTAAATATTATTCAATATTATTAGTGGGGTAAATAAGTATTCTTTCTCTGGGGTTTATTATTCAATTGGCTTGCGTTCATGATTTGAATAATAAATTGATGGCGCCAACTCCATAGGCCCACTATAGAGAATTTTCCCTAATATAACAGTTCAAACGGCCACCGAACTATCGTTGTTCTGAGTTTTACCGAAGCCCCTCGTTCCTAATCCTTGCACACCCTCTACACGCTCCCATTGATCTATTTACACCTAGTTCAGGGTATATGGGTAAGATAAGGAGGGCTCAGCGGCCCCTGGGTCTGTGCTTCTCCCGTTTTAGGTGCTGCCTCCAGGGACTTCATGAGCTCGCCACCCAAATTTGCCGGTATAAGACTCCAGAGGAGGTCGCAGGAGTAAGAGCACGGCCTCAGGGGCGCGGCGAATGCAGGACCTCGGGTAAGTTACTACCCAGGGGGAAGTCGCTGTCCCCCCCAAGGACCCTCCTCGCGCCACAGGGGTAGTCAGGTTGGCGGCCTGAGGGGGGTGGGTGCTGACAATACCCTTGACAAGATCTCTATTAGAGATCTGAATCTTATCTTGAGAAGATTATTTCATTTATAAACCAGCTGGGTCGATTGTTTTAGTTTTAATGGGGAACTGTAAGTTGTACAAATAAATGTTTCATTATTTTTGTATTAGATAGAAAAATGAGGAAATACAGAAAAAAACGAGTTCAAAAATTAGTTCTTGTAATAAATCAAAATATATAAGTACCATATATGTTTGTTCGTTTGCGTCATGATGACAGCTTCATACAATTGAAGAAAAAAACTTGTTCGTGATTCAAAAAATATCTCGGAATCAATATATTTATAACTGTTTCGTATCAAAAGGTAAATAACGTCCAAGGCAGTAGTGTATATAAATAAACAATGTGTGCATTAAGAAAATAAAGCTTAATATTACATGTTGGAGAGCAGTTGGAACTAGACAATGTAAAAATGGTATAGGACAAAGGATATTACAATTATTTTTAAAAACTACAGGGTTATAATGAGTATTATGAAAGCATAATAGGTGTATTATACCTAGTTATAACATTAGAAGAATTTCGATAGGTAACCATTAATAATTCGAGGGAAGCAAGCACATGATTTAGTGTTACAGAATTTTATGTAATGTAACACATAATGTACATCAGCATTTGACACTCCCACATTGTCATATCCGTGGGGTTCACATCACAACACCTCTTTCCACAACCTATTTATATCAGAATAATCGCAGATCATGAATTTTTTGCTACTACAGTAATTTTTTTCACTACAAACAAACTCATTAAAGAAATAAGCATTTTGTCAAAGTGTAGTTTGCTACTTTTTTAAGATTCAAAATAGGCCCAAGAGTGATAGCCTGATGGTATCAAATGAAGTGATCATTATTTGTATAAATTAAACCTTCAAATCTGAAATACAATATAATATAGTTTTCGGGGAGTTCTTCAATAGCAGGGCACATTAAAGGCAAGAAGGAGTAGGTAGGTAAATACCCTCCTAAGCAGAGCGATCAGCCTACAACTTTTCCATTAACTAAAGCGGGAATTTGACGATCTATTAAATTTCAAAGCAGGATCGTATAACTATACTTCGCACCAGCCGATTATAACCATAGCTAAAATAACAAATAATTGTGTTGAATGAATGATGACTCGCTAGAATGAGTTGTACAACAAAAATATCTTTAACATCTACACAGGTATAACTCCCATCTTCGATGGATAGTATTAGAAAGTTCCAGTCAAACAGAACTTACGATTTTAACAATTAATTAACAAGAATTGTTTTTTTAAACTTACATAAAAATATATGATTCTGCAGCAACAGTCCATAGATATTGACTCAATGAGTATTTAGCTGGATTTGTGTACGGTGTTACCTATTTTTGAGGCATCTAAATTTAAAATGTGGATACAGAATGTAAACTTAGATCACAAAGGTGAAATCGAGATTACGAATTTAATTCCATTTTCACTCTCATGTTATGAAGATTTCATCTAATGAGGTCGTGGCTTAAAATAAATAAAAAACGGGTACCTATGGAAGATTTTCAGCATTCATCCCACAAAGTCTTACCATCTTACTTCTCCCATTATAATCCAAAAAGACGAATTTGGACTCTCTCTGACTATGATTAGACGATTTGTCTTGAGGTTCTGGGAGACAACCTCGTGAGAAAGACCAGAAAGATATCATCCATCGAAGAATAAGTATTTCAATGCCTACAACAACCACACTTGCCCCTATTAACGGAAACATTCTATTTAAATATCCCATTGAAGAAATTTCGTCTTGATTATTATAGAAATATAGATTAGACAAAATAAGTTCCACAAATACCTCTTAATACTCCATATATTGACAAGCACACCAAGATTGGGTTATAGTTGTAGGCCCTTTTTTACAGCCGCTCCCTCAATTTAGTTGTGCAAAAGGAATTAAAATTAGCACAAACTCAAAATGATACATAATCTTCGTAAGGTCTAGAATGATCGAACATATACAATCAGATCTGATTTGGATGCCTCAAATGCCTCGGACATTTGTTGAGTGGAGTCCTTCACGAATAGCTATTCAACGCTTTATTTTAAACAAATACAACTTTCAGCTTATTTGGTAGTTATACCTTAGAATAAAATTAGCCGGGAACAGTTACAGATTATAACAAAACAATCATACGCTTGCTTCTAAGAAAAATTCGTTAAACGATACGTTATTATTAAGAGCATGCTTTAACAAAGAAAGACCAAAAACTAGTCCTAGCTGTTCGTCTTCTTACAAATGAAGCATATTAACTAAATTCTAACTTTACTCACATTCAAAAGATCTACCAATATAAAATAATTTTGTAACCTATCATAAGGCTAGGAACAAAGGAGATATTTCAAATCAACTTTCCTTTCCAGAGGTTGTTTCAATTTCGAAAGATCGTCATTTAATGGGGAACAGTTAAGGAAGTTCATCATATCAAGGGGAAAGGGATCAGCCCCAATCATTACATTTCACTAAACGTGAGAATGATAAATCACACTTCTAAACAAAACATTCCACGGAACGAATATGAAAATGATCATTGCAAATTATAATCTCAGGAAAACGAAGGACGAATATCACAGAATAAGGGAACACTCATACGGGTTTTTGAAAACGAAAAGAAGTCCGCCCTAAGGCAGTATAAGGGGATTCTACTGTTGAAATCATAAATAAAGCGATAGAAAATTACAACAATTTTTGGTGTAGCTGTTTTACTAACGATCATTCTTCCTATGAAGCAAGTTAACACATAATTTCCAAATGAAAACGATACAAAAAGTTAATCGAATAAAAGGACACTAATAAACGAAGGTAAATGTTGAATAAACGTAGATGAGAAAAATGCTGGTCCACGTATTTATAAAAGTGGTCTGTCATTCCATTTACATGAAAGTGGTCAAAGTTTGTACGCATATAAAGGTTAACAATTGGAAAGGCTTTCGTGGTTGGACAGTAATAATTTACGAGAAACGTCAAACAGATTATCGTTTAAAATTAGGAACTTTTTTTTTTCAACAACCCCACAGTTGAAACTTATAACAAGATCAAAACTTCAATGATGCAACAAATATAATCTCCTAGATTGGTACAGTGAAACCTGCCTGAAGCAGAACTTGAGTGAAATGTAAAAATTATTAATAATCCATTTTCATTGTAGAACCAAAATCGCTTCTTTTATAGTTGATATAGTTAACAAAACATACAAGAATAGCTGTCTGTTTTCTTCACAACAACTCTTTAATGAGAACACAGAAACCATACCTAACCATGGTTAACGTAGATCGTTTTACAGAATCAGAGATCTCCGATATATTTGTTTATTTGATAATTACGGGCAAGCCCAATTACATGAAAGAAAAGAAAACAGCAAGACATAACACACAGAATCAAGTCGAAAAAGAAGCAAATCAAACACTATACACTGAATAAGGGGGATGATGATACTATAGATCTCAGCAGGGCAGGGGAGTCACAAAAAAAGTCATAAGATCGGTTAGCCTGAAGGCGCAAATTAGCCAGACGAGGAAGACGATGAAGGGGCCGATTAAGTTGGAAAAGGATAGCTCGAACTCGACGACATCCTGGGAATTTGAAGATTCACCTTAGCCAAGAGAGCCGGGCAGTCAAGTTGGTTTCTGAGCAGTTTGTGGAATAGTTTTAGATCTGCCAGGCATCTCCGAGTCTTGAGGAGCAGCAGTTGGCACAACTCAAGCAGAGGCTCATAATGAACTTCGCCGGCCAAGATACTTATTTATTTATTTATTACGGGCAAGCCCAATATACACATCGAAAAAGAAAAAGTTTTGTCATTCAATTTGTAAATACATAAAAATAAAGATAACATTTGTGATGAACATTTGTGGCAGTCAATCCTGTTCTTTATTAACTTGAAAAGAAGGGTGAGATCGGCTGAAGCACGCCTGGCACTGCTGGCAGATGAAATTATACTCGACATCGGCCGACGGAATACCCAGCTTGAACGCAATAAACCGAAGGAATTAATTTTGCACCCGTTCAAGCCTGTACTTATGCACAGCGTAAGAAGGAGACCAGACCGGCGATGCGTACTCCAGTACTGGGAGGACCAAGGTCTTGTAGACCATCACAATGGCTGGTATACTCGTGAATTCGCGAGTGTTCCTTTTAAGGAATCCGAGGGCGCGTATGGCTCTACCTGCAAGCCCCCCAAACAAGAGAAACCCAACCGACCGTCGAGAAGAACTCCCAGATCCAACGCCCCTTCCTCCCTCCTCAGAGGAGCTCCTCCAAGAACGTATTGTGCAATGACAGGCCATTCACAGGGACAGAAAGTAACCACCGAGCATTTGGACGGATTTAGGTAAAGGTGGTTAGACGAACACCATTCTTCAAGCTGGTATACTGCATGCTGCAGAGTCTCACAGTCCAATGGAGATTTGATGTGGCAAAACACCTTTAAATCGTCCGCAAAAAGGAGGCATCTTACACAAGGCCAAAAATCTTGACGACACTGTTGATCATGAGGAGAAAACACAGGGGCCCCAGATGGTTACCCTGAGGGATACCCGACGAAGCAGTGAAAGGTTCAGATAAAGCGCCCCTCACACGGACGACAAGCTGGCGACTACACAGGTAGCTTTGCATCCATTCCAGGAGCAATCCGTGAACACCAAGGGAGCCAATTTGTGATATAAGGTGAGCGATGTACCTCAAACATTTTCTCTGCACTCTCTCCAGGGAATACTTATGGATGGAGTAACTGGGCGACCAGACTGGAGAGGCGTATTCAAGAAGTGGTAAAACCAGGGACTTATATAGAAGTACAATTGCCTCAACGTTGGAGAAATCACGAGTGGTCCTCTTTGAAAAACCCAAGGCTCTGAGGGCGCATCTAGCAATGCCATCAATGTGTCCAGAAAAAGTAAGCTGGCCATTGCAGAGGACTCCAAGAACAATCATATTATGAGTCCTGTGAAGCGCAGATCCACCCAAAGCATGATCATATAAAATGGGCTGAGGAATTCGGTTAAAGGTGGTGACTGAGCATTTAGATGGGTTCAAGGAGAGGGAGCTCGAGGCACACCAACCCTCCAGACCACGATAGCCTCTTGCAATGCAACACAGTCTTCGGCAGAACCCACATGGCTAAATAGCTTCAGGTCATCAGCAAACAACAGGCATTGGCATAAACGTCAATCAAAAACTTTGGAGGAAATGACCCTAAATTGCTGGCTTTTTAACACTGCCAAGGAGCCAAATATCAGCCATCCTCGACTGTATTAAGGCTGGATGAAACTTGGCACGTGAAAACGGAGGATTCAGCAGATGCTGTTTAGAAGTCACAGTCGAGTGAAGTAATTTAATTTTACATTGCAATTTGACACAGTGAGTGAATGGGGAAGTCACAAAGCTACTTTAGAGAATGTGATGTTTACATTCTTGCTCGATAGGGATTACATGTCAAGGTTTAAAAGTTTTAAGATTATCGGGCAGATATCGAACTGTGGCTTTTCGTGAGAGAAGCCCAGAAAAAGGCTGCAGCGTTAACCACTCGGTTTGTCCCATTGGAGTTTCGCTGAGCATGAGCCTTGAAAGCCCCAGTTAGTCTAGTAATTTTAACTTACTATATATTTCGGCAAACTACATAATTAGTAGGTTCATAGCCAGATAGAAGTGTACATCGAAAACAAATGGGGAAAATCTACAAATCTCAAAAGAACCACTGCAAATGGGTTTCACTGTACTCTGTCAAAGCCTTAAATATCTACTTAGGAAGAAATCAATTTACCTAGCAACGTAGTTTCCGCTCACCATACAGTTGTCTGAGAGAAGTTTAATTTCCAAAAGAAAACCAAAGTTTAATTCGACTGATGAATATTAAACACTAAACAAGTATTAATTACAGCTTTACATAGATACCAACACAAACAGACAATCCATGTACCTGTTTTTATAATGACAAAATTAGAAAAAAATCGAATTTATCCAAGGCATTAACAATCAATACCTCGGCCACTTAATCTCAACAAAAACATGACTGCCATTAAAATTAAATTTGGCAATAATCTTAGTCAGTGTGAAACCTCTAGAACTACAAATTTTCAGATGCAAGCCTCCCAGTAATTGTTGGAAGATGTCAATCAAGTAAAGAATAATATCTAAATATTACAGTTTTCAATGTTCTTAATGAGTAAATTCCGAATTAAATGTAATTATCAGTAAAGCGATACATGAACAAACCGAAATTGAAGCAAGCAAGCAGGGAACATTCTCTCTCCAGATAATATTGTACTTTTGGAGCTGATGACAATAATTTCAATAAAATAAAAATTGGAAAAAAAACATACCGAGTATATAAAATTTATAAGAATAATGCAGATCACAGCCAATTAAATATAATATTCAGCATGAAATAGTACTCGTCTTGTTACTGAAAAGGTTCACCAACTTTCCTATATTCAAACTCGTGAAAGAGCATAACAAGCCGGTCAAGGCGATAAATGCAATAATCCGTATTTTACTAGCAGATCGAGATGAAAAATATAGCGGGATATAAGGTATCAGTAGACATTATATTTAAGACTGACTTTCCAATCAATGAGGAGTAGTGATTGCCTCGGTCCACAACATCTAAGATGCTTGTCAATTTGTGGGAAGCAGGAACGAATCACATTGTGCGGGTCGAACGGAGGTAGAAATTAAAACACTTGTGGGTCATTCACAACCTTTTTTAGCCCGATATTCTGGGAATCTTGTAGAGAAGATTTTAATTCATCTCTTGGGCATCAGGGTATTCTTTGTTGGACTGATGCACAGTTGGTCAGATACCATATTTCACGTTTCCTTCACCAACCAACACCTTGAATGCTATAACACGCAAAGCTGAATAAGTTCATGTCGAACCCACATTGAGTGATTCACAATGAACCAACGAATACCCGCTTTCAAATCACTACAAGCAACGATATTTTTTGGTCGTTCGTTGCGGACTCAAGGTCAAACGGTTTCTTCGGATATTTCCCCGTAGTTGGAAGGCCTGTGCACTAAAGCTTCGTCGTGAGGAGGTACACTAAAATCCTTTTTCCACTTCTCATCTCGTTTCATATTCTTCGAACTATTCCTGCCTTTGGAAGCGTACCCACGTTCGACTTCATAGGCTAAATCCAAGTTTTCTGTGCTAAAGTCACTAGTGTAACCGTTATCTGCCTTACCGTTTTGATGCTTGTAGTCGCCTTCTTTAGCCCCCGAATCTGGATCATCACTTCCACAATCCCTGCAACGTAATATCTAGTTAAACATTTATTAAGACAAAGCATTAGATAAATAAGAAATATAACATACAAAACGCCTACAGTATAACCTCACTGTCCAGTCCCTTGACATTTCCGCGTTGGAAACCTTGGAAAAAAGGTTTCACTCGGTATATTTCGTAAATGGGAGAGTAAGAAGAGTGCTGCCTGATGGCTCCGTGTTAGGGGGCAAGAGGCAGGCAAAGCAATTTATTGACTTCTCCAGGAAGAGAGCTAACAAGCTGCTCAGCCCAGGAAGAAGGGAGAGACGTATAGTAACGAGGCACTGTCCACTTACACACCATCTCCACAAAATGGCCAAATCTGACGCCACCCTTTGCTGGTTCTGTGGGGCTGAGGATGAGACTGCGTGACATGTGATCTGCCACCGCCCTGAGCTGGAAAAGCAGCGTTTTCTAACCTGGGGACAGGATTCCATTGATCCTCGGGTTATTACAACGGGAGAGGTTAAGACTCTCCTCTCATTCGCCAAAACGTGGTGGGGGACCGGTGGACCTTCCAGCTTTGGCTGGGGTCGACGACATTAGGTCTTCACAACAGACTGGATGTCAATCCCATTACTAGTAATTACCAAGCAGCCAAGGCTTGGGTCCCAGGCAGTTTGTGACGATGGGTGAAAGTGCCATACACTGGGCATATAGTGCTTGATTCAGCAGGGTGCCCAGGTCGGGCAGTCAAATGTGCCTGGAAAGGAGTTGGAGGTAAAGGGGCCCATAGACAAGCAACTTGGTTGACAACCTGGGTTGTCAACTTGCATGTTGGAGTGAATGTTGGCCGTCTGTGGGGTGGTTGGTGGGCGGAGTTTCAGGTTGACAACAATGTTGGAAAAGATCAAACCTGTTACAACGTAACAACAATGTTGGAAAAGATCAAACCTCTTTTGATATTTGGTGGGCGGAGCCTCATGTTGGCAACCGTGTTGTAGTGTCTGTAGACGTGTTGACGACAAGGTTGACAACATCAGTTCATCTTTCCGTCGTTTTGTGCTCTGGAGGATCCAATTCACTTCCATCGTCACACAACTTGGTTAGTATTATGCATAATAACGGATCGCAACAATCTTCACTCATTTTTGGTGGATTTTCGGAGACTGCGAGGACAAACACACCCGACTCAAAACAATCGACTACTGCGGTTGGTGACAAGGTTGGCAACACGGTTGACCGTCTGTGGTCAACCGCCACCGAGAAGTTGACGACTCAGGTTGTCAACCAAGTTCCTCGTCTATGGGCCCCTTAATGAAGTCCTTCTCCAGCCACAATAGGCACCCCAGGGCCCAGTAAACGGTTTGACCACTGGTAACGATTCGGATGGTAAAGCATTATTAAAAAGAATAAACAATTACTGCAAATCATAACAAATAGGTTTATTATAACAGCCCCTCCAACGTAAATCACTGATCTATGTATTAGTCTGTGGTATATTATCTAGATTCAACATCTCGCCCCACCATACTTCGTAATTGCATTCAAGATCAAAATACTTGACCAGTCGCCAGCCACGGAGTTCATATCTCTCGTTGAATGGGCTTTACAACGAGGCTTTCTAGCTTGACCTTACACTTGACTGTAGAAGACCGATTTTCATCGCCCGAAGATGAGGTTTTTCAAATGGTGAGCGGACGGATAATCGTGCAGGAACCTGCATGGTCTCGTTTGATTCATGAAGCTAATTCCTATATGGATCAAATTAAAAAACTACCCTCCGAAATAGAATTGTTTACAATTTCGATTTTTAAAAAGATTTATCCTTAATTATAATCCCTAATGGTTTATTAATCAAGATGTTAAGATTACTGGCGCATCCTGTATTAATGTTGAGCTGTTCGGTTTTTCTGTGTTCAAACTGTGGAAGTACGGATTTTTTTTAAAAATCCCCTCACCTTGAAACGTAAATCAACAACTTTTGACCATGACTTTAACCAACAGGGTCTAAATTTTGTTTGGGGTCGATTACAAAGGTTCATTATTGAAAATAATAAACCAAAAATTGTAAAAATTGCATCAAATCTAGATCAAGTGCAACCAAGTTCTAGATTCCGAAGCTACACTTTTGTATCATACTATCGATACGAGATTTTCATTTGAAAAATGTGAAACAAATAAGGATGAGGAACCAGATAATTGTACTGAGCGCTTACTTTCTAGATTTCCGGGCTTCCTCTAACATAATGTTGTTCACCATGTGGGCTTCCCTGCGTATTTTGTCCTTTAGTTTGACTGGAATGTCGGGTATGGCCCAGGATATCAGAAGAACGAGGAAGACAACGATATTCTGAAAATCATTAGAAGGTTGGTAATCTAGCAATTCGAGTTATAATGAAAGTATACTCTTAAGGTATGGTTTCTCTGACGCATCTGCAGCCAGCAATTTCTTCGTGTACCTACAAAGCTGTCAGCTGCACCGCCCTGTGGAAGAGTTTTCTCTCAAGAGGGTTCACTTTCGATCAAATCGTGCTAGAATATTGTTGCGGCTTTCTTATTAGGTAGCAGAGGAGGACGAAGAGGAGCAATCGTTGTTGATGAACAGGGAGCCTTATGCACCCCTGTTTTTAAAGCGAACAGAAGAGTGATATTTCAAAATGCTAATCAACTGCCACCTGAGGGTTGATGAACAACGGTTCAGATCGTTTTTTCGGCTGAACTTCAAACAAATCGATTTTATTGTTTCGTTAGTGAGAGGAAACCCAAAGAAATATGGTACAGAACGAGTTCCAGTACCTATTTCTGCTGAAAAAAGTCGCACTAACTTTGAGATAATGGTTTTAACAGCATTAAATTGTACAGTTTTGATGCGATATTGATCAAATGTTCAGTTATGGGAGGCAGATGTTGTGTTAGCCTGGCAGAGCATTTTTTATTCAAGCTGTAGTAGGTAGGTGCATACGCTTCTTAAAGCAGGAACACGTCGCTGGTGTGAAAAGAAATGTCGCTTGTTTGGTACTGATCCTATTCTTCTGAGTGAGGATTTTGCAAACTTGAACCTTCTTGAAACGCTGAAGGCAATGAAAGGTTGAACTGTATTGCCTCTCCAGTGTGTACAGGACCTTGCAATTGAGTCTTAGCTGTTCCTTTAAGATTGGTGACTATAGTCAAACAGAAAATATTGGTGTGGGTTTGCATATCCCAGCCGCGAAGGCATGCGGCTGGACTGCTCCCTCAACAATGTCTGCCATGTAGCGGTTTTCAACCCCATGTAGCTACCGAGACAAGCCACAGGCCGCAGCAGGGAAACCGGTTTCATCTAAAATCACTGAAGGAGTTAAGAGCGTCAGCCCACAAGCTGCAAACGCGTCAGGGAAACCAAACCTTAAGCTGCGGAAAAAGATTCAAATATGACATGACCCTATTTTTAATACAGTGTACATGATGAATTAAAACAATTAGCTTAACAATAATAATAAACTTGTTGAAATATTGAATGGAAAAAACAATATCCTTAACTGGACGACACTTACTTCAAATAGTACCATAAAGATGAGGCGAGATGCGAGCACTGTCCAATAAAATGTCGTGTGGGCATATTTGTTTGGATCATCAGGAGGATAACGGTAATCTTTGTACCTAAACAAAGACGATCATGAGTGCAAACAAGAACAATGAACATAAGGCAACAGCTGTGTTTTGTTTCCTTTCCTTTGAATGAATGGGTAGTATAGAATAAAGATATTCAAGATTAGTGCAGAAACCAGATTAGAAACGTAGATTAGCGAGTTGTTCCTCCTCACTTTTGGTGACCATACTGTGCAATCACCCAGTGTGATACTAGAGAACCTGGCGGTAGTCGAGTGACCTACACTTTATGGACTGTGCAACACCAGGAACTCGAAGCTGTGTAGAAGCAAAGCCTGGCCCCAGCTGTGTGGCCTAAAGGAAGGTTTCACTGATAACAGTGTTATAGAGGTCACAATTATTTCAACCTCCATGCAGTCTATTTAATCGACCTTGCCATTTTCAAGTTTACTTAGCATTACTTATCAATTTGTTACATTTTATTACATTGTTCATGATGGAAGCCGAATTGGTTGAATTGATAGATTGCAACGATCTAATTGACGATGATGACGACCTCAATGCAGCTGTCAAATGCTACCTGTTAGCCACTGGTGATCGAAATTTACCTTGATCAATGAGGTTGGTTGGTTGCTCAACTTTTTTCTGTAATGCATACAGTTTTCTCTGTAATTTTGTATTTATCTTTACATTTATATAAGGAAATCAAATGTATATAAGGAAATACATCTACGAGTATCGTAGAGCACAACTTGTCTCGTAGAAACTCGTGTGCTGTACAAACTAGCTAAACAAAACAAGACACAAAAGCGAATTTCAATTTATAATTCACGATCAGTTGTTTTCCGAATAATCACAACACACAAGTGAATTTTACTTAGCTGAAGGCTCTTAAAAACAAGAAAGTGGGCGAAAAAACAACACTAATTTATATCGAGTACGCAACAAACGACACTAAATTAAATTAAAACACGCTCAAGTAAAATTCGCTTTTGGAAAATGGCGTCCAAATCAAAACATGGATGTCAGGTTATGATAAGAGACCATTCATGGTTATGGGATGTGGTACAACCACCTTCATATGATACGTCAGAGTCGAGCGTATATTGTCAGCGTATATCATCAGTCATCTTATAAAAATTTGCTTCTCTAATATTCTTTCTGTTCTATCATCGAAAAAAGTGATATTTATGGTATATATTTTTTGGCATACACATCTAACAAAATTTCCCTTCATTTTCTCATGAGACATCTAACAAAAGCTCTTGAAAAAGTTTCCCACTCTGGATTTTCAATGGTGATCTTATATTACCTGTTTGGCAGGCTAAGGATAAGATTACACCAATAACCCATGTGTGGTGAGCTGGATGATGATGATGCTGATGGTTGGTTACACAATAATAACTTAATAACAGGACTGAAGAAGTTCCCATAGAGGAACGAATCGTTTCCGCTAAATAAATAAAACAATATACGCTCCACTCTGACGTAACAGATAAGAGACCGTGTGACACCGTGGGGAGACCACATGACCTCTTGGAAAGTTAGCATCTGTCTTGGGTTTCTCTAGATTCGAGTTCAACACCG
This sequence comes from Creontiades dilutus, assembly GCA_031894815.1. NCBI lineage: Eukaryota > Metazoa > Arthropoda > Insecta > Hemiptera > Miridae > Creontiades > Creontiades dilutus. The sequence goes on from JAVIWC010007544.1 coordinate 146,078, forward strand.
TGGGGAGGAAACTCTCTATTCGCTCACATTTGGTACACTTAGAAGCAAAATGATAATATTAAACACTGGTTCACTCACCTACAGATGGGTGTGTTCATGACAAGTTCTGTTATGTTGCGACCTTTCAAATCTAGTTCCGAAGTATTCATGTATGACAACGAATGATTCGTATATCCTTCCAGGGTCCAATTTTGACTGACAGAAAACCGGTAAACGAGGTGAGGGATGAATTCGGATGTAAAGGATATTATGAGAGCCTGAAAATATAAAACACCCGATAATCAAAAAAGCAATAAAAACAAATAGTATGAATATGGATGAATTTTTTGTCTGTGTTTCTCATGAACAAGGCCTGACTTGATCGAAACTATTCCTCACAACACCTGAGAATTTAAAAACGGAATGTAACCATAGTTTTGACTAAGACTAGCATCAATCAATAATCATCATAATAAGCATAAGAATCTGTCAAAAAACGGAATAATACAATGAAAAAATGGCAATTTCGATTTTGGAGGATAAACGATCAAAATGCTATTTTAATGATTGGGGAGAGAAAATCTTTATTGCTAACTTCACTTTGAATGCAACTTCAAACGTAATATTGCTTTGGGTTTATTATTCAATAATAAACCATTGTAATCGCTCTTGAAAAAAATTCTAACCCCCCCTGAAAATTTCATGGTTTACGTTTCAAAGGATGTAGAATCCGAATATGCAGTAAACATTTTTCCGTCCGTCCGCCGTACGCACGATTTCTCCCAAACGGCTGAAGCAAAAAAGCTGAAATTTTCAGGAAAAACCCATGTTGGCGACGCCCCAATTTTTGAGCCAGCTCTCTCACTTAATTTAAAGTGCCCTTTAAGGGTTGTCAAAGTTTTGTAAAACCCCTAAAAACCTCAAAAAAGTCAAGGCGGCCTAAATTTGTACTCTTTTTGAAGAACACTCACGAGGAATCGAATGAGCCCCTCCCCAGGTCCGTAGGTCAAACCATTCCCGATCTATGGCCCGATGTATGGTGCCAACATTCGCGTTATTTTGGTTTATTATTGTTTTTGTGTTATCAGTAACCTGGTGACGTAGTGATGTAGTAATGTGGATACTGGAGTGAACTCCTAAAAGGCTTTGTAGCCGATACACGAGTTAAAGCATTCTAATAACCATAAAAAAACGCTGCAAATTCCTTCACTGGGGTTTATTATTCAATTGGCTTGCGTTCATGATTTGAATTTCTATTAAGCTTTGGAGTGTGCGTGTTTCACAGGTGATAGAGGGATTATTGAATTTCAGGAGATGTGTATAGAGCACGTAAATCTGTTCTCGACCAAAATACCTATTTGGAGTGATCAGTTGATCATGTTTGTGTGCCTCCTGAAATTCAATATTGCTTTCTTTCAATTTTTAACCTTGGAAAAAAGGAAAAATCCATCTAAATACCAAGGAATGACCATAACATTTTCACATCAATGGCCACACTAAATCATTCCCTCGCAAACTAAAGAGATTATAGTAAGTAGTTTTGGGGTGGTATTCGTAGTCATTACTCAGAGCCAAGTAAATCGTTGAGTAGTTACTCAAGAAGTTACTAGAGTAGTTACTCGAGTAATGAGCAATTGCTTAGCTGACTGTCTGAACACCAAGATCGAAGTAACTGTTCATGTTCAAGGGTAGTTACTCAAGCCCTACTCTAGTCGTGATTATGAATGAACACTTTTTCTGACGCATTTTTGAACTTTTCAGGAGAAAAAAAAATATCGGTTCCGGTATTTTGGAAGGGAGAAATATTGGAGGGGAGTCGATATATCGATCAAAAAGTATTGGCATTTCTATATTTTCTGAATAGTTCTAGTCTATAGTTTGAAAGCGTTTAGCCAAATACGGTACTGTAAAATAGGATAACTATGAAGTAAAAGAAACAAGGACTTACGTTAGAAAATACTGAAAATTTGCTGACGAAGTTTAAAATAGTCAGCCAAACTCCAATGCTTTTCACACGAACGGCGACAGGTCTCCGGTAATGCATCAATATCTTCAAAAAAGAAACCAAATGTTCATAAATATTCGTAAAAGCCAAGTACACAGCATAGAATCATCCACGTTTCAACGATTTCATGAACCGTGATAGATGAGTTGAGAGGAAGGAGTTTATTAACCCTTATCTTGGCAGTGATCCAACAGTGGATCAACTCGTATATCTACAGATATATAAGTAAAACTAGGGTTTTTTATCGGTTGGCAACCTGTTTCGTGTTGTGGTAAACCTAATTCAACATCCAGGCGCAAATCATAACCTTGCTTGCAGTTTTAGTCGTGTTGACACATGTTTTCGTGACAGGAGAAGAAGTGGAACAGTCTCACGAAGTTTGTCATTTTCACGTAAGTTTTTGACACATTTTTTATTGATATTTTTGTCCAGATATTTTTTTTCTAGTTTCCTTCATTGTTTAACTTGAGAGAAAAGGTCTTATTTCAAGCGAAAATCTGGTTTCATAGGAAATACAAATGAAAAATGGAATGATCCACCCTTGGATCATTGGCAGGTTAGGGTAACAACTTAGCCATTCAACATTTCTGCCGTTCACACACTCAATCCAAACCGAAACTTCCAGTTTGGCCGACAACAGTCCGAAAGATCAACTCGGTAGCGTTAGATATTCAGTTGATGTGCAAACCGTAACTGTAGATCGTTTAAATTTACAACATTAATTATGGAAATTAATGTGGTTTCTATTGTTTGGAAAACCATAAAAATTGAGGATATATCATATATAGTCTTACACTTATAACTTATTTAGTTAAAAGACGTGGTCTAGGGATCAGTGAAATGGACCAGGACTGGTTACTGAAGAACCTCCTTTCACAGTTTAATATTGAAGTTAATCGTCGAGATGAACAGAAACGAATTGATTTCCAATACTATACTATTGTTACATTAGACAAACGGTTCCTTTACGAAAAGTCTCCGATCAAATCTGGAGTGCATCGCGAAAGAATAGTCCTATTGGAACAAAACACACGATAAAAAATCTTTCGCCACATTACATACACTTCAGATGACGTCATTGGACGGTGTACATAGATTCCCTCCAGAAGAGGGGCGCTGACCGGCGATGCGCCTGCGCGAGATTTTTGGGTTGGCTTCCAAAACCGTCAACTCAATGCCGATTTTGGACAACTGTCCGAAACCGATTTTCGAACATGGCCTCCGTTAGTCAGTTAAGTTTGCCCAAATGGCTTACAAGCCATTCAACATTTCTAACGCCTTCATTTCAATTCCACATTTAAATCAATCATTGTTTTCTTCTAACGTCTATTGTCTCGTTTTATTATAGGTTCTTCTGTATAGAAACTTTAAACTCGAGGAGAAAGGGTTCTACTCCAGTGCCCTCCAACCAATCACCAGATGTCAGTGAAGGCAGATTAGTATTGTTGGGACGTCCTCTAATAATTATTAGATATAGATTATAATCTATGATTCGTTATTTGTAACTGTAATATTAGATTTTATATTTAAATGTTATCCAATTAATTAATTTCCTTACAATGGGAATTTTTTTTTTATAACTCGTGAAACGATAAAGTGATGATTTTCTAAAAGTCTCAGATTGAAGAATCACTAAATTTCTTAATGTAATAACCACTCATTCTATATAGTCATAATGTAATCAATAAATGTTAAAATGTTACTATGAAATGATGTTTGTTCCTTTTTTGACCTCTCCGTTCATTGTAAAACGAAGATATTCCAGTAGTTGAATTACAAAATCGATATGCACCTAACTTGGCAATGATCCACCGATGGATCATTCATTAAAATGGAGATTAATCAAAGTTAATCAACACAATAAAATTTTCCCTTATTTTTCCCGTGTTCTAGAGATGTTTTCTAACATTAAGAAAAAATATTTCAATTGGTTTGAGATACTTTGTTTTTCTGCCAAGATAAGATACTCCCAAATAGCAGTTCAAAGATTTTTCCTTATAAAATAACTGGGGATGTCTTACCTTTTTCGCGTCACAACGACTTTCAAAAAGGTTGTTGAGAAGGGCGCACAACGGAGCAAGAGGAAACGCCGATACGAATATGGTGACGAAACCAAACTGGAGAACTGCAAAATTAATTTAATATAAATTAGTGAATGTTGATGACTTATGACATTCCAGGCTGTCTATTACGAATATACTTTAGGGTGAACAATAGAGAGCATTTTAAAGGGAAAGATTTTACTGTAGCAAGGACTTCTTGTTTTACATACCCATTTCCAGATACTCGGAGAATATGTCAAGCTCTTCTAGGAAGTAGTCTTGCACCCACTGCGGACCATCCTCACCCCAAGCTTTTCCTTTCCAAAACTGTTTTTTAAAACCAGCTCGCCAATACTTCATTAGCACACTACGGAAAAACAGAATAAAAAATGAATTAGTTCTCTATCATATCCACCAACGTAAATACCACAAAATGTTTAACAACTGGCAACGTTTTCTAAATTAATTCAAGATTTGTAAAATTTTGTCCGTTCCGTATGAGAAAATCTGTGTCTGGCATCTTAAAATCAGTGTAATTCAAAATTGCGGTCTCAAAAAGATGACTAGAATTGCAAATTTTAATTTCTTTCTTCCATAATAACTAAACCGACGCTATAGAAATTTGTAGAGCATAAAAAGTGATACGACATCAAACTGTAAATCATTACAATTGCAAACATTTTAAATTCGGGGCAATGTAGGGAAAGTCCTCTTCACTGCCTTCTAGACTTTAGCCCTTAAAAATCACATAACCTCAAGAATGATCTGATTGAAGTCTGCCAAGGTTTATTCGATTCAGAGTTAACTGCATTTCAAAGTTTATATCGAATATTGCTCCGGGTTTTCTTTGTAAAAGACGCATTTATGAGTTGAGATATAAATCAATAGGGAAATAAGTGAGCTAATAAACTTGCTATGAATAAACTTTGCTGTAAAATGACCTTCAATAGACTTCGATCGGACAAATATTGAGGTTACAATGAGAAAAACGACGTTTATCGCTATAAAATGAAAAGATGTTAGTTGAGTTGTAAACAATAAAAATACAACTGAAAATTGCATTATGAAAAGCAGAACTTGTACAAAGAAGAATGATAAACTGAATCGCAGGTAAAGTTACTGGTCTGAGCAAAATCAGAAATTGTGGAACATGTACAGCCTAAACAATACAATCCCTGAAAATTAACATTATCGAAATCAGCAGAGCACTGTAAAAGAAGGTAATGCTTGTTAAAATGTGCATGCGCTGTGGACACTGCCGTCTGGGCAAAATCAGATGATAAGGGTAGTGAGATAATTATGCTTGACATTGAAGTACCAATTTTTGAGCAATGAAACTCAAAAGGGGTCCCCCACATTGTCTTGACATTTCAACGCGATTAGTTAGTTAAGGGTTGCTGTTGCACCGAGTTGGAGGTGCATAGTGCCGATTTGAAGGCTTTCCACCAGCTCTGGTTCATGGCTGTGGCCTTAATCTGATTCCATGTGATGCTGGGAACAGCGTTTGAAGCTTCTGCCACTAAGCCCCTCCACCAAGTGCCTCGTGGTCGGCCAGGGTGTTGGGATCCTTGAGGGTTCCAATCAAGAGCCTGTCTGGGAATCGTATTTGCTTCTTTCTGAAGAGTGTGTCCAACCCATCTCCATTTCCTTTCACAGATTGATTCAGAGATGGGTTTTCGGTAACACCTTCGGTACAGTTCCTGGTTTGAAATCCAGTTCCCTGGCCACCAGACTCGGATTATTCTGCGGAGGCATGTGTTGACAAAGGCTTGGAGCTTGGTGTTTATGATTGCCGACATTAACCAAGTCTCGCATCCACACAGCAATACAGATTTTACATTTGACTCAAAGATGCGGACTTTTGTTCTTAAGCTAAGCATTTCAACGCGATGGAAAATGTTAAATTTGGATTAGGCACCTATGTAGATGTAGATGTGGCTAAAACTCTCAGGCCGGGGATACAGGCCCCAGCAAGGAAGCCTGTACTTTCCAGAGAATTTTGCATTTAATCAAGGAAATTCGGCCCCTTGGTAAGAGGTTTGAGGCCCTTGATTAGTTGTTCACTCTGAATGGACCTCATTGGGGTTTGTGCCCCAAGGAGCTCAAATCTGCAAAAGCTGAGTGCTGGGCAATCAAATATTATGTGGGATGCCATTTCGTCGGTCTCCTCACATATCCTGCACAGGGTTGAACTTCGTGTAACCCCAATGCGGTGTAGGTGGAACCTTAGCGGTACAAAGCTGTTTATGAGGCCAACCATTGTTTTTAGTTCCTGACGGTTTTTGCCAAGTAGCCAATCAGTAATTTTGGCGTTGGGTTCCGCCACCATGAGTTTACTGTGGACATGTCCTAATACTGAGCTATCCACTCGTGGCTCGTTGGTTGGCCCACATGTTGATGATCCTTCCAAAGGCAGTATAGCAACTGCCGGCTAAAGCCTACAAGTGGAGTTTGGGAGCCTCTCCTTGCAAGCTCGTCAGCCTTCTCGTTACCAGATATTCCTTTACTCCCCAGCACCCATTCCAGGCGAACCCTGTTGTGTTTGGCTAGGCTGTTAAGGGTTAGGCACTTATTGTTTTTTCTCCATCAACCTAACACCAACATTTCGAGATTTTTTTGAAAAGCAGGAAATGTTGAGACAGTTACTTACGGATAGACTAACTCCAGAAAGGTACTGGTAACCTGTTTGCCGACCATGATGATAGCTAGTTGAGCAGTCACTTCAAAAAGGCAACCTCCAGTGTCGCACTGAAAGGAATAAACAAGTAATTGAGTGCATAAATAATGAAATAACGTAGAATCCGCACCATGCCTACTCAATGAATTTCTCTTACGTCGTCAATGTGACAACTGTCTGTGTTAACCGTTACTCACTGCCAAACTACCACTACCACTGGCTAAGCCACGAAATTTCGTTTGACTCCTGGTACTTTTCAAGTTCATATGAATGCTCCTCAAGAGTAAGGTTCAGAAAGACAAGAAAATTAAGTTCCTCCTACGTGGAGCGACATTTAAAAAAAATAGATTAATCATTTATGCGAATCTAAGAAAACGAAACACAAGCCATTGACCAATTCAAGTCAACATTCAATGCTGAGGAAAAGATGTTGAGGGGAATATTAAGCTAATTTAATCAACTTTAAAAATAAATTCTCATCATTGGACCTTTATTATTTTTATTTTATTAAGATGTACTTTTTAGGAAATAGGACCCGGTTTTTTGGAGAATCGTATAGGAATAACAAATGCCTCATGGTCAGGAATTCATTTTTCCTAGCCAGGAAGTTCCATTAATTTATCATTTGTGAAATGTAAATGCTTCGAAGAACCCCAATATAATATTAAGGTTCACCGACCAAACTACAAATCTAATAAAACACGTTATAGATAAGAAAATCGAAAGGATAGATCCGTATGAATAAGGCTCTATGTACCATCTTGTAAAAACTTCAGTCACAAGGAGTTATATTACCAGAAACACGATCGCCTAGACCTTAACAGTTCGTTTACCAAGCTCTTAATACATTCTAAGCTAAAATCATATTTCCTAATCCCAATAGCAACAAGGGAAGCTGACTAATATGAGAACAATTGGCAGCTTCGGAAAAGTGGCGAAGAATTTTTGTGGAATATAAATTAGCTGTGTTTAATACCTGAGAAACGCGTATGATTTGTAGTTACGTTATATTTATAGGAAAAAATAATTAGCTTTAAAACGTTGCACTACTTTCATACACTGTTTCATCCCATTTTCAAGCTTGAACTCTCCTTGTGGGTTTGAGTATTGCGGTCAGACGGGTAGGAAATTTAAGGAAAGAATCAAGGAACATGAGAAAGATTATAAAGATAGCAAAGGTGATTCTGCGTTTGCCAGTCACCTTAGGGAATCTAGCCATATTTTCAATTTTGACTTGGCAGATAGACAGTTTGTAGAATTTCTTCATTTTTGTCCTAAAGGAAGCATGTTGGATGTTCTTGAAAAATTTGAGATACTTAGAAGCGATAAAGCAGGTAAATGTTTAAATGACGTCATCCCTCAGAGCGTTTCACCATTGGTGGGTTCATTTCTCCAATAACTTGGTCCCCCACTTCAAAATGTTACCCTTACATCTGTTTGATTCCCTTTCACTTTGTTCATTGGTTGTATCTCCCGCCCCCTTTCACTTTTCTTGTCCAATAGGATTCAAGCTCCCTTCACTTCTGAGACTATATAAGATGAGCTCTCTCAACTGCACATTTAGTTATATTTTGTTACTGATGATGACCTAACAGTCGAAATCGATTTAACCTTGTAACTCAGTATTTGGTGGAAATAGACAATTTTTTCTTTAAATTCTGTTTTAATTTCTTGAACTCTCCGCCAAGATTCCAGTGATGAATGTTTTCGAAAAGCTGGCAACGAAATTTTAAGAATCATTGGAACAACTTAATTTTTCAAGAAGATAGCACAAATGTTTTATCGATGATCTCAAAGTTTTTGTATAGGTATGTGGGACAAGCATAGTCTAATAATTTTAAGGGTTTACTGTACAAACCTCTTCTTGACGGATGCCTGCAATACGTGTGTATTCCCTGGGGTACCCAATGAATTTTCCTTTAATGAACGCCAAATAGAAAATCGAAGTGTAGTAATTGATGAATTGCAGTAGATACATTTTGAAAGTCAGGGAGTCGTCAAATTCACTCTGGGTGCGAACCATTTCGAATTCCGTTAGTACGAGAGCGACCCAGTCGTATAACTGGAAAATTGAAATAAAGGAAATAATTATAATAGAATGTTGAAGAATAGGCAGAAGATTTAGGCAGCTAAAACATGGTTGAGCGTTTTGATCAAATCGATCCGATAGGTCAATATATTAGAATGTTGCAACTAAACGGAAATTTCTCCTTATCAGTAAGGACACTAGTTCGAAATCAGGCAGAGGCATCAATATTTTTGGACCATAACAATTGGCATAAACAGTAGAACCCGAAATAATATGAAGCAATAATTGAGTAGATCACATTCTCTGACGAAGCATCTTCTACTTCCTCACTCACTGACAATGACCTCGCTCAACAAGCATCTGCTGACCATGCAGCCTGCAGCACCACTTCATCATTTCGTCTGAGACCAAGCCAGCAGACAATTTAAAAAAAGGCGATTTCGAGACTATGAATAATTTTGTGTGACATGCAACAGGGGTAAAATTCTTGCCAGTTTACTCGACGATGCATCGAATCATTTTCAAGCTACTATTCATAAAGCCATTGGGTTGTAGGTTCCCAAAACCAATAATTCCAGCACCTCTTTTCCCAAATGGTTTGATATCGACTTAGTTTCCCTGACTCGTCAGAAGTTAGCTGCCCATGCTCGTAATAAAGTTACTGGTTGGAGATATGAACTCTTCTCACATCTTTACACTGAGTGCAAGGGCAGGTCAGATAAGCTTACCTCGTTCATATTCAGTCCATTTCGTATGACATGAAGGTTTTTCGGAAATTCTTCAATTAGAGAGAAGGAAGCAACTTCCCCAGCTGCATGTCTCTGGATAAGTGCAAGGATTGGAACCAGGGAGAATTGCCACTTTGTTTGCAGCAAATCAATTTTTGAGCCTCCCGGCCAAAATGTGCTTTCCTACCCTGTTCAGGATGTTGTTTCCCTGAGCTCACTTTGCGTTACAGAAGAGATGGCCTCTCGGCAGCCGAGCCAATTGAGTATTAGAAAGGGAATGGGTCCAGATAGAGTTCCCCCATTCTTTTCTACTCACACTCTTCAACAAATCACTGGTAACCAGACAATTTCCGACAGTTTGGAAGACTTCCTTCGTGACACAAGTTCATAAAAATGTTGATAAGAGTTTCGTGAACTCTTATCGTCCAGTGTGCTCCCATGTCAAGTTCTTGAAAAGCTCGTTGTTGAGCAGTTCACGCACGAATTTTCTTCCTTCATCTGCAGGGAACAGCACGGCTTCATTTGTACATGATCGATTACTACCAACTCTTTGCAGTTACAGCATTCATTAATGGATGGGTTCCAGTATGGCCTCCAAACCAACGTCATCTCGACGGATTAAGTCAGGGAATTTGGAACAGCTTTGTGAGCTTGGGAACTTCGTACTTGATTCTCCGGCCCACACGTCAAAATCTAACCATACAAAGGCCGTCCGTTCTCCTCTACTTTTCTCAGCCATTTTCACCGACAAATTAACAATATTGCCAATTCCAAGGACTTCCACGCAGTGCCACCCTATTTGTGAATATTAATACTCTCAGTGCGGGTGTCTACTCTGTTAGGCGCTCGTTCTTCTCTCCCTTACTGGCGTCTACTTAGGTAGACGGGGCTTCAGAAGCGGTGCCTCGACTTTCAAGGTCCGTAAAACATCCATTTGAAACTTCAGTTGACGGGAGAATCACATCTTTACCTTTCTGGCAATTCAACAAGCCACTATCTGCCGACTTTTTCCCGTTCAGGCGCTTTTCATCACGAGCGGTGCCGTGGAGAGGCCAGTAGGAGGCGTCCGCCCATTTTCAGTTCCTGCATCGAGAGTATTAATCCAGACTTCGACTTTTTCCATTCCCCTTTATAACCTTAAATCCACTATCACTAACTCTCAACTCATATATTGTTGAAAATGATGTTTCCCATAATCTTGTACAACCATTCTTTGATAGCTATTCATGTAATATTGATCATTTTAGAACCCTTAACAGCTGTTCAATGACATATTCATTATATTTGTAATTGGGCTAGCCCATTAATGAATGAATAAAGACCATGGTAGTTCTATTTACACCCCAATATATCAATAGAATTAAAATATTACAGATCAAACGTTTTTGAAGATATTTTCAAGTATTAAGATGAAACATTTCGTTTCAACATACCCAAGTAAGGACCATGAGTGCAATGAGATTCAATACTCCTGCAGTAACGTTTATGAGTACTAAGGCGTGAGATGAGAGCGAAGGTCCAAGAACATCTACTCCATAGAAGGCTGAAGCAGTTATCATCGCCATACGATATACAATGACACCGATTCCGGCAACAATCGCCAAAATCACCTGAGAAAAAAGAAATTGAAATGGTGGAAGAGGCATAGGTAAATTATTAACACTTCAGAACAAAACAAGGACAGAATTTAGTACTTACTACAAGGAAACGAATTTCCTTCATTTCGGATTTCATTCTTTTGGAAACGGACAAAGTAAATTATTTTTATGAACAGGACCTGTGTGTATCCACACTGCCCTTAATGACTAAAGTTACGAAGGTAACGGGTTTGTATGAATGCTAAGAGCTGTCTAAATGATTCACTTCATTGAGATGATCTACTAGAGCTAAGTATTGATTAAAACGTACCAATAAAGCAACAACTGAGAAACTGAAGAATGTAGCGGGGAGTTTGACAGTCCAATAGGGCACACGCTTCTCTTCTTGGCCTGTCACCTTATTCTTCTTCATCGTGTAATACCTGTGGAAGAATAATACTACATTTATTCACAATTCAATATGAGTTGGGCAATGGAGTACCAAAGATGGGAACTCAAGGCAGAGCGTGGTAGGGACAGTGAATGGATGTCCCCAGGTCCCATTCATTCACGGAGTGTACTGGTGAACTTCTCCCACTGACCTTGTCTTTGGACTGAGTGACCTGCAGGGAGTCTACTCCCTCAGGTGACCTGGGTTTACACACCTCTAGCGTCAGGACAGTTGGTATTAAAAGGAGCAAGTGGTCGTAACCACGCTCAAGCTAACATGTGGGGTGAACGAGTGGTATATAGTTGCCCCTTCCATTGAGGGTGGATGCAGTAATAATACTCCACCACTTGAAAACGTCTGATTCTATCCCAAGGGGATGGGCCAACTGAACACATCCATCACAAACGTGATTTTTTACTTCAGTGTCATTAACTTTGGTTCAGTAGTTTCGGAGAAAAGCTTCGGATAGCGTTCAGATCGATTTTTTAAAACTCGATTTTCGGATTCTTCACATTTTGAAACGTAGAACAACACATTGTGAGAGAGTCTAACATTTTTGTTCTTGATCGATCACATAGGATCATTATTGACAATACAGTAGAACCTTTTTAATCCAAACCCCCGTAATCCGGACGTCCACTAATCCAAACGCTGGAAAAGTTGTGTTAATAATCGACAATGCCCTGACATTGACTCATCCTGACATTGACACTTTGAACAGCATTAATAAAGACTTCTCAGTTATGTTCCTTCCACCAAACGTAAAAAGCCAATGGATCAGAGTGTTATTGCAAAAACGAAGAGAATGTACAGGAAATAATTGCTTCGGCGACTACTTTTAGCAGAGAGAGATGAAGAAAGTGTGATTGCGTTTACAAAGAAATTAAACCTTAAGGACTGTTGCTATATTCTGGTGGATTCTTGGGCAAATGTAACAGGATGTCAATCAATCTACTAACAACTAGAATGTTTCATCAAGGCTACTTACCGTTCAACCTTCGCTAGATACTGCGGTCGGGCAACTTCCTCGTGAGTGTCATACCCTGTCAAATCCCAACGATGCGTCACCTCAGCTGAATATCGTTTCCATAGTTCGAGAAATAAAACAGCTGAAAATAATTTTCAAACTGATTCAGCAACAACAACTAAGCTACATAGATGACACAAAATGTGTTCCTTTCATGAAACATATCTACGTAAGTATCTACAACGTAAACAAGCACAATTTGAGGCAGGTTAAAATGTTCTTGATAACAAAAGTTCAATTGAAATTACCGAGTATTATTTGCAAGCTGGTTATTATATAATTACATGCAAGATGTAAGAAAAATAATCACCCCAGATTGACATGAATGCAGCGAAAAACGTGGTAGTGCCATTATCAAAGACGGACAAAATGGTGGAATAGGCACATGACAGATTGAGTGGCCAGAAGTCGCAGAACTTATCGCATAAAGGGCACATGATGATCTCGTGACCATCTTCACAAACTTCCTTGCTGAAACAGGAAATAATGAAGTTCGTGAGAAAAGGACCCCACATGGTATTGCATGATTTCAAAATTTTGGTACAATTACAGTCCCAGAGATGTAACTAGAAAAGTACTGAATGTAGGAAATTCTGAATTTTTTAGGGTTGTAGACCACGTTTAGATTTGTGTAACTTAATTATTTTCATTCTAATGTGTATGTTACCTAAGTTTTCATTATTTATGAGCAGTATTTTCTCACTCCCTAGGATGTCCCAGCTTGGTAGTTCGGATAAAACAAATTTTTCTTGATACTGTCCCTTACTTCTTATTATTTTGTTGCAAAATATGATACATTCTAAAACATTATCCTTCACTGAAGGGCACATGGGTGGACATTTCAAATCCAGGCTTATCAGTTCAATACAGGTCAGCATATAGTGTCCAACCCTCTCTTCTCACTCCCTACATTTTAAAAGAAGGCCACGTAAAGTTTTTGTGGAGGGACCAAAACACTGGTCCATCATGGCCACATAGCTCTGCATTTCTCAAGATGTTCAGTGTAAGTAGTAAGTAGTAAAGTAAACAAGGAATTTCACCTTGGATTTTCGTCCGACTACCCGGAGGTGTCGCGGACGTCGCCAGCCGTCCTCCAGAGAGGATCGGAACTAGGTCTGACGATTTCGCTAGTGGCTTCCCATTGCCTCACGCCCCTGGGTTGGGAGCGTTTTGGATTCACGTGATATCGAGATCAGAGGTGAACTGTCTAACGACAGGACAGGTATACAACACTTGATAGGATTTTGGCCCTAATCATTGGTGCCAGCCGGATTCGAACCGGGGCAATCAGTACTCCCACTGAAAGTAAACAGCTAGAGGACTGACGCCCCAGCTCGCTCGGACAACCTGTCCCCTCAAGATGTTCAGTGTGTCAGGTGTGTAAGTCCTTTGAAGAACTCGCATTGGCAATTAAAGTATCTTTATTCACTCTTACTTCCTTGATTGTATATATTCAGTGAAAAAATGATATTTTTTTCTAGATATTTGGGTATTTCTGCAGTGTTTTCAAATAACAACAGCGTGAGCTGGTTGAATAATTTAAAAAAGGACGCGGTTTATTTATAAGCCTAACTATCACCCAAAACATCACTCCCTAGACCAGTGTTTCCCAACCTTTTTTAGCCTACGGCACAGTTACAAAAAAATACAAATAGCCGTGGCACACCTAACCTAAGTCCTAGTAAAAGTAAAGAAAACATTACATTGCAGGAATAACTCGTTTTATTACAACTTATTTAACACACCTGTCCTAATCAAATACAATAAAAGTAGAGCTCAGAAAAGCACAAATAATATCTCTCACACTGTACTAAAAATAACTAGCCCATCTAAAATAATAAAAGAAAACCATAAGTTTAATAATACTGTATTTAGGATAAATATAGTATAGTGATGATAACATCACATGGTGTGATTGGTTTGGCTTGGCTCGGAGTGCTAGGAGCTTTGGACTGGAATGCAGTGTACACGGGTACAATAGTGTGTTTCGCTCGCCAATTCGGCAACACTGCAGATGAGCAGCGATAATGCCTGGTTAAAAGTTTGATGAAATCGGTCATTCATTGTGCTAGACAAGCCGTTAGGCATTTTTTCGTTCGCAACTATTTTAGTTTAAGTTGACCACGGCACACCTAGCCCACCTTTGCGGCACACCAGTGTCGATCAATTCAATTTTGATTCAATTTTAAATTCTGTGCGTGCAGTTATTCAGAGTTATTCCTCCTCTGCCACCACTTTCCTCACAGAAATCTTCAATATTTTTGATTCTTGCAACCAACTATTCTTTCTCTTCCCATATTTTGTTGTATTTGTTATTACCTACCTAAGCTTTTTTTCCATTGGGGTCCTAAAAGACATTAATCCCTCAAGAAATCAAGGACGAAAATGAAGAAAATGCTAAAAGAAGAAGGAGGAAGATCAACAATGATCCAGTGGCATTGTCCACTTTCATCAAGAGTTGAACAAATTATGAGAGCTACCATAGTGAAATGAGCAACGACTTCTTTAGATTAAAAAACCACTAGCGGTGTTTAACAAGATATGGAGAAGCTCAGATGCAATGAGATAAACTATGTTTAAGACAGTTTGTTACCTACTAAAGCAATAAAACTATTGATTAAGTTTATGTCTCTAAAGGTTAACGTTGTCCATAAAATGATAAAACCTTGTTCATTGATATGTTTCTCTTTTCTTGATCTCCAGATTTTAATATACATTTATGATCAATACTCCGATCCTAATAGAGATTATGTGTGCTCATTTAACAGGAGTAATGAAACAGTAAACAATTGTTACCTACTGAAGCAATAAAACCATTAACTTAGTTTATAATCTTACATAAAACTTCTTTCATAAAATGAGAAAACCTTGTACATAGATAATTTTCTTTTTCTCACTCCCTGGATTTCAAGTTCAATTATTGATCAATAACTCCAAATATATAAGGGTTTTTATTGTGCCCGATTCACAGGTTATGGAAGACATCGTAAAGAATATGTACACAGAGAGAAAAATAGAGTTTTGGAAAGGAAATATTTTCAGGTCAAAATTTTACCGAAATTTTGAAAACACTTAATCACGATTGACAAGAACAAAGAGTTATGAGAAAGAGCTTTGATTGAAGATGGATATTTACCTTAAAACTGAACTATCCACGTGGATGAACCCTGAGAGAAAGACGATCAGTCCGATGATCGCGGCAGGAAACAACATGCAAGTGTAAAATCCTAACCAACAGAAATATAAGGCCACTTTTACGCCGAAGTAGTCTTTGATGTAGTCCAGAGGCTGATATCGATACCACCTGCAAAGATGAAATATATTTTTTAATAAACGAAATCTGGTTAGGTACCTCTGTATGTACGTTCATCTCTAAATCCTTTAAAAGAGAGGGGTAAGGTGAATTGAATTTGATAAACTATGATTAGGTGCATAAGTAATCAATATAAATGCTATAAATATGATTATAATTATCGATGGTACGAGTTATAACATCAAACTCACCTTTTAACGGATCCCCACTCGGTTAGCAAAGCATGTCTCAGGGTGCCATCTGTTTTATAGTCTCCCTGGAAAAATAAGATAATCATCAGTGGTGATTTATTGCACAAAGTGTGAAGAATAAATGGAATGAATAATACCCCTTCTTCCTAATAAAAACGGAGTAAGATAGAACGTTGTCTATATTTCCACGAAAGTAAAGAGTTACACTGTTAAATCGATTTCGACGGTTAGGTCATCATCAGTAACAAACATGAACTGAAAGTACATCACAGAAAGCATATCGTATATAGGGTCAAGTGAGAGGAGATTGAATTCTATTGGCTCAAAGAAGTGAAAGGGCCGGGGAGGACCAACCAATGCCACTCAAGGCTTACAAAGTGAAAGGGGCACAAACAGTATCATTATGGAGAGGCGGAGCCAAACTTATTGCAAGAAAGAACCCAATAATGGTGAAATATTTTGAGGAATGACATCATTTAAACATTTTCCTGACCTATCACTCTTAACAATTTCGAATTTTTCTAGCACATCCAACATACCTCCCTTTGGGCAAAAGTGAGGAAATTCTACATATTGCCTGTTTGTCAGATCAAAACTAAAGCTATGATTGGATTCATTCAGATGACTTGCAAAGGCAGAATCACCTTTGTTGTCCCTGAAATCCTTTTCATGCTCTTTTATTCGTTCCCTAAATTTCCTACCAGTTTTACCACAGTACTCAAGCCCACATGAACATTTTAGTTTATAAACCCCACTTTTATCCTGAACGTTAATTTTATCCTTAACTGAACCCAAAGAAGATTTGAGATTATTTTTATTCTTTTGACCCCTGGGTTACCGAGTTTATTTCCTCGTTCACCATTATTGGGTTCTTTTGCAATAAGTTTGGCTCCGCCTCTCCATAATGATACTATTTGTGCCCCTTTCACTTTGTAAGCCTTGAGTGGCAATGGTTGGTCCTCCCCGCCCTTTCACTTCCTTGAGCCAATAGGATTCAATCTCCTCTCACTTGATCCTATATAAGATATGCTTTCTGTGATGTACTTTCAGTTCATGTTTGTTACTGATGATGACCTAACCGTCGAAATCGATTTAACAGCGTAACTCTTTACTTTCGTGGAAATATAGACAACGTTCCATCTTACTCCGTTTTTATTTGAAATGGGTTTCCACAATTTCGTCGCGAGTGACTTAGTCCGTACCCTTCTTCCCAGATCAACTCCGAGAATGAAGTAGTGATGGGATGGGGTAGTTCTGAACTATCGATAGTACAATCGGCAACCTTGAAAAAATATTGTTTTAGCTAATCGTAAAAAGAAAACCCGATGCTTACTCCAAGTTATGGAAGTTTATCGAAGAGGAATTAATAAAAATATATCAGTTGAAACAAAAACGCATATTGAATTGAACAAGATTTTGTAACTCAAAATTCAGGTAATCTCATAATATTCTGATTTTGTAAATTCTCAAGTAATAGCTTTGAGTAGGAACTATTTATTGCATTAAATTTGACAACTTTCTGTATATTTCTGGATATCACAGCATGCATTTCACTTGAGAAAAAAACTAGATTCAAGGGTACCTACTCAAATTTTATTTACAAAGAAAGGTAAGGTCTCATTATGTTGTCTCATAAGTAGGACCTGCATTAACAGAAGTTATAATCATTTCATATTTTTAATCCTCAGGCAAAGTTATTTTTGTTTCCTTTTCAAGATTCAACAGAGAAAAGTTTCGGTTTAAGGAAATGAGCATGTCGCCGTCAAGGAGATTTCGTCTTTCTTGAACAACGTAACCAGCAGCACTGAAAACTGGTTCTGCTGATGTGGACGTGCTGGCATAGACAAAGTTGAAATGCGACATCACCCAAAGCTTCCCAGCATGCTTGTCCAAAACTGGAGATAGTTTACCTTTTGATAGCATCGAAACTATCGATAGTTTCCCATCACTATAATGAATTGTAGTTAGATGCAATGGAGAAGCTAGATATTTTCTTGTCTAGCCCCGTCCCTTCAACTCGCGTTAAGGAACCAACAAACCATATCATTAGTTTGATTATCTGTGTGGCTAATAGAAAGGAACCCAAACTTAAAAAGTGAGCTATAACACAGATAGGTTGGTAAAAGGCACATTATGGACAACAATTAGCTTTTGGGGAAATGTGAGTGATTGGGGGCGCCAGGACAGTTATTAATAAAAGGGCCAGTGGTTGTAAACACACTCTGCTACCATGTGAGGTGATGGAATGGTACAGTTGCCCCTTCCATTGAGCTGTATGCAGTAATGTCCACCACGCTCAGAGAATGACCCAGACGATTGAAGGCGCCTGATTCAAGAATCGGGAAAGGCCAACTAACCATATCCATCACAAGGTACTGCCCGGGATCATTACAATGAGTTACAGAAGCATTTAATGCAATCTACCGGTGGTTTCTGACACTAAAACTGCTCCCTTCTCGTTCGTCAGTTATGTAAGCCATTATTCGCAGAAAAAGATTGCAATTTTTAACAGCTCTTTTTCTAGGCACCCATTCAATTAATCAACAGCGCACCCACGCATTGACGAGTGATCATGCTCTTCCTTTCTATCTTCAGGTATTGAGTACTCATTCATTCAAAAAGTAATGGTAAACCCAGGTTACACATCCAAAGCACCACAAATCTGTCACTATAAAGACTGAATTACCATTTCCGATATTATACGGGGGGAGTGCACTTACATCATGTAAAGGATATGCCGCTGTGTAAACACCAAGGCTAATGAGTCGGTTGATACCAAATGCGTGAGGGTCTTTCACTGAATTGTCTTCAAATTCCGTTCTATCCAAAATGAAGTGAGCCACTCTTGCTCGGCTCGTTGGAGTGAAAAAATTATCTTCGTTAACGTCAAACCTTTGATCAGACAAAAATGAGAAATATTATCAAGTTCAGAACACATACCATTCTGCCATGTTAGGAACAATGACTAGAAATGCGAGAATTACAATCCAATAACACATCATTAGTTAGGGCAAAGAAGTAACTAAGGGTAAGGCCACACCGGAGGTGACAAGCTAAGTGCCTACTGGCAAGGTTAGTCGCTTGGTGAGTCATTCAAGAAAACGAACAGTCTAGAACGTTCGAGAGTGGCCATACCAGTACGAGGTTACATAGCAATTCACCAGGAGAGTCACCTAGTAAACGAGCGGGTCTGTTTTTTACCTGGTGGGTAGAGACATTTTAAGAGCACTTCCTTGCTAACAAAACTCAACGCACTGCTGTCATCCAGGCAATGTGGCCATTTGTAACCTGGCAACAGTTAACCCAGTGACTCGCCTTGTCACTAGGTACCTAGCTTGACACCTCTGGTGTGGCCTTAGCCTAAGATCACCAAAGAAGATTCAAGAATTTACATACTAGTTTTAAGAATCAGATTTCTAAAAAATAATTAATAATTATGTTATTAATAGTAGTAGCAATAGGGTTTGCAATCCCCCGATACCATACGATTTTCTGGAATTCGTGGGGCCAACGGGTAATTCGGGATTTGAGAATAAGGGATACATTTCTAACATCTCACTGAAAAATGGGTTAAAAACGGATGATAGTTTTAACCCCAGGCAAACCGAGAAGATTTGATGAGCACAATGAAAAAAGAAGTGAGCCTCTTAGACAATGGAGGCAGCCGAGGGCAACATTTTTCTTTGGTTTACAACTATCTGTTGACCATTCCACTGGCCAGCTTATAAGCCGAGAGAGCTTTCTCAGCAGTAGGTCTATCCCCAACCAAACTGAGGAGCAAGTTGACTTTGAATACTCAGGGTTGAATGTTTTCTCAGGGCATATTAAAAACGTCTGCCAAGTGGGTGTGGCACATAGCTTCCTCGTATCCATAACATGACTGTACAGATCATTGAAAATTATTATTGACTAAAACTTTATTTTCTCTTTATTACTCACGAGGACCATCTTTACATCAGTCCGAACAATCCCTGAAAATTTCATCGAAATCAGTCATGAACTCCCGGAGTTATGCGTGCAACAAGGATTTCACGTTTGCGGATGCGCAGAGGCTACTATTGATCCGGGGGTCATGAAACTTATAGGGGATCATCTACACATCAAACCGAACAATCCCTGAAAATTTCATCAAAATTGGTCAAGAACTCCCGGAGTTATGCGCGTAACAAGGATTTCACGTTTGCGCATGCGCAGAGGCTACTATTGATCCGGGGGTCATGAAACCTAAGGGGACCATCTACACCCCAACCCGCACAATCCCAGAAAATTTCATCAAAATCGGACAATAACTTCGTACAGTTTTGCCCGTAACAAGGATTTGCTGACAGACAGACACACAGACACAATGGAACCAAAATTGTTCAGAAAGGTCTAAAACGCAAAATGCGAGTGGAATTTTTGATTTGGAGAAAAAATTAATTTTAAACTGCCTGCCTCTGGTAGACCGGAAGAAAAAATGAAATAAAGTAATTCGTAAATAAGTAAATGCGTTATATCTCAAAAATAAACGGTTTGTCGGTTGTTTCAATAATTTTTATACTTTTTTTCACATTAATTCATAAATCCCGGGATTGAGGAAAACCTTCGGGATAGCAAACCCCAAGTAGCAACAAAATAAATTCTGGCAAAAGGCATCATAATATATTCTATTGTTTTGAGAAACAAATGAAATGAGGGGCAACCCAATTTCATATCAACATTTCAAAAACTTTGAGCAATAATAAACAATAAAAATTACAGCTTACAGGTATTCTTTGTCTCTACTGAAGGTGGTGGAATATCGAAAACCCACAGGAGGGAAAGTAGTGCTATCTACGTATATGTGTTGATGTAGGAATTTCTGTAAAGCGCTTTTATGTCGCCCAAGAAGTTGCAGGTAAGTTTTTCTTCTAGATTTTTTCCTTTCTTCTTCGTGTTGCTGAAAATAGGAGAGTAAATTAGGCACTTGGTTGAATCGTCAATGGAAGCCAACCACCATTAGATATATTCGTATATTCTTCCGCCAGTCGCGCATCACCTACATTCAAAGCAGGGCACACTAGTGTTTATACCGCAGCCGTTTTCGTACTGTTCCAGTTACTGGTAAATTTGACAGCATCGTAAACAATAAATTGAGCTACAGTAGTTCTTGAATGATATTCCAACTTTTTTTCGTGAAGTTATCAAAACACATCCAACAGGTAGGTCTTTTTGTGCTGTGTGGTCACTCCACCGCACAGTGGTCCAGGATCGTCGAAAAGCGCTTTAAACTCAATATTTACCCTATTACTGTAGCCGGAAACCTAAATTTTATCACATTCGCAAGTCTCATGGGCAGAATTAATTAATTATAGAAAAAACCGTTTTCGTCAAATTTAGGCGAAAATTTAATTCACTAAAATAGAAAAAAAGGGAGTTTAAACCTTTTAAAAACGACTTGAACAATTTTTTTGAGGAACGCAGTGGTCAATTACTATTTGAGCGAACCATAATCGCCGTCAGAAATGGAAATCCGGCTGATGATGTCCTTCATAACAGCATCGACGTCTTTGACGTCAGAATGTAGAAAAACACACGCGAGTTAGCGATTTCTTACCTTGAACATTTTGATCTGGCAGTTACAGTGACAAAACTGATTCGAATTCTCGAAAAAAAAGAATCTTAACGCCGACTGGAGATGATAAACGATCGAGATCCTGAAAAATGCTCAGTGCGGAGGGTTTAAATTATTATACAGAATAGATTTTTCTTCCGAGTGTGGTATAAACACCGCTTACGCGACTGACGGAAGTTAAAGATTATTGCAGCTGCCAAAGAAGTGATTAAACTTACAGAATAAGAAAAACAGTGAATCAAACCTTTCACAAGCGACTACAGAAGAGAACAGAACGATAGACATTTTGTTAGATCTTATCAAATAATTCACCAGTAGACACAGTTTTAAAATATCACCACCGTAATAGTAATTCACTACGCATTGACAAGAAAGACGTCTTTGAGTTAATCAGTTACAATGAAATGCCTATATGCTCAAGTATCCTTGAAACATGAATTCCCCCAACAGAAATCTCAGTAGAATAAATGAACAAACTGTATACATTCTAGAAAATTTCAATGTTGTGTTAGCCATTCAGTCAGATAAGTAAACCTCCTGGTTGTTAAGGAGAATAGAAGAATTGCTAAGCGGAAGAAGAATTGGTAAGTGGAATAAGAGAAGAATTGCAACAACAATTTGATTCTCGTCCATTTGGTAAGATCTTACCATTTTTTTCTTTCTAACTTTGGATCTGCCCATCTCCATCACTCTTCTTCTGCTGGGTTTTCTTCACGTTCATCAGGGCCCCAACAAGCGCTTTTTTATTTTGTTGTTTTCCTTTTACCAACCAGGAGTTTTACCTGTTATATCGAACATTCTTTTGATATTTTTAAATACAGAAGTTGGTTGGAAGAAGGTTGGATCTTAATACCTTGCAATTTAATTTACATGGTCCTTCATTCTGCGCCTATGGAGTTTTAGTTTGACTATGGAAATTGAAGTTAATCACTTTCCATCTCATCTATTCATTTGGTCCTTCGAGCCGGATACTAGTGCTATACTCTTCTTGCTTATACTATTTACTGCAAAACTGCAAAAATGGCAGCAGAGATGGGCAGCTGAAACCCGTGGAAGGTGGACAGCACGTCTGATCGGGGAAGTGCAAAAATGGACGGAGAGGAAACAGGGCGACGTTAATTACTATTTAACCCAGTTCCTGACGAGGCATGGTTATTATCGGTCGTTCCTAAAGAAAATAGGGAAGACTTCCAAGGCAAGGTGTGTGTACTGCCAGATGGGGACGATGATGTAGAGCACACATTCTTTATATGCCCAAAATGGCAGCAGCTAAGGCAGGAATTGGTTGGAGTGATAGGTGATTTTAGCCCAGAAACAGTAATAGAAAAGATGATACAATCTGCGGAGAACTGGAGTACAGTCAGCACGTATATTACTATGGTGCTCAAAGAGAAGGAAGTGAACAGAAGCTGGGAATGAGCCAGGGTAGAAGTAGTGAAGACCAGGAGGAACCCTCACGAGGTTAAAAAGGGGACTGTCCCGAAGTAACGCCAAAAAGCAGTCCCGGGACAGTCCTAAAAGACGAGAGGAAAGGTGTTTTTTAGTTGGTATGCCACGATGGAGACCCACCATTCATCATTCAAAAAAGCTCTTGTTGAGGCCCTGATGAACGTGAAGAAAACCCAGCAGAAGAAGAGTGATGGAGATGGCCAGATCCAAAGTTAGAAAGAAAAAAATGGTAAGATCTTACCAAATGGACGAGAATCAAATTGTTGCAATTTCCGGTTTGAAGATCGCTCGTCTGACACTTGGTTGATGGGGAATGTCACAGACACAAATTTGCAAGCAAAGTCTGGAGGATTATAACCGGCACGGTCAAATTTAAGTGCTGCACGTGTGCAAGACAGGTTAAGCGGTCGAGCGTAGATTCGGGTTGAGCTGACGCAGGGAAACTGGCTTGGAAAGTTTGGACGTTGGTGAAAGGAGAGGCTCGATCTCGTACAGAGCGAGGCACAACTAGCGCTGCCTGTTGATAAACCTAAGCACTGTTTTCTCACCTCCCCTTCTTTGGCGCCTAGTTCAAATTGGGGACACCACGTTCATTCTGACCATACTTCTGTAACCGGTTCAGGACTAAGTAATTTCACTTCTGTAATGGTTCAGGACTAAAATTTAGTTCTTTCCAGCGCCCAGAACACCAGGTATCCCAACAATATTGACAAAGAAGTTTTATTTTATTTTATATTTTAGTCCTGAACCGTTACAGAAGTGAAATTACTTAGTCCTGAACCAGTTACAGAAGAAAAATTTACAGAAGTATGGTCAGAATGAACGCGGTGTCCCCGATTTGAACTAGGCGCCAAAGAAGGGGAGGTGAGAAAACAGTGCTTAGGTTTATCAACAGGCAGCGCTAGTTGTTCCTCGCTCTGTACAAGATCGAGCCTCTCCTATTGGTGAATTTGGATTATAGTGGGGAGATGCAGGTGGGGCGACGATTGTTTTAGAGGTGTGTAAACCCAGGTCACCTGACGGAGTAGACGACCTGCAGGCCACTCAGTCCAAAGACAAGGTCAGTGGGAGAAGTTCATCAGTTCCCTCTGTGGATGAATGCAACACCCGCAGTTCACTTTGTGAATAGATGGGACCTGCAGTTCGTCGTCTCCATTCTGAGACAGTCACCACCACTACTGCTATCTCGTGGCTTGACCGTCAACGTCTATTATCTTTGTCATCCGTCAGAATTTGGTATTGAGTATAGTATCGACCAGTATAGTTTAGTATAAGTAAATTTGAATGGTATTGACTCTGCGGTGAGGGGAGTCCTTCGTTGACTAGAAGGAAACCCGAGCTAATGGCGGATGGGTGAACTGCAGGTCACTTTGTGAAGAGCGGTTTGGCAGGTCTCCGAGTAGTTTGAACATCGGCTGCAGGAGTCATGCAGTCAAGAGCGTTTGCGACCTGCAGGTCTCGAACTGGCCTTGCCAAGAGAAGTTTGCGACCGTCCAAGTAGTTTGAACGTCGGCCGCGGGGAGTCATGCTGTCGCAAACGTCTTGTGATGAACTGCAGGTCTTCCCTCCGCAGGTCATTTGGGACAAGTTCACTTGAAAGAGAAGTTCTTTGAGACAAGGTCACTCACTCACTACCCACCTCTAGATTGTTTGCAAACTTCATGAGCTCCGAGGACGGACGTTGTTCGTTGATAAGAAGAACAGCAAGCCGGATACCTACTTATCTGAACATTGAAATTTTCTAGAATGTATACAGTTTGTTCAATAAACCACACACTACTAATCATGATCTAGCTACTTTCTATTCTACTACCATTCATTAGTAAAGCGGTACCTTAGTTGTTTGATGCTACACAGAGTGCAACAGTTGCAAAGTCCACAGACGCACTGGAATATTGGGTGCATGTGTGGCCATAGACATATATACTTGAGTTAGAAACAAATATTAGTAGAAAGGTTACAGGAGAACAATCCAATCAAAACAAAATGTAAATCAAATGTTATCAGTTCATCAGCTGATTTGCAGAAACTTTTGCTAGAATGTAGAAGATGGTTAGTTAACATTTCGCATTCAACAACGCGGATGGTTTTATGTTTTGTAAACTCGAATTTTGAGTTTTCATGCGGGTTTAATGTACCTTTTTAACAAAATTGGTTAAAGACAGTACATAGGATTACACACATTAAATACAAAACACAGAGACATTATGTATGTGCCACAAATATTGGATTTCAGCATTTTCTCACTTATACTTATATTAAAGTTCCTTATTATATGTTTAAAGGGAAAGTGAAAATAGTTTAGCGAATTACAGCGTGTTTGACTGCTTACAAAACGTGCGGCACCATCACCACCATATTATTACAGTAATGATCGAATTTTGAAAGCACAAGCGTAAATGTGTGACCTGATATGAAAACTCACTTCTTGGAGGATAGGTCCTTCATCGTACACCATGTGTTTTTTAACTATGGACTTTGAGTCGTCACTAGAGAAATTGGCACACAGCTCCTAAATTAATGAAGGATAACAGTTGAACGAAAATACAAGCTGTGACAACCGAGGGGGAAATGGATAATGGGACATTATCAGCAGTTAAAAACATGCATTAATTAACGCAAAACACAAAATAAATCATGAATGAGTAAGGATGGTCTTATGTAATGTGCAAGCACAAATGCACAAGTACTGAATCATGTAGGAGTATGAAGAGACTGTTAGCCCTGTCAATATCATACAAAACGGATGATTTTCTCCAGTACGTATTGTGAAACACTTGATAGGCAATCGTACAGCGCTTTATTTTACAAACAACTACAACTATCTAATCTAATCTATTTCTTCAAATTGTTAAGATAAAAATAGTGGAACAATAGGGCAGCCGAAGCGAAAATTAAAATTGGGAACTTGCATGACTTTCTCTCTCCCCTCTTTTTGGGTTTCTCTACGAGAATCAGCTCTAAAGTAACAAATTCATCTTCTGAAAATGAAACTGGATTTTTTTTTAGAGAAATCGTAGAATTCAGAAATAGTATGGAGCCCAGTCTAATAGGTTGCAACAATACAAATCGCATCATTTGGTTATTATAATTTTAGGGAGTTCCAGAAGAGTTGGACAGATGAGTCAAAAAATCACCAGCCCATGAGCTAGTGATCACCCTGTAGTAGGAGCGTTGCGATATTATCGATATCTTCCCCCACATCGATATTTTTTGGCGGTAATCGTAAACGCTGCAAATTCTTTCACTGGGGTTTATTATTCAATTGGCTTGCGTTCATGATTTGAATTTCTACTAAGCTTTGGAGTGTGCGTGTTTCACAGGTGATAGAGCGATTATTGAATTTCAGGAGATATGCATAGAGCACGTAAATCTGTTCTCAACCAAAATACCTATTTGGATTGATCAGTTGATCATATTTGTGTGCCACCTGAAATTCAATAATCGCTCTATCACCTGTGAAACACGCACACTCCAAAGCTTAGTAGAAATTCAAATCATGAACGCAAGCCAATTGAATAATAAACCCCCAGTGAAAGAATTTGCAGCGTTTCATGCATATCAGAATGCTTCAACCCGTGTGTCGGCTACAAAGCCTTTTAGGAGTTCACTCCAGTATCCACATTACTACATCACTAGGTTACTGCTATCTGCTTTGTTTTTTCGTATATAATCGTTTTGTGATCACTAGGGTGGGAAAGAAGTTGCTTGCTCACTCGCGTTCCCCAATGGCAAGTCCCTCCTGTGGGTGCCCAACCGATGTATATCAGATAGTAGGTTCCTACGGTTTTTTTAATAGTTTTTGTCGAAATCTTTGTCCAAGAAAGAACGTGGGGCAACTTCATACAGGAACACTCAGGACCTCATCCTCACAAAATGGAATGACAATAATATTGCCACCATGTTTTACAACTGCCATGGGCTGACTCCTTTCACCAAGGTCGAGAGGATCCAGAAAATTTATAATAAAAAGACCAGAGTCAGCGTGCTATGCCCGAATCTCACAAAAACACCTACATGTGAAGAGTGGACCGAATCGATGAGAATTTGGATTCGCTGCAAATTACGTTGAAGGGGAAGAAATGTGGTCTAAGTTGTTCACTTTTGGCATTGACGATGCCTGCCAGAATGCCTGGATTATGAAACATCACGTGAGCAATAATCTCAAACTCACCTACTGTGAATTCTGACGAGCAATTGTGCAGGACTGGCTCCACAGACTCGGAGTCCCTCCTAAACTAAAACGCTCCGAATCACATGCTCCTTCTTCATCAAGGGTCACTCCCGATTCCCTTCATGTGTTGGAAGACTGAGCGAGAAGAGGAACATCGAACAATGCTCAATGTCACAATCGCACCAGAAAGATGTGCATCAAATGCCAAGTTGGTATGCACATTTGCTGTACCCCAATGTATCAACCAAACAAATAAGGTAGAACTGTGATAGTCCAACAATATAGTAGGATACAAGGCGGAATTATGGGGCATTTCAAGTTTGCACTAAGAGGGCCATATGCCATAGACCTATTGGAGAGCTCGAAGAAATGAAGACAGGAGCACATTAAATCCTCTGCTCCCTGCTAGGGTGACCCCAGGCATATCCTATCGTATCGTTATCAGTGCCTTATAACCGCTATCAGTAAACCGAGGATCAGTTTTAGAAGTTATTCATGAATAGCCTGTTCACACCAGTTGAGCATCATTCGCAAATACTGTTTTCGAACAATCATCAGAAAGATACTCAATTGAGTGAGGATAGTATTTTTTTTTTTAAATACTCTCTCCTCAAAGACGGAGGGGGCACGCCATTAAACAAAAACGAAAAAACTAAATGAAATAAAAGTGGGGAGGACGCCCAGGTTTACCTGACGCCAGCCCTTGGGATATGGGAAGTTGAAGATGATGGAGGAGGAAGGGAGAGATGAAAGGAAGTGCCCCTATAAAATGACCACCAATTGAAGTACGAGCCCCGGATGAAGCGGGTGGTGATACCATGAAGTACTCCTGACGAGATGCCCAGCTCGAGTAACTCCGTGGCACTTTTCCCTCACCACACTCCGCGCCATGACACGGTCGCAGCCATAACCTTGATGTTGTTAGGCGCCACTCCTTTTAGCTCAGATACCGCTTGCCGCAGGTCGTTCCTATCATATTTACTTATCTTAGCCCTCCAGGTCTGCTCCATGTCCACGCTGCCACTGACAACTTGGACATCCAGGATTATGGCAGACCCATCGGGCTTAACAGCAACGATATCTGGCTTCTTGCCTTGGTCACTTGGCATATGATACAGTCTCTCTCTCTCCACATCCCAGCCGCTGGATGACAAAGCACCTGAAGCCCAACAGAGTCCACAAACGTTCTTCAATGCCCCAGCAGGTTTTGCCACTAGTTGATAAACCTAGTGGATCTGTTACCCTGAGCAGTAAACTGATGAATCATCAAAGGGGGTCCAGTATAAAAAAGCAGATTGGTGAGAGAAGTGGCCAGGGGTACCTACTGCGTTTCTGGAGTTTTTGAGGTAAATAAGTGTTGGAGTCTTTATTTTTTGTGATTAATGCGTTTATATTTGAATACAGTTTTAAATAGAATGAGAAAACGTATTTGGCTGAGAAATAATATCTTTCTTTCTCTTGATGATTGCCCCTGGTGATCTCCGTGAGCCCCTAGAGTTTTAAGGGGAGGAACGGCCACTGGTACCTACCAATCTCATTCTGAATACGGTGAATTTATGTCAACTCCTTGCATCAACACACGTTGATTCACACGCACTCAAACGGTCGAACCCAACTTATCCTTCCCTTAGTGAAGTCGAAAATCATACTTACTACAATGGTTGTTCCTTCAAGTTTTTAGCTCCAGCGAATTATCACATTAAAGCACAAAAACAGAATGCGTACCATTTGACATAGAAAAACAAATAGGTACTTAGCTCAACAAATGAAACTGATAGCTTTGATTGCTGAAAGAAAGTTGGTTTTACTTCAAGATGGGCAGCGTTACTTTGAAATAAGCACTTGTAAAATCTAACTCATTGACTTAATCAGATTAACATCCGATTTCGGCCATTCAGTCTTCCTATAGTTTTACCTGCTAGGAACTGTACAACAAAACAACAAAGGAACCAGTCTAATTGATGACATTCAATTTTAGAGTACTTTTCGAAGCTGGATTACCATACCATGATTAACGATTCTTGATTTAATTGTTTGTGTTCGTCAAAAAGAGGAATGGGTGAACCTAACGTTAGTTTAGAAATGTTTTTTATTTTCAATTAAGGAGTATTACATTGTCATTTGCCAGCAGTGATTCATACAAAACGCCGATGTATTGGTAACAGATTTTACCAGTTCGGTAATCACTTGTTAAGCAGTTCACTGGAATTTTTTGACTTTCGGTTGAGTTGAAAAAGCAAGATATAACAAAGAATAGTATTTTGAACGCCTGCAAGTTCCCATTGAACTACTACAACGATAGCACAATATCAAAAAAGTTATTTCCAAAATAGGGGGTTCCTAGGAGATTCGGACACCGTGGTATCGTATCTAGTCGGTGGTGGTATCTAGGGCGAGCACAGCTCTGGTTAGCATAAATGGCGGCGTTACCACCAACTCAGCTGAACTAGTGGTATCTCTGATCCGTATCTAAGAGTCACGTACATTTTGCTTTCACGTCACTATAGAAAACGAGCAGTCTTCTTGATGTTTTACAAGATCACTCAGATCACTCGTTCTTTCGTTTTTTTTAATGAAAAATGCTGGGGGTAGAAGACTTTTTTGTATATTATGTTAACGGCCTTAAAAATGTACGAGAGGCCCCACGGAAATATGGGAAATAAAACCAATAGCACCAAATCGAAACTTTTTTCATGCGTATAATTTATTGCCCTAAAATGAACACTGTCAAAACATGTAAATAGACAATCACAGTCACGTGACTCTCGACCCAAGTAGGTTCTTCTCAGTTATTCGATCTGGGCTGGTACTTATACGGAACGTTTTGGACATACTTGGCTAGGGTAACCGTTTACCAACATCATATATCGATTTCCACGAGAACTTTTCGTTAATAAGGCTACTTCGGGTTCCATCTCGCTCGGATTTCTTCCAGTCACTGGGTTCAACTGGCCTGTGGGCCTTTGTTCGAGCGGGGCCGCTCGTACCATTTCTAATCTGTGACCAGGCGGGGCCGCTCGTACATGCCACATCCAAAACATCGCCTTCCCTCCCTATGGGGACGCTCGTACAAGTACCCGCCTGGGCTCTATGGGAGATTTTCCCTGGACGACATGAGCGAGGATGACGTACTATTTTCGTTCCGATTTAATAGAGAACATGTACATTTACTCCAGAAAAACAGCATATGTACCAGTGGGTGGATGTGAAGCAGTTTACAACTAGGTTACCCCAATGGCGGGTTACTTTGCGATAAGGACAAACGTTCGTTCGGATCGTAACTTCTGTAATGATACCACCTTCATATTGCAATACGACCGATCGTATTGGTGGCGCATGCACAGTTGCACGTTCGTATTGCAATATGGATTTGTATCGGTGTTGGCAGATCTCCTAGGAACTCTCTAATAAATTAATGGTTTTCTGGAACTTTAGCGATTTGATACTGATGATCAATAACATTGTGAACCCTAAAGGGGTAACACCAACAATATCATTAATTATGTTCCTTATAAATACAAAAACTACCGCACAACTTTGAAGAGACAACATGCGATATTGCGAATACCTATACAATGTTCATCAATAACTTCATATTACCTTCAACAGTATTAGTGATGATTGTTTCTGTGTGATAAATGGATGAATGTTGTGAGGAAAATAAGATGGAGCAACTATGAGTTATGTAGCGAGTTAGTCGAAAGTCTGGGGATTTCAAAATGAGCTAACTACACTACCCACTACGAAATTTATGATTTGGCGCTCAAGATAGTGATGCTTCAGGGCTAAAGAAAGGAAATGGATGGATGGCGTTTGAGTTAAATATTCTACCGAGTAGGTGAGTCTATAGCTTCCACTTGAATCGGTGTAGGTTGTCGTTGCCTGTTGGTTCCGCCCCAACCCATTCCTCTTCGACCCTTGATTTCTGTGTTTGCACCGCGAGCCGTCCACTGTGTTCAATATTACCTACACAAGTAATGAACGCTAACTTCTACCATTCCAATGCGGCCATTGGGTCTCCACAAACATGAAGGAATTACGATCAAACATTTGCATTAAAAATGTTTTGTATACATGCAACAATAAAAACGACATGAATACATTATATTCAAGAGGGATTTTCCAACCGACCTGCTACGAGCAGGTTCGGGGCATGGCAGTGTAGGGCACTTGCTGCTCGGGACCACTGCAGTGTACACACGGAATTACACTGGGTTGGAAAATGAAATGAAAGTCCCAGAGCAACCTTACGGGAAGATAACCCTCGAACGTGAAACCTTCCTCATCTCGCACGGCTTCTGTCAAATGTTCCTTGATTTTCACTTAAGCTGGTCTCTTGGTGTTATTATACTGTTAAGTGCACTGTTACCTGAAATGGCCGTAAAAATCGTTGGCGTCATACTGCTCGACAATTCTTTCAAAATACGATCTATTTCTGAGAACTTCTCGATCAATTAGCTCCTCGGCTACAATGTCTAGGAACTCAGAGTCTGACCAAGAACTTTCGCTCGAGGATGAGGACAAAATATCTCCAATTAATTCCAGAAACTCCATCGAAAATAAGCAGGAATAAGTAGGAAACAACCGCACGTAAACGAAAAATGGAATGAGGAAGGTTAGACTTTTGAAGAGGTTACCCTAGGTTTCCTGCTCAGAGCAAGTTACTCCGACCTCAGGCTGGAGTTCCCTGGGGGAGTCCCAAGCAAGTACCCTGGCCGGTTGGAATTCAGTGCAAGTTGCCCCGAAGTTACACTGGCGGCGGTTGGAAAACGCCTCATCCTGCTCCCTCATTAGTGCGCCTGCGCTCTTCCACTGGTGTAGCTCGGAGCAAGCGGTTGGAAAATCCCTAAGATGTTCTTCAGAACACGTCGCAAATGCACAGTGAAGAAGAAATACGTTTGGAATCATTTAAGGGTCAGGATCAACAAACAGAGGTTCCCTGGAACAACAGGGCAGGAGTAACCTAAAAATCGTGGGGGAGGGTTAGGACAGGGTTATCTCCTGGTGTTATCAGGAGCATGGAAGAGTTGAATTCTTTCATATCAAGAATGTCTTCCCCTTTAGCTCCATACAGAGGCTGTGAATTGTACTTCCTCCCTTCTCTCCATAACAAAGTTCTCCTTACCAAATGTATTAGTGACATCTAGAGATGTTCAACGTTCAAATTGTGGGTTTCTCCTGCCCTTGTCAGAGTAACAAGGAACTGTGTTCCCTGAGCCAGAACTGAAGGAAGTTCTACCAACGTTTGACAGGATGTGGGGTGAGTGTCCTTCTACTCCCCATCTTACATGATTCTTGCTGTTTTCTTCATACTGATCTTGAGAGGTAATACAGTCATACAAATTCAAGAATGGCATTCCATTTCTGTGTTCCCGAACTCACATCTAATTCATTTCTGGGGGTTTTGCTTACTGCATTTGTGTTTTTCATTGGGTTCCCATCAAATGCCTCCAGTGGATCCAAAAGTTCCATACATCCCCATCTTCCTTTCACCCAGTTGTCCTAGCCAATCAGAGAGCTTACCCTATCAAAAAACGGGGTAACCCGCCATTCAAAGCAGGCTCAGGGGTACCCCAGCTCTGGAGAGTAACTTATTTTCTAATTACCTCTATTTCTCAAAAACGCAATGGTAACCCCTTCCACCTCTCTAGATATCAACCCTAAAACTTTCTAAAAGTCTTCATCCTTCCAAGAGATTTTGTGTCCGAGCTTGTCACAGAACAAGAATCTCTTGTCAAAAGCAAACTGTCCATTGCTTCACAAATAATTTCTCTCCAACTTTATATAGCACATCGTTTACTTCTTCCAAGTTCCTACTACTTCTTCGTCTAAAATGTATTAAAGTGCTCCTGCCAGCTTCCCATGAATAGAACAAACCCAGAGCCGCAACCATCACCCAATTTCGTTTACCCTATCCAGCTCATAAACCGATAATGAGCCAAAAGACATTTACAGATTTTTGGCTATAAATAACCCAGAAATTCTGCGCGGTCAATCGAACTGACGAATACCCAAAACAATTGTAACAACGGGAATAGCAGGGTAGTGAATCAGATAAGGAAAAACAACTTGTTACAAGTAAGTATGTATTAGTTAAGCTGTCCTTAAAACGGTTAAAATGCCATCTAGGTGTACAGTTATATTCAACGAACAGCACTCGGTTAAACAGTGGTTTTTTTAGTGATTAGGTAAATTATAAATGTACTAAAATCAGTCGGTTATTTTTAGACTTGGAGGAAGTACTGACCTTGGAAATAATGGCAATGACATAAATTTAATATGTCTACAAGATTAACGTTAGGTGAAGGTCTCTCGAGTAGGAAGTCAATTAGCTAGCAACGACATCTTAACACAAAATGGAGAAGCCACAAGACTTTTTTGGTAAACATTTAAGTGTGTACTTTATTTTTCTCGGCCGAAAAATGTATAAAAGACAGCATACGATATAATAGGCATAAATTCGAAGTCACGTGGAAATTTAAGAAGGCTCAGAAACACGTTCGAGTTTTCTTATTAATGTCCTCAATTCCTTCAGTCCTGCACGTGGAAAATTCAGGAAAAGTTCTATGAATTCTGAATGGAAAATATCCCACGCTTGAGGTCACTGGAAATAGGATGGAGGAGTAAAATTTGGTAATAGAAGCTTGGTCTGAACAATTTGGGTACCCACACGGATTATAATGCAGGAATTCTAGAACTTTGAAATAAATAATCTCAAATTTGGAGTTCACACGAGTTCCCCATAATTTCCATTTTAACTTCAAAATGAAACGATGTTCAACTCGGTTTTCGATTTTCAACTCAGGGGCTCGTAAAAGTGCCATTTCTCATATTGAAAATATATCAAAAACTACTTTCTTCACACGCTGGAGGGAAATATATTCAATGGAAAACTTTCATCAGAATGTACTGCGCCAATTATGCGTGACATCTAATTGCAATATCAATTGGGAAAAAGTATCAAAAACGGGAATATGCTTGAGGAACCCTAGGGAGCTCCCAATTTTGCAGCTACTTTTAACATCTTCGCAACCGTTCATCAAAGAGACGTTACGGTCAAGAGATTAATCAAAACCATTTCTGATTTGAATTAGCAGCCTATTGATTGAATAGGTACTATAATTTCGAAACATAAGTTATCATCACCATAATTAAGCTTCCATTAAGATAAATCACAAATATATTTTTACCTTTCTAATCGGCTGACGAAACTTGAGGATTTCCGCATAATTTGCCATAGTGTCTTTGGGAACGTGAATTTTAGTGAACATTAACGTAGAAACTTGGCTGGCCTCTGCTCCCAAATTCAGATCACCGTCTTTCGAGTGATGTTCGCGGTCGGGTTCCAACTCCAGGCCCTCAAGTTCTAGATTACGCTCGTACACCTGACAAGTTCATCAATAACAAAAATTCAAATCAAGATAATGAAGACAGGAATGTTCAAGAGTTTACAACTAGTCAAAGCTGTAAAATTTTGAATGAATGTGGTAAATCCCCAGTAAACTTCTTCGCAGACAGAATAACTTGTAACGATCTACTGAAACTTGTGAATGAAGCTGTGGAACCTCGCACAACTGAACAATTTAATAATTTTTGAACCACCAACCACCAGAAAAATTTAAATACATCAAAAAACTAAGAGTCCTTACACCTCAAAAATAACAGAGTAACAACGATGGACCAATTTTAAAATAGCATAACAATATCTGGGATATTGGGATAGCAGAAATCGATACCAAATGAATTATTGCATTTTGGAACCTGAAGAGTTCAAATGCGTGCTATTCATATCTAATTACGATAGTTCTAAATTAACTTACTTAATTCGTTCCCATTTAAAAGAACCTTTTTTTTAAACTGTTGCATTTTCTTGGCATGAAAATTCTTGACTCGATTTCAAGAAAGCATAAATCAAACATTCTGTAAATAGTTATTGTTGAATAGTGCGATCAAACTT
Organism: Creontiades dilutus; assembly: GCA_031894815.1. NCBI lineage: Eukaryota > Metazoa > Arthropoda > Insecta > Hemiptera > Miridae > Creontiades > Creontiades dilutus. The sequence goes on from JAVIWC010007544.1 coordinate 181,270, forward strand.
AAAACAATTAACTACTATAAATGCGGGTTGCCTATGTTGATCGGGCAGGCGTCGATGGTTTTTGTTCACTCGTTCTATTGTCCCGTTAACTAATTAAAAAACGCTGCAAATTCTTTCACTGGGGTTTATTATTCAATTGGCTTGCGTTCATGATTTGAATTTCTACTAAGCTTTGGAGTGTGCGTGTTTCACAGGTGATAGAGTGATTATTGAATTTCAGGAGGCACACAAATATGATCAACTGAACAATCCAAATAGGTATTTTGGTTGAGAACAGATTTACGTGCTCTATGCATATCTCCTGAAATTCAATAATCGCTCTATCACCTGTGAAACACGCACACTCCAAAGCTTAGTAGAAATTCAAATCATGAACGCAAGCCAATTGAATAATAAACCCCAGTGAAAGAATTTGCAGCGTTTTCCTGAAAATTTCAAATTTTCTGATTTTTCCTGAAAATTATCAGAATGCTTCAACCCGTGTATCGACTACAAAGCCTTTTAGGAGTTCACTCCAGTATCCACATTACTACATCACTACGTCACTAGGTTACTGATATCAACACAAAAACAATAATAAACCAAAATAACGCAAATGTTGGCACCATAAATCGGGCCATAGATCGGGAATGGTTTGACCTACGGACCTGGGGAGGGGCTCATTCGATTCCTCGTGGAGTGTTCTTCAAAAAGAGTACAAATTTAGGCCGCCTTGACTTTTTTTGAGGTTTTTAGGGATTTTACAAAACTTTGACAACCCTTAAAGGGCACTTTAAATTAAGTGAGAGAGCTGGCTCAAGAATTGGGCCGTTGTCGGACCAATATTGATTTTTCCTGAAAATCTCAGCTTTTTTGCTTCAGTCGTTTGTGAGAAATCGTGCGTACGGCGTACGGACGGAAAAATTTGTATTGCTGATTCGGATTCTACACCCTTTGAAACGTAAACCATGAAAATTTCAGGGGGGTTTAGAATTTTTTTTTCAAGAGCGATTACAATGGTTTATTATTGAATAATAAACCAAAATATAATGCGCTCTCAACTTGTTTCCGTGTTTTCCTTTAGTTATTTTTGGCATTCTTTCAATCTATATTGCTATTGGTTATCAACAAATCTCTCTTTTAATAATGAAAAGCCATTAAAAATTAATTTTATGAGTATAATTTGGGTTGGATTGGTTTTCTAAATAATATTGTACCCTAAAAACTAATTTTAGGATCTGCCCTCCAAACCATATCCAATTTTAGTAAAATATTCATTTCCTTTCTAGATTTCCCACGACTGCTTTGACATCTTTAATCCGTTGTGATGAATTTGTTTTGCACCTTCAATCATCGAAACATTATAAAAGTTCCTTAAATAGTATTGGATTGCTTCTAAACGAATCAGATTATGAAAACAATCGGAAAATTCCATTTTCCAAAACCGTGACACCATAGTAGTGGACTGATTGTTTACGGGAATTCGCTAAGAGTTCAAAATAAGTCAATCTTGAAAATGTAGAGATTAACCTTTCGTTTTTCTTCGGCCAATGGATCGAGTACGACGGAAGTGTCCCACGCCAGGACGTAATCGACGGTCCGGATTCCATCTTCGAAATAAGACACACCCTGGAAAATAACACAACGAAATAATAAACTTGAATGTTTTGAATAAAGGAGGGGACTCACTGTCTTCTCGACACTATCACACAATCTCTTGCCAGAATCTCCTTTAAAATGACAGCGCAAAATGGTTATTTCCTAGAAGAAATTGACGCCGGCTTGTGAGCGATAGAAATGGTAGTGCTGTGCTAAGTGCAAGCAGGTGTGGTATTGCCAAGTTGCCGATAGGTTTCAAAGAACGAAAGAAGCAGCATGCACCTTTTCGTCCATCTTATTAACTATACGACCAATAACAAAATGGTGTAGTTTGAAGAAGAGGAGACAAGGGTTGGTATTGTGGGTTTTTAGTGTTACGCGACAAAAATTTCGGAAACCCATGTCCAACAAAACAGAGTTTTTAGAAAAAATGGTACATTTTGGACAAAATTGAAGAGCTATAAACGGTTAAGTCATCATCAGTAATAGAACAATAACGAGTTATGAAAAATACAGCAGATTTTTTGTCCAAAAACTCTGTGTTTTTCTTCTTGATGAGTTAAATTTAAGAGAGTAAAAAGCAGTTTAATCGCTAGATTACTCCAACTTTTGAACTAAAGTCGCGAGCTGCGGATAGAAGTAGTAGTCTGGGAGCCTGTCTGAAAAAAGGCAACTGATCGATAGAAAAGTACCAATTATTGAATTTTATAGTACTCACTGAGGTTATATATAAAACGAACGTCTGTCATTCCAAAGCCGTCGGATTAAAAGATGGCGGTTAGTGAAACAGACCTCAAAACTATGAAAATCCGACTCACAGGTGATGAATACCATTTCGGCCAATGATACTTTGATCCATGAGAAACTCAACCATGTTCGTCTGCCACTTTACAGTGGCTGGGTCTTACCTGCAAACCTATTCAAAAAACATGAATTTGAGGGTCCAGAAACGACTGATTTGTAGATGGGTGAAATTTTGGCCAATCATACTTGGGTTGATAGGTAACATAAAAATGCAAGTCTGCCGTTGAAGAGCCGCTGGGTTGGTAGAGCAGATGAAGCCCAAAAACGCACATCCAGGGGATCCAAAATGAAGTCATTGGTAGATGGCTGAAATTTTAAACCCAGATAATAGGCGAAAGTTGTAACATAAAAAAGCACGCCTGCCGTTGAAAAGTCGCAGACGGATTTTGCCAAAAACACAAATTTTTGGGATAAGACCAGGGCTTCATCTGCCCAAAACCCAGCGGGTGCATTTTTATGTTACAAGAGTATCTGGGTTTAAAATTTCAGCCATCTACCAATGACTTCATTTTGGACCCCCCGGATGTGCGTTTTCGGGCTTCATCTGCCCTAGAAATCCAGCGGCTCTCCAACGGCAGACGTGCATTTTCATGTTACCCATCAACCCAAGTATGATTAGCCAAAATTTCACCCATCTACAAATCAGACGTTTCTGGACCCTCAAATTCGTGTTTTTTTCGACTACTGTCTGCACGTAAGACCCAGCCACTGTGAAGTGGCAGACGAACATGGTTGAGTTTCTCATGGATCAAAGTATCATTGGCCGAAATGGTATTCATCGACCTATAAGTCGGATTTTCATAGTTTTGAGGTCTGCTTCACTGATCGCCATCTTTTAATCCGACGGCTTTAGAATGGCAGACCCGCGTTTCATATATAACCTCAGTGAGTACTCTAAAATTCAATAATTGGTACTTTTCTATTGATCAGCTGCCTTCTTTCAGCCGGGTTCCCAGACTAAATGCTTTGTTTAGGTGAAAGCGCATGCTGATCTGCAAACTAATGAGGAGGCGGATAAATTCGCGAAAGAAGTAGCAGAAACAGGATCTCTCTCATGATATATTAGTCATGGCTGAATAGATGGTCTCCTGCATCAATCAAACGTATTATTCAAAATGGAAAACAGCTTAGGTCGGATCTGAAAACGGACACCTATACAAGAGCATTAAACCTGAGCTACCACTAGTACCCTGGTTTTATTGAAAAAATATATTGAAAAGCGACTGGGGGGCACAATATTCTGTTTAAGAGTAAATTGCGGAGTATGTGTGTGATCTTTTCAGTCATGTGATCAATTACAGTTAATTAATCTGTTGCCAGAGAGTTATACTGTTTAGTTCCCAGAATTGCCAGTAGATTGCATTGGCATCGATCATATCCATAAACTTAACTCTGGTCAGTGCCAAAAGTGCAAGCACGGTTCACTTGAACACATTATTATGGAATGCTCTGATTATGATGGTCCAAGATCTGTGTTTGTTAGAGAAATGATGTTGAAATTTCCTATTATTATGAGCTACTGCTCAACTGTCGCATCAAACAATTTAGCAATTTACCAAGAGCTATATAAAGTTTATAAACGATTGTGACATTAGAATCTAGAGGTGTAATTTAACATTATGACCGTGATAAGTTGTATACACGTTCAAGTGGCTGTGTACTATACGTAATGCCAATAATAATAAATTTTAAAAAAATCATCAAAATCTGAAACAGTTTTTTGATATCGGTTCTACATTTTAGTGTAACTGATATACCGATTTTCTAGCTAAGTTTGAGTGTGAAACAGTTACGCGAATATCCCAACTAAGTTGTCACATTCAACCAATCTTTCCAAGTTTTATGAGGTGCAGAATCCGAATTCGAAACCTGATTTTAGCTATATTCTTCCATTCCATGAAAAACAGTGGTAAGTAAAGTTGAACAAAAAAAACACTGTTTTACACATTTGTAACTGTAGTTTTTGAAAAAAAAAAAACAACGGCAGATGTTAAAAAAACGCTGCAAATTCTTTCACTGGGGTTTATTATTCAATTTCATACATCTGGCTTGCATTCATGATTTGAATTTCTACTAAGCTTTGGAGTGTGCGTGTTTCACAGGTGATGAAGCGATTATTGAATTTCAGGAGGAACACAAATACGAGTATGATCAACTGATGAGAACTGATTTACGTGCTCTATGCATATCTCCTGAAATTCAATAATCGCTCTATCATCTGTGAAACAGGGACACTTCAAAGCTCAGTAGAAATTCAAATTATGAATGAAATTGAATAATAAACCCCAGTGAAAGAATTAGGAGCGTTTCGTGCAAATCAGAATGCTTCAACCCGTGTATCGGCTATAAACTCTCTTAGGAGTTCACTCCAGTATCCACATTCACTACATCACTAAGTTACTACGATCAAAACAAACAAAAAAAACTCCTGCTGTTTTTGTTTTGATCGCAGTAACCTAGTGATGTAGTGAATGTGGATGCAAATGTTTGCAGCATAAGATCATGCCATACATCGGGAATGGTTTGAGCAACAGACCTGGGGAGGGGCTCATTCGATTCCTCATGGAAAGTTCTTAAAAAAAAGTCCACATTTAGGCCGCCTTGGTTTTTTTGGAGGTTTTTAGGGATTTTACAAAACTTTGACAACCCTTATATTGCACTTTAAATTAAGTGAGAGAGCTGGCTAAAGAATTGGGGCGTAGTCAGACCAATATTGATTTTTCCTGAAAATTTCAGATTTTTTGCTGCAGCCGTTTGGGAGAAACCGTGCGTACGGCGGAAGGACGGAAAAATTTTTATTGCAGATTTGGATTATACACCCTTTGAAACGTAAAACATGAAATTTTCAGGGGGGTTAGAAATTTTTTTTTTCAAGAGCGAATTACAATGGTTTATTATTGAATAATAAACCAAAATCTGATTTCAAAGTCAGTTTCAGCATGGGAAACTCCTGTAAGAATTGCTGTCTTTCATTTGTCAAATCTCAAAAAAGTTTCTACTATATCTGTTTCATTGGATACGTTCAAATCGTTCATTTGGGCGAGGAACACTAACGTTGGTTATTGGTTCGAAATGTTAATTTAATGAAGTTAATTAGAAGAAATGTACGTTCAGCAAATTATTCCATGAATTAGATGAATTCATTGTTACTAGTTAGTCTGAGGTAGGTACTTAATGACAATGAAATCTCTAAGAAGGTGTACTTAACGCAAACAAGCGACACTTTTTTGAGATTTGACAAATGAAAAAGAGTGATTTTTACTGAATTTTTCATGCTAAATCTGATTTTGGAATCAGATTTTTTCTATCTGCCGTTGTTTTTTAAAAAAACTGCATTGACAAATATATAAAACATTGTTTTTACGTATTTTTGTGGGTGCTTTGTCAATTTCACCGCCTTTGCCCGTGGGATGGTAAAAGACACCTAAAATCGGGGTTCATATTTGGATTCTGCACCACATAAAACAGAGAGAGTGGTTGGAAGTGAAAAATTAATGAGTATTTTCAATGTGAGTGACTTTCAACATTCAAACGCAACTAGAAAATAGGTATATCTGCTGTAACTCGAAAACTACAGCTGATAGCAAAAACCCGGTTTCAAATTTGTATTTAGCACTCTGCGAACAATCAATAGCAACCCTTCTCTCCTTTGTTTATTGCCCATCGTAATCTATCATGACAGTAAAAGCTACTACACAATGATATTGTGCTAAATACACCAAATCGTCCACCTTACGTTATGCATTGGCAGGTTAGTTTACTGGTTGGGAATACCTAGCAGAACAAATTAGGCATACAAACTGCGTTCCGAGATATTTCCAAACTGTAATCAATTAAGGTTGATTGTTTTCAAGACTTACACAGAATAATTTCGCTTAGAAGTCGGAACAAAATCGTAGTAGTTATATTTACCATTATTGGGGGTGTCATAAAGGCAACCGCTCTTCAAGGCACAGCGAATAAAATTACGCATGAGATGTGACGTCGTCGCGTTTTGTCAACACACTAGTTAAATTAAGGTGAGGGCGTTATGTACCGCATTCGTGAGAATATCCGCTATCTACTATCAGAGCCAAACAACAGCATCACGCTAGGCACAATTCTGAAGCTCAGCTCACAACGAAATTAGAGAAACGGAGCAGAGGTAAATGGAAATGTAATAGGTCATAAATTAAAACGTAATGGAGGTTTGGAAATCGGATATAACCTTCATGAAATATGGAAGAGCAAAATTCAACACTCTCAAAATCCAAAACATAAAAAAATAAACTAATTTCATTAGATAAATGAGATATGTTACAATATATATAATATATGAACTCCATCGTTGTAACATTTATTTGTTTATTTTTTATAATCAATATATTATGTGAATTATATTGCTCAGGCCTCTTGAGGACGGTTTACATGGAGTATTTCTCCGAAACAGGATCTTAACACTCTCAGCACGGGAGCCAAAAAACTGACTACTCTCTGTGGAGGGAGATATATTTTTTTTAAATTCAACATTGGGGCCTGGATTCTACTTAATTATGATATTCCTTTGCCTAATAATGCTAAAATATGGTATAATTATGTTTTTTTACAGCTAGTTGTCATGTGAGAACATCCGTCAATCAGCAAGTCCTATAGTTATACAATCCCTCAATACCCTCCAATTCTTCCTCTGGCGGGAGTTGTCATATGACAACATGACCTGTAATGTGAAAATTTTCACTAAATTTACTATTGATCAAAGGCCCCAATTTCAAACTGGCCAAGCCTCTAGGTTCGACCGCAACCATATATCAAGCGGAAACCCATGCTATAGAAATATGTGCACAAGAGATTGCCAGGAAACGACTCAAAGGTGCAACGATATATATAATATCTGACAGCCAAGCAGCACTAAAGGCTATTTCTGCCTTCTCGGTAACTTCAAAGCTGACTTGGAGTTGCCTAAACTCCCTCAAGGCTGCAGCCCAGGGCAACAAACTGATGCTACTATGGGTGCCGGGTCATGAGGGAATAGAGGGCAACGAGGAAGCTGATCGCCTAGCTAAAAATGGATCAGAGTCCAATCCAATTGGACCTGAACCCCAACTAGGGGTTACCAAGAGTTATATAACTCAACAGGTTCAGAAATGGGAGGACAAAACACGCACAGAATACTGGCACAACACTCCTAAGCAGAGGCAAGCCAAGCGGTTCCTCCCTATTTCAAGGAAACGCGCAAAAGCCCTTCTATCATTGAGGCGCAAAGACCTTCGCAAACTAGTGGGTCTTCTTACTGGCCACTGCCCCCTAAGGTACCACCTAAACAAAATGGGTAAGGCCAGGACAGTAGAATGCCAGCTCTGCTGCGAAGAGGCGGAAACAGCAGAACACATCCTCTGTAATTGTCCTGCTGTTGCATCAACTAGATTCCGGCATTTCGGGAAGGTGCCCTAACACCCTCTGATATTGCCTTGGAAACGCCTGAAAACCTCCTACACTTTGTGAAGGAAGAGGTGTATTAATAAGGTTTTGAATTAAAAATGGGGACAGCGTCACAATAGATCCTAGCGGTCTCAGTGACCAGGGGCTCCTCCCATCCCTTATCGGGGAAAAAAAAAACATATATCCAAGGGTACCCAATGCATCAAATTAACACTAACATCAAAGGTTACAGATTAGGAGCTCACGGGTAAGAAGATGAATGACGAGACAGCGAAGAAAACACATGTTAAAACGAAGATAACAGAGGTTGATAAGAACGTGTCTGGACTTGCCCCTCCAACTCTGAGGCGAATATGGCGCATTCTAGGGAGTAGGTACGATCCGACTTAGTTGTAGAAAAATCACACAGAGAGCCAAAAAGGTCACAGTTCCTCTCACACAACAAAAGAGTTCGCCTTTGCTGAGAGGAGGCCATGCTGTCATGTGACAACACCCGCCATGGACTGAACTCATCATGTTGTCATATGACAACTCCCGCACTGAAAGTGTTAAGATTTAAAAAAATCGAAAAATTCCCGCGCAAAGCGAAAAAAAGGAATACTTATGCTTCCAATAGCCCCTCCCCTCTCCCCCCACATAGGGTGTTCCGCTTGTTAGGTCTGCCTATCTCCAGCAACTCTGCAGGAACCTAGAGTCGCCATTTTCTATTATTTTATACACTTTTTTGAAAAACAATCCGTCCACAAACTACCTATCCATCGATTGCAGAGGCAATGTGCTACTGTGATCAAGGCTCTAGGATCGGGTCTTAGCAAATCATTGGACAATCGGTGGCGTTGAAGATCGTTGGCCCATGCTATGAAAACCTGTGTAATGCAAGCCGAGCTATGTCTGCGTTCTTTTTTTTTACCTTAATAGACGTTGCATTTTGGAGGCAGAATGTTCGAGACACTTGAGCCAAATTTTGAAGTCCCAGTTGATGTCTCATCAACCTCATTCCTTTTTGGTGACAATCTTGGGGCTTGGTTCAAGGAGCACATGAGAATGCACTCCAGCACCGGATCTTTTCAGAAGCTTCATCCTTCCTCTTTGGGCCCAGCAGCCATTGAGGCCAATAAGTCTCTTACAAAGTGCAAGGGAACCTTGCACAGGCAACGTAAAACGACAGGACCCAGCGTGCCCAATGGTGGTTGTGGACATATCATATGCAGAAACTCCTGCAAGGGGCAGAGCAGCAAAAACGGACGTGGTCTAACTCAGGGGAGCTTGAGAGGACACAGCCAGTCATAGAGAGAACCTACCTCAGCCAAACCAGGTAAATATTTGTAGGTTTTAGGTTAGGATTCTTTTAACATTAAATGGCAGTCAGGCAAGCATGGCAGTTGTTCAGGCCTCACTCTGTCAGACATGCGTCTATGGCAGCTACTAACAGGATGGGAGCTCCACTCCAAACCAGTTTTGGGGCTGCAGGGAGCACTGACAGATCATCTGTCTTCACCCCACTTTATCTCTGAACAAATTACATGTTAAACGTCCTGAAGATCCCTGAATGACATAGTTGATAAATAAACAAACTTTTGAAGTTCATTCATAATTCTGAATAATTCTGGTGTGAAAAGGTACTTGAGGAAGTTACGCCATACCCAGTTGCAGTAGACTATCTTTTAACTACTGACGATTCTGGGTTCCAGCAGGGTTTCTGGAGATAAGTGGACCTAAGAAGTGGAGTACCCTGTTGGGACATATTAAAACCATACCACCTTTTTTCGATTTTTCAAATCTTGAAGTTTCTTTAAACGAACTGCCATACTATTTCAGATAAATACCACATGTAAAACGTCCTCAACTGCCCTGACCAATATAATTATATATGAACTTCACAAATTCGTACACAATCACGGGTATTACCAAATTACAAGGGAAAGAAGATCATGAATTAGTAAGGGTGAGAGAGTAGATTCACTTTTTGATTGGTTAGAAAGAAAATTCGACTGTACAAAATAGAATGCCAGAGACGTTAGATACCTGTCGTTTTCAAATATCAACAGTTATGACAAAAGTTGACTTCAGGGTTAGTTAATTTCACAAAAACATTGTGAACAAGTGTGATCAAATGACGAAAACACATCGGCAGTGCATAAGCTCAGTTAGTTATTAGTGAAGCACAGATAAGCCAGAACCAGTTATTAATATTATAACGCAGAGGTACTGACGTACTAAGCACACCATACATTGAAACACGTCACAAGAAAAACTAGTTCCGAAGAAGCCCTTCACGGAGGCAACTTCACCACCTATCCTTACCTGCCGCAGTCCTTCAGCAGGTTTTGGGCCAGATAATAAGGGAGATATTCCCTCCTCAGCGAAACGTGTCTTTAAATTGCCGCCATCTTCTTCTTTCCAATTATTAACCTATCCAACGCACATCACAATCCTATTTAGCGGCATTATATGATACAGTCACTAAAGCCGAACACAGTCACGAAATTCGACCCAGTGAGGTTGGGAGAGAATTTTCAAGAAGTTTTGTCCAAATTCCAGGTATGGCTAAAGCCAATATCACACAAGCGACTTAGAGCCACCAGACTTTTTCGCTGAAAAATGAAGAGGTATCAACGAAGGATTAATGATAGGGCTTCCTTCTAAGCACGAGGCACGACCTTTTCTACAGGGTGCGGCGTGGAAACTTGCTGTTTGAAACTTGCAGATTTGAATTGCAAGGGATGATCAGGAAGGGGCAGGGAAGGTCTCATTCGAAAGAGGGGTTCCTGAAGTTGGCGTTGGCTGAAGGAACAGTCCAACTGCATGTGAAGCGCTCAGTAACTTGCCCCAAGACGCTGTTGTGTTTTTCAGTGATAAGGCCCATTTCCACCTTTCTGGCTGCGTCAATAAACAAAACATGCGGTATTGGAGTGGTGTCAATCCCCGCGAACTCCATGAAAAACCATTCCATTGTGAACGAGTCACAGTGTGGTGCGCATTTTCGAAAGTTGCGATAATTGGGCCTCATTTTTTCGAAGAAGCTGAACGCGCTGTTACGGTCAATGCAGATCGCTACAGAGAGATGGTGGAAACATTTTTCCTTCCCCAACTCGTTGGAATGGACCTTGAGGATGCGAGGTTCCAGCAGGGCGGCGTCACGAGAGCATCTATGGAGCTTTTAAGGGAACACTTCCACGAGCGCCTCATCACTTGAGGGGAGGCGTCCCGTGGCCAGCGCGCTCCCCAGGTTTGGCGCCCTGTGATTCTTTTCATGGGGTTATCTGAAGTCTACCGTTTATAACGACAAACCCCGGACCCTGCAACACCTCAAGGACAACATTTACCAAGCCATCGCCGACATTCCCGTCGATATGTTGGAAGGAGTGGAGCAAAACTTCCAACATAGGCTACAACAGTGCATCACTTGTGAGGGCCGTCATTTACCCAACGTAATTCTTAAGACCACTTGAAATAAAAATTCGGAATGTGTTCTTTACAATAGAAACAAATTAAGTCGATATGTGAAGTACTTTTTGTTTTATTGACTTTTCAAATCAGCAAGTTTCCACGCCGCACCCTGTACTTCAGATAGCGATGATAGACACTGAAGAAAAAACAGCTAGCCCCCAATCTCGGCCGCTTTTCATCCTGCAGAAGAACCTGGTAGGACTAAGTACTTTTTCTATTTTCCAACGAACTGATAATGAAAATGTAATGGAAGGCTAATGTAGGAATGAAGGTGGCACTTCCTTAGTACGTTCATTCTCCAGCAATGTTACAAGGTTCCAAGTCGCTTGTGTGATTTAAGCTTAAATGTCAACAGTTAAGTCTTTTGCTTAAGGCTTTTTGACCAACATACGATCCATGTTCAATGATGAATCTTTGAATTTCTATCAGAAAACACTGGTAGTACATGTACAGATTGAAACAGGGGAAAAGATTGGTTCAACGAACGCATCCGAACACTCAACAAATTTTTAAAAACCCTATAAGGGCTGCCCAAACTACGCAGATTTTCTCATACCTCTCAAGTTCATTCTACTGCACATTTTCCAAATCTGATTTTTGTCTAGGGCAATCGGTTTTCCATGTTCCTAGGAGTACTAAGGATAGTTTCCGACGGTCCTGTTCATATTTGCGATAGCTTATTACATATCTCGTTGTGCTGCACTTTTCTGATTGCGATTGAAGGACGTCGACTGATGGATAACAACAACAATACGCGAGATAAGGTCTCAACGCTCTCCGGACGATAATATCCGTCTAATTTCTATTTTATTCTATTTGAATATCAATTATATAATATGATCCGTCATAGTAAAAACAAACAATCACTCAATAAAAAAACGCTGCAAATTCTTTCGAACGATGATCATCTTTGAGCTTGCTAGTCCAGTTCTCAATGTCTATTTCTTAAGAATTCGTTGACATTTTCCGGATTATGCGTGTCAGATGGTTCACTATGAATGCCGTCATTACAGACTTTAAATTCTTGTAATAATTCTACAAGCAAAGAGCTAACAATTTCCAGAGACAGAGAGGAACCCCCATACTGCCCATTGCATTGTTTCTGGGTAAGAAATTTGCTAACGTAAAATCCTGGAATATTTTCTTCCAAGATGACCACCAAATCATCTATTATCCAATTAACCCTTAACATCCCAAGACCCAAAAATCTTGGTAAAATTCAATTTTTTCCAAATTTTCTTCTTTTGTTTTGATCTACAGTTTTTTAGATTATGTTGAATGAGAAAATTCAATTTTATATGTATCTTGTAGGATACCTTTTAGAGACACCCCAAGCTCAAGGTATCATGTGGTTCACCCCAAATATGATATAACCAAGCTAAAACACCAAAATTTCAGGAAAATAATTTGTGACGTTCAAACGTAGATAACAGTTTGGGATCGAAACAGGAATATAGACATCTTAGTTCCTGTTCTCTAGCAATCCGCTTAGAAACCAGAAAAAAACTATTACAACCGTTGTGAGATAGTTCATCATACCAATTGGGTTTCTTTGAGTGGGCCAAGAACCAATTTTTTTAAAATAATTTTCAATTTCATTCGAGGGGAATGAGATTGAAGGTAAGGTATCCAGGAAGACACTGTGCGTCATTAAGGGTTAAATCCTATAATTGTATCGAGTTACTATATTAAATTCTAAATTCGCCTTCTCTCAAGGAGTATTTATAACCTAAATCTACAACCAATATGGCAGAAGTTTTCTCAGATCTTAAGAAAACTAAAAGTTCAGACTTTATAACAAGTTTGTAACATCAATTACTCCAAAGCAAACTGTAAGTTTTTCTTTTTAGAATTATCCAGCCGCAATAAGGCCTCACTTATAAGCGATGTGGATTCCTAATATCCTTGAGATAAACGGGTGATAAGAACAGAAAAGTATTAACTGTGTAAACAGCAAAGACGATGTTTGTTTGAACGTGAATCATACAAATAACGCTTGTTCATAATGTACACCAGGATATTTCTAAACGATTATAATATTTGGGGGTTGTTAAGATCTAAGACTCATTAAACCAGCTATGAAAAATTTTTCAAAATCTATATAGAGCAATTTCTCAAGGACTAATTATATTTCTACCTGGATAACCAAACAAAACGGAAAAACGCTGCAAATTCTTTCACAGGGGTTTATTATTCAATTGGCTTGCATTCATGATTTGAATTTCTACTAAGCTTTGGAGTGTGCGTGTTTCACAGGAAGGAGCGATTATTGAATTTCAGGAGGCACACAAATATCATCAACTGATCAATCCAAATAGGTGTTTTGGTTGAGAACCGATTTACGTGGTCTATGCATATCTCCTGAAATTCAATAATCGCTCTATCACCTGTAAAACACGCACACTCCGAAGCTTAGTAAGATTCAAATCATGAACGCAAGCCAATTGAATAATAAACAACAGTGAAAGAATACTTATTTACCCCAGTAATAATATTAAATAATAAACCCCAGTAATAATATTGAATAATATTTACCTATATATTATCAGCGTTTCATGCATATCAGAATGCTTCAACCCGTGTATCGGCTATAAACTACAAGTATCCACATCGGCTATCACTCCAGTATCCACATTCACTACAACTCGACGCTATCGGCCGGACTAGGTTACAAACTAACAATAATAAACCAAAAAACGCAAATGTTGGCACCATAAATCGGTCCATAGATCGCGAATGGTTTGACCTACGGACCTGGGGTGGGGCTCATTCGATTTCTCGAGGTATGTTCTTAATAATAAGTACACATTTAGGCCGCCTTGACTTGTTTTGAGGTTTTTAGGGATTTTACAAAACTTTGACAGCCCTTAAAGGGCACTTTAAATTGAGTGAGAGAGCTGGCTCAAGAATTGGGGCGTCGTCGGACCAAGATGGATTTTTCCTGAAAATTTCAGATCTTTTGCTCCAGCCGTTTGGGAGAAATCGTGCGTACGGCGGACGGACGGAAAAAGTTTTATTGCAGATTCGGATTCTACACCTTTTGAAACGTAAACCATGAAATTTTCAGGTGGGGTTAGAATTTTTTTTTCCAGAGCGATTACAATGGTGTTTTATAATAATAAACCAAAAACAATTTACCATGAATGGGGATGGGGTTTAAATTGAAAAATTTGTTTGATCGTAACCATGCAAAGTCAGGTGATGGAAATCATTCAACATTGATGTGCTAGACCCCCCAACAACGCCCTTGCAGTAATCAATGAATTTGCCATTCCTTGAACGCACGTGGTATAGTGTAGTATTAACAATATCTTCATATTTAACCCAACTTGAGCCAAAAAGGTTACGGGAAAGTTATGTACTCGACCTTAACATGTGTGTTTTCAGGAATTGGTGTACCTCAGAAGTGTCAAAAAAGTCGAGAAAACTAGGTATACGAACAGAATTCAGGCCCTCAGCATTTATAGCACTCTAATGAGATTCTAACGACAACCAGCCAACGATAAGCAGTCTGGAAAGGCTAGATTTGACAGAATGATGAATAAATAGGCAACGGATCGAATGGAAACAAGCATTATTAGAAAATTCCAACTAAAAGATAATTAATGCGACCTAAATAAATAGACGGGTAATGTGTGCTGAGATAGTTTGAAGGCCACGAATTACAGGAAACAGATTTGAAATAACTCCCTTAGTACAGAATAACTACTCGTATTTTGGAGAACATTATAAACTCATGCTGGGAGTAGTGGTGTAGTTTTTACTCCTCATTAAAATGCACGTCTTCAACTTGGATTTTTAAATTAGTTTTTTACATTACTTCATTAAAATGCCCAAAACTCCCGTAATTTGAGAACACCTGAAATGTTGATACCAATATAAAGTACTTGACATTTTCTGCATCTCTAATGCCTAACAAACATTTTTTTGGGTGGATTTAAGGAGTGAAAATCTGAAAAGACTTTTAAGCCTGAAAAGTGAATTTTGTCAAAAGTTTATTAGGAGAAATCAATTATGAACAATAACGTTGAGCCCGCAAAAATAATTTATTATTTGCTATAATAAAAATTTGTACCTAACTGACCAAGCAAAAATGTTTAACACTCCCTCTTCAAAATGTGTTGTTTTACTTCTCAAAAATGGGTAGAATCCCAAAATTGATTTTGAAAAATCCGTCTGTCCGCTGTCCGGAGCTCTTTCCCAAAACCACTGGATCAAATTAAGGGGACCCACAAGTCGATTCCGGAGTCAAACCAGATATTCGCTTTGCGCACGCCCCATTTCCGATCCACTGAACCATTTTATTTGAAATTTTGGGAACGTAATCCTCAACCGCGATAGAAAAAGTTATGAAAATTTCAACTTTGTATCATCACTGAGTCAAAATTTGTAGGTGACTGAAGTTGGTGTTAAAAACCACATTTTTTGCACTATCGGTACATTTTTCTTCAAAACCACTCGTCCAATTCGTTTCAAATTTTTAGACATTACTCATCACATCTCATGAAACTCATAGGGGACCATCTACACATCAAACCGAACAATCCCTAAAAATGTCATCGAAATTGGTCAAGAACTCCCGGAGTTATGCGCGTAACAAGGATTTCGTTTGCGCATGCGCAGAGGCTACTATTGATCCGGGGGTCATAAACCCTATAGGGGACCATCTACACCCCAACCCGCACAATCCCTGAAAATTTCATCAAAATCGGACTATAACTTCGTGTAGTTTTGCCCGTAACAAGGATTTGCTGACAGACAGACACGGAACCAAAATTGTGCAGAAAGGTCTAAAACGCAAAATGCGAGTGGAATTTTTGATTTTGGAGACAAAAAAATTTTCACATTCCGAAAGTGAAAACAATGCTTCCGCTACCTTGGTAGACTCGGAAGCAAAAAGTGGGGAATGCATGGCTTCCTATACATTCAAATCGAAAACATAAGCGAGGGATGTCAGGAGAACGTTTAGAATTTTGAGGATAAAGTTTGACAGTAGAAGTAGAGCCAAATACAACACATTTTGACAGATCATATTAGACAAACTGCACGGCGCTTTGCAGACACGTTCAAGGAAAGATATCAACGAATTCTGTCAAGATAAGCACGGACTTCCTATTACGAGCAGTTTGTAACAGTATTTATTTAAATCTGATAAGATATTTTGAAGTTTTACCTCGTGCCATTTGGCGGGTTTAACTTCCAAGGACACCATCTCCAGGCTCTCTGGCGTTGATTCGCCGTCTGCGTTGTTGCCCGTTGGATCGCTCATTTAGTGTGACTTTCCGATCTGCAAGATACCATAAATAATGAGATAAGACTGAAAAAGCCGCCAGAAATGGTCAAACCCAGTTATTGAGCTTTCAATATTTAGCACTTATTTCTATCATACCTTTGAATAAACGTAAAGTACGTACAATGATAGTCTAATTATTCTCTTATTATTCTAATATTCTCATTCTTCAAGTTAGTAGTAGTAGTGATTTATTTGTAAAGTCATACAACATTACAATGGAGAAGCGCAATACATGGACTAAAAAATAAATTGAAATCTCATTGAAATACATTGAAGTCGCTTAGGGCTCACATAGAACAAAATGGTATGGTATATATGTATAGAAAAATAGAGAAGATTGAATAATAAAAAATAAAAAAATATATTAAAAAAACAGGAAAGGTACAAAAAATACATCAGATATGTAGCAGTAATATTAAGAAATGAAACATGATACTTCAACTGTAAAAAAATGTATGCTGTGTAAAGCAATCTTCTCTTCATAGCCGCTAATAGAAATGAGTAAACCTTGACCGCTTTATCATTGGTTTCCAGTCTCAAAATGACCGACATGTTATCGAAGGAAAGAGTGTCCATGCCGAACCACTGCTCCTTCTCCCCGACAATTGCCGGACATGAACCCAGAAAGTGGAGTAGGGTGTTTTCCCCTTGTGCCACACACATAGGACATTCCTCTGATTGGTCAAAACGTACCCTAGTCCCGTGGACATAAATTGGGCACCACTAAATTCCACCCAACCTGATTTGGCAGAGCAATCTCTTACAATGAATACCCAACTCAAAATCGTAAAAATTCTCAGATTCCGTTGTTGGAGCTAGGATTTTGTAAATATCACGGTACGATGAAGTCCACACTCTCTCCACATCCTTCCTTCGACAACAACCAACAAACACATCCACGATTTCCTTCCTATTCTTCCGGAACTCATTGTAGTTCTGGGTTTCCCATAATGCACTATAGCCACATTCCCTAAATAAGGATTCCATGAAAGATGCCCAATTTAGTTTTAGATCGCATTTCTTTTTTTGCAAATCATACAAGCGCAGGAAACAGATTCTTGGCATTCTCAACTCCTCCATGCAACATAGCTTCACCCACCAATTCAACGCTCTTTTAACAACCTGAACTCTACTATGTTCCAGACCAAATTCAATACGGACCATATAGTCTGGAGTGTTTTTTGCCAAAAAGAAAGCAGTCTTGAAAGCGCGGACCTGCACCCTCTCTATCACCTCGACATGGGGAAAGCCCCAAACCTCCGAAGCATATAGGGTTGTCGCATAAGCCACTGACTTCAGGACCTTAAGCCAAGCTCCCAGAGCCCCTGCCCCTGTTTTGTTCATAATAGGCAGCACAGTTTTTGTAGCTATCTCCCCCTTTCTCCTTTGAGAATTTGCATTAACGTTAAAAGTTCCATTATTAACAAAAACCACGTCTAAGTAATTGTACGATTGGGCAGATTCAATGGTATTCATCCCGCATCTAAGAAGTACCTTTGACGAGGAGCCTCTCTTGCTGAAAATCAAAACATTAGATTTTTCGTGGTTTATTGACAAAGAGTGTATTAAACAGTATTCGTGAAAAACGTTTAGGATATTTTGCATGTTCGAATAGTTGTATGAAAATAGGGCCAAGTCATCAGCATATTGAAGAGAGAGAATGTCAATTGCACCCGAAATGTTGGCACCTCTCACCGTAAGAAATGCCTCCAAATCGGCTATAAAGAGAGAAAAGAGTAAAGACGAAAGTACATCGCCCTGAAAAATTCCTAATAATGAGATAAATGAGATAAAATTCCCTGATACCATAAATAATGAGATAACACTGAAAGAGCCGCCAGAAATGGTCAAACGTAGTTATTGAGCTTTCAATATTTAGCACTTATTTCTATCATAACTTTGAATAAACATAAAGTACGTACAATGATAGTCTAATTATTGATTCTCATTCTTCAAGTTATCAAGAAATGGCGGAGAACCATGGGTGAAGATCCTTTAAAATCATATTCATGTTTCATAAACAACCAAATATAACAAAACTAAACTAAACTAATACAAAAAAGAACATTTTTTGTTAGTTCTTTTGTTAAAATTTAATTAAAAAACTACTTGAATGATTTTAAAAACTCCTTCAACATTAAAAAGCTACCTCTTTACCTAGTAATAAAGGCTATGAGACACTATACTTTAAAAAAACGCTGCAAATTCTTTCACTGGGGTTTATTATTCAATTGGCTTGCGTTCATGATTTGAATTTCTACTAAGCTTTGGAGTGTGCGTGTTTCACAGGTGATAGAGCGATTATTGAATTTCAGGAGATATGCATAGAGCACGTAAATCTGTTCTCAACCAAAATACCTATTTGGATTGTTCAGTGATGATCATATGTGTGTGCCTCCTGAAATTCAATAATCACTCTATCATCTGTGAAACACGCACACTCCAAAGCTTAGTAGAAATTCAAATCATGAACGCAAGCCGATTGAATAATAAACCCCAGTGAAAGAATTTGCAGCGTTTTTTTTATTGAACCTCAATACCCCCCCCCCCCCCACAATAAAAACATGCGTACGTTTTCTCTATTTGAGAGAAAATGCTAAATTTCAGGTGGCACACAAATATGATCAACTGATCAATCCAACTAGGTATTTTGGTTGAGAACCGATTTACGTGCTCTATGCATATCTCCTGAAATTCGATAATCGATCTATCACCTGCGGAACACGCACACTCCAAAGCTTAGTCGAAATTCAAATCATGAATGCAAGACAAATGAATGAAATTGAATAATAAACCCCAGTGAAAGAATTTGCAGCGTTTCATGCATATTAGAATGCTTCAACCCGTGTATCGGCTACAAATCCTTTTAGGAGTTCACTCCAGTATCCACATTCACTACATCACTACGTTACTGATATCAAAACAAAAACAATATTAAACCATACAAACGCAAATGTTGGCAGCATAAATCGGGCCATAAAGCGGGAATGGTTTGAGCTACAGACCTGGGGAGGGGCTCATTCGATTCCTCATGGAGTGCTCTTCAAAAAAAGTACAAATTTAGGCCGCCTTGACATTTTTTGAGGTTTTTAGGGATTTTACAAAACTTTGACAGCCCTTAAATGGCACTTTAAATTGAGTGAGAGAGCTGGCTCAAGAATTTTGGCGTTGTCGGACCAAGATGGATTTTTCCTGAAAATTTCAGATCTTTTGCTCCAGCCGTTTGGGAGAAATCGTCGTACGGCGGACGGACGGAAAATTTTTATTGCAGATTTGGATTGGTGTGAACAAAAATTGCTCAGAGGCATTTTCGATCAGAAATTTTCCTCAGAATCTTTTCCTGGCCTGTGACCGTCACGAAATGTAACACGCTGTATTTATCTTCCTGTTCTGCTCACAACAATATGAAAATTTCTATTCCTAAATTATTTAATTTTTACTAAATTTTATACTGTAATAGCTATTTATTATTGTTACTATATTTATATTACTATTGTATTAGCTCACCAATGGGTGAGACATAATACTGCACGTGTCATGTGATTTGTATTTGCAATTAATGTTAGCATACTTGATAGCAGCCACCACAATAGCTTCTCATAGTTAAAAAAATTATAAAATAAAAAATATTGATAGGTGATGGGCAGGAACTTGAGATTTCGTTCGAAGCTTGGGTTTTCGACTAATTATATATAAAATAGTGACATAGTACCTAAGATGGTCACGAAACAGACCACGATAGTACATGCCTTAACTAATATATTTAATACCAGCATAACAGTGTCTGTTTAAATTATTAAGTTCAATAATTAAGAGGAGAAATTCGTATCATGATATCGATCCTTACCCATTTGAATGTTTTGTTATTCAAGTTTTGTTAGCCCACTAAGAATTATTCGGATTGAACTTTTCGTTTAGATGTCATGACGGACATAACTGTACCGATTTGAACAAACTGCCCAACATTTAGTGCATTAATCACAAATCAATAATACGTACTTGAGTTGAATAACAGTTTTGAAATTTTAAATTCAATTTTGAAGAAAAGGTTGTGCTCAAGCACAACAAAAAAGCTACTTACTTACCACACACATCTTGAACAGTTCAATTCTCGAAAATTTAGTCGAAATCTTATTTGTTCGTTGTTCTGCGAGTAAACCAATGAAGGAGACTAATGATCGACGATTAGTGAGCAAGGAAGGTCATTATCAGCAGGATCAAAAGGATCACTGACTGCAGGAAACCCGACAAAAATTGAAAAAGAGCCAGTTCTCTGTTGACGGTTCAGAGATCGGATTTCTGAATCAGATTTCAAGTTCGTCCTTGAATTATACAGAAGGAGAAACGGTAGTTAGTCATCTTTTTAAAGCCTAAGAGGTGATTAATTTTGGGTATTTTCAAAATATTTCAACGATCACTCGTTTGTCCCTAACTTGAGATTGATCATAGTTGAATACAGAACTAAGGACCCCATTGTAGATACAATTAGTCATAACAGGATGTCTTCCTTCAGATATGACATCATCAGGGAGATGACTCTAGGTGACATTGACATCGTTGGGCGAAACGTCATCATAACATGACCCTTCTCGTCCGAAAAACATTAAATATTACGATTAATATTATTCATAACACCTACCTTTTTCAGGTAACAGATGAACATACTCGGCCCAGGCACCAATTAGGTAAGTACGTCACGGTTGACCAAGGGCAAGGAAAGGCTGTTGTGGGAACCGTATCAAATCATTTGAATCGTTGAGCAAGCCGAGATTCTGAGGTTTCATCACTCACTTTACAACCGCGGTTTAACATAAGAGGCCGAATTAAATTGTAACAGGTCAAATCAAAATTGATTAGAAGAAAATACGTTGACCATCTACCTTCAAACGCGAACAGTATACCTAATACACTTTGAGATTCTAATGAGATTTTGAGGAGGCAGAATTCTGCAAAATACAGTGAGATTTACGGGTTGATTAGCAAGGATAATTGCAGAAAATTTAAACAAAAACTATAAAATTAAAAAAAGAATAGGAAAGAGAACACCCATCCTGTGCGACTAAAGACGGACGCTAACGTTGCAGGAACCTTAGGGTTATACTATCAGGTGTTTGACAGTACAAAACTAGGAGTAATGAGCTGATATCCTTACTTTTTCTAAATAAATCCATGTAATGCAACGTCTCTCTTGTATGCACTACTGAATAAAAATTATTTGATGAAAGTTGTGGGAAAATCAACCTTTGGTCCATTTCGCTTCCAGACTATGTTACCTTGGTGCTCTTTAGTAGAACCTAGTGATGACAAAAACGCAGCAAATTCTTTCACTGGGGTTTATTATTCAATTGGCTTGCGTTCATGATTTGAATTTCTACTAAGCTTTGGAGTGTGCGTGTTTCACAGGTGTAGAGCGATTATTGAATTTCAGGAGGCACACAAATATGATCAACTGATCAATCCAAATAGGTATTTTGGTCGAGAACAGATTTACGTGCCCTATGCATATCTCCTGAAATTCAATAATCGATCTATCACCTGTGAAACACGCACACTGCAAATTCTTTCAGTGGAGTTTATTCAATTTTATTCATATGAGTTGCATTCATGATTTGAATTTCTACTAAGCTTTGGAGTGTGCGTGTTTTACAGGTGATAGAGCGATTATTGAATTTCAGGAGATATGCATAGACCACGTAAATTGGTTCTCAACCAAAACACCTATTTGGATTCATCAGTTGATGATATTTGTGTGCCTCCTCTACATCAGTCTACCTTTGGCTACATCGTTTAAATTTGGATTTGGGGAAGTTTTAACGCAATACGAGTGCTAAACGACTTGATAAATTATAGATGTTTTTATTGTGGGGGGTATTGAGGTTCAATAAAAAAACGCTGCAAATTCTTTCACTGGGGTTTATTATTCAATTGGCTTGCGTTCATGATTTGAATTTCTACTAAGCTTTGGAGTGTGCGTGTTTCACAGGTGATAGAGCGATTATTGAATTTCAGGAGGCACACAAATATGATCAACTGATCAATCCAAATAGGTATTTTGGTCGAGAACAGATTTACGTGGACTATGCATATCTCCTGAAATTATATAATGTTTAGGTATGATATTTTACTTGACCGTTTGGTGGAATATCATGAAGAAGTAGTGGTAGATCGTTTTGCAAAAAATCCAGGTAACTCACACCATTCAATCTGTCAGGCAAAAAATGTGACCATACCCAAGAAGGTGTATCGACAAACTGAATATTAAACCCGTCCCGTTTTAAAAGGAAAATTCTTGCATACAAGTCTGAATTGCATTAGGACATTTCATGTCTTTCCCCTCCCTCCTTCTTCCCTTCCATCTTCTAGCAATCTTGTCTTCCTCTGTGAATTACATTTTTTTCAATATAAAGAAAACAAAAATTAAACTCATATTTTTATTTATTATTTACATCCATACATATATCGCCGTGGGTAGTAAAAGAACGGTATGTTATATGTTCTACATGACAGTACATTAACCTCACTAACCATTGATTGCGTAGACAACAATCAACTATTTTCATATGTTGATGCTTGGGTAGCATTGATTACCTTGGTAACACTCAACTGTTTTCAAATTTGGATGCATGAGTGAATATTCGAGCCAGACTACATCACCTACTCCAGTAGCGTTGTTGTTCATGTCCTAACGAGACAAATTTCAGCTTCCTACGGTTGATAGGAAAGAAGTTAGCTTCAGTAGCCACATTGGGAATATTTCCTGCTGATCAAGACCCTACAACTTATTGTTCACGTCCTAAGGAGGCTACCAGCCAAATTTCAGCTTCCTACGGTTGATAGGAAAGAAGTTAGCTTCAGTAGCCACTCTGCTGATCAAGACCCTGTACACCTTATTGTTCATGTCCTAAGGAGGCTACCAGCCAAATTTCAGCTTTCCACAGTTGATAGGAAAGAAGTTAGCTTCAGGAGCCACTCTGCTGATCAAGACCCTCTGCACCTTATTGTTCACGTCCTAAGGAGGCTACCAGCCAAATCATAATAATCATATAGCCAAATTTCAGCTATAATCATATAGGTATCTAACTACCTCACTTCTAAGAATCATAAATGCTTGCATACGAGTCTGCAACACATTGGGACATTTTCTTCTGTGTATTCGAGCCAGACTACATCACCTACTCCAGTAGCGTTGTTGTTCATGTCCTAACGAGACAAATTTCAGCTTCCTACGGTTGATAGGAAAGAAGTTAGCTTCAGTAGCCACTCTGCTGATCAAGACCCTGTACACCTTATTGTTCATGTCCTAAGGAGGCTACCAGCCAAATTTCAGCTTTCCACAGTTGATAGGAAAGAAGTTAGCTTCAGGAGCCACTCTGCTGATCAAGACCCTCTGCACCTTATTGTTCACGTCCTAAGGAGGCTACCAGCCAAATCATAATAATCATATAGCCAAATTTCAGCTATAATCATATAGGTATCTAACTACCTCACTTCTAAGAATCATAAATGCATGCATACGAGTCTGCAACACATTGGGACATTTTCTTCTGTGTATTCGAGCCAGACTACATCACTTACTCCAGTAGCGTTGTTGTTCATGTCCTAACGAGACAAATTTCAGCTTCCTACGGTTGATAGAAAGAAGTTAGCTTCAGTAGCCACTCTGCTGATCAAGACCCTGTACACCTTATTGTTCATGTCCTAAGGAGGCTACCAGCCAAATTTCAGCTTTCCACAGTTGATAGGAAAGAAGTTAGCTTCAGGAGCCACTCAGTTGATCAAAACCCTCTGCACCTTATTGTTCACGTCCTAAGGAGGCTACCAGACAAATCATAATAATCATATAGCCAAATTTCAGCTATAATCATATAGGTACCTACCTACCTCACTTCTACGAATCATAATAATCATTGAGCATATTTCGTTACGTAACGTAACGTGACATAACGACAATTTGGTTGTGTGCCATAGCTAAGACATGAAATGTCAAAAATTGAAAAAAATTGGAGCGAAGTGCACATAACATAGCTTTTATGGAAAAAACGTGGTTTCCTCGAAAAAATCTTTTAAAAATCATATCTCCGGAACGGGTTGAGATAGAACAGTGCGGTTGGCGGCGTTTTGCTCCATTTTCGCTTCAGTTTCACGCAAAAAATTGTAATTCGTACACTACGAGGGAATACACCCTGTATATGAAACACCTGCGATGACCCGTTGTTATTAAAATCAATCAAACTTAATTGTTATGAATGCCATTATCAATATTGGCTGGTTACAAAGAGATTGGTCAACGGAAAACACCCATTCATGATAGTTTACAGAATAGACATAATATTGAGCTCAACGTAGACACTGATTTTATTAATGGAATTTGGGTAGACTGTGATAAGATAACCAATTTGGGTGAGCAATCCTCATTAGTTGTTCCTCTCTTGTCATGATCTATGCATATTGCAACACGCAAATGCGGCATCCGTCAAATTTTCTTCCACAACCACGAGAAGGCGCTAGACGTCAATACACATCAGTGTTTCGCAGCTGGATAATAAGGAAAAGCAATTGTGACCAAAGCGTATACAGATTCAATACATTTATTCAACAATAACATTTTGGTAGATATCTGTAAGTTATATATTCAAGCTCTGTTTGAGTAATCATTGCAAATACCATAAATTACGTACCTATCAGACAGGTACTTAAAATCGCAGCTTCGCAGGCTGATTAGTTGTTGACGAAATTTATTGTTAATGAGAGCAACAGCTGTTAATATAAAGTTGAAAGATCCGGTAGCGGGCAGGTACACGCGAGAAAAAGGTTTAATATATTTTTCAAGTTCACTAGGTACGTTCAATATTGTCATTGAAATTGAGTGGATAACGAACCAACTTTAAGGGAGTCAGCGAGAACAATAGTTACTGCCAAAACAGAGCTTGTTTCAATGTTTATAATATGAAACGATCAGTTACAGCAGATCTCTCTTAAAAAAGAAAATCAGTTCCTTTTTCTACTCTAATAGCTACGAGGGATTTTTTTTGTTCAGTTTATACAAGTTTCGAACATTTTAATGATTTCGCACCAAACCATATTACATACGAAGGTACTTTCAGCGGTTGAGGTTTTAGAAAATATATAATATGCTCACGATATGTTGGCATATCGTAAAATAGGTAAATACACGTTATTAACAATACTTACACGGTATAATGACAACGGTTTTTTTGTTTTATTTATTTTTTATGACGACAGTAGATGTAATTTTTTACAATATTGAAAAAAATAGAAACAAAATGAGTGGTAGGTGTGGGCTTTGGCTACGACTGTACCTACATTGTTGAAATTACCTACAAGTGGTTAATCATCGTTTATAAAAAGCTTAGTTGGCAAGAAAAATTGTCAACCATGAAGTAAAATGCATTTACTTTCAGTTTTTGTGTGGTACAAATAACTAGGTGGATGGGATAGAGCGTTATGTATGAAGGTTGCGCAACGAATCATAGAAGGAACACTCCAATACAGCCACAAGTGAGGGATCTAAGAGGTGTAACATAACCTGAACAGGGTGACTACAATTCAACCATAAACCATACTTACATTAATTTAAAATAAAAACTCTCCATTTCACTTTTTTGAGTTGTGGTAGGCGTACGAGGGTCCAAAAATACAGGAAATTATAACAACCGAATCTCCCAAAGAGAAATGACGTGTTAGGGACATCATCGGTCAACTAACTAATGGGGACTCTGGGATTCACACAAAATTGTCGGCATTCCTATTGGCCAAGGTCAGAAGAATAGAGCAACAATCGATATTGAAATTAGATACGCTGTAATAATAAAATTTGAAGGAATTAGAATTTATTCAACATTTTCTAGGAGATGGAAGTATATTTTTTCACATAACCAGTAACAGAAAATGAGTGATTTCAGTCATACTTTTTATTCTAAAATCATCTTCAGATCTTAACCCATTCGCCGCGGAGCTCTGACCGCCTGCCCGATACCTGAGCGCGAATAAAACGTAAAACCCCTCTGGTAGCGGAGGAATTTCCCACTCGGTGACGCCCGCCCTCCTCTTTCCGTTTTATTTGTTTCTCTATTGTTCATCCACTTTTTGACGTAAGTCTTTTTGCATATTTTTCATGAATATATTATGGACAGGAATCTATTGGGTTTGTACGATTTTTTTACTATTATATTCTCATAAACTCGTGTCCAACAATAGTTTATGGTTTTCATAATTTGTCTGATTCGGTAAGATGGTAAGAGAAAATCAAACTCAAAGTTTGGAAGAAAAGTCTCAAAGTGAGGAGAAGACGATCGAATTCAACAAAGCAAAGGGAAATGACGTGTGGAGATTTACTGTGGTAACACCTTAGGAGAGAAGTTGGCGATGAAAGACGGGTTCATGAAGATGGGTGAGGGTTGAGGAGGGAGGGAAGGTTACTGAAACGTGTCGAGCGCACTCCAGTACATCCCTGAGGAACCGAAAAATAGTTCGTAAAAGTTCTAGAAGATCGCAGGCAAATGCAGAAGCAGTCGGGAAAAACGCGTGGTTCGCGCCAGGGCACTGCGAGCCGTTGCGGAAAAACGCGTGGTTTGCGGCGAATGGGTTAAAATCAGTAAAACACGAAGCTTAGCAAGAATGGCCAATACAAATGTCTCATCAATTTGAAAAAACCTCATAGAGTCATTGAGTTTAGGATACAATGTTTTCAATTAGTGCTTCGCCTCAGGAATCGTGTTGCTCTTTTCCATCTAACCAGTGTTGCCACTACTCCAAGAAGAAAATAAGGGCTGGTACACAGTGATATTCCGGGAAATGTTCAAAAGATGGGCTGTCTCAAGCCTTTGCACAACGTTCAAACTAAGTTATCTACAGCGTTCAGTAATTCTGAAGAACAGCCTGGCATTATTCAAATGAATAGTAGATCCATTATACAGGGTGAGTCAACAAAACTTGCTGATTTGAAAGGTCAATTTAAAAAAAATTATCCAAGATATCATCGCAATTCAAATTTTATTATGTAAACAAGATCTTCAAAATTTGTTTCATATGGTTTTAAAAATTGTATCACTCAAATGACCCTCCTCACTATTTTCAATGCACTGAAGCACTCGATTTTGGAAGTTTTGGTCCACTCGTCTGAGCATGTTGAGGGGAATTTCAGCAATGGCTCATCGGATATTGTCCTTAAGTTGTCCTATGGTCGTGGGACGATCCACGTAAACAATGGACGAGATCTACCCACAAAAAAAATCGCGGGGCGTTAAATCAGGATATCTCCTCTTAGTGAGATGAGTCAACCCTCAAACTTCTCGCGCAAAACTGCCATCACTGTTCTCGCCGTGTGTGCTGTTGCGCCATTTTGCTGGAAATAAACATCACCAACGTCCATTTCTTCTTGAGGCATAAAAAATTCTTCAATCATGGCGAGGTAGCGTGCCAAATTGATGGTAACAGCATGCCCTTCCTCAAAAAAGTATGGAACAACAATCCCTGCTCGTGACAAGGCGCAACACACAGTGACTTTTTCGCAGTGAAGAGGTCCACAGGGATTTCGCTCACTCCAGTATCGCATGTTTTGCTTATTTACGATACGCTCAGACGAGTGGACCAAAACTTCCGAAATCGAGTGTTTCAGAGCATTCAAAATTGGGAGGGGAGGGGGGGTCATTTGAGTGATACAATTTTTAAACCATATGAAACAAATTTGGAACATCTTGTTCACATAATACATTTGAATCGCATTGATATCTTGGATACTTTTTTTTAAATTGACCTTTCAAATCAGCAAGTTTTGTTGACTTACGTTGTACTTTCCAGATAGTTGATATACCCAGCCATTTTTGTACATGATCTACAAGTAACTGATTCAGTTCTATCAACAAAATATACTCGTTTCAGCTTCTAAATGATAGATACTCTTCCTAACCGGATTCCTTCTATTCATAGCTTCAGTGTAGTTCAACAGATTGAATGAAAATTTTATGGAAATTATAAGACCAGGAGGAAATGAGTTAGTCGAGAACCTAATTCATAATACAAGAGAACCACATTATAAAATCCATACTGCTCGATTAAAAATATCTCGTCAATTTTAAGAGGGAACTACTATTATTATAAGATGTTAGCTTGAAATACGTCAAACACAAATGACAGGAGGAAATATCACAGTGTTTGAGTGACATTATCAACCTCTAAGTGGAATTTCGGTGTCGGGATGGAAGATAAACTTCGCCTATTTACCTATTTTTGTTCTGTACTTTACAAATAGAAAGATTATGCTACAATCAATTCAAAACAATGACAACATCCAAATTTTACATTTAATACGATCCGCAGATTTTTCGCTAAAAAAAGAGATGAAAGTTAAAGCATCAGTTCATTTTAAAATGCCACTTGTTCCCAAAAGATCCGATTTAATATTATTTATTGTTTCTTTGAGCTAGAATAAGAAAGCCTACCAAAACTAGGTAAGTACACGCATCATGAAACTTGACAGTAGTCACGCAAAAGACTCATTTCCTTCTTTACAGCGTTACAATTTGATTGGCTACATAAACTGATGGGAAGGTAAATTGCAGGTTATTAGCGTTACAGCAGAAACCAATAAGTTTTTTCAAGATATGATTCAGTGATTTATATATTTGATGAAAAATTTATATATGCAATTCTTCAAATTCTGCTAGGCGCATAACCACCAAAATCGTTAGCGAATCCATCGGTATGGTCTTGAAGTTTTACCAAAATCAAACGAATTAAACGCAAGTTGTGCTCAAATGCCCACAGTTCATGTAGCCTGATGAAATTTACTGGCGAGCTTAGAGCCAAATCCTGCGAAAACATTTTTCTGGAGTGTCATTCTTAAGAAACAATTTTTCCTTGAAGGAAGTAAAAATAGCTTTCTTTCAAAATCATTAAAACCCGAACTTTCCATATTGTGGGCAGGGAAATGTTATAATGCACACTAAAATGATGAAATTACAAATAGTTATCAAAATGTGTGTTACATGTACTGATAGGATTTATACATAATATTTCTCTCTAAAAATTCAGGGGAGGAAAATGAATAATGGACTTTAATCAAGTACAAACTGTGTTTAAATGTTCACGGTTATGAACCTGAATTTACTGGCGAGTTTTGAGCCAACCTTTGGGAAAACATCATTCTGGAGTGTCATTTTCGAGAAACAAATTTTCCTCGAGAGAAAATGTAAAAATAGCTTTTCTTTAAAAATCATTAGAACCTGAACTTTCCATGTGGCTAGAACAATGGTATGACACACACAAAATAATAAAATTACAAGTGGTTACCAAAATGTGTGTAACTCCACTGACAGGATCCATACGTAGCATTTCCCCCTACAAATACAAACCCTAAAAATATGCTTCAATACAAATAATGAGGAACTTGCACGGTTATTAATTTGAATTCACTTGGGGGTAGGTGTTTAAGAGTAAATAAAATCGACAGCGAAAAGGTGGTTTAATGGCGAGTTTTCTTTCCAAATCAACCAAAAGGAATTCCTAGATGGGAGAGCTTTTCTGACTTGTTTTATATGACTCGAAGAAATAAGTATTGCGTATCACGATGTACATTTTCTGGTTTTTGATGAAACAACTCAAAGACTCGGGAGAGAGAAAGAAATTTGAAGTTGATCAAACGTCAAGTCATGTTTGGTTTTGATGAACCGAGCTTACATGATGGATGTTACACGAGATAGGAATGCGCAGTAGCAGCAAACTTGCCTTTTTTCAAGATTTAAAACCTATTTTGAATCAAGCAATGCTCTCGAAGATGTAACTACGCCCAAACAGATCATGTATGCAATGTTATGCAGACATAGACTGCCTACTGACAAATGGTAAAGGAGTTATCGAATTAAGCTAATGAGGAAAGTCACTAAATGTTTTTGCTCCAAGAAAATGCAACTTCAAGCAGTAGGTAAGCAACTTTCTGGGGAGTAGGAAGTTTGGTTCTTGGATATTTAGCGCAAAAACATAGTTTCTTGTAAATTTGAGAGGAAAGTCCCTGGGTGAATCACTCGAACAAGAACCTGACATAAAACATGAATCGTTTTCTGGATCTTTCTGATCCACTTCACATGAAAGAGGCGACTTATTTGTTGTACCAGTACATTAAGAAAGATTTTTATATTGCCATCATTGAGCCTGTGCTAACAACACCACATGTTTAAAGCACATTGTTGGACTAACCAAGATCCATTTCATTCCTGTAGTCAACACTGCTCGTCTCATAGTCTGCTGCTTTCTTATCCGAATGAGAAGAGAGTGAGAGAAAAGCGACCGATTTATGCTGCTGCCTGATTGGTTGCCAACTTACACGTAATAGCAATATACCAGGTTCGCTCCTAACATTGGAATTGGACACTGACCAACAGAATGTTAACATTTTCAACTGGCTACATTCTTTAGTAACGAGATAGCCCTCAAAACCATCCAATAGCATATTGTTCCAACAATTGAAGCTGCTTGATGGAGGGTGGCACTGATAGCATGTGGGAAGAAATAACATGCTGATAGGTGGAAGTGGTCCAGCACCGAGGGGACCACTGTCCATTGATGTTAACAAAGGAAAGGGGACGATTGAAATCTCTCACCTAACCACGAGGTGAACACAGCAAAAGTTGCTGTAAAGCGACTGTGAAGTAACGTTGACGGGATGATGGATGACTCAACTGCTTCAACAAACTTTTATCCGCAGCTAATGATTAGGGGTAGTCATCTAGAAAGGCATGTACTGTTGTCACCAGCAGTTAACACCCTTTAAACCTTGGATGCAGACAACTTTCAACCTGAACGTACAGGCTCCAACCAGCTGACTCAGCAAACTCTGAATCGATGGTTTATTGTAACCCAGCAGTCCCAAAAATGCTCCAGGCGTAAGCACATCATACAAACGACTGAGCATTTGCAGTTTAAGATACGGTGTGATGTTTGATAAATGAGGAATTATCCAACAACAAGTGAACAGTTTAATGGTAACAGGAAAATGATTAAGTTAATTACCATTACAATGATTGGTTGATAATGAAAAGCATTAGGAATCTTCTGTAACCCTACTAAGCATCTTCATTTAAAAATATCATAGTTTCTGGGATTTTAATCTCAAGAGTTTTCATTTTTCATTTTTGTTTCTTCACCATCAAAGGTAGGAAATCCATGTACTTGTGCAGGAGGTTGATGGTATTTGTTAACCTCTGATATCAAAATTTGCTTCTTGCGTTTCATTAGAACAATCTTCAGAACAAGTTTCATAACTGCTGTCTGGATCAATCCTTGTCCCTTTTTTTGGGGTTTGATTGTGATGGGATTCAGTCAAGCTCAAAGGTAGTTGAAGGATGGGCTTACACACAGTACTCTTCCCAGAATTTCGTTCCAATTGCATCAATTGTGCATACTCAGAGTGCTGAGTCTTCTCTGGACGTTTTCAAGTTTATAGAACCATTAGCACATGTTCTGTCAGTAATTTTACATTACAATTAGTGAGAAATCTGAACTGCTAAGATAAGATGGCAGGCAAATTTCCACACATTTCAAGGAAGTACGATTATATGACACGATGATGGACCAAACCTGATTAAAACTCCCCTACCACTTGATGACTGCGTGAGGTTTAGGCGCTGTCTATGTACTTCCCTTTCCACCAGAATGTTGCTATCTCTTATTGAATAGAATTGAATTCCAGATCTCACTCATTTTGGTAAATTAAGGGTCATTTGAAGAAAAAATGGGGGATAACAACACGTGCATATAACCCATTGCCTTTTAATGCTTCCAATCCATTATCCAATTTCTGCTCAAAACTCAATTTTAATCATAAATCCAGATTTGTCAGTTTTACCAGAAGGGCAGGTGAATTGTTTATACGTTGCACCCTACATAATAAACGAAAGACAGCCGCTCCACCACTCAAGATGGTTTTTTAAAAACCTTACCAAAGTAAAGTAAAATAAAACTTCGATTTCGACTTTTTTTTTTCAACTACAATAACATTTTTATTTAGCCTTATTTATCTCACGTTTGATTTTCAACAATTAATATACCACGAAAGAGCATTTTCACAATATCTACAAGTTTCTAAACAGGTGAACTCTATTGAAGGAACACGGATAGTTCTCGAATATTCCAAATGGAAAAAAGATAAATATAATTATTTTGATAACAATGACGTTTCCTTTCTTTGAATTTCAAATATGGAAGCATACAATACATAACTGTATTCAATTTTGAAGTAGTATATAAAATTATTTGATTCTATGTATGAACTACATAAGTACATTAGTCTAAATATGTAACAATTATACACATTATTATGTACAAACGCTAAAATTAGTGCAAAATAGCAAACGTACCCTTTCAACTATTTTACTACGAACACTTGAATACGATTTCAGAATTAAATAGTTTTATTGTTAGGCCTTGTCCCATGTGAGCGGAAGCTGGGCGATTTCAACGTTGAAGGCAACACCTGTGATTTACGCAAGTGCAAGCGTGGCGAAATGCCACTAGTGGTATATGTGGGGGCGATTCTGTGAATGGAGGAGAGCGCGTTTTAGTTAGGTTAGTTCTGCACCTACAGTGTCAATCAATGCGATGAGTGTTTTAGCATGGAACATGCTTTAGCCTTGGACTAACTAGCCGAAAAATGTCACGTGGGAGGGTAACGTGTTACACGTACCAGGGCGCCAGGAGTGACCAGGAGCTTAGCTCTTTAGCTCTGCAGTCTTAACTCCTGGTCGCTCCTGGCGCCCTGATACTAGAGCCCGTACTAGCTAAGTCTGGAGCCTTGAAAACGCTCTTTCCCACTACTATATAAAGAGAGAAGGTAATGGATGGTGGGGTGGCAATACGCTGGGGATCGTGGGATTATTAAGGTCAACAACCAGGGCTAAAGGGAGGGTAGTGTGTGTGGGGAGGGGGTCAACATATTCTATTGTTTTCTTTCTAATGCTATCATCTCATCATAAAGTGGAGAGTTGTAGGTAAGCAGCATGAGTATGTACACGAATATTTGAGAGTATTTACTGTGTTTAAACGTTATTTTATCAACTTGATACCCAATTTTACAGGATACGTTGATGATACAGGATTGATTCCGGCCTGTTTCTTGGATAATCGTGTCATGCAATTTTGATTGAGCTATATCCTTGTGATGGATATGGTTAGTTGGCCCCTTCCCGATTTTAGAATCCGACGCCTTCGGAAATGAATTAGACGTTTCCAAGCATCTGGTTCATCCTCTGAGCGAGGCGGAGCATTATCAATGCATCCAGCTCATTGGAAGGGGCAACCATACCATTTCATCACCTCACACCTTTCATCAGGTTATGAATATGGATAAAAAGTAAAAGCCTGGCTAGAGCATGTTCCATGTTTTGTGAATTTCAGCTGTAAGCACCTGGGGGTCTAGGGGGGAGCGAGTGCACGCAGAACGCACAACTCAGCTGTCATCATTTGATAGAAAAATTGCCCGCCCCGCAATAAACGCTGAACATGCCAGACCCGCCAGTATCGCTTAGTTCCCGCTCACGTAGGACACGCCGTTAGTATTTCAATTTTTCAGTAATATTTTCAGCATTTTACCAGTGTTTGATTCGAAATCTGCGAGTTGAGTGGAAATTCTAAGCCCCCACCACGACGAAAATAATATTCTTAGACGAACATAAAAATTCAACGTTGAAGCGATAATACAAGTCAAATACCACGTCGTTTATGCCGAGAATATGTGATAAGTGTCCAGCTACAATACCAACAAATTTTTGTGTTCCTAATCCAAATATTGCACTATTATAACAAAAACTAACCCTCTCCATTTCTTTTAGGGTAAACCATGGCAACAAATTACCTACACATACAAATAATATATGAAATATCCTCAATGAACCAAGACCCCCATAAACAAAGATGCACTAAGAAACGAATTCCATGAAAATATATACGAAGGACAGAGTTTTACACAACTTACGATTTCAGAATTTAGGTAAGTACCAATTTAATGAAGATTGCCACTTGTATAAGGAGGCGTGATTTTTTCAAATTCAAAATGAGTTTTTTCGATGGATTAGCAGAATTGTAGCGTTCTCAAATAATAGTTTAACTCCGATTTGGAAATATTCAAGTATAGAGCCAACTAACCTTGAGTTGTGGTAACTATAAAATCGTTGCTCAGCTTTCTATTTTCCCCCTCTCCTATTCTCTATAAGGAGGGACTTACCTCCTTATCGAAGTGGCACTCTTCGAACGGTGATTCCACAATTGTTCAACCTATAACATAACAGTACTTTAAAAAAACTGAGTTTTCAACAACTGAAAAACAAATATTAAGAAAAATACTCGTAGTTACAAGACCTCAACTTTACATGTGAGCTATTACGTACTTCAAAGAGAACAACTATTAGATTGATGAACATCTGTCATGTTAAACTCCGGTTTGACCAAAACAGAAAGAGCGCAGCAGCAACACAATCTCGCATTTCATTTTTAACGTTGTGAACCTATTTCTAATCAAAATGAACTTTACACAAGGACTTTCTTGAGATCTATTAAATCAAAAAGCACGAAACAGGTAAACGCCATTCATCGTACTCTTAATAAATACCTATTTTAACCATATTCTGAATTAAATTGTCATATGGACTACAAATTTGAATAAAAAGAACCAAGAAAGGCAGGTAATACGACTGTTCAAGTAGTAGCGATTACGTAATTTCATAAAAATATGTTGAAATACGAGTATGAACACGAAAACATTGAATTGAGAATAAATTATTTTCGGATTGAATTAAAATCGTAAGAAAGGAGAAAGGTCGTGTTGTTGCCGTGCAAATGGATACTGTTTGGTCAGAAGCTGGCAACCCAAGTTTGCTCGCGAAGTAAAATCTTAATAGCAGTTCTTTTTAAAGAACGATTGTGGTGAAATATGACGAAGAAAATGCAGTTTCAGAAGTTTCAAATCATCCAACCCTTCTATTGTCTTCATTTTCATCAAGGAATAAATCCTTTTTCAATCAAATCAGCGATAGCGAAAGTGTTATGGAAGGGGATTGAGAAAACATAATCAATTTAACAATTGTGTAAGTGAAAATTGTCCTTTAGAATCAAGTGAAACTGGTCAAATTTTCATCAATTTAGAATGTAATTGTTTTATTCCCAATTTCTACAATCAAAGACGAATTTGATTTGTTAGAGGAAGTTTAACACCACACGAGGAGCCCAATCAATACTCTATCAACCTAGATCCAACATTAAATTATATTACTGATTGGATTACAACGTGCTCATTAAATCAGTAACACATTAAAGATGGATCTATCATGCAAGCAATATTTAAAAACCCTAAGTAAATACTATTTTCATGTAAGGTGGTTGGGGTCAACAGGCGATTCCTCCCGCACTCAATCAGAAAAATGTGAAGCAGGTCATCCACGATACCTACGTGGTCCAAGAGTCAAGCCTTTGAAGTAGGGATGTCAATGTTGGCAAAGAATATCTATATTTTTAAAAAGTATCGGTTCAGAAATTCGATTTATCGAAGAAAAATGTCAAGAATTTTATTCTACTACAGGGAATTCAACCACTCAAACAATAACAATTATGTACAGGATCCCAGGGAAGTGCCTTATCAGTTCTTGAGCTGGGCATCTCAACCACGTGGAAAAATTTGATGAAACTTTATTCATGATAATAATTATGTACAGGATCCAGGGAAGTGAATTATCATATGTAGGGGTATATTATGTATGGGTTGCTGGGGTAGGGTAATTGTTGGTTTATTATTAGTTTTTTCTCTGGGGTAGGGCTCCTTCATATCCCTACCCAAGTCAAGGTCATACGTCCCCATTGTGCAACCCAGGCACTCTCTGGATTTTCCAAAGGTGGCAGAATGACCCTCTGGTGATTAGGGGGAGGCTTGTGTCAATGAGTCTCCTGTCCCTTTTTCTACCGTCTCCCCCGTTATGAATCTGAATGAACCCGAGGATCATAACCCCCGCCTGTCCATTGGCATACGGGGTTCTAGGGGAGGCACTCAGGGGCGCCCCAAGCAGGGGCGTCGGCCATCTTCTCCCTCTTCTTCTTCCTCTTCATCCTACCCTTCTTCCTCTTCCACTGCCGCAATGAATGCCCACCAGTGTGCCCACTGTGAAAGAGCCTTCAGCTCCAAGCGAGGCCTCAGAGCCCACGTCTGGCAGAAGCATCCTGTAGGGGCCAATCCTGCAATTACTATAGAGCGAGAGCGGCCCAGGTATGCTTCTGAGGATTTGCGAAGAATGGCAGCAGAGGAGGCAGAGGCTGTGCGCAATGGGGTACGTCATATTAATGTTTTTTTGCATCAACGTTTTCCCATGCGCACGCTCTCTGCCATTCAATCTCTTCACCTGAGGCCCCACTATAAGCAGCTTGTCCAGGATGCAATCCTGGCAAATAGCATTGGGGCCTCCCCTGCAACTCCAGTAGACGTGGGACAGCAGCCTGCCATTCAGCACTCCTCCCCCATGACCTCCGGATTTACGGGTGAAAGATATCAGATCTGATAGTGTACATTTAATGTCAATATATCCATATATCGGAATAGAAAATATCGCCCAAAAATATCGATTTATCGATGGAAGAATATCGATATTTTCTTGACATCCCTACTTTGAAGACAAGTGACACAACCAGGACTACAAACGCATTTCAAAAAAAAACTTCACATCACCTCATCCCCATATCTTTAATTTCGTCCATGCTTTAATAGCGTTTCAAACTGAAACCTACGTTAAGACGTTTGACACCAAAGAGTACACTCCCCAGGCTCGAACTAAACAAAAAAAGAAGGTAAAAGTCGAGAATAGGTGACCCCTTCCTTATCAGACCGTCGCCATATTGAAAAACCCGATGTCTCCTATCGACATCGCATCTCAAAAACAAAAAAATATCCTAAATCAATCCTAATAGATCAGACAAATAGATCAGAATGTGTTAACACTTTTGTCTCTGCGTATTAAAAATACTTTTATCGATATAATGGTCGTGAAAATCATTCCATAAGACATTGCAGTGGTATTGATATATTATCGTATATATAAAGATGAACGTATCAGAGTAGGTATATCCGTTTTTCATCCAGGTGGTGGTTGGGCGCTGGTGGAATTCACCCCCCAGAACCCCCCTGACCCCGCCAGTGAAGGGGAGAGGGCCCCAGCGGGGCAGAGCGTCTCCCAGGGCAACCGACGTGCTCCCCTCCTCGGGGACTTGGAATATACGATTTTTTTACTTTGCGTATTGTTTTTATACTCCCTCACTGTGTTATTCACCTATTTCTTTTTAACCTGCGTAGCAGGGCCTTTAAACTAGTTCTATAAATCGATGAACTCAACTTCAGCCATAAATAAAATTGGATCTGGCATCCATCGCTCAACAAACTCCCGACGACGACCCTCACCAAGTTGCAAGAGTAAGTGGGAAATTGGGAGGATTTTTTAACCAATGAAGGTTACAAGTTACAAGTTTAAAGCAATAAACGAATTAATATTTAGGTATTTTAGTTTTCTTTAAAACTGACTTATACCTGGGTGGGGAGGAATTTAATAGAGGAAGGATTGCACAGCGGGAGGAATTGATTAATTGCGAGGAATCGCTCATACTTTTTAGAAGTCAGGGAGGAATCGCCAGTTCCCCGGTGGTTGTAACTTGTGATGTCTGAGCAATCAGTGTTGAAACATCGTAACAGTAATCAGTAATACTGTTTGTACGTCGATGTGAATAATTTAATTAACTGAATATAATAATGAATTTGGTTTTATATTTTAACATGCATACAGAATAAAATTAGTAGGCTTAAGCCTCCAATACTCTAAAGCAAAACGTCAAGAACTTCGAAGTAACAAGTAAGGTACGTAACACCTATTTTAGGCCAGATTTCATGTTAGAGGTTTACTATAGCATTTACAAGTTTAATTCGACTTGATTTGACTTGGAAATGCTATATAATACATCACGAAAACGATTTATTGAAAAAAAGGAGTTAGGTGTCCAGCACAAAACCTGGAAAATGAAATTCTACGTCACTGAGTGTAGGAAAATACCTTCTGATGAAGAAGTGAATTAACCCAAATGATGAAGTTGAACGAATTATTGAAATATCCTAATTTATGTGGCAAATTAATCTTTTAATGTGGGAATTGCAAAACACATGCAGAAAGTTGAACCAAATACTTTAAACTTATCATTCTGGGTTTGGCACAATCTGATGGGCAAAGCATAATCAAGGGCTCGTTCTCAACGAGTGACCTGTTAACGAATAATTTGCTTGACTTTATGCTGCAAATGGTTCAAATGAACATTGGGCAGAAAAAGTTTTAATACGTCAACAATTAACCTGTAAACAACCAGTTTCAATGGTAAAACAAATGTACAACATGGAAGTATCAAAAGCGTAACAAAACGAAGAAAAATCTCTAGGGAGTTGAGTGGTGAGTTGATCAGCCCTGCTGAAATTGTAGGAGCGGTGATAGGATCATGTGACGCTGCGATTCGCGCAACCTGCAGGAAAAACATCCGGCTGAAGAAGAAATGCTAATGTATTTTAGGTGATCAGAGAAGAGGGTATAACATTCAGAGGAGCTTGCAAATAGATGCTAACAAACCAACTTCTCCATTTTGGTTATGGACGATTTCCAACTAATACCGTACAAATCAGGTAATGATTAACCAAAGTTAACAAACATTGGCTCGATTCAAGAACAGCCCTTAACTCTTTAAAAACTCTACAGTTATTGAAGTTGGTCAGAAACGGGATATTGGTGGGTTTCTCGTGACGTCACATTCTGTCAATAGGGATTTTCCATCCGCTTGCTCCGACCTACACCAGTGGAAGAGCGCAGGCGCACTAATGAGGGAGCAGGATGACGTATTTTCCAACCTCCACCAGTGTAACTTTGGGGCAACTTGCACTGAATTCCAACCAGCCAGGGAACTGGCTCGGGACTCCCCCAGGCTACTCCGGCGTGAGGTCGTAGCAACTTACACCGAGCAGGAAACCTGGGGTAACCTCCTCTAAAGTCTAACCTTCCTCATTCCATTTTTTTCCGTGCAGATGGTTTTTACTTACTTTCGATTGGGTTCTTGAAATTCATTGGAGATATTTCGTCCTCATCAAGCGAAAGTTTTTTGACGGACTCTAGATATTTTAGGAGTTTCTAGATATTTTAGCCAATGAGCTAATTGATCGAGAAGTCCTTAGGAACAGATTATATTTCGGAAAAAAAAACCGTCGAGCAGTACGACGCCAACGATTTTTACGGGCTTTTCAGGAAAGATAGAACTTGACAATGAATTTATTGATTTAAAATTCATTTAACTTAATCATAACGGGATTTTTGTGATGTTAGAATGAATGCTACCCATTAATTAGGAGCTGCCATCCGTCCTTCCCCAATTTTTGGGGTGGCTATGCTTCCTCGTGATCTACTCTGATGTACCATGCAGTTTATTTAGGATGAAATTGAAAGAATTTCATTGATTACTGAACTTGGTAGTTTAGAATCTTTTTCAAGGTGGTTGCAGTGAAGGGTTGCGCAATTGCCTACAGTGTAGGTCACTGCAAATGAAGTTATCAATATTATTGAAGTATTAGGTGATTATCGTGTATAGGTGACGGGGAGCTTCGCGTACATGAAGAGAAAGGAGGCGGGGAGCTTCACATACATGAGGAGAACGAGGGCAGGGAACGCATAAAAACTTGCCAATGGGGGTCTTCGGGTATGCGCCCAATTTTAGAAGCCTTAAGAGTCCTACCTTACTCCCGTGATCAAGGATAATGAGGATTTTCAGGAGCTCAATTGAAAATTAAGGAGGATTAATTGGGCTCAAATGAAAATCCGCGTGAGATGAGCTGCCGATTAATTGAGATAGAGCCGCGTGAGATGAGGAAGGTTTCACGTTCGAGGGTTATCCTCCCATAAGGTTGCTCTGGGACTTCCATTTCATTTTCCAACCCAGTGTAATTCCGTGTGCACACCGCAGTGGTCCTGAGCAGCAAATGCAAATATGTTGCACATATTCGAACCAGCCAAGAGTTCTGCCATGTTTGCTCACTATTCACAATGTGTTTTTATTTAAACTATCCTTATTAAAAACTTTTCTCCGATATTTTCACTTAGGTATTCTATCACCTATGATCTATTACTGGGTGCAAATACCCAGGTTTAAAATAAGGTTTTTGTAAAGCCTAAAAAACTGTTTATTTTCATGCAATAAACGGATCCTTTTATTATAGAAATAACGTGATAACAACCTTTTCCGTAGTTCCATTTGGAATGTGCACGAAAAGATTTTCCTCTTTGCCCACTCTGAAACAGGCCACATACAACTGTCCACGAGAAAAACATGGTGTCTGCAAGTCTTTACCACCAATCTCTGTGACTTGTTGATTGTCATCGCAAAGCGCAGTTTCAAAGGGAACTGTATTCTCTTGAATTGTATGGTGTTGTGTGAGGGAATAATAGGTTTTCTTAGAATGAATACACCTTCGCCCTTAGCGCACCCTGTGAGTACTGTGGCTTGAATGTTGCATCACCTTTTTCACGATCAATCTTGTCCATTACACAACCTGGGTGCATCAATATTTCGGATTAGCATAATTGGAGCACCAACCTTTACAATCAAGTTGTGGGCTTGCAAATCAGGAGTCTGGATGGAATCCAAAAACTCAATGGGATATTGTACTGCTTCATCATCTTACAGGATACAGTCTATGGACTTGAAGGCATATTCTTGCCCTGGAAGCCGCTTCAGAATGGCAACATCAAACTTCTCGACTACTTCATTTCTGCTGTAGGAGGTGTGAATGGGGTTGGATGGAACAAAACCTGCTTAAGAACCTTCCTCACGTAATTGTAGGTACGAATACCAAATCTTACGTCATTCGATTGTCCAGATCCCGATTTATAACGGAATAGACAGACAGACAGACAACAAATGCGTTTCATATATACAGAGATTTGAATGCTGTTAAACTTTATAGGGAGTATTTGATGCACCATGGACAGAATTGGTACAATATCACAATTGAGAAAACCAATAGTTTGATTCCATACTTTTGTAGAAGAAAAGTCTTTGTTAAGTGAAAGAATTTGAAAACAGAGTTGCACTCATGACAGACCATTCACTCTAGTTGAAACTCTATTTTATAAAACATTCATACTGTTAACATCGAGCCTACGAACTAAACAATGTGTTTTCAAAATTTACTCACGATTGGGTTACACTGAGCTGACTTGCATCGTCCTCGAATCTAAGTCATGCGGCGTCGATCCATTGTTGGAAACTTTGCCACCTGACGACAGCTCTGAATCGGCTCCAACTCCGCTGTCGGTCTCTGCAGTGTCTTCTCCCAAACCACCGCCATCCCAGCTCTCGCTGCCGTTGATGGATTTACCGCCTTTGGCTCCTTTACTAAGACGCTCTCTCGTCTTCTTCCCGAAATTAACAGCCATTTTAGGGAGGCTTCTCCTTGTAGGACCTCCGCTTACCTAATTAACAAATGAGTCCGAAATTGTAATTACAATTGAGAAGGAAAACTGAGAAGTTTAGGTGTTTATGAATACTAAGAGCCTAAGACGCTAACAGATGCCACAACATTTTAGGAAAGTAACAGGTACTGAATATCTAATGCTGGGTGTAGGGAACTAGTTACCTTGGTTCCTCTACTAATTTTACTTTCTCTTCTGAAGGAAGATAGTGATTTTTAGGCAAAGTTCTGGTTAGCGGATCAGTTGGAGTTGGCAAGGAATATTTAGGAAGTTTCTGTAGAGTAAACTAATTTGGCTCAAACTGACAGAGAGCATGGAAGTTAAGTTACGTGACATATAGTCCGCGTACACCAGTCACTCTAACTTGGAATATGATGGATATTTAGAAGAGGAAATCGATGATTCCAGACCTATCTGCAGCATCAGACTTCGTATCTGAGAAGTGAAGAGAGGAGGTTGAGCAGGTGACTCGATTTTTCCAGAATACAACTTCTGCGGACATCAGAGTTCTTACTCAAGAAAAGTTATTTGGGGTTTTTAGCAGTAATAAAGCAAAGTTTTCAGCTTAGGAGAGAGCTCACTGACCAAGTGAAGTCCCTGCACTACTCCCGTTAATTGGAATAATTATGCGTCTTCTGAGTAAGTTCCCTTACACTGGGAAATTGTGGAAATGGCCTCGCTGATGTTGGGACAATTATGAGCTATTTCTATTTGTAAACCAGTAGAGCATCCACAATGCAGACAATGAAGATATTCTTGGGTTACAAACAAATTCAATACACTTATTCTAATAACCCACAACCTAAGAAGTCAAAAACATCAAAAAGCATCACGAAAAAGCTGATCTGGACAACTCTGATTCAGAGGAAGACTGCAGTGGTCCTCCCATTGACGTCGAGATAGCAGTACCCCCTGGTGAACCAGATGACAACAATGCTGAGTACTTTTTTTGTGACAGACGCTTTCCCGAGGATTATGGAGTAGAAATTTGGATTCGGTGGCATGTTTGCAAGCACTGGGCACAAGCAAAATGCGCAGGGATGGACGAAGATTCATATACCAGCGAATTTGGTATGGTAATTTTTTCATTTTGATCTCTGGCAATCTTTAACACTTGAAATTAATTCTCTATAAATAGCTAATGTAAAGACCACAAATGTGATGAAGTTTTTCACATGAAAAACAAACATTTTTAGGATGATTATGAGTGGCCATGATGAGCCTGCTTTCAACACCCAGGGAACCAGTAATAGAAGTGTGGGATTCAAAAATGGTGAATTTTGGGGAGCTGCGAACTTTCAAGGTTGAAAAAAC
Organism: Creontiades dilutus; assembly: GCA_031894815.1. Lineage (NCBI taxonomy): Eukaryota > Metazoa > Arthropoda > Insecta > Hemiptera > Miridae > Creontiades > Creontiades dilutus. The sequence goes on from JAVIWC010007544.1 coordinate 224,662, forward strand.
CTGGGGCAACCCATATTTGGACCCAATTTTAAAACTGCTGATTTCTTACCTTTCCAAACAAAATTTTTACAATTATGTCCAGCTGATATTGAGCTTTTACGTCAACATCAACTAGAGGGCTAAATTCACAAGCGAGGGACACAAAAATCGCGGAATTTACACTTGAGAACTCAGAGTCAGGAAAATAAAAGTGGTAGCCCGTCTTCGAACCTGTAGGTAGTAACTGATTCTGTTAGAGGGTCTTGGCTTTAGCATTGAATCTGAGTACAGGCGAGAGTGCACCTATTAAAATACCGATAAAAAAGTAGCTATAGAAGCAGCAACAACTTAAAAAAGTAGATGTATTGAACATCCAATGTTGGGAAAGTGAGATAAAGTTCACCCTAATGTCAGGACAATTATCTCCATAGAAAGATGTGAGCTATTTCTATTTGTAAACCAGCACAGCCTCAACAGTGCACAAACGGATACAATATAGCTATTCTGACTCGTACAACGAAGAGGAGCACTACGGATCGCCTGTGCATACAGGACTGTGTCGGAACCAGCCATACTTGTTATTGCGGGAGTCATCCCAATACAACTCATGGCAGCGGAACGGAAACGTAAGTTCGATAGAAAAGGGGAAACAAATAAAAATACAGTCGCCAAGGAAGAGAGGCAGCGCACGATGGCTAACTGGCAGGAGATGTGGATAGGAGAACACCGAGGAAGATGGACTGCACGCTTAATACCCTGTATCGACACATGGATGAACAGATCACATGGGGAGGTGAACTTTTTCCTGACGCAGTTCCTCTCAGGCCATGGACTCTTCTACGCCTACTTGCATAGGATGGGGAAAGTGGATGACCCAGCATGCCCGTGTTGCAAGGAAGAGGATGATGACGATGTGTTCCATACTTTCTTTAAATGTGAAAACTGGGCTGCCAACAGAAGTTGGCTTCAGCAGACACTGGAGCTATCACCTCAGGACATGACACCAGAATGTATCCTAAGTAAAATGCTTGAGCGTGAACAGAACTGGACCGCCGTAGCATCCTTTTCTGAAAAGATCCTAAAAATAAAGGCTGTGAAGGAACGGGAGAGGCAGAGCAGAGAGAACACGGACCGAGAGGAGTAACATATCCCTCCCTAGAACCAGCCTGAAGTATTGTGTCAAACAGTTCCAGGCTGAGTTCCGTCGTGGGAAATGGAAGGTGAGGTTTTAGTGGGTTTGAATCCCACATAACCCAAAGTGCGGTCCCTTTGGGTATCTTAGGAGATCCGATTTCCACCTAAGGATCTCAAAGATTTCCTCACCTGCCACCGAAAAAAAAAAAAAAAAAAAAAAAAATTGACTCTGACGCACCCTTAAAAGCAGCACATATTATTCGTTATCACATTGTGCATTCCTCAACAAGTTTTTAGTTCAGCATTACTTCTAAGTTCCCAGCACCAGTTCCCGAAATGAAACATATAAAATACTGAGACCATTACATCTCCGGCCGGTGGAGCGCCTCCTTCTTCTTTCTCTTCTGATATGGAGCCCAGCGCGGTTCCTTCGCCTTCACCCTTGTTGATTTGTATGGGGATGTCATCTAAAACAAGAGTGAAAATAAATAAATAAACAGTAATGAATATAGCAATGTGTTACATGATTCAACAGTTTTTGCATAGAAATTACAGGAATAGGTTGTCTTATCAGGCACTGACATAGCCAGGTTGATCCATAGAACATTTTAATGAATAAGTGCCTTCTTAATTTTGAAATTCAGGAAAACATTTAGCAGTATTCAATACTGTCTCTATCAAGAAAGATAACAATAATGATTATCAAAATTCACTCCATCTGGAGGGTAACAATTCCACTGTCCACTGTCAATTCCTGAATTGTCCCCACCCATTCCTAACTATCTCCAGACGTCCTGATCATATTTTTCCAATGTCTAAGCAATTTCAATAAAAACGGAGTGAGATAGATTGTTGTATATATTTCCACAAAAATACTGATTTTTTTTAACACTGAAAAACTGAGGGCCTGGTGGTATTGTGGCTGGAGGAGGTGGTCGTTACCTCGTCCTTTGTCTGCCCAACCTGGCCACCCTGCTGAGCATCTATATAGACTATATACCCAGTGTATGGCACTTACACCCATCGTCAGGAGCTGCCTGGAACCCAAGCACTAACCGCTTGGTAATTACTGGTTAGGCATTGACATCCCAGTCTTTTGTGGTGACCTAATGTGGTCGACCACAGACAAAGCTGGAAGGTCCATCTTCCCCACCACGTTTTGGCGAATGAGAGGAGAACCTTAACCTCTCCCATTTTAATAACCCGAGGATCAACGGAAGCCTGCCCCCAGGTTAGAAAACGCTGTTTTGCCAGCACAGGGCAGTGGCAGATCACATGACAAGCAGTCTCATCCTCTGCCCCACAGAACCGGCAGAGGGTGGTGTCAGATTTGCCCATTTTGTGGAGATGGTATCTGAGTGGACAGTGCCCCGTTAAGAGCCCTGTTACTATACGTATCTCCTTTCTTCCTAGGCTAAGCAGCTCGTTAGCTCTCTTCCTGGAGAAGTCAATAAATTGCTTTGCCTGCCTCTCCCCCCCTAACACGGAGCCAGAAGGCAGTACTCTTCTTACTCCCCCATTTGGGAAGCTCTCCCTAGTGCCCAGTAGGGTTCTGGACCCACCAGGAGAGAAGCAGCAAAATACTGAGTTACAGTTATGGAAATATAGACAACATTCTACCTTACTCCGTTTTTATTGAAATGGGCTTCCACAACTTCGTTGCGAGTGACTTAGTCTGAATACGAGATTAGCAGCTTACCAGGTACAAACCTAGAAGCTATCATTCTGGAGTCGAATAAGCCTACCTGGATAGTTCTGGGTCAATAACAGCCACAGATCAAACTAAACAACAGTATCTAGGTAATTACTCGGTGGGGAAAAGTCAGTCATGTGGTTGGAACTTACGTTGGGACTGTTGCACATTTTGTAAAAGGATATGGGGCACTGGCTTTAGCATTGAATCTATGTCTGGGGGACAGTTTTCCTGTCATTGTACATTTACAAAAGAAGAAGTGAAGATTAGAAAGGATTCACTAGCGAAGATACCTCTATCCTTATGGAGAAGTTGTTTGGAATAATGACAACGATAGCCTTACTTATTACTTCAGAGTCTACCTATGGGCAATGGAAGCCTTGTTTTCAGTTTCAGTGAATGAAAAGTTCGCCTTCTCCAAAACCAAATTTTCACTCGCATTTTGTTTTATATAACATTCTGAGCAACTTTCATTTCTAGTCTGTCTGTCTATATATAAGAGTGTGTGTGTGTGTCCTTGTGTCCGCCGATCCTTCAAACAATCCTAATTCCTACTTTTTCATCCCATTTTTATGTAATTTTCGAATGTTAACGTGAAATCCGACAAGTATCATTTTCTCCGGTTTTAGTGGTTCAACAGGTCTCAAATAGTTGAAGGTAGTCGAGAAAGAACAGTCTAATAATGACACACATCAATTTCACCACCTTTTGTTATATCCGCTATCGAATCAACGTAACAGCCACACAATACACGTTGAACAGCATCTGAGGACGTTGGATGACAGCGGGAACATATCCCACAGCATTTCTGTCTTACGAATCCTTGCAAAAACCTTATATTCTACATCATTCGAGATTACTTTAAACATTTCAATGAACCAAGACGAGGAAGGATTCATGGTACCTATGCGCCACACCCAACTTGGTACACGTGTGTTTTTAAAGAGTTTTGTTTTCAAAGATCCACTGGAAACTATATTCCTAATGACGAATCTGTTTAAGGAGTCTACAAAAAAACAGAAGAACCAACTTACAACAATCACCTTTTCTTGAGCTTCTTGTCAAAAAGTTCCTCTGGAATTGTGACGGAAAATGTTATCATGATTTCTAAATCATTTTCATCATGAAAAAGCTAAAATCGACATAAGTGGCAATTTTACTCTTACCAGCAATTGCTTAGTATTAATTTTTGTTGACGATACCTAACGTTCCTACGGCTTTCAAACAAGACATTTAAAATAATTCGATTTAACAATTTATGTTCCATTTCCAACGCTAGTAATCGATAGCTCAACTCGACATGTCACTAGAGCTATCTCGAACATTATCCGTTTGTAATACAACTTACGAAACAACCGACAATATTACCTTATTTTTACGTTTAGTGTAGATATTTGCTGCTCTCAAGTTTATGTTCACAAAATTCCAAGATGAATAAAATAATAAATTCATATAATTTTACTCTGAACCCGACAGGCGTCTTCTATTACTCTATGGTGACAGGTAGGCATACCTACTTATCAGAGAAGGGCTTATTCATAATCATGAAAATCACATTTTTGTTACACATTTTCTCTAAGATGAAAAAAAAAAAAAATGTTTAAAACGATTTTCAATAAAAATGACCAGTTTTTGAATTTTGTACTGGCCCGTACGACATGTTTATAATTAAAATCACACAATTTTCTTCTAATTTTTGCAAACAAACAATAACAACTCAAAGCTGAAGACGAAAACCACAAAAAATGGTAATCAGATTGAAAGTGATTTTTAAAAAACTCTGATTTAAGACCTGATTTCGATTATATTTGAACTATACCTTTACACCATTTCAGGTTTTCTCCCAATTTTACGGTACATGTAAGGAATGTAATAATTAAATTCCTCAATATCATTACCTATTATCCTTAACCTCAATCCTCAATTATTGATTATCGATTTTGACGAAAAAAGTAAGGTGTTACAACCACAGCTTTTGTCCAATTGAGCTGAAAACCTTGCGGGCACCATGTTGGCTCCTTAGGAGTATTAATAGTGCAAATTAATTCATATTTTGGTCAAAAGTTCAAAATCATTTGCACCATTTTTGAGGCAGTTAAACGTTATTGATTGAAAATCGATTTTAATCGATTCTTTGGCCTCGATTAATTGGTACAATCGATTTCGGACCTCAAATTGTGATTGATCCCACAATCGATTTTGGTGGTTCGATTTGACTACCCTAACTACAGTGCTGCTACCAGGTTTTAATGAATTCGTGGCCTATTCGCTGCTTTATTCACTATAAGTGAGTTTCATGCGGTAGAATGTATTGAAACATTATTTACATAATTTAACTGTCTTTAAGAAGAGGAAATGTAGGTAAAAAGATATGGGGCATCAAGGTTTTGAATGAAAATTCGATAAAAACCCACCTGGCAACTTCTTGGTTCTGAAAGAGGCGTTCGTGATCATGGATTTCGACACGGAGCTGGTAGTAGTGGCTGGGGAAATGGCCAGGCTTATTCCCATCGGATTGTCAGTGATTTGACCTGTAAAGGAGAAATGGTTATCTCCATGAAGAAATCGCGGGTAAACACAAAAAGTAAAGGCAAATTAGGGACGGCAACCCACTTGAGTCAGCAGAGCGAGTGTTCTTGATCGCATTCGTAACTAGCATAACGTCAGTGTATCCTTGGTAGCAAGCTCTATGGTGGATCTCTTCGACAGCTTGCAAAGCCAAGATCCTATCACCGTTAAATCTGGAAATTTGAAAGGTCTTCAAGAAATGATCACAAATCAAATTATTATATTAATACTACCGTTAGAAACAAAAACGCCTTATCTCCGAGAACCACGTATTTCAGAAAAATCATTTCAAGTTTTCTACAGAAATCAGGATGTTGTTCCCCTTCAGTTTGCACTTTCAAGCCCATTTTTTGGAGGCTTATCAATAGTGCTTAAATTGACCAAATTATCGAGAAAAAAATCGAGTTCCAGAACTGTTCGGTACAAAGTAGACAGTTAAAATTTTTAAAAATTTATTTCGTTCTTTTTAGGGCATTTAAATAATAGGGCATAAACCTTTCTTAAAAAGTTTTTTTTGTTTAATTTATTTATACCTACTTTTTAGTCATCGCTAGCTAGGTTTCTGAGCCTGTTTATCTCATTCAAAGCATCATTGTTCCAAGGTCGTTTGCCAGTTAATTCGGAACAGTCTACCTCTTCAATAAGGAGACCTTCTAATGTTTTTACCCTACTTAAGGCCGCGTATGCTTGACCAAAAGCAAAGAGCCTGGGACCTAAGTAGACAACGGCGTGTTCGACAGTAATACCCTGCATTTTGTGTACTGTGCCAGCCCAACATAAAACAATTGAAGGGTCATGGGGAAAAACGATCAAAGTCCATTTTCAGTCCGAAATGAGTTAAACACGGGATATTGTACCTGGTTCAGAGTAGAATGCGGTGCATGATTCACATGGGGGAAAAAAGTTCAGGTTCCTAGTCAAATCACTAGCGGAAATAAACGTCTGCGCTCAAAAACGATCAAAGTCCCGAGCGTCATTGGGAAAGAATGATCAAACTCCAAACAAACGAACCGCCTTCTCTATTCCACCCGCCTACATTACCAGTAAGTAATGAAGTTACCAGTAAGTAATGAAGCTTTATGAAAGGCCTGTGCCCATAAAAACTGCCAAACGGAAGGACCTTCAGCACTTAACCACGTTTTTGGACGGATGCAAGATTGTTTTACCGTAATCTGATCCCTGATAACCCCTTACTTATCAACCAGGAAGACAGCACAGTGAATAACGAAGACAATGTTGAGAGAGAAAACACATTTATTGATCATTATATGGGGTGGAATGTTAGATTAGTTGGGTTTGTCAAAAGTATAAATTGATATGCCAAAAACTCAAAGTGGTATGCCAGAAGTTGAAATTGAGTTGCCAAAAGTTTAAATTGAGATGCCAAAAATATTAAAATTGAATTGTGCCAAAGGTTCAAATTGTTGATTATATTGACAACCCTCTTACTGATGATGTTGCCTACTGTGACGAATAGATTAAGTAAGGTCGTGTTTTTTGTTTCATTTTTATTTACAAAAAAAAAAAAAAAAAAAAAAAACTTTTTTAAGCTGGCGCATGTTTAAAGTTTTATTTTAATTTCAAAAATTAATAAGCATAGTCAGTACATACCACTTTATATTTCACATAAGCAGCGATAAACCCTCTCTGTGTACAGGAAAAAAAGATCCAAGCCCACGCATTTTTTTTTTTTTTTTAAATTGTAAAATATACAGTAAAATCTCTTAAAACCAACTTTTCTGAAACGGAATATTATAAATAAATGCTATTAGAACACAATGTGTTTCAATATTGATTTTTGTCTCAACCACCAGTACCCATGACGACTCACTCAACTTTAAAATTGATATTCTGAACATTTTGAAGTTTAGGACTCTGATCGTTTTTCCCCATGACCCTTCAATTGTCAGCATTCTTCCAATCAACTAGCCCTTTCATTTGAAACCAATGTTCAACAAGCCCTTTCATTTGATACCCATATTGTGGAAATGCATTAAAATCACTATTCCGCCATCTTTGATGTTTCGCCAAATTGGATTTAGAATGACGTCACACTTTTTCGAGTCACTCTCAACAAGCCCTTTCATTTGATACCCATATTGTGGAAATGCATTAAAAATGACTGTTACGCCATCTTGGATCGTCTGCCATTTTGAATTTAGAATGACGTCACACAACTAATTGTGTGTTGTCATCCAATCTAAACGTACATACAAAATTTCAGCTTAATTGGTTGAGAGTATCTGCTTCAAAATCAGGTTGCAAGATTCCACCCAATAATACATACATACCTACATTGCAAGTCAAATAAAAGCTTTTAATAAGTAAGATTTTGAGGTAAAACGCCTTATCCCGATTTTCCCTAAGTTTCACCATAAAAAATATCCACGAATCAATATAAGTTTAAGGCGTTTTTGAACAGAGTTTAGGTGTGTCACCTTAAAAAACAGTTAGATTTCTACGATTTTTCAATTTTGAGAGTAGGAGTTACCCCCACTTCTAAATGAAATTTCAAAATTTGGACATCACCGTTGAAAAGAGCATAACAAAAATAGGGGGGATACGTCAACCCTGGTGATAAGGCGTTTTTGTTTCAAATGGCAGAATAGCAACCACCCAAAATACATATTACAGTTTAGTTAATGCTACACATTCATGAGGACGTTTTTAGTTCTAAGTTCAATATAGATGTAGTTAGATGGATCCAGAATAATGTGGAGATAAAATGGTATGGTTGCAACTGGTTTGTGGACAATTATGTACTTTTACCTAAATTGGCCCCATGCAAGGGTTGTCTAAAGTTTTGTAAAATCCTAAAAAGCTGCAAAAAAAGGCTGGTCCTAAATTTGTATTTTTTTGAAGGGTACTTAACGAGGGGGGAATGACACCCAGGTCTCTAAATACATTCTCGATCATGGCCCGATTGAATGCTAATGAAGAATTATTGTTTTTGTGTTAAATCAGTAAAAAGAATGTGAATTGGAAAATATTTTATTGTAGCCGAACATGGGTTGAAGCATTCTAAAAATTTTAGGAAAATCATAAACGAAATTTTCGAAAATGCAAATTCTCTCACTGGAGTTTATTATTCAATTGGCTTGGTTCATGATTTGAATTTCATATTGATGGAGTCCTGGCGTGTTTTAAGGTGAAAGAGCACATTATTGAATTTCAGGAGATATGCATAGAGCAATGTAAATTGTTCTCGACCAAAATACCTATTTACATTGATCAGTTGATCATATTTGTGTGCCTCCTGAAATTCAATAATCTATCACTTGAGTCCAAACTTAGTATAAATTCAAATCATGAACGCTCAATTGAATTAAAATTTTTGAAGTCGTTAATTTTGTCATCCCTGACATCTTGATTTTTGCAGTTAAAATCCTACATCTAGTTTCAAATCTTTTCCATAGTTATATTTCTTTTATATTACCAGTGACTCTATACTTTTTTCATAATACTATTTTCCTGTAATTGCGTTCGCCCGTTATTATAAATAAATAAATAAATATCAGTGTGGAGGTAAAATGGCGCAGTTGTAACTGGTTTGTGGTATTCCCCTCCACTTCATAAAATGAAAAAGTACGTACTATGTACACTCGGTGGTATAGGTTGATGTTATTTGTAATTATTTGGTAATTGAATTGGTCTTACGCAGCAAAGTAGAGGCTGTGGAGGATTTCTAACAATAATTTAGGAGAAACAGGTATCCTGGGAAGGACGCGCGGAACATCACTGCTGTATGAAATTCTCTTGCCCGGTTTATTAAAACCTTGAGTAACTAATCTGAAAAAAATAAAATAAAATTTATAAATATCAGAGCTCATTTAGGTGGTGAAGACGCAAAGAAACAGTTTTTGTACAAAACACGTCCACTTACTTGGAGGTTACTTTGCAGAGTTGATCTAGGGAGTATTTTTGAAGGCAGCTAATATGTTGGTTGTAAATAAAAAGAAGGGCGGTCATGACTACTAAACGATTTTGAGGGATGATTTTCTCCAGCTGAGTAAGCGGGCCCCAGCGAACTAGCTTGGTGTTGCACTCTTCCAGCCTTCTCAGAGCGCTCTCTGTCAGTGATGCAGGAGCCAAACTCATAGGCTGAAAAAAAAAGAATAAATCATTAAAAACGCTGGAAATTATTATACTTTATTATTATACTTCCATCTACACATCAAACCGAACAATCCCTGAAAATTTCATCAAAATTGGTCAAGAACTCCCGGAGTTATGCGCGTAACAAGGATTTCACGTTTGCGCATGCGCAGAGGCTACTATTGACTCGTAGGTCATGAAACTCACAATGGACCATCTAAACATCAAACCGAACAATCCCTGGAAATTTCATCGAAATTGGTCAAGAACTCCCGGAGTTATGCGCGTAACAAGGATTTCACGTTTGCGCATGCGCAGAGGCTACTATTGATCCGGAGGTCATGAAACCTATAGGGGACCATCTACACCCCAACCCGCACAATCCATGAAAATTTCATCAAAATCGGACTGTAACTTCGTGTAGTTTTGCCCGTAACAAGGATTTGCTGACAGACAGACAGACAGACAGACACGGAACCAATATTGTTCAGAAAGGTCTAAAACGCAAAATGCGAGTGGAATTTTTGATTTTGGATACAAAAAAATTTTCACATTCCGAAAGTGAAAACAATGCTCCCACTACCTTGGTAGACACGGAAGCAAAAAGTCAAGATCCATAGTGTAGCTAGAGTATCCTTGTGTATTTTCGATGCTGAATTCGAATCCAAGGTCCAAAAAATCCCCTGACCCCCAAAATTTTGAGCTATGGCCAAAAAACTACCCTTAAATTGGTGTCACAGAACCTTCTTTTTGAGTTATGAGATTGGGATGAACTAAGACATGTTTTTTAAGTGAATTTCTACATTTCTGGTTTTTATTCAATAATAAACCATTGTAATCGTCTTGAAAAAAAATAATTCTAACCCCCTCTGAAAATGTCATGATTTACGTTTCAAAGGGTGTAGAATCCAAATCTGCAATAAACATTTTTCCGTCCGTCCGCCGTACGCACGATTTCTCCCAAACGGCTGGAGCAAAAACTCTGCAATTTTCAGGAAAAATCCATGTTGGTCCGACAAAGCCCCAATTCTTTAGCCAGCTCTCTCACTTAATTTAAATTGCCCTTTAAGGGTTTTCAAAGTTTTGTAAAATCCCTAAAAACCTCAAAAAAAGAGCAGGGCGGCCTAAATTTGGACTTTTTTTTGAAGAACTTTCCATGAGGAATCGAATGAGCCTCTCCCCAGGTCTGTAGCTCAAACCATTCCCGATTTATGCTGTCAACATTTGCGTTTTTTTGGTTTATTATTGTTTTTGTTTTGATCGCAGTAACCTAGTGATGTAGTGAACGTGGATACTGGAGTGAACTCCTGAAAGGATTTGTAGCCGACACACGGGTTGAAGCATTCCGATAACCATAAAATAACGCTGCAAATTCTTTCACTGGGGTTTATTATTCAATTTCATTCATTTGGCTTGCATTCATGATTTGAATTTCTACTAAGCTTTGGAGGGTCTGTGTTTCACAGGTGATAGAGCGATTATTGCATTTCAGGAGGCACACAAATATGATCAACTGATCAATCCAAATAGGTATTTTGGTTGAGAACAGATTTACGTGCTCTATGCATATCTCTGAAATTCAATAATCGCTTCATCACCTGTGAAACACGCACACTCCAAAGCTTAGTAGAAATTCAAATCATGAACGCAAGCCAATTGAATAATAAACCCCAGTGAAAGAATTTGCGTTTTTTTTTAAATTGACGGGATTAATTGTTTTAATTGCCTCGACTCTTTGAAGAATTAAGTTAAATATTTTCATGTAACTATTTCCTTAATACTTGATTACTCCATCTCACGAAGTGTTCAATCGTAAATAACGTAACAGGAAGATAAAAACGGATACGGTCAGAAGGAATCTGCCCGTTCCAGAAAAATGCCCCCTACAACGTAGTTCAAAATCAACTTTTATGAAAAGTCAGGCCAGTTTCAGGCTACTAAAATGACACTGTATTTCACTATGGAAGCCATCAAAAGACTTTTACAGTAGATATACGCACCTAATAAGTGGGGAAGTCAACGCAAATTTACGTGTTATCAAAATCAAACGAATTGAAAGCATAAAGTGTTAGAGTAAGCAATCTCTGCTTTGCTTTGGTACTGAACCATGTTGCTACATCTACTTCCACTACCACCGATTTTTTAGTCAGTCTCCCGTAGTGTTTCACTAATATTGCTCATCTCAATAAACTCCTTCATAAATTAGAAAAACTATCATTTATTTTCTGGCTTCTCACAATCCTAACTAATATGTAGCAATCCCTTTGAAACTTCAATAAATTGATACGTATAAGCGAAAGATTGATCAAACGAAAATTCCAAGTGGTTTGTTTTAAATCAAGTGCAGTCTGTCCTAAACATGTATCACTTTAAATTTTGGTCAGGGATTAATGCAAAAGTTGATTTTGGTAGTGAAACTTCTTCCAAATCAGTGAATATACAGGTGGTTAGTGTCTTTTACAACGAATCGTTCTGATAATTTTATGTGTTTACCTCTGAAGTGGTTTTTTTTCCTACAGAAAGAGTCCTGGTTACAGAGGTGATGGATGCAGTACCTATGTTGTGGAAAATGGTTTTTAGACACCATACACACTTACTTATATGCGTAGGAGCAATTCAGCAGAACTCCAAGACCTTGGCAATGCACTAACAACACCTGATTATAATACCATATATTCTTGATTCTAGAATCCATCTAATCTCATTTCTCCCATTTCCAGCCAAAAGCACAACGCAGAGAGGCTGATACGGGAAATGAAAAAGGCAAGATCAAAAGAACTCTTCTGGGAAAGGGAAGTTCATTTCTGGTTTGAACCTAAAGACCTCACTCTGATCCAGTTTGAAACCTTAATATTCCAATTTCAAAAGAAGAATCAATAGCTGATTCGGCGCGAGAAGAATACTCTTTAAAGAGAATAATCCTGTACATTGAAGTCCTTTTGTAGTGGAGTCGATTGTTGGAAAAAGCTTAGAGGAATCCTACATCAATTAAGACGAAAGCAAATTCAAAAGTTGCAGACCCCAATAAAGAGATGCAGATTGTTCAGAGGACGATTGCACTTGGCCTGAAAACACAACAACAATCGCATGCAGAGGAGAAAAACAACCGCACACCTATCATACCATGCAGATCCCAGAAGGATTCCTTGAACCCCGAGTTATTTTCTTCGTCATTCTAGAAAAACGTCCTTATTTACAAATAAAAGACAAGTATTGTTCAGTATAATGCAGATATTTGTCAAAATTGAGTTCTGTGGTGGAATAGAACTTCAAAAACTGTTTGACGAGTAAAGGCTTCACTACCTACAAGAGGAATTCTCTTTCTATTGGATTAATAAGCTCGAGAAAGCTTCGAATTGCTTCTATAACTTTCAAGATATTTCATTTAGAATGCAGAACAAACTCAGTTAAAGAAAGTTGCACACATTCAAGAAATAATGATTAGGTACCTACTTGGTTTTAGTGAAGTACAATGCAAACAACTTCCAGAAACAGACTCAATTCGTTTCAGAGTTATTGGAATTATTTTTAAAGTAGAAATACTAAAACGGATACCTGCAATACATTTAAATAAATCTCAGGTTTTGAGATTACATAAATAAGTTCAGCGACACTTGATCTAGACGATACTCGGGAAAAGGGCTGAAGACAGAATAACAAAGAAAATACAGAAATATGTCCTGTATCCAGGTTCAGAAAATGATAAAGGTGCTTTAAAAAATAAATCAATCAATAATTTTAGTTGAACGCATCATTATTTAATCCATAATTTCTGTGTGATAGACCAGATGTAATAGTGTAGAAAGATTTTACACGTCATAGTTGATGGGGTCGTATGAGAGGTTTTTGAATGTGGGTCATTTCAAAATTTCGATCACATTTATGTCACTGATCAGTATTGCCGTCAAATCTCAACTAAATACAGTTTTGTAAGTGTCTTGAAATTTTCTCCTTTGTGGATGTACATGTTCCATGGAAAAGTATGTAAAAGTTGCGCATTCAGGACCCAGGAGAAAATGCCATTCCATATTTCTCATTCCCTACAGCTGTCACTAACCAGAGGTATACAACTTCCATCGTCAATACTCGGCGAAATATTTATTGGGGCTGTTATATCCACTTACAATATGAAAGAACACACCATCTACAATGGATATCTGCCTCAGGAAAAAAATTGGATCAAATCAAGTAGCCTTATCAGCCCATTATTTCAGTGTCACACGGTTTTTCCTCACTCCCTACAATGCTTTGAAAAGTAGCCCCCAACTGACAGGAAAGGGTGTTTATGAAGTTGCTTCTGTTTTTTCGGCATCCCTTATTCAAGATGGTCCCAACACTGGTGGTTGGATTTTGCCTAGACCTTCCCAGTCTGTTTGACCGGGAAAACCATCCCTGGAGGCAGCAATTTGAACTTTACTTATTTTACTCCAGTAACATTGTTGACAATTAGTGTAGTTGTTGGAATTTCGTTGACAAAATTTTGGTTCAACCAGTTTCAAATTGATTTGTGGCCTGTAAAGGTATTGAAAGGCTATAATTTCAATTTAATTACAATATCCAGCCAATAGCCCCTTAAATTGTAGGGAGTGAGATCTGCTTCTAGCAAGTGAGATTTTGGAAAGGAAACCTTAGTATTTACTGTAGCTAAAATTAAGCTAATTTGTGCTGTTCCACTTACCTAAATTGTAAGTCCAGAGCGGCGATTTCCTTGGAGGTTGGGGGCTCAAGAGGGGAAAGTTCTTAAATATATATATATACCTCAATCCCTACAAAAGTGGTTTTTTTTTCTTTTTTATTCCAAATGACATATCAGTAATACGGCTCACTTGGGTAATATGCCGAGAGAACCGCAGTGATTGATTAGGAACAAGAAAATTGACCAAGTTTCAACTTTTATTTTTTAAAAAGTCGATTCCCAAATGTGACCGAAATTTTGAAATTACCCATATAATCTACTTAAATTGCAAGCTAGAGGGGAATTAACACTATTGACGTCATCATTTCGTGGAAAACTCCAATTTTATCCGACAGGAGCTCAACGAAATTCGTGGATTTGTGGTACCTTCAGCTTACGCTGTCTTAAGCAGCAGTGGCAACCCTGTCTACGGATTTCTAAAATCCGTAGGCTACCCCACAAATAGTCAATGGCTAACCATAACGAACGTTAAAGTTACTGTTGTTGTTGTCTTGACTGTGTGAATGGCCGTACGAGACAACTATAGGATTAGAAAGCAAACATTATTCCTGCTGGAATGACTTCTGTACCCACCTTTTGAGAACCATATTTACGGTTAAATTTGACCATCTATGTCAAGCGTTGAATTGGCAGACCCGTGGATTCTTTATTAACCCACATGGTAGAGAGTTTTAACGAAGAAAATAATCGTGGCGAGATCACTTTCATAAAATTTTCATTCAGGGCATTTAGGTTCATCTATTTAGGGCAGAATTCCTAGGTTTCCCCGAAATTATGGTCTGTCTTTTCTATGTAATAGCGTGGTATATAATAAATTATGTATATAATAAACTTAGAAAATAAATTTCACAAATAAGAGAGAGAGAAAGTATCAGGTTGGATCACAAGAAAGTGGTTTTTGTGGTGGTATCTCAGATGTAACTATTCCGCCACTTACACTTAATTTTTCTTCTGACCCTCTATGGTGGCGATCGAAGTGACGAGAGAGCATTTATTAAAACCACCAGGCGATGCCTAAAATCGATATTGATAATGGTTATCATACTCTTAATTACTCACTTCGTGGTAGAGAGAGGCCTGGGCAAGTGATGGAAGACGAAATGAGATATTTTGTGCTTGACAGCTTTCGTCCACAGCTTCGAGGTTGTAAAGGCCAACGAGAAGGGCCTCAATCCCCCGACAGGTCTGAAAATTGGTAATAACGGATTTCTTTTGTTGATGAAATACACAAAGCGCCCTTTGATAACAACAAAATTATCAAGATACAATAACAAGTAAATAGAAAATGAAAACAATCACTTCTATACTATTGCCCATATAGGAGCGACCCCGGACCGCAGGGACGAAAACCCCTTCCCCGCCATCAGGTGGCAACACCGCAGCGGACCCTTTAACTCGGCCGACTATCCCTCAGTAGCAGCAGTAAAGCCCCTTTCAATCTCCCCCTCTTAACGCAAGACGTTTTAGTTGTTTTTGTTTAAAAATGTAATTTTTTGTGAGATTCAAAATGTTCTTGTCATTCTGAGGAAAACCAGTCTAAATTTCATATCAATCGGTTCAGGAACACCTTATCAAACAAGTGTGTGGTCGTATTGCAAATGTGTAATAAATTGCAAAAAAACGCTGCAAATTTGATTACACATGGGTTTATTATTATTCTTGTGTCGAACTTTATTACACTTAAACTCATGTTTCTTTGATCCAACCCTGTCAGATGGGATGGGGCTAGAAAAAGTACGGAAATAATGTCATTTTGTACCATTTTACCCCATTTTTTTTAAAATATATATAGAGCGTTTATTTGTTAATATATCAACTAGTTACAACTGAGGTAATATACAGGCAACTATCTAGATATTTACTTCACATAAATTCCGCAATATTATAGGAGTGTTAGTCCATTGACAATACACCACATTTCAGCTTCACATCAGCATCCAAGGTCCAATGGCTTGGTCCTTTTCAGGCGTCGGTTTACTTGGGAGTTGTCGAGAAGCCTTTCGTAGCTCCTTGCGTATCTTTTAATGACATCGGTGACTCTTTCGATTTGGAGGTCCTTTTGGAGGTCATCATTACGAATGTACCAAGGAGCATTCACAATACTCCTTAGTGCCTTATTTTGGAATGTTTTAATTATTTTCAAGTTACTTTTAGCTGTGCATCCCCATAGCTGAATACCGTAGGTCCAGATAGGCATAAGTACTGTTTTGTATAACAGCAGTGTATTGTGCAAACTGAGTTGTGAATTTCGGCCCAACAGCCAATAAAGTTTTCTATATCTGATTTTACCCCATGAAAATGGATTTCCTCGATCTGGGTCAATCGCACAGGTTTGGGACCCACTCCAATCGCTTCAGCGTCCAATATTACATGGAACACGATACCCCACATGCCCACATGGGAAAAAACCCATTTTTGTTTGAGTTTGACGAAAACCGCCATTGGGTATTTTTACATAACGTCTAGGTATGTTTTTCCAGTTCAAATTTATACTCGTTGTGTCCCTTTTATCATGTACATCACGATTCTGGTGATGGCATGATCGAATTAACTATTAGATCACATTTGGATTGCATAAGACGCGTAAGTACCGCACCGTAATTAGGGTCCGATGCGAGCCGTCAGGCCACTACCTGGAGGCTCGGATTTGGGCGGCGTTGCCAGACCCAGAGGTCTTCAGAAAACCGCAGGGTCGCTCCTACGTGGGCAAGAGTATAAATCATGAAATTTCAGAATTAAATTGAATCAAAGATGTACTATACAGGTTGGCCCACCTAACGTGAACACCCCTTTTAATATCAATACAAACAGTATATTTGAAAATCCAAAAAATACGTCTCCAATGATTTTTGACGAGGATTCAACAAATTATGTGTGCGCACTTTTGCGCACGTGCGCAGTCTACACTACCCCAACCTGAATTGCAGTTGCAGCTTGGATGGATTCCCTTTAGATCGAATTGCAAGCAATGATCCTCTCACGAAGTTCATTAATGTTTGCAATTGGTCGCAAATCATTGTAAACTTTATCCTTCAAACATGCCCAATGGATAAAACAACCAAGCTACTCATCAATGGATAAAAAGAGCGGCGCTATGTGTGCATCAGGATGGTGGCCACTTTGAACCGTTATTATGATGGAAATAAATGAAAAAATTTGGAAAGTTGAATGTAGTTTTCATATGATATTTCTACCCTGATTAAAAAACGGACTTCACCAAGAGAGTCAGCGTTAAAAAACACTGGAGAGTCATGTACGGTATGTAGGGGTTCAGAGAAACTGTTTTTATAGCGCAAAAATCAAGTTTGTGCACGTTTTCGCTGGAAAAAAAAATCGTGTATGAGGTTATTTTTTCGTGAAATTTGGCTTAGAATCCGAAACTGGAATAAAAAATAGGGGTTCTCATTTGAAATAATGAAATTAGTGCAGACTGTCCACACTGCGCACACATAATTTGTTGAATCCTCGTCAAAAATCATTGGAAAGTTCATTCAAGTTGGTGGGTCATTTAAGTTATGTATTTAATTTTTTTTCTCTGATAACAATGTTCATTAATATTGAATTAAACCAAAAAATATTATGTTAATTTATCTAAATATATTGTATTGGGCTAGCCCGTATCATAAATAAATAAGTATTTTTCGGATTTTCAAATGTACCGGATATTGACTGTTTGTTGAAACTGAAAATAAATTGAAATGGAAAAGTCTGTTCATCTTGGTTTGGAAATTTCGAATCACCCCATATATTAAGAAAACGTAGTCTATTTTCACAAAAATTAAAAGAGTTACAAGTTACCTAAATCGATTTCGACGATTAGGTCATCATCAGTAACAGAACAATAACTACTATATTACGTTAGCAAATCACAGAATAAAACAAGGAAAAGAAAAATTGAAGAAATAATTAAACTGTTCATCTCGAAGAAAACGATTGTGTTGGACTATTTACCTTTTTCTCGCCATGGGCAACAGCGTTCAAGTAGACGTATATGAGGGTTGGTAGGAAAACAAGAGTGAACCGCTTGAGTTCAATTTCTTTCGTTCGATAAAAACCAAATAGGGTCGTACAGACCTGTTCAACAAGCTAGAAAAGAAAATATCAAATAATTAAAGAGTTGTAGTGCGCCCTTACAAGAATTTGTTTTGTGCAAAACAACAATTTTGGTTCAATATGTCAGGTCAATTATGAGTGTTTTATCTTGTAAAACCCCATAGTACCCTATCGTCTTCAATTACGGATTGTATGAGAGAATTTTCCATAACTATTGAGTTAAATTGAGTTGAAATTTTAACTCTGTGTTCAAAGAAATTATCAGCAATTACTTGAAATGCGAAAAAATTTGTTCTCAATAATATTCTACTCCTCAAACAAAGAGTTGGGATGTTTCGATTTTTTTCCATTTTATAGATTTTTTTAACACACTTTATTGAAATTTAAGTACGATTTTCATAAATTTGCCTTTCAATTTGTCAAAATTGTAAGTGATAACTTTTTTGAATTACATATCGTGGGGTTCCGAGTAAAAGTGACCAAGTAACATTTGCAAAATTTTACAGGGGAGCGATCTGAAGTTTCACCTATTTTCTTCTTACGAACACTGGTTGTGTGATGTGTCATCCGACTATGTTTCGATTTTTCTTTATCCTGTAGGTAGTTAGCTAGTGCCCGCCTATGATATCGTGCTTCAAAATTCACTTCAGATTAAATAAGAGCTGTTTTCCGGAAAACTCTATTTGATCATTTTTACCTGCCTGGAGTTTCAAGCTTTACTCATTTGGTCAATTCAATTCTTCGAAAATCCGTCGCATAGTTACATGAAATTGAGGGATTGAATAGTTTTTTCGTTAATTTATCGTGTTGCCAAGCATCTTATAACAATGATATACCTATTTCTGTTAGAAAAGGTTATCCATTACCTATCACTGTAGTTGGTCATTTTCACCTGCCCACTATGCAATCTTACAAATCTTACACAGTAAAAGTGATCAAATGGCAATTGATAACATTTACATGCACCAGCGAGAGTACATTTATAATCCATCTCGTGTTTTGTGGTTGAGTTCAAATGCCATTTGGTCACATAAAACTCTTTGGGTCAGGCAGGTTAAATTTATTTTCAAGTATTTCTTGCACATCAGTTTGAAGATAACGTTCTTAGCAACAACAAACAGTAGACAACGTTCCTTAGTACCGGAATGACAAAAAAAGCTCATTTTGAAAAAAATGTTACTTGGTCACTTTTACCCGGAACCCGACGATATGTTCTGCTACAAAATACAAATTCAACGATTTTTAGCCGTTTCCTATCATTTTTTGTGTAGAAGTTTTCAAATTTGTCCAATGTAATGTGCCAAAAAGACGAACTCATCCTTTCATTTGAAATGCTTGATTTTTTGGCAAAAGAAGGACAACAATTTAAACAATGTTCAAGTCAATTAAGAAGAAATCAAAATAAGATAGTATTGCTGACGAACACAAATTAAAATCGCTAAAATAATAATAAATATTTCGGTACTTTAGCCCAAGCGAGTTATCAATAATCCTCGGATGAAAACAGCTAACATCAGATGTTAACAGATTCTGTTAACATCTATCAAGTCCTGCTAATACAAATAACTGTTCACATTTAAAATATAATTTTTTCAAAACCTTAGAAGTCTGTAGGAGACACTATTTAAATTTTGGAAAAATGCAAATATGAATAACCACAAGCACTAATGGGTTAAGCAAATAATATTCTTTTCAACAAGAAACCTCTCGTGCTAATTGTTTTGAGCTCAATCAAGCCATGCAGCCAGGTAGGGATCGTCCTAAACCATTTTGAAAACCGACCTTGACAGAACAATTAAGATTACAGATGTTTGTTCAAGCTAAACCTTCTATTACCTACATCCTCTTTTACTTCACTTCATAAATTAAAAGTGTGAATAAATGGTCGAAAATGTAGGGTTCTTGGGCCTCGGAACTTCCACAACAAGTCAATAGTTGACTAAACTATGGATCGAAACTAAATTTCTATGCAGGAGCTAATCTAGTTCAAAAACTTTACCTAAAAATCCAAACAATACGTGAATAAATGGGTGAAAGGATCACGTTTGCGCATGAGATACTATTGATCCAATTCAACTGAAAATCATCGAAATTGGTCTAGAACTAGAACAAAAAATTATGGCACATAATTGGGTGACATCATGAGATGCAGAATTCCATAACTAGAAAAATTATGGCAAGAAACTATCGCTTATATTATTTTCAATAATGAACGTGGTACCTAATCGACCAGGAACATACACACCACTCCACTCAAAATTAAACGGTTTACTTTTCAAGATTTGTAGATTCTAAAAATTAATTGCAAGTTTTAAGTTGCGAAAATCATACATCGGCCAGGGTTGTGCCTGTAATGTCAGCATCATTTTCGGTCAACCCTAAGACACAAATGTGAAAAGCGATCAATTTTAACGCAGGTGTTAATTATTTTTGGAATAATGCGGATTCGCTCGTGTCATTGTGAGGTTTGGGGATCATTTTCAAGTTCAGAAATTGCGATCAATTGTTATAAGTGAAATTCTACGGATCTGAAACACTTCCCAGTCGATTTTGCATTCACAATTACTGGGGAATGACGCCCCACTTGCAAAAGTCAGTAAAAACTTCGAACCAACCGTGTTTTAGAATGTTTTCGGGATGAGGAAACAGAAAATCTTTCGATTGTTTCTTCATTAGAAATAGACTCAAGTACATCTTTTTCTGCAGCTAGAACCATTAGATTGGACAACCATGAGTCTCCCGTAGCTGATCTAAGTCTGTTTTTGATAAAGTCAACTCGACTTATAGCGCTTTCCACGGAACAACTAAGGTAACGGCACCGGTAGTGGCCACTGCTCCAGTAGTGGCCATTTTAAAGTTTATATTTGAGAAATAAGGATTCCCGGTCTCCTAGTGGCTTCAAACTTGCAGGAGGTACAGCTCATGTCATCTTGTAGTCAGAGGTTGAACTAGGAGTGCGCAGAGCATCATTGGAAATTGTGGTAAACTTCTCAATATGACCGTCCCTAGTTTCCTCGTTTGTTGGGCTGTATCCTAGAGCTTCCACGGGATAGAATCAATTTTGTTCATCTGGTATTGAATTTAATGATATTAAACACGTAAGGAGGGCAAAATGTCAAGTGGCCACTACTGAGACATGCACGTGGCCACTACTGGAAATTTCGTAATTTGATGTGGCCACTACTAGATCAAAATAAAGTTGTGAGAAAAAATTAATAAAAAATAGAAAAAATTGTTCTTTTGATAGT
The DNA here is from genome assembly GCA_031894815.1 of Creontiades dilutus. Taxonomy (NCBI): domain Eukaryota; kingdom Metazoa; phylum Arthropoda; class Insecta; order Hemiptera; family Miridae; genus Creontiades; species Creontiades dilutus. Next base: position 246,128 of record JAVIWC010007544.1, read on the forward strand.
TTTAGGCAATGGATATGTTAGGGAAGAGTCGGGCTATATTCTAAATGAGTCCTGAAGAAAGTCAGTACTACTGTTGGCCCACAATTGTCAAAACTAAAGAAAAAAATTCTTAACTGTGGCCACTACCGGTACCGTTACCTTAGTAATTGCTAAGTGGTTGTATAAACCACTTTCAGGGCAGTTTCACGTTAGTTCATTATTATTTACGTTCTATCTTGTGATGTTATTTATTTTTAAATCTTCACGTTGAACACTGTTTCCATCAATTTTACCCCCCCCCCCCCCCCCCCCCCCAAAAATATTTTTGGAACCCCCCACAAGAATTTCAATGACGCAGTTTCCGTCATACCTCCTCATCTGTGGACACCCCTAGCTAACCCACACCACTGTTCTTCTGAAGATCGGATGTTTCATTCCAATTTTTTGGACATTTTTTTTTCTACAAAAATCAGAATCTGTTCATGCCTCCAGAATCCCTAATAAATTTGTAGTTCCTCGGAGAAGCACAAAACTTGCCCTACTCCAGGCCCCTTATCAGGATCCTAATCTGTTAAACCACCTACCGTCACACCTGCTTGAAGTACCGTTTAATTTTAAAAACGCGATGGCCTTAAAGTATGGATAGCACAAAATTTATAAATCAAAATGTATATGCCAATTTCTTAAACTTAATCAGGTGCGACTCTCTTTCTCTCCCTTCTTTGAATTTCCTGCTTATTTCTCTTATCCTCAAATAAATTAATATGTAAATCCTTTTTGCTGTTACTAGCTAAGTTTCCTGAAAACTGCGAAAATAGAACATAAGATGAAATTTTATGTTTGTATATTTTTAAATAGATGCCCCGGGAAGGTTACCTATTATTTTTAAGAGACTCTTACTTTGTAATAATTCTATTTTCGTTTTATTCCATCAATCTTACCAACCATGTGTCATGTATGGACATTTATTCCACAAATAAACACGTTTTTAAATCTGAATTATAACGGGACGTATTTTCTAGAATGACACACACTCATACAAATATTATAATACTAAACGGTTCCTGGACTTCGCAAATAATCATAAACGTAAAATACCTACAGTTGAAAGTAACAAGGCGGTAAGTTTACCAGCACAGTCACCAACCCCCCCTCATACACCATATGTTCTCTTTTAGGAAAATCATATTACGCTGAAGTTTAACTCTCCACATTCGATATGATCCCTTCTAAAAAAACAATATTACGTTCTAGAAAAAACATAATACATTCCTGGAGTAATACGGTACCAAGATGAATGCTGAAACTGGAATACTGACTCTAGTGATTATGCGACTTTAGTTGATCTTTTTACCAGCTATCCAATGTAAAACGAAGAGCAATCAACATACTAAGCTATAGCACAATTCCAGGAATGCAAGAAAAGGTGTAAAATAGAGTAGATGAAGAATAGTAAAATAATATTTACATCATTGTACTTCTGTCGGTCGTCCAGAACTGCGAAAACTGCGTTGATCACCTGAGTATTGTGATGAACAGTGTTAGCATAAGTGTGTAGCTCATCTTCCCCTAGAGCTGCATAATCTGCCAGCCACTCTTTGATGATTTCTTCAGTCATAGCACATCACAAAGATGCACCTCCCGTCTTTAATGTTGACTTGGGCTTCACCTAGGAAGAAAAGACGACTAAACTCCAAAAGATGATTCAGCAGTTCTAACCATCAGTTTGACATTAAACACTGTATGATTGATTAACCTGACTCGGGGACCTTGCGAAAAAAATTGTAATCATATCCAACGCTTAACCTGAAGGATAGGTGATAGTACTTGCCTACTTGGCTCCGAGTGACTCGCAAGAGAACTGGACGCGCCTTCCTTCAACGAATCGTTGGTAAATATCGAGCCATCACTCCCGCACTGATCACTAATTACGTAAACATTCGGAGGTAAAGGTTGACAAGGTTTTTTTTCACACAATTACACGACTGTGGCAATCAGAGTCACGATAACTTCAATATTCGTTGACCTAGTTTTCATCAGTTATGAAACAAGTACTACGGTGTTTACAAAGGGCTGACGTTCGACAGCATTTGTTCCTAATCATAAAACAACGCAAACAAGACTATCTTGGGAAAACTGAGCTTAAAAAATAAATAAAATGACGTAAAAAAATAAATCAGAAAGTTAATTAAGCAGGATTATTGATAACAAATAAGACAAGTGAATAATAATTGATAAGAATCCTCACAATCGATTGTAAGATTCGATACATTGAAACATAACGAAGGTATGAACGTGCAGGTTACTGAATCATGGATTTTAAGAAACGTATCATGGAACTGCACTCAGTTTACGATTCGAATTCTTTTTATTCCATGGCGTTTTTGGAAGTAGGTAGCTGTGCTGATCTTGCCAGTTCAGAGAAATGGTTGGCAGGTTGTTACAACCTTTGAGTATAAAATTGATACTTACTTTACAATTCAAATCAATGATATTTTTAAAATTCTTTATTTGTATAATCTTTCGACGTTACAATGGGTGGTTCGTTACCAATATATGAGCATACGATGCAGTGACAATACAATACAATGCCATATGAAAAATTAACTAAATACTGTATATTGCAATGCAAATTGGCGGTAGAAGGAGCCATGTAGCAACTGCCTACAGGAGGGTTTTGGCTTGTACAACCGATTGCACAAAAACGTAGACTGTCATCGCTTGTTCGTTGGTGTCCAGATTTAGTAAGGATATGAAGAAGTCCATTGATAGGTATTCTTTGTTAAAATGGGCCTCTGATTCCTAGAACATGGGCACTCACAAAAACAGTGCCTAAGTGAGTCAGGCATATCCAAACCAAAGACATTCAACTTTCAGAGGCATCGAAAGAGACTTTTTTTACCACGGCTGTAAATTGTACATAATCCCAAGTTACTAAATCTGATTTTACATAACAGTCGTTTATTTTGTATACCAGTCTTCAGGTTTAAATATTTAAATAATTATAGGTTTCTCATCGGGAGCAGGTGCTTATATATTTCATTATATGATGAAGTAGAAACTCTTTCTCTGTCATACTCCATACACATGTCAGCAAAATTTTGAAGGAGGGAGCTCTTAGATGCTTTGAATTCTTCAAAGTCCTGGTTATGCCAAATTTAACTTTGCCCTAATTCTTCGAAGAAAGATGCTTTCTAGAAAAACCCAATTATGGGATATATCAGATTTTCGTCTTGACAATCCCAGCGATCAAAGCACAATCTCAGCAGGCAGTCTGGACCCATCAACCCTATTTTCACCCACCAACCTAACGCTCTTGCCATCAGTTCAAATCAATGATATTTTGATAATGTAAAGCATATTTAATAGTTTATTGAAAAACTCGGCGCTGCACGCCTTGCCAGTGGGTGAGCCCCCTGTACCCCTGGATGCTTACTGCTTAGAGACTGCGGCTTAAATTCAAAAAACATGGAACATGCTTTAGCCACGCTTTACTTAATAGTTGAGGGGTTTGCTACTGAAAACAGCTCATTCCATTTATTTCTGAAATCCACTTTATTTTTGTGTGCATATTTTGAAAGTTTAGAGTGTCCTTCATAGAGTGACCAAAAGATATTGCTCAATCAAAAATGCACGACATGATTATCCAAGAAACAGGATGGAACCTATCCTGTATCATCAACGTATCCTGTAAAATCAGGTATCAATTTGATAAGATAACGTTTAAACACAGTAAATACTCTTAAATATTCGCACACATACCCATGCTGCTTGCCCAGAACTCTCCACTTTACAATGAGATGACGCAAAAGCTCCACACACACTACCCTCCCATTAGTCCTGGTTGTTGACCTTAATAATTCCAAGATCCCCAGCGTATTGCCGCCCCACCATCCATTACCTTCCCTCTTTACATACCAGTGTAGGCCTCCGGCCTTTACCTCTGCCCAAAGGAGGAAATCAGTTCGAAAAGGGCGGGACACCAGTAACTCCTCTGACCACCCTTTGCCACCAGAGAGGGACCCTATTCGTGGAAGGGGGCGGATTAACCCCGCTGGATGGGAGACTTGTTCCCACTGACAGGTGGGGGCACCTGAGGCTGCGGAGGAGGGATGCCCTGGGAGTGGGGAGAGTCTACCCACCTGGCCCCTCTCCCAGAGGCATCCACAGCCAGTCGTTTTTACGCTCTAGAAGAAGTTGGACCCTCTCGAGAAGCCCCCAATTGTGAGGCAGTGTTGTTAGTTGAAGGTAGAGTCCTACCAGTGGTTATTTCATCAGCTCGTACAAGCTCCCCCCCCCTAGCTATATGAAGGCAGCTTGACCCCCTCAGTATTACCCTCCCTTGTCCTGGGCAAGTTTGAATTATCTTCCAAAGAAGACGTCGACGTGCTGGAGATCGACCTGGAGTCAGCGCCCGAGCTAGCTCGCCAACATTTGAAAGGTAGAGAAGCTCTTTGTATTTTCCCCCTGCTGTTTAGGTAGGAACATTGTGAATCTAAACCCCATCCGGGTGTGAGACCCTTTCATAGGCTTGTCAAGATCCGCCACCTCATGGCTCTCTTACAGCTTGCTTAGCTCTCAAATTCCAGCCCAGCTCTACACAGCTTGTATATCTTTTGTTGCATTGCTAGCTCTCAGATGGCTCTTCCAGTTCTTATTGTAATATTCAGCTTGGTAGCTCCCAAACAGCTCTCATAGTTCTTGTTCAGCTTCTTACCTCTCAAACAGCTCTTGGTACACAATTCAGCTCTCGAATAGCTCTCGTAGATCTCAAGTCAAGTCAATTAATCGTTCCTAAATTACGACGTTTTGTATAACTTTTTAATTACTATTTTAGCTTGTAAGATTGTTCATTAGTACTACGACAAGTTCAAATTACATACTACCATTATTTTGTACATATTATTTATGTACATATGTTTTCAAGTGATAATAAACCACCATATTATTGACTTGTTTGACTCTCTATCTACCTGTACACCTTGGCAGCTTAGGTTTGGACCGTTTATCATAAATTGTCAGCTTCCCTTCAGGAGTCCTCGACCCCTCAGGTCAGCTACCCCTATAAATTCACTTCATATCTCTCAATAGCTCTTCAAGCTTTTATGGCTCTTACTTCGAGGGCACAATAAAGGGAGGCTTACACCAGTGTATCTTAGGAGTGGGGAAGAAGCATTTTCAACACTCCAGACAGGAGCTAAGATCGTGAAAACAGTTTTTGTCAGTTCTGGTGGTGGGGCCCCCGCTCTTTTCACAATCTTAGCTACTGGTACGTGTGACAGTTCCGTGTTACCCTCCTGCGTGAAATTTTTTGGCTAGTCAGCATGTTCCATGCTACAAACCATTTAATTAATGTAATAATATTTAATAGCAAGAGACCCACCAGTTATAGTAAACTATATCCGTCATAGTTTATATATTATGTCATCCCATTATAAACTAAATTTATCTTATTTTTTTTTTTTAAAGTAAAATGTTGTTGCAAGAGGAAGAGATATATAACTTTGTAATTTTTTCTCGATTTACTTACTTATTCAATAGTCCTTCATTGCATTTTTCACCAACAGAACTTGCGTTCTAAGTCTATTTGACTCCAGAATGTTATGAATGTGGTAGTGAAAACCATCAATTTTATTCGATCCCAAGGGCTTAACCACCGTCAGTTCAAGGCGCTTTTGGATGAAATACCAGCATCGATGGACAAAACAAATTAGGTACTGTGAAGTCAGAAAATGCTGACGTTTTCAACTATCAATGTTATTGTGATGAAACTTGTTATAAATAAAATAGAAACTTATTTGGATTTTTAGAATTTTTCTATTCCAGTTTTTACATTTTAATGAAAAGTAAGTAGGTACTACTTTCAGCATAGATTTGATCTTCAAATAACCTTTTTCATTGTTTATCAACTTTTTTTTGAGTGATCTGCTAAAGAAATACAAAGTCAACGATTTTGAGCCATTTTTGAAATTTGATCAATTTGAGGTGCTCAAAAAGTGACGTCCAACAGACTCTTTAGGAATGTTTGATTTTTTGGCGGAAGAACAAAGTTTTTATCTCAATCCTACAAAGAGTTATCGTCTGAAATTACAAAGAAAAACTGAAACAAATGAGTAGATTTTGATTCTATAACTAGTAGGATTACGATAGAGGGAGTTGAGTAAAAAAACTGTTGATTTATAGAAAAGTATTTAAATTCTGATTGATATTAAAATTAAACCAATGAAATGAACATATTACATTACACGGAGTGAAATACTTATGAACTCAACCTTTTTCATTACCAGTAAGATCATGGGTTACATTTTGACAGTATGATGGTAATTAAGGAAGATAACAAAAAATCAAAAGGTGTTTCACAAATGCGGATAATTCTATTTTTAATTTAAAGGAACGAAGAATTATTAGTACATACGCCAGAGGGCAGAAATCCAAGTGGGACAGTGGAATAGGGAAGAACGATTTGAACCTAACTGACACTGAGTGAAACATTTTTCGCCGAACCTACGTGTGTTTTTTTTTACAAATTTCTTCAGACAGTGTGAGGTGACGGAATGGTATAGTTGCCCCTTCCATTGAGCTGAATGCGGTAATGCCGGATGGAGACGGACTCAAGATTTGGGAAGGGCCAACTAACCATATCCACCACACTCCCAGGGCTAGAGGATCTGAGCAGGAACGTGGGGACATCAACTCAAGCGCTACAGGACAAGATCAAAAAGGACACCATGAGGACACATTTTTGGGGATGGCCTAGCTCATCGTTCAACTCTCGAAAAGAGTTTGACATCTTCCAAAGGGCAGAGTTAAGGTCAAGTTCCAACAATCTTCCTGGAGATACGCAAGAAATTATACCATTCTATCACCTCATGTGTTAGCTCCAGCGAGGTTACAACCAATGGCCCTTTAAATGTTAACAGTCCTGTCCCCCTAGGCTTAATGCCCTTAATTATGACCAATTTATTAACTGTCTTACCCTGCCCTACTTATTGCGAGGGCCCCGTGAATTCCTCCATTCAAGGCCCCCCCCGGCTTTTCTCAGAGCCCAGGGAGTGTTATGGATATGGTTAGTCAACCCTTCCCGATTCTCGAAACCGTCACCTTGGGAGATAAATCAGACGCCTCCAAGCACAGCGTGCATTACCGCATTCAGCTCAATGGAAGGGGCAGCTATACCATTCCACTACCTCACAACAGACATTACATTAGGTCAATCGGAATGTGTACACAGAACTCCGATCTGATCTTGTCATCCATCTGATTTCAAACTCAGTTAAAGATCAACATGACGGAATTAGCAACCTCAAAATTAAAATGAGGGAGAAAGAACAATCAAAGTGGTGAACTAAACCAATTGAGTTATTCAGTAAAATAGGATAGGATGAAGAAACTAAGCAACTATAAATTAGAAAAATACATTCAACAGAACTTGAAACAGATGTCCTCATTCACTTGGCTTTATTGAATCTCTTTGGCTCTCTTGCACTAAAACATTTATACATGGAGCGTAAAATGATCAAAATAAAGTGTGTAGTGTAAACAGGAGGTACAATAGTAATCAGTAACAACAACAGCATTTTACTACGTTCAGAAAATAATCTCGCAGGACGTTTTTACAAATGTTCTTTCCTTCAAGGAAGAAATTCTTGATTCCTGCACAAGTATCAGGTACCTACGAGTGTCAAATCAATAGAAGTAAAGTACAGCAACGGGACAGGATTGTTTAGTTTACAATTGAGGTGTGATTGATTTTGTACATACCAGAACTTGGAGACAATATTAGATACAGGCAAAAGAACATGAAGTAGTGAAACAATTTTGTTTGTATATGGGAACGTTGTAATAACAAGTACTTATGAGTGTACCACAGAATGATGGAGGAGACATCAGTCGTGCCCGGACGATGCAATTCAGGGCTGTCAGCAGCCGTCTGCTTTACTTCCTGCAAGCAATATGGACAGTAAGAGGCGAGTAGTTTCAAAACTAACTATAAATTAACCTTTTAGCGCCGGGGTCCACAATTATGCGGAGCTACCCAGGTGAACGTCACTGCTGGGGTCCGCATTTAGACAGACCGACCTTGAATCACCTCCCTGCCGGGCTCCACATATATACAGTTTGGTTTTCGTTTTGCTATGACGTCACTCCTTCCCTATTTCCTCCCTTTATTTTTGGCTTTTTGGACTCGGAGCGGTAGTTAGAAGACTTTGAACTGTGTTTACAATGAACGTTCGGCATTACTGGGCGGGGGGAGGTGGGGTTTTACCCTTCTCCTCCAAGAAGCTCCTGTACCGCTTGCGCTTTCATACGAGTCTGCCTTCTATTATTCTACCTGCATTATTTTCTTTGAAAAGTCTCGAAGAAATCGCCGTGCTTTCAAGGACAACGAAATTATTGAACTAGCAACAGATCCTAACAGTGAAATAGTGTTCAGTAATTTTTCTGACGAGGAAGAAGGCATAGGATTTTTTCAAGATTTTGCATCTAATTTTGATATATTGGTGAGTGACTTGAACAATCCATCAACTTCCCCTTCCCAACCCTCAACACAACCTGTATATAATTTTGTTCCCGAATTTGAAAATTTTTTTGACGACGATATTGCCATTGTGCCAGATCACACCAATCGCACCGCAAATTCATACTTGCCCACTGGTTTTCGAAAATTTCAAAATGGAAACCTAAAACCATAAAGCTCCATTTATTTAATGAAGCGAATCAGGCTATAAAGACACTGTCGAAGAAGCCCCTTTTCCATGTCAGAAAATGTTTCAATCTTTTTTTTCTGAATAACTCGTCATGTGTATTTGTGAACAAACGAATCGATTTGTTATCTTTGTTCGCAGTAACCCGACTTATAAACAATTCCATAAAATTGGAAGAAAGTTACAGTTGACGAAATGTATTTATTTTTGTCAGTATGCATGCTTTTGTCACAAAATAAGCGGTTCCCTCTCACATATAACTGGTCAAAAACTATTTAGAAAAACGGTTGAATATAGAAAAATGAGAAATATTTTTATGTGACTGAATACTATTAGATGTAAAAAACATTATCTCAAAATCTGGTGAAATTTGAACGCATTTTGAACCTGTTATGCATCTTAGAAGGTAGGCGGTATGGAATAGTGCAAAAACACAAAATAAGTCAGGACAGAGGAGATGTCTGGGTCAGAGAAGGACATTTAAACTCAGGCCAGGGGAACCGACCGGGCATTTAAATTCAGGCGCAAAAGGGTTAAAAAAATAACACTACTTACTTGGGTTTTTTGGATGAACGAGAATCGTCATCATCACGGTGCCTTTTCTTGTCATTGGATGAGCTGTGCTTGTTTTTATCTTTATCGTGGTGAGAAGATTTGTGGCTACTACTAGAGCTATGTTTCTTGTCCTTTTCCTTATTGGACGATGAATGTGACGACGATTTCCCACTGCTGCTGCTTTTGTGTTTAGAAGATGAAGAACTCTTTTCACGCTCTCTATCCTTATCCTTGCTGCTCTTTGAAGGACTGTAAAACAGAAAAAACAAAGTTTTAGGCATTAGGTTCGTTGCAACAACCATGCTGTAACTAGACATCAACTGGGGCACGAGCAGTAATGATGCTGTTCCAACAAGTCAGGCCATCATACAAATATCATCAACATATATTCTTAGGAGACATTGCAACAGTTAACTGCTGTAGGATGGAAACGGACTGCATGGGTTGGTCTCCGTTCCTTGGTGATTGGATGTTGGCTGGCACAAGCTTCCAACAAACGTTTGTTCGGCATTAATGGTTCTGAACAGTAATCTAGAAGGCTGTGAACTGTTGTTGAAAGCCGTTCGATGTGCCATCGTTGTTGGAACAAACCTATAGTTGTAGACATCACAAGTTGAAAGTAGCGAGTAAGTTTAATATTTAATGGTTTTGGAATCAGAACTCATGTAGGTAAAGAGAGGTGAAGGGCAAAGTGAAAGAAGAAATGTACAAGCTTGTGACAAAAACAAACACACTCAAATGGCCGAATTCAGTTTTGGATCCAACTGAGGTCCCCACTAGAGAGCTACACACCACCTTTGCCGAATTGAATCAGTGAAATGCTTGTCTGTACTCATCATAACTGCAGTTGGTGAAGAATATTCCCAATCCCAGGATCAACAAACAAAAATGTCTGCTGATCGATCTGGTCAATAAACCCAATAGATTATAGAGCACCCATGCAGGTATAGAATTTAATATTGTCATTTATCTCCCTCAAAAAACTATTATTCGGCAGTAATTTCCAGGTACTCATCCGAGTACAAGGTGTGGGAATGTGGTGCAAACAATCACTATGGATGTTTTCTCCTAATTTTCTACTGTAACGATAGAAACAAGCATACGAGGTGTGGCTATCAAATAAAGGAGAGGCTCGCCGGAGCACACTCCGAGGCACAACTAGCGCTGTGACTTTTTTGTGAACTACGCTTCCAGCATAGCCTTCCACTTATTTTCAAATTAACAAACATATGGTCGAGAGCCGTGATAGAAGTTTCAATTTATTCAACTAATTATCCCCATCATAATTCCGCAGGTAGGTAGGTGTAAAATATTGGTGGGATACGGGGAAAGTTAGGTCTGTGCGTGTAGTCTCGCTATTTAATAGCCACACCTCGTATGACGAAGAAACACTCTTTGGTCATAGAAAGAAAGCTGAAATGTACAGTGCATCCAATGTTCTTCACACAGACTGAGGATAAATTTTGTATTTCTACTGCAGATGAACACCAGGTTTAGTTTTCCCCTTGAATTAATTGTAGAAAGTTAGTTTCACAGTAATCACATGAAAAGAAAAAAAACAAGATTATCACTAGAAAAAAATAAATGAAAAAATTGAAATCACAGCACAACCCTCATGCAAATACGATCTTCACACGAAAAGTGCAGTACATAAATAAAATACGGGAGTCAATTAATGAGATGCAATTGGTAGAGGGGGACTAAAAATAAAATCTATGACCTTTGAGCAAAATTGTGAATTTTTCTTCTTTTTTTTAATAACTTTTTTCTAAAAACGTGCACACATTTCAGGCATAATTCAGAATAAGTGTTACCCATGTATTTAAACTAAATTATTTTATAGATGAGGCGATTATAAATACTGGTGTGAATTTATGCGAACATAAAATTTGAACATTTAGTGTTGAGTTTTGAAATTTTTAACGGGTGAACTATTTTGGAAGAGTTAAATTTGGATAATAAATAGGTTTTTGAACATGATGGTGATCTAAGTATTTCCCTGAAGGGGTGAAGAAAGGGACTGAGGAGAAAGCCCAAAATAATTTCAGGCGTCAGCTACAACACAATTCGATTGAGGAGGGAGTGATAGAATCATGAGAAAGGATCTGAATGGATCCCCTTGGGCTGGTCTGGGCTTATTTATACGGGTGTTCTGACCCCCATGTGGGATTTCCCATCCCTCCTACCATGACCAGGGAAAAACCCATAATCCTTGGGTCTTGGGTGGTCCTCCGTTGGTTTATTGTTAACCACATGTTGTAACAACTGTTGTGGCATCTCCTAACAATACCTATTTCTTTTTTTTTTGTTCGTGAGAAAGTTATTAATGGTTTTTTTTTAATAGACCACTGAGGATTTGGTGGGCCTATTGTGGCTGGCCCATGGCAAATGCTGCACGACCTGGGCACCCTGCGAAACCAAGCACTGTATGCCCACTGTACAGCACTAGCACCCATCACCAGGAGCACTAACTGCTTGGTAATTACTGGGTAGGCATTGACATCCCAATTTGTTGTGACGACCTAATGTCGTCGACCCCAGCCAATTCTGGAAGGTCCACACTTCCCCAGCACGTTTTTGCAAATGAGAGGAGAGCCTTAACCTCTCCCGTTTTAATAACTCGAGGATCAACGGAAGTCTGCCCCCAGGTTAGAAAACGCTGTTTTGCCAGCACAGCGCAGTGGCAGATCACATGAAACGCAGTCTCATCCTCTGCCCAACAGAACTAGCAGCGGGTGGTGTCAGATTTGCCCATTTTATGGAGATGGTGTAAGTGGACAGTGCCCTGTTAAGAGCCTTGTTACTAAAGGTATTTCCTTTCTTCCAAGGCTAAGCAGCTTGTTAGCTCTCTTCCTGGAGAAATCAATAAATTGCTTTGCCTGCCTCTGCCCTCTAACACGGAGCCAGCAGGCAGTACTCTTCTTGCTCATCCCCTTACCCATTTGGAATGCTCCCCCCAAAGAAAGCTCTTCATAGTGCCCAGGGAGGAAGTTGAATAAGACCTAAAGCTTCGATGACGTCACTACTGCACTTCACAAGATACGCAAAGTGTACGATTCATAAGTTGGTTGAGGCAACGTCTCAAATAACAAAGATGAGAAACGCTCCAACTCAATACACCACAATGGTTCAGAATCGTCAAAAAGCGCTTAAAACCCAATTTTTAAAATGTACTTCTCCCACTTTGTCAGACTCAAATATGTGTTTACAACTTCCCAAGGATGTCATCGCTTGAGTTTCACCCCCCCCCCCCCCCCCCAAATGTTTGTATTCCACCAATAACCGCTGTAATAACGAAAGTGGTGAAAATTGAAAAACAAAATACTCATCAGTTACACTGCTACTTTTTTCTTGGATGGAAAAATGTTTTGTACTGTCATTCTAGCCGCATGTACAGTAAAGGTTCCCAATTTTAGGTTTCTAGTTCAACAACTCGTGGATATATTAATATTCAATTGATTTAAATTTATTTTTTTAAATTGATTTATACGAATTGAATATATTGATATTAGAGACGTTTTGGTGCGGTTCACGCGACGATGTTGACGATACTGTCTGGAGAAAAATGCAGACTGCGCATGCGTGACGTCCCGTCTGTCATGACGAACCGTCTAAAATCGGAATCCCGCGGTTCTCCTATACGTCTTTCCTTGACGAGTTGGCAGTAACATAACCTTCCACATTTATAACCCATTTTACCTATTTCTCATATTCCGTTTTTGGCATTGTACAAGTTTTTTTGCACACAGTAGCAATAACGAACGTCCGTGTTGTTTGTCAACTATCCACAAAATACAACTTCAACTCAATAACACAAACTTCAATCCACAATAACGACAGTATACGACTTCCAATGAATGTTGACGTCACGTTAAACGTGACTTCAACAGCCGGTAGCCTTGATGCTATTCGTCATGGAAATGTTAGCATCCAACTGCTCGCCTCAACTTGGCGACCACGGTTTCCTCGTCGTCGTCCACCAAAAAGTCTCTATTTAAGTGGTTTTTGACGACTTTGAGCTGCCACAAGTCAGGACCTGACGCGTTGTCCAATACAAAGCTTGTAGCAGTTCCTGGACCTGCTACGTGAACGCTTACCAATATTTGATCAGCCCCGCCTCCGCAGGCGCTCCCCCAAGAGGTGCAGTAGTTGAAGCCGTCTCATAACTGGTAAGTCCCCTTTCCATTATTTGCGGTTCCTTAATACAACCCAAATTCTCTCTTGATTTCATATCGGACCTATATCAGATTCAATAAATCTATATGAACTCCAACCCGATTTGTTATTCATTAGAAATACCCAATTTACCATTAATTTATATTTTCAAGTTTAAATTATTGAAATAGTAAATTAGGTTTTTGCGGTAGAAATAAGTGTTAATTATCATAGATAATTCCAACAATATTTCAAGCTTTCATTACGTTTTAAATTTTGAACAACGAAGCTTCATACTATTTTCAACCCATTTCCTCTCTGTTTCGTCACTCAATGAGTCAGCCTGAAGCCTTTTTTCTTTCAGTGCACAAATGCTGCTGCACCAAGAGTTGATTTTGACAGCATCATATTATGATCTTGATGATGTGTTGATTTCAAACGGGAAACAACTTTTTTCATCATATTCTTTCCCCCATATTCATCATATGTGAACGTGAAAAGTGGCCCAAATTGATGAAATACTACTATTGATTCAGTTCAAGCTATTATCTACCGAGAACCTGAGAATTGACAGATTACTGCTGGCATTTTTGCTGCATGGCTTTTCCTCAGAAAGTACCTATCAGATCCACGGTGCATACCAACGTTACAGTGTTCTGTGCTCTTAACTTCCCTGGTTCAGTAACTAGAAGCATTTCTTCATTCTATTTCTATCAAAAGCAACCAAAAATACCCTTTTATTCTGGAAGTTTTTGAGATACTGATGGTTTTATTTCGGTATAAACCGACCGATAAGCCCAATTACAAATTGAATCAATAAAAACAACACTTGAATAAGAATAAGAAACACAAAACGAACAACTACGGTAACACTTGTGGCACATCACAAACCAATGACGATTTTTTAGCCAAATTTCGTAAATTTCTGAAGAGCAGTTTTGGAAAAACGCTCCCAACAACGGAGGGTCGGATTCTTTTCTTTGATTTTTGATATCAACATATCTTGAAACGTAATCCAACAAATTTTCATGATGGGGGAAGAAAAATTTTTTTGCATTGGTCGATGTCAAAGGCTTGTCATTATCCTAAATGATCAATCAAAAAACACAAAAGAATCCACTTTTAAAACTCACGCAAGGCATAGATGTACAAAATCCTTCGTCGATAAAGTTGTTCAATTTTTAAAACAAACTACCAAATAAATAACAACCCAAAAATGTCAAACGCTTTTACAATTGAGAACCTGTGTTTCTTTGACGATGACGCGTCTTTCTTTTTACTGGAATGGCTGGAGTGATGAGATGAACCATGTTTTTTAACTTTGTCGTCGGACCTACGTCCAGAGCAGCACAAAATGAAAAGAACAGACAATCCTATCAACAATGATTTCGAGGAGAATATAAACTATTGACGATTGAAATAAGAGAGACACAACACAAGCGCACACAGATGTGTTAGTGAGGTAAACATTTCAATGGTTTTCATCAACAATTTGAATGATGGGAACCAGAATGTTGATTTGGAACTTATAGTAATTTCGAATATTTGTGCCTAGGTTAGTTTGCGATTTTAAGGAAATGCAGTTTTTTTAAAATTATTATTATGGCTTCTGGGAGGATATTCGATTCTACAACACAACTCTGCATGGTATTCAAAGTTTTTGTAAACTAATAGGCAATTTGTATGCATTTTTCTCGATGAGATTAAATCCGTTGGAATTTTGTGTCCATCACGTCTTTTAGTAAGTTTTTCTGCAAATCTACATACTACATCTATGTTTAAAATTGGTCCCCACCCACTGAAATTTAGGGAAATTTCTCGAGAACCACCCATCTGACATCCGCTAATTACAATCATCGCGGGTATTTTGAGTTCAAGGGTTACGCCTTTTAGTATTTCACGAGTACTGGCCATCGCAACGGTTTGAATCTTCCTGATCTTTCATGTTATGTTTGTGGAAGTTTTGTGGCGTCAAAACGTTGACTATGCATTTGTGACAAATGCGTACTTCCCATACTGTGAGACTCGGGCATCAAGACAGAACCTGAGTTATCAACCAAGAGTGTCATATTTGTGTTGAAGCTTTCGTTTGTAGACTACTGGTAAGAGAAAGTCAATGCCTTTTTCGTGATACCAACTTTATAAACGATGGTTAATTTTGAATGTTGTAAGCTGCTTTTCTGCTAAAAATAACAGCGCTATTGTCTATCCAGCAATCAGGACAGTTCCTCATAGAGATGACCAGCTAGTTCCCATTCCTACATCCTTCCTGACTTATCTAAACACAGCAGTGAAGTGTTTTCTGCCTTTTTTGAGGATTTCGCCTGACGCCGATCCCTTGTCAAAGCTTCACTCAAGGAGAACTCAATGACTTGGTGAGAAATAGGCTGGATACACTGCAGCTTTCCAAGTTTGATAGGATTCTTAGAGGGTTTAGTACAAACCATCAGAGTAGCAGTTCTTCGTAGACTCATCCAAATAATTTTGAGTAAATGGAATACACATGGTAAAGTTGTTTTATTTTTCGAGGATCAATGGAATTCTGTCCCCAGGCTAGAAAACGATGTATTGCCAGCACAGGGCAGTGGCAGATCACATCCCAGGCAGTCTCATTCTCTCCCTAACAGAACCGGCAAAGGGTGGTGACGGATTTGCGCATTTTGTGGAGATGGTATCTAAGTGGACAGTGCCCCGTTTACTTTCTTCTTCCTACGTAGCTCGTTAGCTCTCATCTGGAGAAATCAATATCTCCTGCTTTGCCTGCCTCTGCCCTCTAACATGGAGCCAGCAGACAATACTCTTCTTACTCTCCTATTTGGAATGCTCCCCCAAAGAAAGCTTTCCACAGTGCTCAGGAAGGGTTCTGGACCCACTGGAAGAGAAGCAGCACCCTTCTTAGCTAGGGTGTCAGCTTTTTCGTTCCCCTCAACACCTTGGTGCCCAGGGCACCACACCAATGTAACCTTATTGTTACTGGTAAGGGTCTTGAGGTTAGCCAAGCACTCCCGCACCAGCCTCGAGGAAATGTAAAAGAGGCCAGTGCCTTAAGGGCTGCTTGACTATCATCTCTTTGTTTTGAAAATTAGTTTGGGGGCCGTATACCTCATGACTGCCTGAGGAATGGGGTGAGTCATGATAAGCGGTAGACATTTGTCAGGAATGCGACCATTCTAGGCGTAAGGTGCTTTGGACAGGAGACAGCTCAGCCTGTCTGCAGGCAAAGGCAAAACACCACTGACCTGCCCTCCGCCAGAGGTTGGTTCGGTGGCAGTGAACTCGCAGGGAAGTAAATAGCAGTCCCCCATCCCCCTCAAGTTGTGAGTTGTTCTGCCCTTGGGCAGAAGACGAAAGTTAGTTAACCCTGGTGCCTCTCAAAAAGCAACTCAAATAAGTTCCCTTGTTCTGAAAACTAGTGTCTAGCCGTGACATCTTCTACATTCAAAGTCATCTTAAAACAGTGATTTGAGGAAAAACTAGACGTGATGGGGAAAACCTGCAGAAATATTTGGGATCATAGAAAAAAACTCTCCCAGAACCACCTATTTCTTTTCATTCATAACAATAATAGTTATGTTTTGCAGAGTTGTGCAATGTACCATTTTACTCGTGGATTAGAAAATAACCAAGTTATTCAGTACTGGATAAATCTCAAAAATAATAATAATTTCTCAACGAAGTTGATTTTAAATCAGTTGATATGAGCCACAGAGTTGAGAAAGGCCTGTGATGGTCACATTAGAAAATTAAACTATACAATATTACGAGTGATTTAAGCTTTTCCAAACTGAAATTCAGATTTTGGTCCTACAATAGATGTAAGTACTCTGTAATAACACAGCCCCACAAAAAAAGATAAAAAACAACTCACAATGCTTAGGTACTTAATATTTCGGGATCGCTAAATCCGAATTTGAGGTCTGTATAGCTTCATCGGGTCAGGGTTGAGCCATAACCTCAACAAATGGGCTAAAAGCACCGTGCAATGTGACATTTTTTGAGGTAACGACGTAACCCAAACCCGATGGAGCTATATAGATCTTAAATTTGGATTTAGCAACCCCAAAACACGAAGTAAGCATAGTGAAACCTCCAAGTCAGGAATTTGGAGAGGATGCTAACGCCCAAGCAGACCAATGTAACGCAGCTCTCAAATCTGTGTTTTCGGGTCTTTTTTGAACTTCAAGCCTGAAACTATATCCAATAGAGCTTCGTGGACTTCAAATTCAGATTCAGCTATCTCAAAAACATTCAGCAAGAATATGAAGACACCCAGGACAGGGCCTTTTTTATGGAGCTGTGTACACTAAATATAGGTTAAGTACATTAAGTAGTTACAGTCAAAAAATTATAATGTAAAACAGAAGAATATTTAAATAAAATTTTTACCTGCTGTGAGACGATTTATGGTTGGAGCTGCTCTTGTGTTTTTTATCATCTTTGTGCCTGAAAGTTTGAGAAACCGTTAGAATGAACTTATGGCTACACTACGATTAATAAAATGGAATTTGTAAAAGTGTATTGCATAATACCTAAGACATCATGGAAACATTAGTACGAGTATTTTTGCCATTTTTATATTACTCTGGAATCCACTGATTTACTACAATAATCCCCTTAATGTGTAGAGTAAAGTTACAATGAACAGGCACTCAAAAATCATGTATCAAACATTTAGGGAATAATATTGTTACGAGGACAAAGTTGAGATATCGATAAACTCCAGTAGTGAATTACAGCACTGCGCATCAGGAAAACAATTTTCAAATGTGTGGGCATTTTTAACTCTGTGGTAATCGAACTAGTACTGGTGGAGAATGAAGACGGCACCCCAAGACTGGTTGCAGACCTGAAAATCCACAGGTTTGTGGGATGTAGAAAGGGTGTCGTTTTTTGGATTAACGTACTTAACGCTGACGCCTCCTCCTCGTCATTTTTCTATGTTTGTTGTATTGGCTTTATGTGCTTTACCAATCATTGATATTGTTCGAATCCCCTTTCGCCTTCCCAACCAATAGGATTGTATCTCCTTTCACTCAGAAACCACATGATTGGATGGTCCCCCACACCCCTTGACCAATGGAACTGAAGCTCCCTTTCATCTGTCACTATACACTTACTGTTTTCTCCAAAGTACATTCAGTTATTGTTTAATTACTGATGATGACTTAACCGTCGAAATCGATTTAACGATCATAATTCTTCAATTTTGTGGAAATACACCATATTTTTTTTCTAAAAACGCTGTTTCTCTTGTGGAGCAGTTCTTGGAACTGGTGTACCACGACCCCCCCCCCCCCCCCTGTCCTAAAATCGTCCAAATGGGAGTAAACAAAAGAACATTTTTTTTAATCTTCTTGTTTTCCTCCAAAATTTTGGGTAGAATCCGAATTAGCAATAAAAAATTGGTGTTCCCATTTAAAATAATAAGTTTATTATTCAATGATTCATGATTTAGATTTCTACTAAGCTTTGGAATGTGCGTGTTTCACATGTGATAGGGTGATTATTGAATTTCAGGAGGCACACAAAAATGAACAACTGATCAATCCAAATAGGTATTTTGGTTGAGAACCGATTTAAGTGCTCTATGCATATCTCCTGAAATTCAATAATCGCTCTATAACCTGTGAAACACGAAAACTCCAAAGCTTATTAGAAATTCAAATAATGAATCATTGAATAATAAACCCCAGAGAAAGAATTTGCAGCGTTTTTTCAAGAGCGATAACAATGGACAAATATTCTACTTGAAAATTTTAAATTTCGTAAGACGGAACATGCATATCATAATGCTTCAACTCGAGTATTGGCTGTAAACCCTTTTAGGAGTTCACTCCAGTATCCACATTCACTACATCACTAGGTTACTGAAAAAAAAAACCGCTGTTGTTTTTGTTTTGATTGCAGTAACCTAGTGATGTAGCGAATGTGGATGCAAATGTTGGCATCTTGAGATCATGTCATACATCGGGAATGGTTTGAGCTACGGACCTGGGGAGGGGCTCATTCGTTTCCTCATGGAAAGTTCTTGAAAAAAAGGCCAAATTAAGGCCGCCTTGACTTTTTTGAGGTTTTTAGGGATTTTACAAAACTTTGACAACCCTTAAAGGGCACTTTAAACTAAGTGAGAGAGCTGGCTAAAGAATCGGGGCGTTGGCGGACCAACATGGATTTTTCCTGAAAATTTCAGATGTTTTTGTTCCAGCCGTTTGGGAGAAATCGTGCGTACGGCGGACGGACGAAAAAATGTTTATTGCAGGCTTGGATTCTACACCCTTTGAAACGTAAATCATGACATTTTCACGGTTAGAATTTCTTTTTTCAAGAGCGATTACAATGGTTTATTATTGAATAATAAACCAATAAGAAAGTTAGGATCACTTGCACATGGTTGCGCAAAAAATGATGATACAACAATAAAAATCTGTTTACTTCCATTTGGACGATTTTGGAAGGGTAGGGGGGGGGGGGGGGGGCTCGTGGGACACCCTGCATAACCCAAATCGCTGTTTTTCAAATGTGCATTAATTATCAAATCAATAAATTATGGTAAGTGTTTCCACAATTTCGTCGCGAGTGATTTAGTGCACTTCGTTTAGTGCTCTAGGCTTCAACAGAAGAAATATCTTCCGATGATATACACAATCCCTTACCGGCCTTTGTCTTTGTCGTGTTTGCTTTTCTTGGGACTCTCCTTGTACCCTCCGCCTCTTCCTTTTCTCTTGCTGCCGCTGATGCTCTCTTCCGTGTATTCTGAACGCTCTCGGTCTTCTTCAGCCGCTTCCCGTTCCAAATCGGACCAGTCTTTTCCCGATTCGTCCGAACTGCCCAACTCTTCTACAAAACCAAACGATACAATGACGGTTAATCAACAGTTTAAAGCTATGTAGACCAGTAATATTTATTAGAGGCACACAGTTTTAACTCGAGTTTTAATCACCCTACAGTGGAATAGTTGAAAAATAATAATTTCATTAGTAAATTATGCTTCCACTGAATGTGAAGATCCTGGGAAGGACCTTGGAAGAATATTGAAGATGGGTTATGATCGCTGGCCCAGACTTTGTTTGAACGAACTGATTAAGCACCATGTCTCAGGCAACAGTTTTCTTGAGTACAACTGGGTCTCCATGTTGGACTCCATCTTTACGGGGCTTGGAGTGATTTTGGACTGGGAGGCTCTCGACTCTTAGCATTTTCAAGTGTACTAGTGACAATATAGTCTTCAGGTACAGCAACCATTGCCTGAGCCGAGATATCCAGAGAGTGCTGAACTCCTAGTTTAGCTCCTTGTACCGAACAGTGGTGGACTTTGGTGGCAGCCAGAGATATTTGGGACTTGGTGGTAACATCCACAGAGAGCGAGTAATCGCTCAGCTACGATTGGCACCTGAATCATCCACACTCTGTGACACAGTCTATTTCTATTTCTACCACAAGCGCTTTGGATATATCTGGAAATGCAATGAGCTTTGCTCAATATGTAATAGAGCTGAGCCTGAATCTCTCTCCCACTTTCTAATTCCCTGCCCACAATACTATCCTCACAGTGTTCACTATCTGTGGAATTATATACATTTGCCACTCCCGAGCTCCACGGCGTCAGATGGTATTGAGCTGAGCTCCCTTCTGGACGTGGGCTCTGATAGAGGCAAGATCTATCAATTTACCATCCACTCGCTGTGGTTCAGCCCATAAATGAGGAGCTTACTTTCAAACGGGCACATATCCATTCCGACAAAATGTTCAGGAAGTGAAAAAAACGATTTGCAGATTAGTGGAGATGTTTTTCTGCAGTTTCTCATCGGAGTAATGTGTGAGAAGGCACAGATGAAGATGCCTCAGAATATGAATCAATTTTCACCAAAATACGAGGCTGTATATCCATTTTCACTTTGGAAATGTGCCCTTTTGATCAAAACTCATGGATTTGTGCCTTTTTGAAAAAAAAAAAAAAAAATCATTCTCCATTTTGTAGGTTTTATTGAAAACTTTACCTGACTCCATATTTCCATTTGTCATGCCTGCCATCTATCGAGTCACGTGTAAATATTCAACGTCAAGACGAAGGCGCAATGCTTCTTTTTGGATATGTGCCTTTTTGAAAACCCACGACTTATCGCCTGATGAAATTCAGAGGATGTGTGCCATTTCGATTGCAAGGCACTGAAAAAAATGTAGGGGACGGATTTGTTACCTTTTGATGCAAACACATAACTTTAGCCCCGGAATTGACGTGGATGAGTTCCGTTTTGTTCGGAAATGATAGGGGGATCTGATTCAACTCATATTCAGAGATAGAAAATTGAGAAAAAAAACGTATTCTCCCAGATTTGGATATGTGCCTTTTTGAAAGTAAGCTCCTCAAATGTAATACATTTTATCATAATAACGTAAATTCTAGTAATTGCTTTCTACAAGACAAGTTGAACCATACCTTCAGAACCACTGTCTTCAGAGGCCTCAGAATATTCGGAATCCTCGTCACTTTCTTCTTCCGAGCCGCTGATGTCCGTTGGCTAAGAAACAACAAAACGAAATTTCATTTTAAAATTGTTCCTTCTTCTTGGTGTTTGAAAAGTTTCTTCGTTGTGTTAAAACATAGAGTTCTCGTAATCAAGTTTTCATTGATGGTCATTCGTCAAGTGGGTGGTTATACAAAAATTTCTTTCAGTTTTGGATTTTATTTGCACTTTTGTTTTTAAATTTCAGTTTTAAATGTAAGGTTGTAGCTACGCGTTGCCATGAATTATGTTAGCATTCGAGTAACTATACAAATTGCAGATACTTCCAGGAGGTCAAGGTCAAGGAATGTAATATTGATTGTCGTTAGGCAACTCTGCAAGAAGAGACCTTGAAAATGATGCCATGAAAAATTTAAATTGTGCAATAGATTTTATGAATTGGTGATTAATTATAATGTTTACGAATGTTTAATGCAAGGATGCAATCATTCTCTATCTTTGCACAATTGGTGCACAATTTCACACGAAAGTTTTGATACAATAACTCTGCTTAGAATTGAAACAAAAAAATCCATTTTTTAATTTGAAAAATCAAGCTTGTGTAAAAGAATGGTTTGTTAAACAGGCTTCTAGCTCGTACGAGCCCAAAAATTAGTCAAATTATAAAACTGAAGAAATCTCCTTTTACAAAGGAAAAACTCGTTACTAACAATGTAAAGGAGATGTTTTGATAGCGAAATATAACTCATAGAAAGTGCATTAATATACTTGATAAGGTTAATTAACTACGAACTGGGACACCAAAAACGCTGCGAATTCTTTCACTGGGGTTTATTATTCAATTGGCTATCGTTCATGATTTGAATCTACTAAGCTTTGGAGTGTGCGTGTTTCACAGGTGATAGAGTGATTATTGAATTTCAGGAGGCACACAAATATGATCAACTGAACAATCCAAATAGGTATTTTGGTTGAGAACAGATTTACATGCCCTATGCATATCTCCTGAAATTCAATAATCGCTCTATCACCTGTGAAACACGCACACTCCAAAGCTTAGTAGAAATTCAAATCATGAACGCAAGCCAATTGAATAATAAACCCCAGTGAAAGAATATGCAGCGTTTTCCTGGAAATTTCAGATTTTCTGATTTTTCCTGAAAATTATCAGAATGCTTCAACCCGTGTATCGGCTACAAAGCCTTTTAGGAGTTCACTCCAGTATCCACATTACTACATCACTACGTCACTAGGTTACTGATATCAACACAAAAACAATAATAAACCAAAATAACGCAAATGTTGGCACCATAAATCGGGCCATAGATCGGGAATGGTTTGACCTACGGGCCTGGGGAGGGGCTCATTCGATTCCTCGTGGAGTGTTCTTCAAAAAGAGTACAACATTTAGGCCGCCTTGATTTTTTTTGAGGTTTTTAGGGATTTTACAAAACTTTGACAACCCTTAAACGGCACTTTAAATTAAGTGAGAGAGCTGGCTGAAGAATTGGGGCGTTGTCGGACCAACATGGATTTTTCCTGAAATTTTCAGCTTTTTTGCTTCAGCCGTTTGGGAGAAATCGTGCGTACTGCGGACGGACGGAAAAATTTTTATTGCAGATTTGGATTCTACACCCTTTGAAAAGTAAACCATGAAATTTTCAGGGGGGGTTAGAATTTTTTGTTTCAAGAGCGATTACAATGGTTCACAATCGAATAATAAACCAAAACGTTAGCACAAAACTATCCTGAAAAATGTGCTAACCGAAACAACGAATTGTAAAGGAGGAGGATCTACAATCTGTTTTTGTGACATAAAATTCATAATTAACAATTTCTTTCGAACAAAATGCTCAACTTTGTTTTGATTATGAAATTTAACGATTGGTGAAGTGGGTTCCGTTCCAACACTTTTTTCCTGAATTTATCAAGTTGACTCCACAATTTTTACATATTTTTAGAATTTCCCCAGACAATTGTTCAAATCTTTTGTATCTAAAAGCTGCAGCCATCAACTACTAGACTATAACTTCAATGAACCATAGTTGCACAATGACACCTCAAGACAGAAGGTGATTCACTGACCTCGTACACTTCATCTTCCTCTTCTTCATCATCAACAACTTCATTTTCCGCGTCACTCTCAGGATCAAGGAACGTCCAACCTCCGCTTTCGAAGAAGCCTTCAGGATCATCCGTAATAGTTTTCATGATCTTGGTCCAATTGAGTGACTGAATACCTTCGGCATATCTTATGTCACATGAACTGAAAATGAACGCTCATGTAAATCAGTATACCTCGTATATAAACGTAAATTCGAAGAAAGCTACCAAAAAAGCACTTACTTCAACCATTCCTTCACATGATCCAGCATGTTCATGGGGATGGCGTTAATCATGGCAACCTTTCGATGATAATCTTTAAAAACGAATATCATGTCGAAATTTTTCAAGTGGAACGTGACTCTTTCGAAATGGACGAGTTCTATGTCTTCTAGTGTTATGACAAGAGGGGGCTGCAATTAAATTCAAATTGTTAGGCAATAACAACACATAATATTGTTAAATTGAAAAAATGATGATAAAACATTGCAGTTAACAATGTAGAAGTACAATAGTAATTAATGGAGAATCAACCAACCCATTCGGTTAGATTCACTAGACAACCACTGGTGGGTTGAAGGAGAACGGTACTTCTGAATGGGGCACCAGGAAAACCCAAGTCTCGGAAAGGGGTGTCGAATTCAATTTCGTTTTTCGTCATAGATTCAACCTGCCAAATGAAATCAACAACAATTAATGTAGAATTAACGTCATTCCACACACATCTGAATGTACACACAAGAAACATTCATCAATAACAATAAAGAAATTAAGTATTCATTGTTGTTGAATGTGGGTATTTAGCTATTAATATGACTACAATTAACATGCTGCTAAGTTCCTATTTCTTCATAGACTAGGCTCAAGTTTGATCTGGATATGCCTAAAGTACTCCTTTCAACCTTCCTACACGTTGCCTTCAGAAATATTTGCAAAACACCCGAGCGAGCTCACTTTCACACTGCCTAAGCATGCACGCACCAACAGTTGTTCGCGAGTATTGAACTAAGTTCCCAACAAACAGTCATGACCCGTATTGTTGAAGTCTGTGCTGCCTCAATGAGGAGCTTTCCGAATGGGAGAGTAAGATGAGTAAGAGGTAGTAACCTGCTGGATCCGTGTTGGGGGCAAACAGGCAAAGCAATTTATTGACAAAATGGGCAAATCTGACAACATCCTCTAGGTTCCAGGAAGAGAGCTATCGACCTGCTTGGCCTAGGAAGAAAGGAGATACGTATAGTAATGGGGCTCTGTCCACTTGGATACCATCTTCATAAAATGAGCAAATCTGACAACATCCTCTGCCGGTTCTGTAGGGCAGAGGATGACACTGCTTGTCATGTGATCTGCCACTGTCCTGTGCTGGCAAAACAGCGTTTTCCAACCTGTGGGCAGGCTTTCATGATTCAGAGTTAAAACTGGATGCTTTACAATCGTTAAAATCTGCCTTCACGTGTATACAATTTGCTGGGGCGACCATTAGGTTAACCTGCTGTTATTGACAATCCAGGCAAACGATGGGTGAAATGCCATACACTGGGGACTTAGTGCTCTGTTCAGCAATGCAGAGGAAGAGCAGCCAAATGAGTCTCCATTTGGGAACGACCTCCTCCTCCAGCCACAAGGTCGAGCAGCCAAATCTGTCTGGGAAGGAGTTGGAGGTAACGACCTCCTTCAGCTTGACCCACCAGGTCCTTGGTGGTTTGTAAAAAAAAAAAGTCAGTACAGTTGAACCATATTAACTGGCAACCTCAGGATTGTGACGGATAATCGAAATGGGTAACAGAAATAACACATGAGCGCCAGTACAACGTAGGCGCTAGACAAGTGTTTGGCTTGGAACCGTCGCTGTTCACTGCCTTGGATGTTAAAGCGGCGCCATTGTAAGTCCTAATCGTCATGATTGCAATGTGCAGTTTTGAATGTGAAATGATTTTAAAAGAGGAATACACAAATCTACACGAATGAAGTGAATAATAAAAATTATTTCAATAAGAAAAGAATGAAATATCAACTATACATGTACATATAAGTACATTACTGTAAACATGACAACAAATTTTTGCGCCTGGGGGGTGCCGGTTAATCGAGGTTCTACTGCATATGAATTTTAATTTAAGTAACCACTTTCCAATTGGGGTTTCTATAACTGCCAGGCACAAGCCTGCCTACCACGTTGAAAAGTATTATTTTTCGTGACTTTATACACTGATGATGATGATTTTTAGAGGATGGGTTTTGTTGGAAGTGCTGTTCAGATTTACATATCAAAATTAAAAGTTAAAAGTTTTTGAGGCGATTGTGAGGGCAATCCTGTGTCACGCTTCCCAAATATGGGGTTCTAGAAACTACGATGCCGTGGAGTCTATTTTAAGATATTTTGTCAAAATGGTTTTCTCACTCCCACGGAACACGCCTACGTATATGCTGTTTTTGGAAACTGGTCTTAAACCCTTATTCCTGTATACGTTGAAGTCACACTTTGACTATATTATGAAGGTGTTCAAATTGCCAGACAGCAGACTACCAAAAATATTGGGGAAGGAATGTCTCAAGTACAACGTGTTTTGGGTGAGGGATTGGGACTCATTGATCGATAGATATGGCTCAGCGATAGATGAAAGTGGAGATGTTCAGCAGTGGAGTCGGGATTTTGTTGGGATGCTGGAATTCATCGCTGATAAATACCATGAATATTTAATGAGTAAGGTTTTGGAGTCCGAAAGGCATCAGCAGTACCGGGAACTCCGGACCAGCCCGAGAGTAGTAGCTGAGATCTTGGGAAGCGGGCCAATTTGGATAGCTAAATGGTTGTTTAAGCTAAGAGGCGACATATTGGCGCTTAGGAGCCGCCCTTATGAGAATGAAGAGCAATCGTGTCCCATGTGTAGCGTTAATGCTATTGAAAATGCGTTCCATTTCGCCGTGCAGTGCACAGCATACACAATGGTTAGGCGTAAATGGTTAGGAAAATCGGTGATTTGCAGGGAGGAATATATGCATCTTTTGGAGAGGGCAGAGGTTAACCTCGCTAGATATTGCAGGGTAGCCTGGCAACTCCGTGTAAGAGCCATTGCTGAATACAATCTTTAGTTTGTAGGGTAGTTTATGTACATAAAATGGTAGTTTAGTTATAAAATGTGTAAATGTATTTATAGGAAAAGATTGTATGAATCTTTTATATTATTCCTCTGCTAGTAATACTGTCTATTATATCCATAAATAATAATCAGTTCAAAACAAGCAAAAAAATGAGTTGTGAACTCATCTGTCGATCCTTAAGGATCATGATTATTCACATGACTCTCCATTTCCATTGTCAAATTTATTTATTGTCCTAAATGAAGCATGTTCTCTCTCTCTCTGTCTAAATTATCTCTCTTTATATAACCCTCTCTCTCTCTCTCTCTCTCTCTCTCTCTCTCTCTCTCTCTCTCTCTCTCTCTCTCTCTCTCTCTCTCTCTCTCTCTCTCTCTCATATCTGATCTAGTCTCCACTACGGATGGGGTAGAACTACCTAATCACTTTCCACAACGATTGCAAGTAAAAATTGACGACCGTAAGGGTGTAGGCACTGCTATAAATGTCCATCATGGAACTCCTTCAAGACCCAAGAAGATTAAGAAAGTTTTCAAACAAGTTGATACAGTTTGCAACAAATCAAGTGCATCCAACGCCCTAAGCAACTGAATGAAGTCATCAACCAACCTTTTCACAAAAGCTCTTGAACGCTGTCTTCAATTTGTGCCTAAGTTCCCTCTCCGACTGTTCAGCAGCCAAATCGTCGCGATCGTGCATATGCTGATGTTTCCCAAGATCGGTCGTTATCTCACCAACTTCGGTGTAGAACTGGACGTCAACGTGCTTCTTTTTTCCAAACATGATTGCGTGCTGGAATTTCAAATCACAAACCACAAACATAGAGGTTAATCAAACGTAATTTTAACTTTGTTTTGTCACTAGATTAAATAGTTTTCACAAATTGAAAAAGAACAACTACTTATCAAGATTTGTTAATTTTTTCTATTGGTTTATTATTCAATAATAAACCATTGTAACCGCTCTTAAAAAAGAAAAAAAATGTCTAACCCCCCTGGAAATTTCATGGTTTACGTTTCAAAGGGTGTATAATCCAAATCTGCAATAACAATTTTTCCGTCCGTACGCCGTACGCACGATTTCTCCCAAATGGCTGGAGCAAAAAATTTGAAATTTTCAGGAAAAATCCATGTTGGTCCGACAACGCCCAATTCTTTAGGGCTCTCTCACTTAATTTAAAGTGCCACTTAACGGTTGTCAAAATTTTGTAAAAACCCTAAAAACCAAAAAAAAAAAAAAAAAAAATCAAGGCGGCCTAAATATGGACTTTTTTGAAGAACTTTCCATGAGGAACCGAATGAGACCCTCCCCAGGTCTGTAGCTCAAATCATTCCCGATGTGTGGCATGATCTTATGCTGCCAACATCCGTCTTCGCATTGCTAAGTAAACAAATTAGAGCAGTAACCCGTTAGTAGCTAAGTAAACCCGTAGCCCAGGGGTTTCGTGCGGGACTCACAACCCCAGGTCCTTGGGTTCATTCCCCGCGTTTGGCACGAAAATTTTTGCCCCACCTGAAAACGCTGCGAATTCTTTCACAGGAGTTTATTATTCAATTTTATTAATTTGTATCCACATTCACTACATCACTAGGTTTGCAATAAGAAAAAAAATTCTCTCTCTCTCTCTCTCTCTCTCTCTCTCTCTCTCTCTCTCTCTCTCTCTTGCATTCATGATTTGAATTCCTACTAAGCTTTGGAGTGTGCATGTTTCACAGGTGAAGAGTGATTATTGAATTTCAGGAGATATGCATAGAGTACGTAAATCGGTTATCAACCAAAATACCTATTTGGATTGATCAGTCGATCATATTTGTGTGCCTCCTGAAATTCAATAATCGCTCTATCACCTGTGAAACACGCACACTCCAAAGCTTAGTAGAAATTCAAATCATGAATGCAAGCCAAATGAATAAAATTGAATAATAAACCCCAGTGAAAGAATTTGCAGCGTTTTTTTCAAAAATGTCAACAATGAAACAATAATTACTCCCGCTCATTATTACCAGTTTTAAAATGAGCATAATTTTTTATAAATATATGAACAACGAGATTTCAGGTGAGTATTAAGAAAAACAATCCAAACCATGCAGTCATTGAGCACTCACAGAAACACGACATTGAAATGTAATTCATTTCATATCTGCTTAACAAAGAAATTAAGTATTGCACACGTTACGAATCAAACTTGGTGTATTTTGAGCTACACTCGACAAATCAAACAATTTTATAATAATTTTTGTGAGTTACGTTCGAAAGTTTTCTAAGACAGGAGAAATTTGTTTTCAAGACCAAATATGAATAAAATCAGGCACACAACATTTGTCAGTGTAAGTTATTACAATTATCAGCATTACGTTCCTTTAATTGATTGTTAAGAAAATTGACAGATTCCCAACAAAAAATATCCGTAAAATTATATGTTGTAATATCCGTAGCACTACGTACCCTCAAGTGGAAGTGGAGCAGGATTATCATTTCACCATCACACGGCTGAAAGAACGCGTTCTTAATATTATTGTACAGAATGTCGACTTTATCCCCTCTAACTGACGTGTATCGGAACCCATTACTGTGAGCTTCCAGAGATCCTGTAACAGTATAGAAAGAGAATCGTAAGCAATGCCCGAAACAGGTCACCGATTAAGAACAATATGATCAATTTGTAATACTGACCGGTCATGCGCTTGTTGACAATGTTAGGCCGAATGTAAAGATCCTTCAGCTTGGGGTTGCCCTTATTTTGAGACAGTACCAGAACGTCTTGTTTAACCAAATCTTCCTTTTCTTTCTCTTCCGCTTCCCTAGATTTGAATTTCTTCTGGACTTCTTTGATTATTCTGAAGGCATTGTTGAGATTGGTGGACGGAGCAGTAGTCTCTCCAGGTTCTTTAGTGTTGATGCTTCGGTACGTACTGCAAAATGAAATATCTTCAAGTTAACTAAAATCCAAACCATATTCTAATCACTGCTACTTATAAAATGACTCAGAAGCAAGACATAATGAAGAGGAAAGAAATTACATCAAGTACTTACACTTCTTTGACATAGGTTGCATCGGGTTGAGAAAACTGTGAGCCCTCTTTGCCCGATATTACACCAGGATGGAAAAAGTTGATACGAAGATACGTGTAGTCTCCCTCAACACTCTGAGAAATGTTCTTAATCGTCGAAATATGGTAAGGCACAGGAAGACCAAACATAGGTAATATGACAGTTTCGTATTTCCGATCTGAAATAACAGTTTTAAAAGTTACAACCCCGATTATCCTTTAAGACAATATAACATCATCAATGTACTAGCTGTGGCTCAACCAACATACCCACGTATATTTTCAGTTCCTTAACTTCAGGTTCATTAGGCATTTGGGATCGGCTTTTGTACGAGACATTGTTCTTACGAACTTTAATCTCTTTGTTACCACCAGACTGTGCCGCAAGTCTTTGTTTGGCAGCTTCGTTCAGTTGTGCGGCCAGCTCTTTCTGGTGTTGCTTCCTCTTTTCTTCCGCAGAAGAATCTTGCTGAAAGCAACGTACATAAATTCATTGCAATTACACAATCCGTTCTATAAGGCAGCGAGAATGCTTAATGCAAGAAATGCTAACCGGAAACACTGAATACAATACCATCACCGATTTTTCAAGTTTCGAGAGAAGGAGCTCAATCCACTGGTCTATATGAATCAAATAATCACTGATGTGGTACCAATAAATTTACTTCTATGCCAATTACCGATTGGGGATTGCTGTTTACTACAACATACTTAGCAGGCGGTATTATAGCAAATTATTTCAGCAATGTCAGAATGTCAGAATTGATGCACTGAGCGCAAATAGTACAAATGCTTTTTACTCACCCGAAGTTTAGAATCCAACACTGCAGTTCTCTTCCCCCTTCCGAAAGATGTGGGTTTGGGAGCGGGTTCATTTTCTTTCTCGTCCTCCTCGTCTTCTTCTTCTCCATCCTTCAAAAATATCCCAATGTTTTTCATTTTCTTTCGGGACTGCGTAAGAACAGTTGCCGGACTGCCCTGTAAATATAAATCAAGTGCATTAGTTTCAGAACACACCTGTTACGCTCAAGGAGAATGTACAACCATCGAATAGCTTGATTAAGTCGGCTACATAGCTCAACCCGAGGGTAGCAACTAAAAGGGAAATTTCCTCTTGGTAGTAAGGACGCAAGCTCGAATCCAATATGAGATACCAATATTTCGAGCAGTAACAGTTGGCGCAGTCAGTAGGAACCGAAATAATAGGAAACAATAAAATTATATCCCTCTCGATCCAAAAGACTTTAAACATGGCATTCCTTGAAGTAGCATCTCTCACTTCCTCACTCACTTGAGTCAAAACACACAGTGACAATTATGACTGTTGATCTTCTTCCAGTGAGCATTTGCTGAGTCAGTGGCCTGCAGTTTTACTTCCTAATTTCGTCCGTCCCCAAACCAGCCGAAACGAGGACACAGAGGTCACAAGCAAACGAACAGTTACACATCTAGGTGTTACATTGTATACCAAAATTACATTCTAGGAACAAATTAAAAAAGAAACAGACAAGGCAGCACAGAAAACAACAGCTCTCAGCCACCTTATGTGAAACATAAATGGGCCGAGACCATGCAAGCGTCTTCTCAATCAATTCTTTTGTGTGGCGCGGAGGTAGGGGAAGACGCCTTAAACATAGCCTATTACCGCAAAAGAAGGTAGCAGTCCAACAAAGAGGGGCGTTTAGATTGCGTGTGCCTACTGAACAGTTTCAGAGCCAGTCATACTTGTATACTTGTACTGGCTGCATTCCAATTCAGCTTTTGGCTACAGAACAAAAACGCGTATTTGACAGGCAGAAGTAGGAGAAAGAACTCGCATTACAGTGCACATAACATCAGAGAAGAGGGAGGTGGACAGCACGCTTGATACCACATATCCAAAAGTGGTTAGAGAGAAAGCATGGAGAGGTGAACTTTTCTTAACACATTTCCTCTCAGGTCACGGACTCTTTTACCTCTCCTAGAATGGGGAAACTAGACGATCGAACTAGTACAAACTGTGGTGGAGAAGATGATGTGTTTCACATATTCTTCGTGTGTAAGCAGTGGGAAACACAAAGAAGATGGCTGCAGGATGACCAGGAAATGACATCTGAGGACATCACACCGGAGAATATATTAGTCAAAATGCTTGAAAGAGAGGAGCATTGGACCTCTGTAGTTGTTTTCCTCGTCGAAGGCATCCTACAGAGAAAGATCACCCAAGAATAGGAGAGACAGAGGAGACTATCTATGGATCGAAAGGACTAAATACATCCCATGGACTTGGCCTGAAGTAATGTGTTTAACAGTTCCAGGGTAGAGTTCCAACGTGGGAAAGGAAGGTGAGGATTTAGTGGGTTTGAATCCTATATAACCCGAAGAGCGGTCCCTTCTGGATATCTTAAGAGATCAGACTTCCACCTTAGGATCTTAAAGATTTCCTCACCTCATTTTACTCCGGGGCTTACGTGAGAAGATGTTAGAAGATAAAAAAAAAAGTTTAGTTCAATGTGAGAAATATGGGTTATTACGACACAAAACGTCGTTTCACCGTTTATTTTTACATCAAATGCTTGACACCCTGCATATGCAGGATTCCTGCGAATTTCATCAAAATCAAATAAAATTTTGCCGTAATTTATGCCATATAACGACAAGTACATCCCGTCCTCTTGATAAGTACATCATCTGGAAAGATTTGTAAATCGCTACCGTACTTTTTATGCAGTTCCTAATTTGTCAACCTATAAATTGCCTGCTTGGATACATCGCCCTTCCCTAGGATCCGTCGCCTTGGGAGATGAACTGTAAATCTGGATCATCCTCTGAGCGTTGGATGCATATATCCCATTTATTCAACTACTCGTATACTATTCCATCACCTCACATACTGTTAACCGAAAAATTGAATAAATTGATTAGGGAAAAACATACCTCATTGACAACGACCGTGTCTCCAATGAAAAGAGCATACGTTTTTCCTTCGACTTCTTTGGCATCTTTGTTGGTCAACCCAGACAAACCAACGTTCAAATTGTACACTTGGTTTTTCAGGACTTTCGCTTGAGTTTTAGGTCCAATAACCAGAGACCCTTCTCTGAATTCGATGCCAGTCACGAAACTGTAATCAACATTAATTCATTAATAAAAACGAATCGGCATTTAATTGAAGTATAAACAATTAAACTAAACGTGTTGGAGTCAGTGATCAATAAGGTTTAGGGAATTATGTTCATAACACTAAGGTGGCATAACTCCTTTTGATTTGAGTATCGAACATTCAATTAGTCAAATTCAAAAGTTAGTTACCTACCCAAAATTTTTAGTTAGATTATCCATCAGCCCAGGTTTGTTTTTCTTGGTAAATTCAATTCCAGCGTTGTAAACATCACAGAGCTTAGTGCCAGGAGTTAAAGCTTTGAGTAACTCTTCCTCCAACTCCAACAAAAAATTATAATTTTCCTAGAAAAAAAAATAGACCAGTTTTGCAAAGCATTGTCCAGTGGAATATCTATGAATCGAGGAATCAAAAATGTTTTAAAACAACTATATTACGAGGAGGCATGGAGAGAGTACCTGAACTTTGTCGGAAGGGTCAACTAAAAACGTACGAGCTATGTTGGAGCAATAGGATTTATATCTAGCTCCAAGGGAACAGACAATAGCGCCAAAATGCAGGTTGTTCTTGTCACTGAAACAAAACGAAAAAACATGAATTACGAAACTTCAGACCCTTTGGGGGTTGTCAGATGAGCACAGAATCTAGTTGCACGAAAATCAGTTGTGTAAATAAATATAGTATTGTGAAATAAGTAAGGTTATATAAATGTTAAGGTTCAAACTACCTATAATTTAATCATGCTTTACTGAATTATTTGGTTCTAAAGGGACTACGGTTGTGTCAGCCTTGGAAGTCACATGAAGGCAAGGAGGTGGGGGAAATCAGCTGATCCAGTCTGTCACCCCTCTTCACTCATCTAACATTTCCCCACTCTCTGCAAGCCCCGCCATACCTGCTAGTGGATTGGAGGAAGAGGTAGGGAAGGGGTATCAGACAGCTCCTTCCCCTCTTCCTGCAGCCCATCTGGCAATAGGGCAAGGGTAACATCTCACATAACTTCTTACACAGACCCAACTATAGTATTTTCCTACTTTGAAATAGAATCACCTAAAACAGTTGACTATTCACACTTAAACCATGAATTTGGGCTCAATTTGTAATTTAATCAGGATAGTTGCTATAGAGGACCACTTCAACTACGCAGATCACTCGTACCAGGCTGGAGTGGTAGATGTTCAATAGTTTTTAGTCACAACAGCTGCTAAAACTGAAGTCCAGTAATTATCAAGAAGCGTTATTCCCTACCGCCACTCAAACCCATAACTAGGCTTGTCATTCTTTTGAGACAACAATGAGACACACACTCAATAATCATTGCTGAAAAAGTAGCAACGAATCCATCTAGACTTGCATGTTTTTCTTCGATTGAAACATCATCCAAATTCGCCAACTCCCCTGTCTTTCACTGACCGCACGAGAGTGGTTAGCATAGTTGGATGCAGAATAGAAAATATGAAATACGCTTCCTTAAGACCCTTGAAATTTGCAAACGAAAATTCTCATCAATTCTTCACAGTTCACCCAATAAAAGGAATCAATACAAAGACCCACTGTTTTCAATGATGTATAAAATATCAAAATGATAACGTCTTTTTATTATTTTTTTAAATTGATGCAGAACCTCTTTAATCCGAACCCCCGTAGTCTGGACGTCCACTAATCCAAACGCTGAGGAGCCGTTTAAGCCGCCAGTGAGCGGGAGCGTCGATCCTTCATCGAACGGGTTACACCGCTGACGACGACGTCCTTCATTGAACACACTATACAGAATGCGCCTGAAACTAAGGCTGTGTCTTACGTGGAGAACAAACACGGGCGACGAGAGAAAAATTCAAACCGATTTGAAAATCAAACCATGACCATGCGTGTTGGTCCCTCTCGCTCGACTTTGTTTTCCACGTAAAGGCCCGTTCACACGCTCATGCCGTTTGCACAAACCAGCTTGTACAAGCTAGTTTGCGCAAACTGAACTGAACAACTTGGTAGCGTCCACACGTTCAGTTGAGTTTGTGCAAACCGTTTGGTGGGATCGTTCTCAAATTTACTACTATTATGGATTAATTGTGGTTTCTATTGTTTTTTAATCAAAAATGAATGAGGAGGAGCTTATCCCTTGTGCGACTGCAGCTTATTTAGTGAGAAAGACATTGGAAATTAAAAGGGCTAAACGGCGGAAATGGACCAAGGACTGGTTACTGAAGAGGACCTCCTTTCACATACGAAGTTAATCGTCGAGTTGAAGGGGGAACTGAATGATTTCCACAACTGTCTATAAATTCACAAACGAATTCCTTTTCTTGCTGCATCGCGAGAATAGTCCTATTGTTCCTGAACAAAACACACGACAAAACATCTTCGTAGTACCTACATCATATGACATCACATGGTGTACCTACATAGATTCCCTCCAGAAGAGGGGCCCTGCAGGGTGATGCGCCTGCGCGAGATTTGTGGGTTGGCTTGAACCGCGTTCACACGCTCAAACTTTGCTCCAACCTCATGCCAATTTTCTGTCCGAGACAGATTTTACTCAAGCCAGATTTTTTGGTTTGCACAAACCAAATGGCTTGCGCAAACTCCGTTCACACGCAACGATATAACTGTGCAAACTGGCTTGCACAAGCCTGTTTGCGCAAATGGCATGAGCGTGTGAACGGGCCCTGAAACACAGCGGAAGACAATGCCCTCTCCCTTCCCCTTTACTTTATAAAGCATTTTTCACTTTTCCTGAAACAATTACGATCCATTTTAGCCACGTTTTAGCTATTGTTATGTAAAAAAAAAAACAACATGTTCTGTGATCAGAACTATTCCATGGTCCAAACTACCCCCAGTCCCAATTAGTTCGGATTAAAGAGGTTCTACTGTATAATAAATTACAAATCGCTATCTATATCCAACAGGTGCACTAGCTAGTTAACTTTTCAGATAGGTGAGTCCAACCTGTAAAAAATGACGCAACTTTCATAACGCTGAAGCCTGAAGCAGTAAATCACTAACGAAGCTCTACAAGTCAAACCTTACCAGAAGAGCCAATAATACTTTCTTCTAAACTTATACTTAATGGCGATTTTTAAAGTTTTAATGGCATTGTACTTGGTGATTATCAATTTACCTAGTTGCGCTGAATTTGAGACTGTAATTCCCTCCACTTTGAATGATGGCAGGGTAGCACATGTCCAAATTTGAGGGATCAATATTTCCTACATACTTCTTGTCCCCAAGAGCGGATTCAATCCCTTCGACAAGCTTGGAATGTTTCACTTTCTGTAAAAAATTGAAAAAAAGTCAAGTATAGCCATCATTTTAAAACGTTAAGGCAAATACAACAAATTCAAGACTCGAGAGCGATAAAAGCTTACTTTATCAGAATCTATGATATCCATGATCTGATCTTTTAGATATTTATTGAAGATGTCAACAGAAACCAGTGATGCTTTCT
The DNA here is from genome assembly GCA_031894815.1 of Creontiades dilutus. NCBI lineage: Eukaryota > Metazoa > Arthropoda > Insecta > Hemiptera > Miridae > Creontiades > Creontiades dilutus. Next base: position 282,784 of record JAVIWC010007544.1, read on the forward strand.
TCATCAAGTTCAACTCGGATTCTTCTTTGGCTGATATGATGTATCCAACAGCCACACTGATGTCGACCTGATAAAAGTGAATCAAATAGTTAGATCACTGTAATCTGCATAACAATAACATCATCCGTAAGAGCTAATTGATTGAAAACCAATTATTTGATATTTGTTGCATACTTTGTTATAATAAAAGTAAAATTGACATAGGATGGAACATTTGTGAAGACTACTCACACTTTGGAAGTTCTCTCCTTTCGTCGCCTTTTTCCATGCATCAACGAAAGGACCCGAGAAGACATCTTTGGCGAACACGCCGATCGTTTTTCCGTTTTTACTACCTTTGATAGCCTCAATGAGTTTGGCGAAATTCGCAGAATCATCGTTCTAGAAATAAAGAAAACCCGTAAGTACATTCATAGCTGAGTAACTTACATTAAAAGCGGAATTTTCTTTGAAAAACATAGCTTAAAACGAGGACTAAGGTAACGGTACCGGTAGTGGCCACAGTTAAGAATTTTTTTCTTTAGTTTTGACAATTGTGGGCCAACAGTAGTACTGACTTTCTTCAGGACTCATTTAGAATATAGCCCGACTCTTCCCTAACATATCCATTGCCTAAAACTATCAAAAGAACAATTTTTTCTATTTTTTATTAATTTTTTCTCACACCTTTATTTTGATCTAGTAGTGGCCACATCAAATTACGAAATTTCCAGTAGTGGCCACGTGCATGTCTCAGTAGTGGCCACTTGACATTTTCCCCTCCTTACGTGTTTAATATCATTAAATTCAATACCAGATGAACAAAATTGATTCTATCCAGTAGAAGCTCTAGGATACAGCCCAACAAACGAGGAAACTAGGGACGGTCATATTGAGAAGTTTACCACAATTTCCAATGATGCTCTGCGCACTCCTAGTTCAACCTCTGACTACAAGATGACATGAGCTGTACCTCCTGCAAGTTTGAAGCCACTAGGAGACCGGGAATCCTTATTTCTCAAATATAAACTTTAAAATGGCCACTACTGGAGCAGTGGCCACTACCGGTGCCGTTACCTTAGTTGATAACAGTCGATTGTAAATCATCAGGTAGCGATTTCTCACTTTTATTACTAGTTTACTGCAACACCATAAATAACAGCCAATGGAAATGCTAACATAAGTGAGAAAAAATGAGTGGCTCCTAAAAGGCCCCAGAAAACCCTTGAGTATATTTGCTTCTTTAGGCCTCTAAACAAAAGTCTGTAAAGTTAAATGTGGGGCATAGTGTAGTTGAGAGAATTGGAAATGAGGTATTAATTATAATAAATCGCGAAATGAACAGGCTAAATGTGCAGCTATGGAGACAGAGGAAACCTACAAAAGTTCAACTGGGTTATGCTTATAGCAAGATTTTTCATTTGTGCAGAGCAAATGAGCAAAGGTTGCCTTACATTCATTAAAAATAAAATATACAAGCGCTCAGAATAGATCATAGTCGTATCTGGGGCCAGGGGGTTCTCCTATCCCGTATCAGCGAAAATAGGAAACGCTTTGCCCTTTACAAGGATGAGGATTAACTGAAATTTGCGATAACTAGGTTTGTTCCAGGTTTGACAGCGTTTGTCGACAGAAGTTGACAGTTGTCCCAATGCCTTTTAAATCACTGTTGAGTTCTGTCCAACAGCGCGCTGGTAGACCTAGAACGGCAAGCCATCAACAAAATGTTATAGCGTCACTTCACGTGACTCTACTCAGATTACTTGATACTCAAACTTGATATTCTCAATTTCAACAAAATTAACTATAATTAAATTTTTAAAATTTTGAATTTTAAATAGTAATATGACTCCAAATAAAAGAATTCCTTTTCATTATACTTTTTAAAAGCTGTTATTGTTCTCTGCTAACAAGTGCACCAACGATTCATCGTCATTGTCCAAAACGATTGACTCCAGGAGTTGGTCCACCGTTCGAGGTTCATTTATAACAACGTTAAAGCACTCCAAAATGAACTAGTCTATATGTTACATTATTCAAAATAAAATGTTTTTTGAGGGTGTCTACAAGAATGGAGAGGGGACGCAAGAACCCGGAGGGGATGAGTGGAGAACTTGACACGTCGAGTACCAAAATAATGTGAGAAGGTTATGAGAGAGGTTTCAACTGGGTAGGGTTATCAAGTTCAACAACTCCCAACCACACTCATTCCAGCTGTCGGTTTCTGTCTGCCTGCAGTTGAACTGCTGTCAACCTGGAACAGCTAGCCAAGGCGGCTGCTCGACGATCGAACGACCTGGAACAGTGGTTATCTCTGCTGCGCAGGTATCTGTCAACTTCGGTTAACAGTCCGTCAAACCAGGAACAAACCTACTGTTTTCCACTGAAAAGTAACGATGGAATTTGTGGGGATTTGTAAAATTGTGGCTTTGTGTTTGCGAAGCGAATTCAATTGAGGGGTTGATAGCAAACCCCATTAGTCATAAAATGCAGACGTTCAGGAACATCTCCAGGAAGAAACACCAATTCCTGTGAATTCCTTTCTTAAAGATAAGTTCTCACCAGAATTGCGACTTCCACCCCTTCCACAAATTTCACAGGGAAAGGCTGATAAAATGTTAAGGATTTGTATAAAAATTAATCTATTGTACATGATGAGGTACCTATTCGATTATTCATGTAATATTAGCATTACATGGCTTCATTATGATTGTATATTCTATATTGAAAATATTACAAACCCTCGCCTTCCGTTCAAGGTTCAAAACGCTTTCAAGCCTGTGAAGGTAAACGGTAAATATCAACTAGTAAGCTTGCCTATCTCTAAACAACAATTCACAGGAACAGGGGTGTGAGGACGTACAGGTATGAGATATAGAGCGATGAAATCCTTTGATCGAAAGTTAAGAGGTTGAGACGCGATATTGGTAGTCGAAAATATTGTTTTCACCGTGGGGGGGAGTACCGAAGAATTTGACATGGCAAATACTTCGATACTACCCTCCACAATTTTTTCATGGCGAATTTGGCCTTTACGAAGTTGTTGCTTCAAAATATGAACACACACATCAAAAAGTAGACGAGCTGAAAGTTCCCAAAAATCACCTCAACATCAAATTTTTGTTAGAATTTCATGAAGCGACGAGCGTTTGAAAATGGAAGGGGTGAACACCCTAAACGAAATCTTTAATCAGTAAAATCTGAATTAATGAGATCACTTACTCTGTCGCGCACGTGTAACTTGATAGGAGGCAAACCACTGTCTTCTTTCGATTCAACTTGTTTCAGGAACTCAATCTTCTTTTTAGATGCTAGAAAATGGATGCCTTCTACGGCGATCACCATTATGGTATCCATCAGCTCGTAACCCAACAGCCACGTCTGTGAAAAAATGAAAACAATAAGTACAACAGGAATTGTGAAGATTGTTTCCTGGTCTTTCACCATTTGATGCAATCCAAGCAATCGTTTCATATTTATCTAAAACAATCCTATTCGCTCCTAAGGAGTTTTGACGGTGCCCTAATTTCAAAAAAATCAATTTTCGAAAGTTTAGTGTATTCCTGACTTTAGCCTACTAAATAAGTAACAGTAGAGAGATGTCACTATTTCATATAACAAATTATTACTGAGCTTTGATCATCAATTTTCTACTTCTTCATTTCAACCACTACACCCACTTTCTGTTTTGTTGACATCCCTTATTCAAGATGGTCCAAAAGCTGGTGGTTGGATTTTGCCTAGACCTTCCCAGTCAGTTCTACCAGGAAAACCATCCCTGGAGGCAGCAGTGTGGGTTTTTCAACTCTCACTCCCTACTCCAGTAACATTCTGACTGTGGCAAGTGAAACTTGATCGCACTTCTTGACAATTAGTGTAGTTGTTGGAAGTTCGTTTTACTAAAAAATTCAAATTTATTCAAATTCAAGCGAAATTGACAACATTTTGGTTCAACCAGTTTAATTGATTTGTGAGGCGGTGAAAGGCTATAACCTCACACCCTACAATATCCAGCCAATAGCCCAATTGTAGGGGGTGAGATCTGCTTGTAGCAAGTCAGATTTTGGCAAGGAAACCTTAGTATTTACTGTAGCTAAAATTAAGCTTATTTATGCTGTACCACCCACGTAATCTGAAAGACTTGAACGGCGAGGTTGGAGGCTCAAGAGGGGGAAAAATAGTAGTATAAACCTCACTCCCTACAAAAGTTTTTTTTAAATGGCGAATCAGCAGAACGGTTCGAGATTATGCGTGCTCACTTGGCTAATATGCCGAGAGAACCTCAGTGATTGATTAGAAACAAGAAAACTGATCAAGTTTCAAATTTTTTTTTAGAAAAGTCGATACCCAAATGTGACCGAAATTTTGAAATGACCCAGTTATAAATAGCTTTACAGCAAAGCATCAATAGGAAACAGTAAAAGAGAAGCGTGATGAGAGTGGTGGGGCGAAGGATCATGGACCGGTGAGTTCTGTACCCAAGTACTGTGTGGCTGACGTCGGTCAACAAACGTTTGACTTAATAATAATAATTTCGTTTGATACTTCTAGTAGGTAGATAGCTATTAATGTATCATCCATAGATAACTACCTACTAGATAATCTACGGTACAGATTCTTCAGGAGGATGAACCACGTTTTTGTTTGCCTTAACCCACAACACCCACCTGCCCCTCATGTTAGCTCAAATACATAATCGTACAATCACTCAGGATTTTACTATAGTCACCATCGTCATGGTCATAGAATCCCCTCTACACAAGTGTTGAGAAAATACGTTAGCTAGCTGACAAACCTGCAAAGCAGTCGGTTTACTGTACACAACATCATCGTCTGAACCGATAGCCGACACGATGGCGTCAACTTCAGGAAAACCATCTTTATTCTCCGACCCTCCATCCTGTAAATGAAACAGAAATTTGACAAGAGATAAATTAGGCCGACATCTTCAAGCATCAACCTCAAGCTTCAGTTATCCACCAGGTAGATTTACAAACGTATCTACCCCGGAAAATCCATGAAGAATTTAACAGAGTCTACAGTATAGTCACTACGACACCAAATTATATTACTTACCTTAAAAGAGGTGAAAATGCGTTTCATTCGCCTGAAAAACGCATCTTTGTCCAAAGTTAGATTAGCCATCTTTGGTTAAAGTTTGTTACCACCGAGCGTTAGAACATTGAAAACCCGAACTTCACAATTACACGCTGATATATGAGAATATATCCCATGTAACCACGGCTTAGCGAAATGGTGAAAAATAACGGGGCGCGAGCAAAATCCGAAATGCGAAAACGCCGCAGATAGCGAGAACAAACTTCCTCAACAAAGCACGCAAGAACAGCAATCAAATCAACACTGCAGCCAATAGATGCTGAACAAAATCAGACGCGGGAGAATCATCGTTGCTATCGTGCAGGCAGTGGGATTACATCAAGTTGTCCAATAATTCGTTATTCCATTTCATAGCTACATGGACCGGGGACATGGAAGTAACAACTTGGGCGACACTCAGTAAAAAATGTCTCTGTACACCCACAAACCATTGAAAACGGGACAGTAATTGTATGAATGTAATAAGAGACATCTTAAATAATGAATTTCAAGTCAACCAAATTTTCAACTGAACCTACCAGGCGAAACTGACAACAGATGCTATTCATTTTTATGAGGGCAAGAAAGTGTCCGTACAGTCCAAGGAACAGCAAAAATCGAAATGAAAAAATGGATCTCTCTGCTCTTTAACATCCAACAAACGTAACTTCATAGAATCCAGGAGCTTTTCAACCAACTAGTTGTTCAGAAGCACTTACTGTACCATAACAATAACGGTGATAACAAATCATGGAAATTGTTAAAGAATGGCCAGCTTGTTAGCGTCTATAGGTAGCCATACACAAGCAGATATCCGAGACAGATATTGCGTTTTTAAGCAATATCTGTGGAAAGATGTGGGCGTTAAAAAATGATTGGATCCTCTCTCCAAAAAACGTTGTTCACCTCCCATTGATTTCTTTCAAAATTGACATTCAAGGCAGAGCCATAAAACTGAACAAAGCAGACCAATTAACATATCAACTAATACACCTGGTGGACAGTGCAGTTAACGAAAATAGATGTGCAAAGACATCAGCAAGCAGAAAAATATGATCTTGACGATGTCCGAGGAATGTCAAATACTAAAGTGATAAAACTAAGAAAATACATGCTGAAGAAGCCCAAGTTGCATGGGTGAAACGTACAACTATCGATATCCATGACAATAAAGATTTTTTGAAGAGCTCCAACAACCTAGAGATATTTTGTGAGAGTTCATATATAGGGCATGGTAGTTGGGAGTCCCCTTAACCTGCAGACATCTTGGAAGCAATGTCTGTGGTTCACAGAACTGTTTGATTGGATCAGGCAGAGTCCCTTAACGTTAAAAAATGAGTTTCTATTTTCTGTGTTGTTTTTTGTGTGGTATCAAAAAATGGGTAAAAAAGAGTGGCCAAACGAGTTAATTGAAATGATGATCAACATGTATAGAGACAGACCTTGTCTGTGGCAGTGAAGCATGTTGACTACATGAACAAAAACGTCAAAAACATTGCTTACGACGAGATTGAGGCCGAAGTGAAGAAGAGTGAAGGTCACGGAATGTGTGATCAATCTGGAAAGAATTTTGGATTCGACCGATAACTCGAGTCTGCCAGACAAACGTGGGTGACAGACCTGAATCTGTCAGATTTCATCCCACAAACGAACAGATGACATTGGGCACTGGTCAAGTGACAGATATCGGGCATGAATGATCAGCCAACAAGTTTTTTGTGTTAAGGGGCAACAACTGATCTCATTGGTCACTCCAGATCGTTAGCGATATCTGTCAAATGAGATTGGGCAACCAAATATGTCGCAGATATCTGCTCGTGTATGGCTACCTTATAACGCAAGATAATGATTGTTCTTCAAGATGAGAACCATTTTAGGATGGGGTTGATTTAGTTTAGGCAAAAAGTAGCATTTCTGCAATAACTTCTGCCAATGCTATTCACACTATAATTCTCAATGGATTTCTGTGATTCTTCTTTTGTATGATACCAATTTAAGTTTAGTTGTGCAATAGGCACAGGAATTTTAGCTTATATGGACACGAGGAGGTGGAGAGGATACCCAATCCTCTCAATTGATGCTCCTTCCCAACTCCTGACTACAGAAAAGTACCCTGCAGCAGGACCATAAATCCTATTTCGATTTTCTACAAAAAGATCTGTGTAAAAAGCCCGAAATAAATTTGATTTGATAGTTGATTAGTTGATATATGAACCATAAAATATCAATACCATACGATTTCAACCTGCGATATCAATAAGATTGAAAAGTTTAACCGACTTCTTGTGACCCAAAGTAGTACACCAAGAGGCTCTGCCAATCGGTCCAAAAGATGTGAGAATCAAATGCAGCTGGAAACTAGAGAATTCACGGGTGGTTCCTTCGTTATCATACCATAAAGCCAGCCAACTTCCATGAATGGAACTGAAACTTTTGTCCGCCATCTCTCGAGGCTATGAACTGAAAATAACTAGATATACTACTATTCTTTCTGATTAAAATTTTCACTTCTGATAAGAAATTAATAAATTTCCGTTTTAACACATTACCACCTTAGATTCTTGTAGTCAGAATGTCCGCCCTAACTCGAATTTGGTCGTTGTCGAAACATAAATGTTCACATTTGTCAGTTCTGAGTTCATCAAGATATATTTCAACTTCTAAGAAGAAGCAAGAAACGGCCACAATTAACCCCACCGTCACGGATGCTAAAGTGACCACCAAAACCGAAGAGAAAAATTGGATCAGCTACGGATTTTCGCACCACGATAAAGACGAGGATCGGCATTTTATGCATGCTATCACGTTTGTCGGTATGTTTTTCACCATTTCCAAATTGCAAGTGTATTAAATTTTATATATTTTATATAAATTGGCTGAATAAGTTCGTAATGTTAGCCTAACGAATTAGTAATTGCTATAAAAAGTGCCAGGGTCACATTATGAGTTGGCCCGTGATATTATTTTATTATGAGTCGTACTAATGTGGAAATACTTGGTAGAGATGCAATGACAGCTTCGGTTTGCAGTTTCATGGACTATCTCATTGTCCAGGAGAATATAAATCCCCAATCGAGGTGTTACATCCGAAGAACAGCTTGAAAAACGGTTCACAAAACCACTAGGAATTGTCAGTTGTGAGATAGCAACCCGCCCTTTGTGGCCGTGCTATTCCTCTACTTCATAGTACACCTGGTGGAGGGAACAGCTGGATTTGACTACCTCCTTAAAGGGCGAACTGTTTTAGGGGAGGCGGTTGTATAAAGTATTAAGTAGGCGGTAGAAGTTGAGAATAGGTGACACACCTCATATCAGACCGTAGCCATATTGATAAACCAGAGGTCTCCTATCGATATAGGTTCACGCTTTCGATGTGTGTTCCAATGCGTTCTGTCTAGTTCGCTGGTTTGTATGCTCGCTTCAGTCACATCTCAAAAACAAAGAAATCCTACATCAATCCTTCTAGTAAAGTATAGATCAGTTGGACAAATAGATCAGAATGTGTTAACACTGTGCACTAGAGGTGGGTAGTGAGTGAGTGACCTTGTCTCAAAGAACTTCTGTTTCAAGTGAACTTGTCCCAAATGTCCTGCGAAGGGGAGACCTGCAGTTCATACCAAGACGTTCTCGACATGGCTCCCTGCAGCCGACGTTCGATCTACTCAGAGAGTCGCAAACTTCTCTTGGCAAGAGTCTGTTCTGTTTCAAGTGAACATGTCCCAAAAGACCTGCGGAGGGAAGACCTGCAGTTCATACCAAGACGTTCTCGACAGCATGGCTCCTGCAGCCGACGTTCAAACTACTCAGACACCTGCAGGGCTGCCAAACCGTTCTTCACAAAGTGACCTGCAGTTCACCCATCCGCCATTAGCTCGGGTTTCCTTCTAGTCAACGAAGGACTCCTCCCCTCATCGCAAAGTCTATACCATTCGAATTTACTCAATACTAAACTAAACTGGTCGATACTATACTCATTACAGAGTTGATTATATTTAATAAGTAGGTATTTATATGAAAATCTGCATGAGGACTCGAAAAATGACTCCACAGTAGGAGTAGGAAAAGAGAACAGTAGATGACTTTCATTTACCAAAATCTGAAGGATGACGAAGATAATAGAGGTTGACGGTCATGCCACGAGATAGCAGTAGTGGTCGTGACTGTCTCAGAACAGAGATGACGAACTGCAGATCCCATTCATTCACTGGAAGTGAACTGCAGGTGGTGCATTCATCCACGGAATGAACTGGTGAACTTCTCCTACTGACCTTGTCTTTGGACTGAGTGACCTGCAGGTCGTCTACTCCGTCAGGTGACCTGGGTTCACACACCTCTACTGTGTACTACGCCACAAATACACACTGGTATCATTGATATCATATATATAGATGAAAGTACACATCGATACATGTTCAAATGATCCTGATAAGAGGAGTGTGTTACCTATTCTATACTCCAGCCGTCGTAACTACTGGCCACCTACCCGAGTGAAGTAATTTGTGGAAGAAAGTTGTCTCTTGAAGAAGTGAAATCGCCAAAATCGCCTATCACTCTTTACCTTGGATTCAATCGTGTTATTTGTACTTAACTAGTACAGTTTTTCCAGCAATGTAATAGGATAATCGATACTTCACCTCATTGTTAGAGAGAGTCTCTGTGGGCTTGCTATGGGGTTAGGCATCCTTGGGTGTACTTCCTTTGCTGGCTATCCAGCATGCTTTTCTGGCAACAATCTCCCTAGCTTGATCCGATTCAAGGACACTGCCGAGCGGAGTGTTTGACTGGGGCGGTACATCTCTCAAATAATAACGGAGGTGTCCCAAGGCCAGCTCAGTAAGGAAGGGAACCTTGCATAGAGCAAAAGGGCCAATGCTCAGTGCACATAGGGACTGCAAAAGCACGACCCATCGATCCTTTTGGCTTGAAGAGTTTTCAACGAGAGGTGTCAGAAAAATTACCAAGGGATAACTGGCTTGGGGCTGCCAAGCGTTCATAGTGACGTCGCTTTTTGATCTTTCAATGTCAGCTCTTCCTACCATTGCAAAGCAGAATTTGCCAGGCGTCGGATTGTTCACCTGCCAATAGGGAATCTGAGCTGGGTTTAGACTTTTGTGAGGCAAGTTAGTTTTACCCTACTAATGACTAGTCGTTGCTGTAGTAATCCTGCTTAGTATGAGAGGAACTGGAGGTTTGGACATTTGGTACATGCACTCGTCAACAGGCTGGTGGTGCGATGCTACCATCCTTGGGATTAAGCCTGAACGCCTCTAAGGTCGAATCCCAACTATTGGCAATGATAAAGCTCGAGTTCCATGAGTCAAGAGGCTCTAGTCAATGTGACTTTACTAGGTATTCACAGTTTCGATCGTGTCATCGCACGTGCCCTGTGGACCACGTGCCCTTATGTGGTGAGGCGTTTCTCTCACTCAGCTGCCAGTCTTATAAGTGAGCCCGACGCTCTGAATGTCTGTGGACGACTTTCTTGCTGGGTGGGGTGTTGTTCTCAATAGAGCAGTTTTTCTGCTGCAATCTGTTGAGACTCATCCCTAGCTTGGAGGATTTGTCAAAGCGGTCATTCTGCTGACATGTACCGACGAAGCCTCCTTATTTGGGTTGGGGGGGGGGGGACGCTCATCGACGACGACGAGAGGAGAATCCAAAAACGAAAGAAAAACCCTTGTGCACAAGGGGGCGAGAGGGGGGGTTGAGTCCTGGATGGGATAGCCAGGTCAGTCAGGCTCTCCCTCTCCCTCCTCTAGGCACAGGAGCACTCTTCGTCATCATGGGCGTTGGCTCCTATACGAGTGTATGATAGCCACAATTGCGTTATTATACTTAGGCTCTTTCGATCTCATCTTTATTGGTTTTTTGAACTTAAATACCTATTTCTACAATGACATCGGGAATTGAATGACGTGAATGAGGCATTCACATTCATACTCTCATTCGATAACAATTTGACAAAATCAATTGTGCTACTACATCAGAGTTCTTGTTTAACTTGACTGGACTAGCTTCGGATTAGATGCCACTTGCCTTATGACATCACTCGTCAATGACAAAAATCATCGTGATGACATATGACATCGTCCGCATTGAGAGTGTTAATGGTGTACCCCCTCCGCCTTTGAGGAAAGATTATTTAAAAAAAAAGAGGATTCTCACTTCTGAGGCTGCGAATGTCCAATGTGATTCACATTTCTGAGAAGGAAACTGATAGTTAAAGGCCACGGTTAAATTCAGGTCTCCTGCGGGAACCCACAGCGACCAATCAGGCTGAAATTTCCTACAAAATGTACTCTTTTTTTTTTTACCATTTGAATGATATTAGGGGTTGGGAGCTACCTAAAGCAGGGTTCACACTATGCCATGGTAGGCTGACCTGGATGGGTGTTGATGTAGATGCTCTAGGCGGCTATGCCAGGTTAGAAAATGCCAGCCTGGGTCGTGCCAATTCCAACCTGCAGAAAGTAGGTACAGATCAAAGGAAGCCGAGCCAAGCCAAACAAAAATATTGAATGGGGACTGTGATAAAATTACAGTTCTAATTTATACCTGTTCCCCATCGATTGTTTGTAAGTTACCACGCTGTTCTTAACTATTCATAAAAAACCCGTTGCTTTCAATTATGCGTAATTTCGCTGAATAACCTATGTTGAGGTGTACAAGTTTTATTACAATTTATTCAGCGAAATTACGCATAATTGAAAGCAACGGGTTTTTTATGAATAGTTAAGGACAGCGTGGAACTTACAAACAATCGATGGGGAACAGGTATAAATTAGAACTGTAGTTTTATCACATTTTCCCCCTCTTCATTTTGGAACGTAGTCAGCAAGATAACTTGGGGATTTTTTCTGCAGTCCAATCTTACGTCGATGGTGATGTATCAATTGAAGACGAAGCTCAAGTTGAAGAGACGCCAAATTCAAGGAATCAATTGATTCGAGGTTTTCCCATTATTCTAAATGGGTACGGAACTTTTCAGATAAAATCTATCCATTAGTACATACTAAATGTTTCCCTCTCAATGCTAAGGCCTGCGAGGCGTTTGAAGGGATTAAACAAGATATTTCTACGGCAGTGGTCAATGCTATCGACTACAACATCCCAATGACTGTGGAAACTGATGACATCCCGAGCGGCTTCAGTTACCACTAAACCTTGGGTCAAACTAGACGGATTATTTTATTTTTGACTCACTTTGTTTACGTGGGGTTTTTTATTGTGTTTTTATGACGAGCAACCATTAGTTTTAATAGACTTATATCGAGAATTATGGGGTGGTTCAGTTTCCCAGCAGAAGTTGAAAACCCAGGACACAACAGTCTCACAGAAGTTGCAATGTCTTTTGGGATTGATAAAAATGAGATAGAACGTAAATGGAAAAATTTGTCACCAGGCTTGCTGTTGAAACTAAAATAATAATAGGATAAGGTAGAGATGCCTCGGTTGGCTTTGTTTTGGTATAGACTTCGTGCCAGGCTGACCAGCTTAGCACGTCCAGGTCACACTGCCATGGCATAGTGTACCTGCTTAACATTTTCAGAAGGTGTTGTCTGATTAATCATGAGCAATGTTAATTTTGTCAAAATCACCTTTGTTGTTACAGGAATATCCTGTATATTCGTGTTTGGTGGCATGCTGCTGGCCTACAGACCCGACGATCTGGGCAGAGACTGGGCTCAACGAGAAGGTTTCTTGGAGTTGCGAAGGAGAGAGAAGCTCGGGCTGCCGCTAATTGATCCCAATTACATCCCACTCGATAAAATCATCCTTCCGACTGACGAAGAACTGGGCGATACAGAGGTCGTCATTTAAATCCAAGAACTACTGGCTTTTGTTCTAGTAACTAGTGACCCGTAAATGTATGGTTTCTTCTTAGAAAGAAGTCGTTGGTACCGCCGTATCATGTATATAAACAAGATCATGCAATACCGATTATGAATATTGTTTGTACAAAGCACCATGTTGATCCTTTCAATAAACTGATAAAACTTTTGATATTTCGAAAAATCTATTCATCACCTAGAACCCAGTCATCTGGGTAGTTCCTCCACATAACCTGTATTCGTTAGCATTTCGTAGTTTGAAAGGGTGATGTTTGCTATCAAATTTCAAGAAATTGAGTTATTAAAGGCTCCGGAATGTGGAAAACTTTTCTCTGTGGATATCGTTTTGAAGCCTGTTTGAGAACATCGAAGAATGTCGATACACCAGCGTACTTCTGTCCCTGTCTTTTCTTAGATTTAAAAGGGCATCCCAAAGGGATGAGTTTTGAGAAACGAAAATCGCTTAAACTAGAGGCGTATTAAGAAAAAGTTAAGGGCTGCCGGGGCAGCGTGAGTGGCAGTGGAAGTGAGGTGTTAACATACTCGCGCTGCCCAATGTCCTCGCCACTTCCCTGCTCACTGCCACGGAAGTGGTCTTCATGTAAACGGGGTATACGATTTTTTGACTTTGCTTATTGTTTTTATACTCCCTCAATGTGTTATTCACCTATTTCTTTTTAACTTGCGTAGCAGGGCTTTTAAACTAGTGTACAATAATGGTGAAATTGATTAATTAATGGAAAGCTTCGTTACTGTTACGAAGAGCATCAGATGTCAATCAGCTAGGTAATGATAAACGCTTTTCACAGCCGGAGATTCTGCTTCTTCCACAGGCTGTCTTTTACTTTTCCTCACTGTTCTACATTTAGCGAGAGTTGTGTTGGAAGAAATAACGCTAAACCATGAATTTTGGTTAATAATTTTCAATAAGCGTTCGTAATTGTGTAGCAAACGTCGGTTTTTATAACAACCCTCCCTCAAACTTCTTCCCTTGGACGTTTCGAGGTTGTTCCACCTTATAGGCACATGATTAGTTAAGGCAAATGGGATCATTACACATTCTACAGGTCCACGAGATAGGGAACTTTTTCGGTTGCCATAATAGATTGGATGATAACTTCTTTTTTGAGAACTGGACACTCCTTGGAGAGTGCTCCGTGATGAGTATTGCAATTGCCACGCTTTGGTGGCTTTACGCACGGTGTTTCAGCCTTGTTTTGTCTTAGGGAGCAGAGTTGGGCAGCAATTAATTACGTTTGCAGTTACACGAGTAGTTGCGGACGAAATTGAAGAGGAAAGTGAAGGAATGGGCCAAAATAATGAAAAGCGATCACTTAAGGGGAACAATTACTCATATAATAGCAGATTCAAACAATTGAAATTATATAATTATGTGTTATTAGTATATATATAAGGCCATGCGCAAAACAGATCAGCCCTAAATCACCATCTCCCCTCAAAAAACTTTTTCATTTCACATTCTAAGGTGCGTAGACAGGGTGTCTAGCAATTATTCAAAAATAAATTCAAGACTTTTTCCAGACTTTTCCCACAAATTTCCTGACTTTTACGCGGTATCTTATATTAAAATAAAAAGAACTTTTATTTCAGGTGAACATGCGAGAATATGAAAAAATATCATTAGAATTAAGAACTGTATAGATCATTGAAAATTATTATTGACTAAAGAACTTCGTTCAATTAGGCGAAGTAAATATTGAATTAGGGTAAATTTATTGTTATGCAGGAGCATAACTTGAGAAAATAAAGGTAGGCATGTTCAACTATTGAACAAACTATAAAATATACCTAATAAGTCTGAACAATCCCTGAAAATTTCATTGAAATTGGTCAAGAACTCCCAGAGTTATGCGTGTAACAAGGATTTCGTTTGCGCATGCGCAGAGACTACTATTGATCCGAGGGTCATGAAACTTATAGGGGACCATCTACACATCAAACCGAACAATCCCTGAAAATATCATCGAAATTGGTCAAGAGCTCCCGGAGTTATGCGTGTAACAAGGATTTCACGTTTGCGCATGCGCAGAGGCTACTATTGATCCGGGAGTAATGAAACTTATAGGGGACCTATAATCTACACCCCAACCCGCACAATCCCTGAAAATTTCATCAAAATCGGACTATAACTTCGTGTAGTTTTGCCTGTAACAAGGATTTGCTGACACACAGACAGACACGGAACCAAAATTGTTCAGAAAGGTCTAAAACGCAAAATGCGAGTAGAATTTTTGATTTTGGAGACAAAAAAATGTTCACATCCCGAAAGTGAAAACAATGCTTCCGCTACCCTAGTAGACTCGGAAGCAATACCAAGTGGACATCCCTTACTGAATGGAAGTAAAATGTCTTCAATCACTTAAAAAAATCACATTTAATTATATTTACAGTTTATGGAAGTAAAATGTCTTGAATCACTTAAACAATCACATTTAATTATATTTACAGTTCACCTCGTTGCCATGACAAAGGCACGTAACCGCCACAAGTGCATCCCAAATACACGGTTTTTTGGATTCTTATTCTCCATGATCTAGGCAAGTAAGGTGTCATTTTCAAATAATTTTGGACGCCGAATCGATTGAGATGGCTCCCAGACCAGTCCGAGCTCATCTGACTCTAACAAATTTATTTTAACACTCTCGATGCTGGTGTCGTCTTAAAGCGGCCCACACACTATCCAACCGTCGGCCGACAATCGGGACTGAAGGAGGGGGGACCCGACCGCTTGATGTCGGGTGGTTCTAGTCATCCAACGGGCCCGACGGTTGGGTCCCTTCCACACACCGTCCAACTCAGGTGCGAGTGCGGAGAGGGGGTCGTCTTTCGGCACCCCCCACCACCGATTGTCGGATAGTGTGTGGGCCGCTTAAGACGACACGCTGAGATACGGCCCACACACTATCCGCATCGGGACTGGGGAACCCGACCGTTTGATGTCTGGTGTTGTCTTAAGACAACATCGATTGTCATAGTGTGTGGTGCCGCTTAAGACAACTAAAAGCTTGAGTTCACTTCAGGAGCAAGCACACATTCCAGGAAGCGTTTTAGGGGCTAGGTGAGGTAATGTCTTTGTTCAGTAGTTCCCCACCAACGCCAGAGAGTGCGCCGTTGTCGGATAGCTCATTTCTGTGAGTCACAAAGTAGTGTACAAAGTGGAAGGTGGTCCATTCCTTGGTTACAGACGGATATCGCTTTTCAAGTGAGTTTTTCATTATTTTCACTTCATTTCATTGTTGATACGTGATAGATTCATGATAAAGATGCTTACAGAAGTTCATTCTGAGCTCTCAGCATTTGAAGTAATTGAGCGAAGCCCCTACACCCTACCTATGCACCGACATTGATAGTGTTAGCAAGAACGCGTCAGCCGACTTCAGGCCCAGCGTTGAGAGTGTTAAGGGGGAAAGTGTTCAAGAAAATCGGTGTAAAGTCAATTTTTTCGACTGTGTTTTGTAGTGTAGTGGTTTTGCAACAATTTGCAGCGGTTTTTACATTTTCACGGTGGGGTGTTGACTAATGGTGCACTACCTTACCCCCTGAAAATCACAAACCTTGAGTGAAGCTTCTCCTAGTACAAAATTAATAAATATAAAATAATGATAATAAGAATTGGGTATGGAAAAACAAACTTGATTTTGACAGTTTTAATCTTATTAGATAAGAAGTAATTGATAACATTCAGTTGCCCAATAAAATATGTCTAAAAAAACTCGTACATAAATAATGTAATAACTTATGAATTATTAAATATTGCAGCACATAGATGATTTTTATATACACTCCTCATATCGTTTTTTTCAACAGGCACAGTGAACCCAAATGAAGTAGAAAAAACACAATTGCATAGGTAGGTAGTGCTTTGCACAATAGCCAGAAAAACATATCAGTAAACAATTCAAAGTAATATTTGTAGCTTTTGTCAGAAGGGTGTTACTGAGAGGCTGAGACAGCTACTCCGGTCTGATGCTCATTTTGCAACGCTTCTATAGTGCTGAGTGGCAGGGTAGCGCTCACTGTGATGGGGGGCATACCAGGAAGAGATATGGGGGTGGTGACCGGTTGAGAGGCAAACGAATCAAGCAAACCTAGAAACAAAATTGATTCACTGAATTCGCCGGTCAATGATCTACATTCAAAACGTTCAAACTCGCGAACAAGAACACAGTTAAGATGAGTACGATGAATATATGTCTGTAAGAGACAGTAACCATGATTTGTAAAATTTTCATTGTACAAAAATTTATGAAAATACAGGGTGTCCCACAAGTTGTCCCTCCCCTCCTAAAATCTTCTAAATGGGAGTAAACAAAATAATTTTTTTTTAATCTTCATATTTTTATCCAATGATCTCAAATATCATATTTGCGCACTCCCCGCAACAATGCTCAATTAACACTAACTTTCTTATTTTAAACGGGAACCGCAATTTTTTATTGCATATTAAGATTCTACCCAAGATTTCATGAAAATTTGAACCCCCAACCAATGTTTTTTATTGCGCGTTACTGGTTCAGCCCACCCCAAAATTGTCAAATCGTGAATAATGGTGAACTTCAAAGTGTGGCACATGAATTTTCATTGTTTTTTAATGCTGATTCACGTGATGCTATCCATTTTTTGATTTGACTCAATTTTTGAGGAATAATGACCGAAATTTGTTTATTTCGCATCCGTTTTTTTAAATTTCAGGCGCCTGGTTTTAGATTGTTATGGGGGTCAATTTTTTAGGTCTGGTTGAAAAATGTAAAACTAGGATAATGAAACTTTCTTCAGTGATCAAGTGAAAAATCATATTAATCTGAGGGTAGAAATTTGGCATAAATGATGATTTTTCAGGCGAAATACACAAATTTCGGTCATTATTCCGCAAAAATTGATTCGAATCAAGAAACAAATAGCATCACGTGAATCAGCTTTAAAAAACAATGAAAATTCGTGTGCCACACTTTAGAGTTCACCATCATCCACTATTTGACAATGTGGGGATTGCGTGACCTTGCGTGCTTGCTGAACCAGTTGCGCGCAATCAAAAAAATTGGTTGAGGGTTCGAATTTTCATGAAATTGTGGGTAGAATCCGAATCTGCAATCAAAAATTGGAGTAGACATTTGAAATGAGAAAGTTAGTGTCACTTGCGCATGGTTGTGCAGTTGCGTGGAGTACATATGACACTTGAGATCCCTGGAAAAAAATATGAAGATTAAAAAATAAGTTTCTTGTTTACTCCCATTTGGACGATTTTAGGAGGGGGGAGGGGGACTCGTGGGACTCCCTGCATATCCGTATGAGACAGTAACCCTGATTTGTAAAATTTTTCATTGTACAAAAATTTATGAAAATATAAGCCCAAAATGGCAAGGAATCCAGATTGCACTACTCATAATTTAGTTTACAGTGACAGCAGAGAATATTAATTGTACAATAATCGGATCAAAGAAATATAGAGGGAAGACTTGAGACGCGGCAATCAGCTATGGTCAACCAGAGATAAGGACTGAGCAATTCTCACTACAAACCTAACTAGTCAGTAAAGTTAAACTATTTATTCATTGAAGCTGCTTATTTCTCAATCTTTTCATTTTCATTAAATATTAGGGAAAATAATTCCAATTAGTTTATTCGTTTGTTTTATTTTCTCAACTCTAGTTCGTTAGATTACCTGGAGGGATGGAAACAGACGTTTGGGGCACAGTAGGCATTACAGTTGACACAGCAGCCTGAGGCGGTTGAGGGAACAGGTGTTGAGTCGTTCCAATATCCGTCGGACCACTATTCCAAGGAGCAGCTGGAGGTGGGGCAGCGTTGGTGTATGGAGGAAGCATCTCCGACGGATTGTACATGGGGAGAGACGTTGGCTGAGCATGGGCATGTGGAGTGTATGCTGGAATCGTCCCATACGGTGGAGGAGCATACTGAGAGGCTGGCGGTGGTGGAACGTACTGCCCACCAGGATTGGCTGGATGCATCATGTATTGAGATGCAGACGATTCGGTTGCTATGCTTTGCGGTGATGCGTTCGTGTACTGAGGTGCCACAGGATTGGAATACTGCGGTATCCCAGAAGAATACTGCGAGATGGTGGTAGCCGTAGGGTTGTACATAGTCGAAGGCGCGGAATATGGCGGTAGAGGTTGGCTGCTAGGCGTGTAAGAGGGGACAGTAGTTGTACCTCCCACCATTGCTGGATGAACAGCGCCACCTCCCAAAGAAAGGTTAGCCACACCCTCCTGCACATGCCTTGTTTGATCGACTTGAGGTACCTAGAATTAAAAAAAAAAAAAAATCAAAACAATAACTCAGAGTACTTATATTAGCAACAATACAATTTTTTCACACCATAAACCATAAGATCAGTTGACTTATAACACTGCTCTACAAGAAGAAATATTTTTGGCAGTTTCCGGCTTGCAAGTAGTTAAATTGTAAGTAATTTCCATCGAGAAACTCGAATATCACAACGAAAAATTTTAATTTGGCTCTTGTTTTCATGATACAGAACAGGCTTCATATGTAGCAGCAGGCACCGAGGATAACATGTAAAATGGAGAAAAACTATTTACATTTTAATCCATGTTTTTTCGAACAAAATACATTTTAAAGCTTTATAAGAGAAGGGTAGTAAATTTTCAATTTATTGTTGGGAGCGTTTCCTCTTGGCTTGCCTCTTGTAAGTCAAATCTGGAGCGTCTCTCGCAACAGTCCAACAGTAGTCTGCAAGCATAGACTCGTCCCAACGACCCTGATACCCGCGTTCCAGTGAGGAGATATCCTGGTGGAATCCTCTTCAATTTCAGAATGTTTAGGTGTTTTGGGGATTGGTAGACCTTCCAAATGGGGCACAGGCCGAATGGCAGACGCCACATTAGGGTACTTCACCACAGTCTTCTTTTTTTGTCGACCAACCCTGCTTTAATGAAGGCATCAGGCAAAAATAACAATCATTTACATGGTTTGTAGGTTCACGCAAAACCATGGGCACAGCAAACTTCATGGCCACTTTTTTCCCTTTCAACCTATCACAAAGTCGCACAGAGCAAGAATTGCAGCAAATATGAGGGGTCCACGGCTTGTCTTGGTTAGTTACCCACTTTTACACCAAAATGGTGGAAGTAAGCCATCTTCACAGTAGGTGTTATTGTGTGCTTCTGGCCTGAAAATGTCACCTCACCACACACGTAACAAAAGTTGTGGGCCATATTGATGCACTTTCACAGCATTCTGACGGTGAAGAGGAAAATCGGTTTTTACTGTGCTGATTAGGTTTAATTACTGGCTTGAAAACTTGGTTAAACAACAAAACATTTGGAACTCAGAACCAAAGATCAGTCAAAGAGTTAAACCAATAGGAGTAGCAGCTGGCATGGCTACCAACCTTTCGACAATTGAATATCCCTCGAGCAGGCCATGTCTACTTGTATTACCCAAGTTAGGTACTTTATCGTGAAAACAAGAGCTAATCCGAACTTTTCGTTGTGATTTTCGTGATCAGCACGTCAAATTACTTAGGAAATAGCTACTTTTGAGCCCGAAACTTTTTCTGTGTTGGGCAGTGTAATCAGTCCAAATAAACAAGACAGGTTGAAACCCAATTCTGTACAGTTCTACTAACACTTATTGTTTTCACCAAGGATTAAGGTGGGATGATTGAATTACATGGCAGTAGATAAATTAGGCAATAACTGGACGTAATATCTAGAAAATGTACAACAGATTTTAAAGGTTAAACGAAGGAAATGAACTGTTACTAATGTAATACACTGCGCAAAACTTGCTCTATTCTCTGCCCTACTCCCTTTTTCACAGAAAATCGACCATGACATGAACAGAATATTAATCCTACAGAACAGGGAGTGGCGTTTAGCGCAGTGGCAAATTCTCATTTTATGAATAACCCTTCGCAAAGCAATATCTTCATAAACTTGAAAATATAGTATCTGGAATTGTGATCGTCACTCTGTGATCATTCACGACAGGCAGATCTCCCGACAGATGTCGCCAACCACACCCCCTTCCCAATTACCTACCTAGGTACCTTCCTACCTGTTGTTACCTAATAAATATAAACAGTTGTAAAAAGTGCGTTCGTCTCGATCCTTAATCAAACCTGATCCAATCTAATTCAAACTATATAATAAAAAGTAATACAGTTGTAACAGGAATGTAATGATAATAACTTCATTCGTTGCTGTAACGTAAGTCACTCTTGAGCTCTCTTAATCGTTACATAAAAAGTTACAATTTTATCTGCCTGTTGAAACTTAATTCCAAGATTTTAATGACATCAGAAAAGGGAATGAAATAATTAAATACTTCACCGAGGTACCAATTTCAGAAAGACAATAAGAGTTGTACAACTCTGTCTTATGTAGGGAGTTTATAAAAAATCACAGAACTTAAAAAACTGATGATGCAGAAAGTTGTCTTTAAGGAAGTGTTCGACTTTTTGGGGAGAGAAAATAGTTTAGTTCGTATTTTGTATCAATGATAACTCATTAAGAGGCATTGGTCTAACCTTCTGGTTAAGTTTTATGGAATCGAACGATTTCTTTCCCAGTTAATTGACTTCAATAATGTTTCAACTAACTGCTGGTTTATGATCGTTATTGGTCATGAGTAGGATTTGCTGAATAACGAATGTTCAGCAAACACGTTGATCTCCACTTGCTTGGGTTCACAGAGGATGCGTTTACCAAAGAAACTAGAATCCTCTATAGAATTGAACCAGTGGACGTCTAGTTTAGCAATCAAATGGTGGGGGAAGGGTTTAGCAGAAATTTCAATTCCTAATAGAAGTGTACTATTAACTATAATTTAATTTTTTAATTCCCACCCTGACCATTCATTCTTCATCCGATGGATAGTAATTCTACAAATTTCCATAGAGATTCGAATGTAGCTCTGTACAGTACAAATAAGTCCAGTTTCCCAACCCTCCATCAAAAAACTCTATAACAATCTCATTTGTCCATTTGTTGCTTTTTTTCCCTAAAAAAAAAAAAAAAATATCTACTACGAATAGTCGCAATAATTTATTTAATTTTTGTGGATACATATTCCACATACTCTTCAGTATCAGTTTCGCAAGGCGAGGTTCAGTCCAAAACATAAACTGATTGCAAGCAATACTTTCAGAAAAAAAAAAGAAGAATTGCTGCTTAGAACAGATGAACTGCTCTTTTACTTCAGGGTTTAAGTTCACCATTCACAGCTTAAGCTTAAGGTCTCTCCACCTTTCAGCAGCAGTAAAAACATCTGTTTTATTTATTATTTCCAATGATAACTCTTTGTAATTGTATAGCAAAATTATTAACCTGTGAAATGTTGTCTTTTTACGTCGCTAGTTGCGTTGATTACAAACGTGCAATATACGTTCACCGTAAGACCTGAGACCTGAGATCAGATAATATGCATAACGATGGACCTGTGAATATTTTTCGTGGAGTTTTCACAAGTGATAGAGCGATTATTGAATTTCAGGAGATATGCATAGAGCACGTAAATCTGTTCTCAACCGAAATACCTATTTGGATTGACCAGTTGATCATATCTGTCCCTTTTTTTTCATTTTTGCTACCGCTACAAATTTATTGAAAGACTTGACATTTCTGAGGGCAATTTCTGGCATCCATGAGTATTTGGGGCAGAAACCGATTCATTCTGTATCATAATAAAGGTTTTATTCAGTTTTGAAGTTAAAAACCATTTTTTCTCAGATTGCAGCTTTTTTGACATAGCTGGTTTTTTCCCTGTACCTTTCATATTTCCTGTTCATGATTAACGATTACGAAATTTAGTAGCATAGAACATAATTAAGAAGTAGAATGATTTCAGGGGAAACAAATAATTGTATAAAGGAACCAAAGATTTATTTGAGGGAAGAAAACCAGCGCCTTGTAGTGGAATTTTTGGTTGTTAGCGAGTTCACGCCTCCTAGATTACACAAAAGCTGTTTATCTCAGGCGATTACCTGAGCTGGCTGTGGAGCAACTAGGGGAGCTTCAGGCTTTTTAATCTGGTTGGGATCAGTCGTCGCTCCTGGTTCTCCCTTGGTAGTCAAATGCTGGACTGGGATGCGGTGTAAATATCCATACCCGATACCACAGCCAAGGCTGAAACAAAAGGAACAGTTGTTAACGATTTGTGTGGAACATCTACTATGAAACATTTTTTCTCCCATTTATATATTACCAGAGACAATGACAGTTGCTTTTACAGATTGAAACAATTAACGATCGACTTCAACCTCATTTGTTCATCATTATCACCAAAATATGGTTTTTGGTTTCGTAAGGAAACGTTATTCAATAATAAACCATTGTAACCATCTCATGAAAAAAAAAAAACCCCCCCCCCCCCTGAAAATTTCTTGGTTTACATTCAAAGGGTGTAGAATCCTGGGAATCTGCAATAAAAAATTTTTCCGTCCGTCCCCGTACTCCGTCTCCCAAACGGCTGAAGCAAAAACGCTGAAATTTTCAGGAAAATCCATGTTGGTCCGGCGACGCCCCAATTCTTGAGCCAGCTCACTCACTTAATTTGAAGTGCCCTTTAAGGGTTGTCAAAGTTTTGTAAAATCCCTAAAAACCTCAAAAAAAAAAGTCAAGGCGGCCTAAATTTGGACTTTTTTGAAGAACTTTCCATGAGGAATCGAAAGAGCCCCTCCCCAGGTCCGTAGCTCAAACCATTCCCGATGTATGCCCCGATTTATGGTGCCAACATTTGCATCCACATTCACTACATCACTAAGTTACTGCGATCAAAACAAAACAACAGGGGTTTTTTTTTTATCGCAGTAACCTAGTGATTTAGTGAATGTGGATATTGGAGTGAACTCCTAAAAGGGTTTATAGACGATACACGGGTTGAAGCATTCTGATATGCATATTCCGTCTTACGAAATTTAAAATTTTCAGATAGAATATTTTTCCATTGTAATTGCTCTTGATTACAATTTTATTACGATTTTATTCCAGATCCTATATTTTCAAGTTTATGAGGATGTTGCTTTGCGAAGGGTTATTGATAAAATTAGAATTTGCCACTGCGCTAAACGCCACTCCCTGTTCTGTAGGATTAATATTCTGTTCATGTCATGGTCGATTTTCTGTAAAAAACGCTGCAAATTCTTTCACTGGGGTTTATGTTGTCATCAATGATTCATGATTTGAATTTCTACTAAGCTTTGGAGTGTGAGTGTTTCACAGGTGATAGAGCTATTATTGAATTTCAGGAGGCACACAAATATGATCAACAGATCAATCCAAATAGGTATTTCGGTTGAGAACAGATTGACGTGCTCTATGCATATCTCCTGAAATTCAATAATCGCTCTTCACCTGTGAAACACGCACACTCCAAAGCTTAGTAGAAATTCAAATCATGAACGCAAGCCAATTGAATAATAAACCCCAGTGAAAGAATTTGCAGTGTTTTTATTCATCATTATTTTTGTTGTTTTTTGTTTTTCCACAGAATATTAAGTTTATGTTCCGAGTTTTATGTTTCGATTTTTCTTATTGTTTTACATTCAAGTTACACTTCGGCTTTATGATTTAAATGTTTATTCTTCGTTTTTTTTTTTCACAGAAAATGAATTTTTTGTTAATGTTCAAATTTCTTCCAACTTTATTTCTCTACCAGACAGAACAACACAAATCTTGAAGTGCGCCGGTTATTTGGTCTCCAGTGTATATTCTAATTAAAACTAAATAAATAGGATATGACGTGTTAATAATGAAGTATTCGTCACCTTCCTTCTCCAGTCCAGTTCGAATTCGGAGTGATGGTCACTTCCCTGCACGCGTCTTGATCGATATTGTAAACGTAGAGTTTGAGTGCCCTTCCTTCGTGAGCTTCTATCAGCGTGAAGAGGTCCTCGCTCTCGTGCATTATGGAGTCAGCCCCGATAATGTAGTCGGAGAACGGTTTGAGACCCGCAAGCTCTGCAGGAGATGACGGGTGCACTTCCTGTACATAGAAATTAGTACAACCTTGTATATAATATATTATGCAAGTTATTTACTTGATAATAATACTTAACACTTTCAGTGCGGACGGCCTCTTAAGAGGCCGTCCAAGTTTTCACACGGAGCTGGAGGCCTCTAAAGAGTCCGTCTCTCCTCTAACTCCTATCCTTGGGGAGGGGCTCGTTTCTCTCTGCCCGATCACCACCTTCGTTCCTCTTCATATTCAATTCAGTTGGACCCTAGCTGTCGTCTAGTCACCCCAGGAGCGAGTGCCGAGAGATAAATTCCGAAAAAAACACAAAATTACGACAACATTACATAATTTGTGTAAAATCTTTTTTTTTTGTAAGTTTTTTCTTTTCTCTCTCGTGAAAACACTATACCTATATGACTCATGAGGGGTAGAAAATATATTTTTAACCTCACATAATGCTTTCTTTGCTCAACTAGTGGCGCCAAGCAGGGATATATTAGGAATTTATTACTCACAAACTGGTTTTCATTTTCATTGACCAATTACTCAAGAACTAGATATTTTGAAAGAGATAAAGAGAGGGAGGAATATTATCTATTCAAAGACACAATAGGTTATTTAAATAATAAATATTTGATATAATGAATAATAGTGGCCCAATGGTAGGCTGGCCATATTTGTTGGGTTCAATTTGTTTATTTCGTTGCATAACTGTAATTGATACGCATCAATAAAGTAGACAAAGTAAACCATTTTTGTGATTTTTGATTTTTTTTTTTCGAATTTGGTTTGGCTCGAATTTACGAAGAAAAGGGAAGCTATTGGTTTATTATTCAATGATAAACCATTGTAATCGCTCTGGAAAAAAAAAATTCTACCCCCCCCCCCCGAAAATTTCATGGTTTACGTTTCAAAGGGTGTAGAATCCATCTGCAATAAAAATTTGGTCCGACACATATCTCCGAAACGGCTGGAGCAAAAAATCTGACGCATATTGGTCCGACGAATTCTTGAGCCAGCTCCCTCACTCAATTTAAGGTGTCCTTTAAGGGCTGAAAAAGTTTTGTAAAATCCCTGAAAACCTCAAAACTAGTCGAATCGGCCTAAATATTTTCCTATTTGAAGAACATACCCGATGTATGGCCCGATTTATGGTGCCAACATTTGCGTTTTTTCGTTTATTATTGTTTGTTTGTAACCTAGTGATGTCCGGCCGATAGCGTCGAGTTGTAGTGAATGCGGATACTGGAGTGATAGCCGATGTGAATACTTGTAGTGTAGTTAGTAGCCGATACACGGGTTGAAGCATTCTGATATGCATGAAACGCTGATAATATATAGGTAAATTTTATTCAATATTATTACTGGGGTTTATTATTCAATATTATTACTGGGGTAAATAAGTATTCTTTCACTGGGTTTATTATTCAATATTATTACAGGAGTAAATAAGTATTCTTTCACTGGGGTTTATTATTCAATTGCCTTGCGTTCATGATTTGAATCTTACTAAGCTTCGGAGTGTGCGTGTTTTACAGGTGATAGAGCGATTATTGAATTTCAGGAGATATGCATAGACCACGTAAATCGGTTCTCATCCAAAACACCTATTTGGATTGATCAGTTGATGATATTTGTGTGCCCCCTCTACGTCTGTCTACCTTTGGCTACATCGTTTAAATTTGGATTTGGGGAAGTTTTAACTCAATATGAGTGCCAAAGGACTTGATAAATTATAGATGTTTTTATTGTGGGGGGTATTGAGGTTCAACAAAAAAACGCTGCAAATTCTTTCACTGGGGTTTATTATTCAATTGGCTCGCGTTCATGATTTGAATTTCTACTAAGCTTTGGAGTGTGCGTGTTTCACAGGTGATAGAGCGATTGTTGAATTTCAGGAGCCACACAAATATGATCAACTGATCAATCCAAATAGGTATTTTGGTCGAGAACAGATTCACGTACTCCATGTATATCGCCTGGAATTCAATAATCGCCCTATCCTGTGAAACACGGACACTCCAAAGCTTAGTAGAAATTCAAATCATGAACGCAAGCCAATTGAATAATAAACCCCAGTGAAAGAATTTGCAGCGTTTTTTTATTATTTTTTTTTTTTTTTTTTCACCCATGAAACTTGAACTTTTGGTCTCAGGTGGAGAAATTGTTAGTTCTCAAGTGTTAGGGTGTGTTAGCAGGCAGAAATAACAGTTTCGGTAAGATAACGGATCGGTAAGCCTAACGGTTTGAGGGAGACAAAAGGTCTCAACAGGGACGATGCTAACCCTCACGGCAGCGGTGCCATTTGGGTTGCGTTCGTGCAGAGAGACCACGCGGGTGGCCTCTCAACAAAATGACGGTAAACAACAACGTTTTCCCATGAAAACATTTTAGGACGTATTTTCAAGTGAAAATAATACGCTTATGTCGAATTATACGCTAAAAAAAATGTTCAGGTTGGTGGGGTTGACACGATTTTTGCTCCCGCACTGAATGTGTTAATGTTTTTCTGATAGTTACAATGGGGAATTTATGATATTTTTTTTACCATAGAACATACTTCAAAAATGACCTAACTGAGCAAATATGTGACGTTTTATAATAAATGTATGTCACGAAAAATTGTTTTCATGAAGAATTTCCTGAAGAGTGAGGACCAAGCCGTTGGTAGGGAAATGGAAGTGTTCATCGCACAGAAATCGATCCCCATTCGTTGGAAAGCTTTATCTCGCTACCAAGTATAAATAAGTCTTATTTACGAGATATTAATCAAATAATACGATGCTACAAATGATAAATATTGTGCCTCCTGAAAGTCCTGTTTTCTTGTCACTTGGAAAATTAGTTTGGAAACATCTTAACTATAAGAAAACTTAATAAAACTCGGGTCCAGGCCTGGGGAGGGGGCAAGCCATCCGGACCACCCGATGCTACTCACAGCCTAGGGCTAGAATTCAAGAAACATGAATATGCTTTATCCTAGAACGTCAATTATCCATCACACCAGCTTCCGCATTATTTATTGCAGTCCATAATATTTGCATCACTGATTTTTATCGTCTTTTTATTATGAGTGTGTATTATACCAGGTGGCTAGTGGACTTCCCTGGCGATAGATGTTTATCAATTTCACGCTACTTTCGTTTCAATCTCATATCACGTTTCTCTGCAGTTAGGTCCTTGCTAAAGCACATTCACGCTAAAAAGTTTGAATACCCGATAAAAAAAACCGGAAATATCACTCATGGTTCAATCTCTAGAATAAATCCGTCTCATTACAACACTTTCTAAGTTTTTTTTTAAATTTATTTGGCATTACAAATTTGTATACAGCCACGTGATACAATATACTAAACACACCTAACGTACTACATTATATTTTTATGTTGCACTCATTCAAAAACCTGTATAGTTCCTTATAAATAAATACGTTTTTAGAAGCTAAAATATAATTGTAATTTAAAATTATTATTGTTCTTCTTCTCACTGCACTAAAAAACCCCAACCGGTTAGCATTCAGTTCTTCACACTGCATTATGATATGCTCCAAGGCTCCGTGAGGATGTCCACATTGGATTCCAGTGGATGGATTTCTAAGTTTTTCATTTATACAGAGAACGGGTAGGAGAAACAGATGAAAAAAAGCTTGCATACGAGTCCGCAACACATTGAGACATTTTCATGAAGGGTGTATGCCTATAAAGCCAATGTCCCACCGACTCGCAAAACTTGGACACAGAGACAAGGGCTAATGATAACGGAAGCTCAAATTCTAACCAAGAAAGATATTTATTTTAAATATACACAACAAATGAACATTAATTAATTCACTCAATATCAACGGCGAATGGCAACGTCGAAAGATGTTAGTGAATCTAGGGCGACCGTGACGCACAGCTTAGACAATTATCGAGGACATCTTTCGTGAACAATTTTCGTTGCGATTTTTTTGTTTTTGTGCCATAGCAAAGACACAAAATAGAAAATTTGAAACAACAGATAGGAAATTAGCAAAAGGAGAACCCAGGATCCAGTCCTGTTGACTGAGGAATTTTCCTGAGGGAAATTAGGGATTTTTTTGCTCATTTTGGTTTGTTATTCAATAATAAACCATTGTAATCACTCTAGAAGAAAAATTCTAACCCCCCATGAAAATTTCATGGTTTACGTTACAAAGGGTGTAGAATCCGAATCTGCAATAAACAATGTTCCGTCCGTCCGCCGTACGCACGATTTCTCCCAAACGGCTGGGGCAAAAACTCTGAAATTTTCAGGAAAAATCCATGTTGGTCCGATAACGCCCCAATTCTTTAGCCAGCTCTCTCACTTGATTTAAAGTGCACTTTAAGGGTTGTCAAAGTTTTGTAAAATTCCTAAAAACCTCAAAAAAATTCAAGGCGGCCTAAATTTGGACTTTTTTTGAAGAACTTTCCATGAGGAATCGAATGAGCCCCTCCCCAGGTCCGTAGCTGAAACCATTCCCGATGTATGGCCCGATTTATGCTGCCAACATTGCATCCACATTCAGTACATCACTAGGTTACTGCATCAAAGCAAAAGCAAAGCGTTTTTTTTTTAAATCGCAGTAACTTAGTGAAGTACTGAATGTGGAAACTGGTTTGAACTCCTAAAAGGGTTTATAGCCGATACACGGGTTGAAGCACTCTGATATGCATGCTCCGTCTTTCGAAATATAAAATTTTCAAATAGAATATTTTTCCATTGTAATCGCCCTTGAAAAAAACGCTGCAAATTCTTTCACTGGGGTTTATTATTCGATTTCATTCATTTGGCTTGCATTCATTATTTGAATTTCTACTAAGCTTTGGAGTGTGCGTGTTTCACAGGGGATAAAGCGATTTTTGAATTTCAGGAGATATGCGGCCATTGTGGAATGCACAACGTAAGACTGAAAATGAACCGTCTTCTTTAGATTCAAACCATTAGCAGTAATTAGCGTTAACAAGATATGAAGAGCCTGTCTCTGATGCAGTAAGACAAACCGTGTAAACGACAACTTATCACCTAGTGATACGGTGTAACTATTAGATAACCAAGTTTATAACCGTAAAGGTTGACTTTGTTCGTAATCGTTAAAACCTACCACATCGATATTTTTAGCTTTTTCTTACTTCCGAGATTTTAATTTCAATTTGGATCAATATCTGCAAAACTATTAGAGATTGTGTCCTCTTTACATGAATACTGAGGACATCGTAAAGAATACGTACCCGCACGACATAAAAGGTTTCCAACAATTTTAGAAAAATAGGTAACTTGTTGTGTCAAAATTGTATCGAAATGTTGAAATCACTCACACACTAATTTTTATTTAAAGATTAAATGCGTTGCAAGATTAGGAAGCTCCCGGTGATGGGACAGAGCCTAACAAAACGATTTGGGCCGATCACAAACCTAACCTCATGCACATCATAGGTAACACTTCGTAGGATGAAACCCACATTTAAATTCAATTTTTCTCCATTTCCTTTTTGACGACTTGCAACTTAAAGTATGTCGCTTCGTTCCAAGTTGTTTAAGCAGGATGAGGAAGTACGCAACCACGAGGGACATTTTATGTCTTTGCACGTCACACGCACACCACGTAATTCCTATTGGAGGCCAGTTTTGATGTAAAACGCTTATCAAATTCAACGTCGGCGAGAGAATGAGGCGTCTCGATAAATGTATCACGTACCTCGCCAATTTCAATTTCGTTTGTGGATAATATAGTATTCATAAGCAGCTTTTCGCGTAAACGATATTCGCACACTAGTTCCAACAAGTGCCGTTTTGTAGGACCAATGATAACTACGTTAGACTGTGCTCGTTGATGGTTGCGATGAAATGGTTCCATCGTTTGGTCACTGAGGTTCCGAAGCAACGAATGGTAAACTGTAAAGACATAATCATCACCACTCACAGGACTGTCAGAGTTAGTTGACAATATGGTTCCATCGGGTGGTTAACAAGATTGAGTAAATCAACAGCTTTCAAATGAGTGGTGAACGAGTTTTGTACGATCACAAATGTCGAAGATGATGATCAGTAGCAACGAATCAGTTGTAAGCGAAAACCATCAGAAATATTTTCGTGACGCTGTCCGCGTTACGTTTTCGAGTGTACATGTAACAAAGTAAAGACATAAAAATGCCAAAAGTAGAGGAAGATAGTGATGAACTTGTTGGGGGATTTTCAAATGGTACTTGGAATGCGCTTGTGAAATTACCATGAGGATCGCCAAAATTCTCCATCCCTTGAATTAATTGTCTTTAATTTTGGTTCAATCCAACTCTTCATTTTGACGAATTAGGCAACGTTTTGATCAACTTAAATTTTCTTCATAAACAATCAGAATGCGTCAAGCTAAAAAAAAACTTGTTTTCGACACAATTAAACCCTTTTCCAATACAATTAAACTTTTTTCCAAAATAATTGAATTTTTTCCCGAAACCTCAAGTTCATAAACATGCCACTTTCCATAGTATGATCAACAGGGCACTGTCCATACCAATGAATGATCAAAATTTATTGAAAGAAAAATCTTTTATTAAAAGTATAGCTGTAAGTAATGGATATGGGGTAGAACTCTGGAGGAAGGAGAAAACGTTCTCTTTAGAGTGGAAAGTAGGAATTGGCATCCTGCTAAAAGAATACGTAGAGGACCTCAGCCAAGATCATTCATATTAGAAGACCGAAATGGCAGACAATACAGGAGAAACACTTGGTTCTTGAAAAAAACTTCACAAGACCAACAGTTAATTTCCACGCCACCAACAAACAGCCATCTGATATTGAGAAGACCAACCAGGGTGGTGAATCCTCCATGCAGGCTGGATTTATGATCAATTACGACTTCATGTCGAGCTACAAATACCTACTCCAAGAACACTGCAACAGTTGGCCACCAGCATATGTTACCATCTATTTTTACATGCGCTGATTCCAGAACATAGGTGCAAACCACGGATACTAGAAGATACTGTTCTAGTATCCGTGGTGCAAACTATTCATTCTTGTAAATCGGACTAGTGATTGATTAATAAACGCAATCTTCAAGTTCTGTAAATACTGTTGGTTATTCTGTAATACATACTAGTTAATGTCTTAAATTGTGAGAATTACCAAAATATGCCAGACGTTTTCGTTGGCGCCCTCGAAGGAGCAGAACCTGATGCTAACTCCCAGCAAACCTTGTCCGCCCCAGGTGTTGCTGGGGGTGATGTTGACGGTGCGAACCGACTGGGTTTTGCTGCTGTACACAGTCATCTTAAGCTCTTTGTTCATTCCATCCGACAGGAGGTTTTTGAGAGTATCGTTGTCTTGATCCTGAAACACCGTCGAACACATTTAGGAATGGAGCAGGGAAGTATGAAATGTTGGTATGCAAGCAACGAATAAACTGTAATATACAGATTTTAAAAAGATGTAACAAGCATCAATCGATTTCTGACCAAAACAGGTCTGGATTGAGAAAACATAATCCTCGAACCAATCTATCGATTTTCATTCACAACCAGTGAGATCAAAACTTTATAATATAGTGTCACCCGAAAGTGGATACCTAAAAACTATGCTATCAGAACATGTAGTAGGTGTAATTTTGTGTCTCAAGTGGCTTCAAACTTGCAGGAGGTACAGCTCATTCATCTTGTAGTGAGGTTGAACTAGGAGTGCGCAGAGCATCATTGGAAATTGTGGTAAACTTTCAATATGACCGTCCCTAGTTTCCTTGTTTGTTGGGCTGTATCCTAGATCTACTGGATAGAATCAATTTTGTTCATCTGGTATTAAATTTAATGAATTAAAAATGACGTAAGGAGGGCAAAATGTCAAGTGGCCACTACTCCTTAAATAGTCCTCGTAATTTGATGTGGCCACTACTAGATCAAAATAAAGGTGTGAGCAAAAATTAATAAAAAATAGAAAAAATTGTTCTTTTGATAGTTTTAGGCAATGGATATGTTAGGGAAGTTCGGCTATTAAATGAGTCTGAAGAAAGTCAGTATACTGTTGGTCCACAATTGTCAAAACTAAAGAAAACAATTCTTAACTGTGGCCACTACCGGTACCGTTACCTTAGTGTCACCCGAACCTGAATAACTAAAAATCATACAATTAGGACAAGTAGTCGGTGTGATCTTGTATCTTGCGTACTTAAAGTGAATACATTTCTTCAAATTCATTGCCAACCCGAGCAAATAAACTGAGGCAGGGCAATAAAGTTCAGATGATCCCTGCGCTCCTTAAAAGTCCTATAATTTGATTGGCTACTTTGTTAGCTGTTGTGGCGGGGAATTCACCATCAGAAATTGGAAATTTTGGTGTTCGGTTCAATCTTCTACTAAATAGTAGGGGAGGGTGGGGCAGCCCCGGTCAGTAGGGAATGCTGGTCACATAAGTTTTAGAGGGATGAAACCTCCTATTATCGCTCTTTCTGCTAGAAGCCTCTGTCGGAGTCCCCGTGAACTAAATTCCGTAGGTTTGTGGTTTATCTGTGGTTATAACCGGCGTCAGACGTTCAGAACTTTCATTTTGATGTTATTTTGGTCTGTCTTAGAACCATAGTAAGTACATTTTCATTATATTTATTCAACGTTTTTTGTCTATCCCTTGGTAATCACACGTATTAGCTTTGATTAGTCAAAGTAGCAACATTGTGGGACTGTAATTGTGGAAATACGATCAAATTTCCGTAAATATGGCTGATGGGGCAGCCCCGGTCACCTACTTGGAGGAATGTCGGTCAGAAATGGGGTTGCCCCGTTCAAGCAACAAATTGACCGGCATTACCCCATAATATCCAATAATCTATACCTGGAAAGGTACAAATGGAAGTGAATTGCATTAAACTTCAGAATTCCTTGCCTTAAGTAAGTATGTTGTTAAAGGAAATGGTCAAGTACGAAGTTTATTTCTGTGTTTTGCAGGTGGTTAGAAGCATTTCTACCTAGCAATTATTAAACAAAAACACTTTTCATTGAATGATGAGTTTCATTTCGTTATTTCCTTTCAAAAGCAAAAAAAGAACCAAATTGACTGGGAATTTACCTGATCGGCATTACCCACACGCCTGACGGGTATTCCCCCACAGGTAGGGAAATGGCAGTTAAAGCGGTTTTTCCAGTTTAGAACCAATACTTCTTATACTAGGTGTATTATGAAAAAAAAAACTAAGGTTGATTATTAAAATTAGATAATTTTGGAAGCGAACCGGGTTGGGAGCATTATTTCAGGACCGTTGTGACCAAACATTTGGTACTCCAAAGTTAGGTGACCGGCATTCCCCCACTCTCCCCTAGGTGTTGAACAGTTGACGGACACGCCGAACAGTCAGAAATGTTACCAGAAGCTACAGAGAACGGGCAAACGTTTTTGCCAATTCCGATTGGTTTGGTCGTTCCAGCTTCACTCACCACTGAAGGTAAGGAAACTAAGTTCAAGCATAAATGTAAATGTCATGCAGTTCTTACTAAAATACACTTTCTCTAGATAAAGCGAGATACTGGTTAACTCTGTTAATGATCTTTGGTGTGCGACAAATCGATTTCTCACGATCAGCCGTAGTTCTGATCCATTCAAATTTTGTGTTTACAAGTTCCAGTATGGTATCCCATAAATTTGGTTACGATTGGTATACAAACCGACGAGAATGCCCAAATTTGACATTGATTGTTACAAATGAATTTCCGATGCTGATGTACTGATGCTGACGATTTGGTCAGGGGTTGTATTGGTATTGTATATACCTAAAATTTGGTACTCAAGACTGTTGAATTGTTGCTATGGTACCCTGTTTTCCACATAAGCACGCTTATGCCACATGTTGCAATAAGTGATAAAACTATACTGCTCGCGCACTCTTATACCAGGCAGACGATTTGACAGTTCACTCAAAAAAGAAGAAACTGGAGGTGGGATGCAGCTAAGACGTCTGCCCAGCACTTATTCCTGTTCCAACGTGGCCGAATACCCTACAAACATATGATCTGACAAGAACTGACTTTATGTAGAATTAATTTGCAGCTGGAACTGTGAGAGTACAGATTTTGACTGCTTCCAGAAATGACATCATTTGCTGTCATATGATTCGCTGCTGGTATCGTTATCGTTTGAAACGGATCGCATAACCAGCTCAATATGTTGAAAGTTTATTCCATTTTATTAATGACACCTTCATTTCTTTCGTTTCTAGATAGAGTTCGTGGTAAAAAGTGATTTAATAAACCATTGACTCCATTTTTTCGAATAGTGCCCACACATGACAGATTTCGAAGGGAGATTTTCAAGGACAGCTAATCAAAGAATAACTGCGAGACATTTCGTCGGACGAGTTTCTCTTGATCGATGTGGGACTAGGCCCCCTCCCCTTCTCACTAATCACCTGAGTCCTAATTTGTTTATAGCGGAGTTTCGTTCGAACCGTTTGGAGTTAAGAATTGAAAAATAGCAGTCAACGGTTTTCAAGAGTCTTTGCAAGATAGGGAGAGCGATGGTTAGCGAGTATGAGTTTAAGGGGAGAACTCCGCCTACCTCAGAGCGCGAGCGCTCGACCTGCTTTTTCCTGCTTCCCACCCTCACCTCTCTCGCCGTATTTGCCCTATAATTTTAAATTTTTACCACGGTTATAGGAATAATTGGGGATCATTTTAGTTCAAGAAAAAGTTTGATAGGGCACTTGCAAGCCGATCTACGGGATTTCTACTTTTGTTGTGATTTTTCCACTTTTTTGCCCTACAAAGTCATTTATCAAGGGCACAGATGGTCCTATCGATCTGTTCTTTTTTCCCCTGAATTTGGATTTAAATTCTGGACACAACCTTGGAAACCGATTTTTTCTTTGTACACCGTAGATTTTTTGGCACAAGCTCATAGATGAATAAAGAAAAGTAAGCATTCTGGCGGTCCCAGTAAAATCTACAAGGCAAAAATCCGAAATCCAGTTCCAAGATTCTGTCGGCATTGCAATTCTGCAAATTAAAAAAAAAAAAAAAGTTAAATTCGGACGAAGTTTACGGAGTTGGCGAGAATTTGAAGGCTGAAAACGGCAACTTTTCAGGAGACCCAAAAAACGACCGCGCTACCACGGACAATCTCACCGGAGCGCGGCCGCTCCTCGACTGAAGCTTTCTCGCTCTCTTCTTACCTCCTTTCATTTTATTCTTAGCAATTTTGAAATGCCTCGTAAATTTTACCAAAGACGGAAGTCTCTGATAGACAATATCAAGACAATAAAAGAAGCATTGAAAGAAGAACATTGGAGGAAGATGAGCTGCAGCAGAGCGAGGCGGACCATTCTAAGCTCCCGGAAAAACGGCCGCAGTATGCCCTAGGTTGCTTGGAAAATTCTAAAATTTTCAGGAATTGTGCGTCATAGATATCTATCAACAAATTTGATATATCTATCAAAAAATAAATACATTTTTTTTAGGTGGAGTTCTACCCTTAATGCGTTAAATTCTCTGAGTCACTCTCAGACTCGAGGATGATGCACATTAAAAACTTTCATTATTGTAAGTGGCTGTTCAAAATTAAAGGGGACCTTTCGGCGCTAAATTACAGGCCATATGAATCCACCAACCAAACCTGTTTCTTGTGCAGCAGTGGAGGTATTGAGAATTGCTTCCATTTCATAGCTACGTGTAGTGCACTGCGTGCTGTGAGAACAAAATTTTGGGTGTTTTTGAATTAAATTGGGGCGAATACATAAAATTGATAAAATCTGGAAGTCTTAAATTAATAAAATATTGTATGGTGGCCAGGAATCTAAGATATAAGGCGAGGCTTGAATACGGTTTTTAACCATTCTTGAAAGAAGGCTTCCAGCTTTGGCATTGTGAATGTGTTGAATGAATGATTAGGTGTATCCATTAGCATTGTGTAGAGGTTATATTATGTGTTTTGTAAAATTCGTAAGAGAAGCAATTATTATTTTTCTAGCTATAACTGCGTTTGACGGCGAATCCCTCGGACGGTCATTCTATGACCACGATCATTAGCATGTCTACCTTGATTGTATTTATCTTCTGATGCATTGTACTTATCAATAAAGCATGCTTTATCTATCTATCTATCTATCAAGGGTTTTCAAAGTCCTTTTGTTAGATCAAAAAATGGAAAGTTGTACATTATTCGATAAAGGCCAACATTTGAATGGAGCCCCTAGGTTTATAAAGGTAATAACATTAATATGAACAACAAATTAACGTCATCTTTGATAAGGATAACGAATACAAACTTCTAAAAAAAAGTGGTCGGTGTATTGGTTTATGTGATAGTGAACCTACTCATGTATTTGGCGCTTCGCCGTGAATCACGGACAAAAAATCCTCGCGTTTAGCCCACCTCAGACAAAAAATCGCCGTGTGAAAAATGACAGAAATATCCTATCGTCTAGTTTGCTGGTCTGGATGCTCGCTACGCTCGCATCTCAAAAACAAAAAAATATCCTATATCAATCCTTTTAGTGAAGTATAGATCAGTTGGAAAAATAGATGCGTTAAGGGGAAAGCACCAGTAGTGGACATGTTAAGAAAATCTCGTGTGATTGTTTGTGTTACCTCATAAATTTTTGGCTCTCAAATTTTTTTTTTTTTTGGGTGTCTACACGTTCTTCAGACATTTTTAGTTGAGTTTAATCAAAGGAAACACCAATTTTACAAATGTTTGAAGAAATAGAGTCAAATTTTGTGGAATAACAGAAAACACCAGTAGTGGACAGCTAAAATTTTCTAGTGTTGATGTAGTGGACACTTCATGATCCAGTAGTGGACACGTCGTGAATATCAACAAGACGACGCAAAATCTCGTTTAAAATCATGTATATATCTAATCGGTAGTAAAACAAAAAGAATTCCATTCAACTGGAAGAATGAAGTGAGCACCAGTAGAGAACAATTCATGTATATGTGGAAGATATCTCATGGACTAGTAGTGGACATCTCTTGCACTAGTAGAGGACACCCCCTGTCCGCAACACTATATTCATTTGAAAATCGTACCGAGAGCTTGTTCCAATACAAATGAACAAGTAGAAAATTAAGAAAATATCCTTTCGTGAGAAGAGAAGTTGCACCAGTAGTGAACAGGGATGTCCACTACCGGAGCATCCGTCATTTTTGTTGTACTAGAAGTGGACATGCTTTAAAAGCCCACTTTATCAATATTAACGGAGTTAGGCGACTGGAAAATCGTCAATTTAGTTACTAAAGTATATATTCAAACCAATGGGTACAAATATTTGAATATTATATGTGAACATTCCTTAAAACATACTTTCTATTCCTTAGCATTTTGCACAGCGTCCTGCTCAAAATCACTCCACCCACAGACTGGTTGTTTTTAATGTCAAGTTATTATTTTTCATTTTGGCCCTAACGTTTTCTTTTGGTTCATCACGTTTGTTAAGCTATTACTTTAGTTAATCCAAAAAGATTCAAGTGCCCTGCTCAACCCGAATCCTTATTCTACAACTTTTTTTCCGAAGTGTCCACTATTGGTGCTTTTCCCTTACCTATTCTGTGATTCAGCCCTAGTTTTCCGAAGTTGGGGAGTTTTTTCGTCCGCCCTAGGGGATTTTTTGTCCGATTACCCTTCGCCGACAATTCATTCAGCTTCAAAGTACAACTACCGAACTTCAATAAGACAAGAGCATGTATATCACGATAGGTGTTATAACTATACTCTATTTGGTATGCATCGCACCACTGCTGGGTTGTAAGTTATAGTTGCGTGTAACCGATTTGGATGACAGTACCTACCAATTAATTCTTAATTTTACCAAGTATGTGTACAATCAAGGCGTAATGATCAAATGTCATATCCACCAAACACAAAACTAAACTGGTTTTAGATGGTTGTGAGAACCAACGGCGCACATTTTGTGCACATTTTTCTGTCAATCACAACGTCTTAAGAGATGTTGAGTTATCACTTGAATGGCCACGTAAGACGTTTCCTCTTACCAATCTGGTATCGTTGATCGCAACTATGAAATCGAAAAACGCCTCTAAACCGGCAGCCTGCCCTGGGGAATTGTCTTGAACCTGCACCAACAAATAGAAATCAATAGTTTGGGGAGACAGAGAAAACTATGCGACAAT
Organism: Creontiades dilutus; assembly: GCA_031894815.1. Lineage (NCBI taxonomy): Eukaryota > Metazoa > Arthropoda > Insecta > Hemiptera > Miridae > Creontiades > Creontiades dilutus. The sequence goes on from JAVIWC010007544.1 coordinate 321,758, forward strand.
ATTGAAAATAAAATGGGCCGGTAACCTACTTTGAGTACGTGGTACCCCTCGGTTCCACCTCCGGGAATTTGCACGCTTTGGCCACCACCCATTCTGGTCCTGCCACTTTGCTCGGATAGACTCTGAGGAATACGATTTACCAGAGAGAATCACAACTGGAACACAACATTTCTTCAATGACAAAATAGCAATAATGGGAATGCCTCCCTTCCAATACCAGATATCTTGTTCGTGATTACTAGATTACACACAAACAGCCACTTGGCTGCTGAACTTTCACAGCTGACAACTCACCAATGCAAACGTCAGAATTTTCCTAGTAACTTGAGATTACCTAGGGCCATAGATGACCCGTTTTAAAAAATAATGAATCGAATAAATAAAATTTTAAAATATCTTACTAAATTACTATGCTGTTATGCTGATAGGTATGTTGTACAGACTAAGTTATCAGAAATGAGTTGAAAAAATGAACATTGGACAGATGGTAAAAGGTATTATGGATACTATAAGGCACATGGAAGACGACACCAAATAGGAGAATAAGAGGACGACGATTAGAGTTTATAGGTTTGTTCGGGGAGTGTGATCGTGAATCAGTGCCTACGCCATGCGCAGCCCTACTTCACGTTGACCACGCCCATAAACCTGCAGTTTCTGGTCAAATTTGAAGTAATGTGATGATGGATTATTCTATTCGTGGAGTGTAAGTATTGTAAGCCCCCCTTTATTACCTAAGCCCTCAAGCTAAGAGAGCCGAAAGAGCTTGAAGAGCTATTAGTGTTAATGAAAGTTTTTATTCGGGCAAGGGCGTAGCTAGGATTTTATTTTGGGGGTGCTGAAATAGTCAGAATGGTTATAAGGATGTAATAGTTTCATGGGATAAAAAAGCGAACAAGAGACAAAATTACAACACATGTCAATTTTACTATCGTTTAATTGATTAAAATGGAAAACGTAGTATGATATAATTAATTACATGTTCTAATTAGTTCCATAGATACTTGTAAAATGTAGATAGTTTTTATAGCACAAAAAACTACAAGCGAACAGCCCTCTTTGGCCCATTCGCCATTATATCCAACACGTGTTCTGGCAAAAACTGCCATAGTGAACTTCGCTCAATAGTTTGGTAAACTAACCAGCAAAGCAGAAAAACTAAGGTCTTTTTTTAGAATTTTTTCAGAATTTCGGGGGTGCTGAAGCCCTTTTAGCACCTCCCCTGGCTATTCCCTTGTATTTGGGGGTAGCTGACCTGAGGGGTTGAGGACTCCTGAAGGGAGCTGACAATTTAAACGGTGAAACCCTAAGCTGCAGGGGAGTATAGGTAGAATGAAGAACTAGACGATCTATGAACTGATGGTTTAGTAAATGCTTAGCATACATACACAAACAACATAAAATATAGCAAAAATAAGCAGTAAGTAAAGTAAACAAGGAATTTCACTTTCCTTGCCCAGAGGTGTTGCCAGCCTTCCTCCAGAGAGGATCGGAACTAGGTCTGACAATTTTGCTCGTGGCTTCCCATTGCCTCACGCCCCTGGGTTGGGAGCGTTTTGGATTCACGTGATATTGAGATCAGAGGTGAACTGTCTAACGACAGGACAGGTATACAACAACTTGATAGGATTTTGGCCCTAATCATTGGTGCCTGCCGGATTCGAACCGGGGCAATCAGTACTCCCACTGAAAGTAAACAACTAGAGGACTGACGCCCCAGCTGGCTCAGACAACCTGTCCCCTGGCGAAAATAAGAAAGATAGGTGTCAACTTCAACTTATGAACTAGTGGAACGATCATTTGAGCTACAAACGAATCACTTAACTGGTTGACGTTAGGAACAAAAGTAATAGATAAACTTCGGAAGTAAGTACTGAAATGGTTGGTGAGCGTAAGGAGCTGTCAATGAGCCGTAAGGCAGCAAAAGCTATACAAGAGCTTGGCGAGCCAGAGGGGTCTTCACCCTAATGGGGTTGACTTTCACAATGCCCCACCTAAAGCAGCAGGGGAACAAGATAACTTATTCGTCTCTGCCTCACGGGTGATGGAGATCGGGCAAGCTAGCTCGGGCGCTGTCCAACGTTGTCAATCCAGAAACACGCTGACCTCTTCTGGATAATACTTGCCCAGGAAAAGGGGGGGGGGGGGGGGGGTTTGACGCTAATTGTAAAACAACAAATAATAAGGAGGGGTTAACAAATGTTTTTTCTGGCTGATTACAAAGGTTAATTATTGAGAAATCGTAAAGTAAACGTTGTCCATGTTGTATGCTTCAGAATCTTCGTGGGGAATTAGGAAACTTGACAAACAAAAGCGAAAAAGTATGCCCAAGTCACGAGAAGATTTTCCCCACAGAAAACACACAGTTTGTGGCTGGTCTGATGTGTTCGGGCAGTTACCGGAACCCGGCGTAACAAGAAGAAGGTGAAAAAACTTTTCTTTTTCATGATAGATCATAATCTAAACCAAAACCCAACCTCTAATTTAAGCACTTTTCATTCAATTCGCACAAACTCTCCATCAATTCTCACCGGTATTGATGTCTAAACTACACTTTATGTTAGTACTCCAGGATCAATAGATTGTGACGGGCCTCATTTGTAAGCCTGGTAAGTATTTGTCAATATTGCATATCTTGTTTGTTTCCTCTTGTGGGGTTTGTAAATTGGTGTTGATTTAAGTAAGTGATTGTTGATTTTCTGAATTTTGAGCAACCAGTCCTGGACTATAAGCTTTACATGTCGGTACGTAGGGAGAATCTCTCATGTACGTTGGCTTATAGAAATATAAGTGTTTTCTGCAATGAAGGCTGCTGGGCACTTAGCAGCCAATGGATATTTCAGTAGGTCGATAAATACAAAGTAGGGAATTGAGTGGTACTGTGCAGGAAAGTAGAAGAGCTTGAAGAAGAATTCAGGGACAACAAGGTTTAAATTTTGTTTATATCTGATAGAATGGATTCGTTGGTACAATTTCAATTTCAAGGAGTTGAAGTAGAATGTAGATGGAAGTAGAAGAGCTTGAAGACGATTTCAGGGACAAGTTTCAAGTTTTGTTTATCATCTGATGAAATCGATTCGTTGGTACGATTTAAATTTCATGGATTTTGTCTGTTGAATCTCTTTATTGTTCTCCATTGGGTGGTATGATGAAATACAGGGAATTTCGAAGTAAGTACTTGACCGGTTGTATCGCCCAACCTTTCCTCTGCCTCGACAAAAGGGATACAACTCCCTTTCTTTAAAAACTTAGGGATCAATGACTATAACTCTATGAGCCCTTCTAGCACTGTCATACATTTTTAACTCTCAGTATTTTTCACTATAATTTTGTGGTTAAGTTTGATAAGCTCTAAGGCCTGATTTAATCACCTAATTTCAAGGTCAAAGCAGGAAATTTTGGATATTGGAAATTCTCTTCCATTATTCAAGAGTTATTAATGACGCGCCAGAGTGAAGAAAATTTGGTTTACTTCTCAGTTGAGGGTGGAATGCGATATTTTCATTCTATGAATTGATTCCTAATCTGCTAGAACATAGAATTAGTAGTAATTAGATTTTAAAAATTGCAACAATTTTTTCCTGATGTTCAAAAAACTGTTTTCTTCAAATTTGGGAGAAATACGCTGTTTTTCCAGCACAGATTTCATCCTAGAACACAAGTCCACTATCAGAATTACATTACATTGCCAGTAGGCGTCTGGATAAGTTATTTTGGGTCTTTTAGCAAAGGTCGAATGAGTGCCTCAGGTGGGGGAGAATACAAATCGTTAAAAAAACGATTCAATCATACCTTCAAAGAAGTTCACTAGGTATGTACAGTCATTTCAAAATTTCGGTGACATTTATGTCATTGGTCAGTACTGCCATCGAAATCAACTGAATGCAGTTTTGTAAATTTTTAAAATTTCTCTCCTATGTGGATGTACATGTTCCATGGAAAAGTATGTAAAAGTTGTGCCTACAGGACCCAGGAGAAAATACAAAAGTCCATATTTCTCACTCCCTGCAGCTGTCACTAACCAGAGATATACAACTTCCATCGTCACTACTCAGCGAAATATTTATTGGGGCTGTATCACTTACACTATGAAAGAACATACCATCTACAATGGATCAGGAAAAAAATTGGATCAAATCAAGTAGCCTTATCAGCCCATTATTTCAGTGTCACACGGTTTTTCCTCACTCCCTACAATGTTTTGAAAAGTAGCCCCCAACAGGCAGGAAAGGGTGTTTATGAAGTTGCTTCTATTTTGTTGACATCCCTTATTCAAGATGGTCCCAACGCTGGTGGTTGGATTTTGCCTAAACCTTCCCAGTCAGTTCTACTGGGAAAACCATCCCTGGAGGCAGCAGTGTGGGTTTTTTAACTCTCACTCCCTACTCTAGTAACATTCTGACTGTGGCAAGTGAAACTTGATCGCACTTGTTGACAATTAGTGTAGTTGTTGGAAGTTCGTTGACAACATTTTGGTTCAATCAGTTTCAATTGATTTGTGGCCTGTAAAGGCTCTCTCACTCCCTACAATATCCAGCCAATAGCCCCTTAAATTGTGGGGAGTAAGATCTGTTAGGAAGGTGATTCTGCCTTTGCAAGTCATCTGAATGAATCCAATGATAGCTTCAGTTTTGATCTGACAAACAGGCAATATGTAGAATTTCCTCACTTTTGCCCAAAGGGAGGTATGTTGGATGTGCTAGAAAAATTCGGAATGATTAAGAGTGATAGGTCAGGAAAATGTTTAAATGATGTCATCCCTCAAAATATTTCACCATTATTGGGTTCTTTCTTGCAATAAGTTTGGCTCCGCCCCTCCATAATGATACTGTTTGTGCCGCTTTCACTTTGTAAGCCTTGAGTGGCATTCGTTGGTCCTCCCCGCCCCTTTCACTTCCTTGAGCCAATAGGATTCAATCTCCTCTCACTCGATCCTATATAAGATATGCTTTCTGTGATGTACTTTCAGTTCATGTTTGTTTACTGATGATGACCTAACCGTCGAAATCGATTTAACAGTGTAACTCTTTACTTTCGTGGAAATATAGACAACGTTCTATCTTACTCCGTTTTTATATAATATGGGTTTCCACAACTTCGTCCCGAGTGACTTAGTCTGTAAGAAAACCTTATTATTTACTGTAGCTAAAATCAAGCTAATTTGTGCTGTTCCACTCACCTAATTTGAAAGACTTGAGCGGCGATTCCCCTGGATTTTGGAGGCCCAAGAGGGGAAAAATAGTAGTATGTACCTCATTCCCTACAAACGTTTTTTTTTTTTTTTTTTCAAAATGGGGTATCAGCAGTACGGTTCAAGATTATGTGTGCTCACTTGGGTAATATGCCGAGAGAACCGCAGTGATTGATTTGGAACAAGAAAATTGATCAAGTTTCAACTTTCATTGTTCAGAAAAGTCGATACCCAATTGTGACCAAAATTTTGAATGACCCACCACATGTAATGAAAAATAGAAATTTTGAAATGATTGTCAAACTTAAGAAAACTGCGTTTTGGAACAGTTGAAATTCACATCTGCCCAGCAAGAACCGTCCTGGAGGTGAGAGCCCAATTCCATGTTTAATGTAATAATCTTCATTCCTTTATTGTACCGAAAAATACAAGATTGCAAGACCTAAGAAGTGCAACAATGACAGATATGGGCCAGTTTTTTTCGTGAAGTTCGATTATAATTCTTTCCATGCTTTGTATCGGCATCGGGGAATACTAGGACAACCCATAATGCCACTTAGTTTATAACTTCACCCTCGATGTGACAGCTAATCTCGGTACTACACATTATTGGTAGTTGTTGGAAGGTAGTACGTTGCAATGACTCCTGGGTGGGCAAACTTTGAGGAATGAAGCTAAAGTTGTATTGATCTGGCTACTTCAAAATGAATACCCTAAACAACTTTCATGTTCCGCTCACTTGAGTTTCAACAATTTTTTCAGATTGTTGTGATGTCTGAGAGCTGGGGAGAATACGTGGTTCTTGGCTTAGATGCTGTAATCTTTGGGATTTGTTCTCACGTGTATTGGAACTACAGGTACTCCTCTAGCCTCGTTGAAGTAAGCATCACGTTTATTCATTTATTTGTAACGTATTTATTAAAATATGCATGTTCAATGACAAGAATTCCCCGTTTGACAGCTGTCATTGTTTTGCGTCACACTTGCCTTATGGGCTTAACTAACACGAGCTCTGCTGTGTTACCCCTTGTATGACACCACGAATGATTACATAGATTTAATCAGTCAAAAAAAAGTAATAGTACCGATAAGACCATTGCAATTATATTTCTAGCTCTGCATAATGACAGCATTGAATTTAATAACCTGTAATTATAAATAATGTACGTTTTTTTATTCTTACTTACTTACCTTGTTTTGGTTTATTATTCATTAATAAACCATTGTAATCGCTCTTGAAAAAAAAAAAATTCTAACCCCTCTGAAAATTTCATGGTTTACGTTTCAAAGGGTGTGGAATCCAAATCTGCAATAAAAAATGTCCGTCGTACGCACAATTTCTCCCTAACGGCTGGAGCAAAAAATCTGAAATTTTCAGAAAAAATCCATGTTGGTCCGATAACGCCCCAGTTCTTGAGCCAGCCCTCTCACTTAATTTAAAGTGCCGTTTAAGGGTTGTCGAAGTTTTGTAAAATCCCTAAAAACATCAAAAAAAGTCAAGGCGGCCTAAATTTGGACTATTTTCAAACCATTCCCGATGTCAAGCCCCCCCCCCCCCCCCAGGTCCGCGGTTATAGTGCCAACATTTGCATCCACATTCACTACATCACTTGTTACTGCGATCAAAACAAACACAACGTTTTTTTTTTTTGTTTTGATACGAACAGTAAAAGGTTTTATAGTGATGTTGTGATGCATGCTCCTGATAATTATTTTTCCATTGTAATCGCTAAAAAAAACCTGTAATTCTTTCAAGGGTTTATTATTCAACCTAATTCAATTGAATTATAACATTACTCCCAGTGTAAATTTGCAGCGTTTTAAACTATGAAAAAATTTAATTTTTCATTCATTCAACGAAAGCTTAGAAAGTTTACGCTAACAACATGATTCTATAAAAAGAGTGTTTAAGTTGATTTTCCAATTTTACTTTGATTTTTAAAAGATTAATGAATCAAAACTATAAAGGTTTGTTTGCATAAATACTTTGCCCTATAAAATGGCAGTAACTAATAATTCATTCACGTTTCAACAAATATTCATTAGGGTCGCTATGGAGCTGACGCAATTAACTTGGCTCACCTTTATTAAACCCCTTCGTATTTTTCTGTTGTTATTAACGATGCCTCCAAGCGGTTCTCTGACCATAAAATATGATTTGGATTGATCAGTGATCATTACGAAATTTAAAATTTTCAATAGGTCTGTTGTTATGTAAAAATATTGCGTGAAATTATTAAATGAATTTGATCCATTAAACATGTTCAATAAAAATGAAACTTCAAAAACCATGCTCTTGAAAACGTTTTGTTGAATTTTGTCGATTTTTCAGCAACGCAATGTGTAGTACTTGCAATCATGAGATGCTAGCATCGAAATCATCAAACTATACAACCGCCAATCTTTCCCACCAAATACTCTATTGATTTTTGTTTATTAAATTTGATTTTGATCAATGCATATGTTGCAGAAGTTAAATTCAATATTCTGTCTTCCATTTACTTGATAGTTATTTCAAATGGTACTCAAACAGGGCGGAAGTTTTGCGATTTAAAGAAGTTTTTTGAAAACATTCACATTGGTTTCCTAGTCGCCTGAATGCAAATTTCAATAACAATTTAATGATGACCTTCCTTTAACGATGCACCATCATCATTAAATGATTTAATTGATTAAATTGTAATGAATTATGTTTCAGAAAGCTCACAGGCTGGGCCTCAACCCTATATTTGAGAATTTAACCGATGAGGATAAATTCTACGTTGCTTACCAAGGAGAAGTCAAAGCTTTAGGAAAATCAATTAAAAGTTTAAACAGCCCAGATGTGTCGGGAGTCATTCAGCGGCTTACCATTAGAGAACATTCAATTGCTCGGAATTCATCTGGATTCTGGTGAGTATGAGCTTTGTCAGTTAATTAGTTATATTTTTTAATTGCAGGGGCGAAGCCTGTGCTCATCTCTGGATTCGGCGATGACCAGACGATTTAATAAATTTAAAGAATTAGGTAACACTAATTCCCTGCTCCCTGTAGTGCTCCTCTTTTACATATGGGGATCCCAATTAAGCAGGTTGATAGGGTAGTCTATCTGGCGGCTCCGATCAGGATGTACTGGCCTGGGTCAACAAGGCAAAGGGGATCTTTGCCCAGCTTCGTTCAGTTTGGCGTGCAAAAACATTCGCATATGCACCAAACTCCGCATCTTCCGGTCAAATGTGCTGTCTGTGCTGTTCTATGCTTGTGAAACATGGCGTGGGACAGCAGCCATTCATAAAAAATTACAAGTCTTCGTCAACCGAGCGCTACGTTCCATCCTTGGCGTAAGATGGCCGAATGTCATCTCTCACGTTGACTTGTGGATGAGGACCGGATCAGAGAGGGCGGAGTTACAAGTGAGAAGGCGAAAATGGCGCTGGATTGGACACACCCTGAGACACGAAGGGATCGCCAGGGATGCCCTTGGGTGGAACCCTCAGGGTTCACGTTGCCAAGGAAGGCCTAGGATCTCGTGGAGGAGCACTACTATAAAAGAGGCAAACCGGCAGGGACATTCCTGGAACAGCCTGAGGTCACTGGCCAGATGCAGGGACGGCTGGTGGAATTTCGTTGAGGCCCTATGCTCCCCTGCGGAGTAACAGGAAGTAAAGAAGGTAACACTAATGTTAAATATACATTTTCCTCACATGCTCGCAGTTGACGCAATTACTGCCTCATCGGCAACATTAGCGCTTGTGTGGAAGCACTGTCATTCTGCGTATCTCATACACCCACCGCAGAGGGCCCCCTCCTCTTACTCCCTCCAAAACATCGACCAATCAAATCGCTTTAAGGCTCGTGCTTAGACACGCAACTTTGAGCGAGTCTGGCAACATCTGGGAGCTCTGTGACTTCTCGGTGGCGTTTGTGGAATTTCGGTTCGAAGTCACAACGACAGGGTTACCGAGCAAGCGATTTTCGCCTGTAAGGCAGGGTTTGTAGCCGCCACTGGCGATGATCTAGCAAAAATTTCACGACTCGCCACTGTGTAATTGAAATATATGTGGGAACTGGAAACTTATTTACAAAACATAAGCCCACAACTTAAGAGGGGATGTATCTGCATTGTATTTACCACGGTTCCCATGTTGCAGGTCAGACCAGAAAAACACCATTCAAGAAGCGTACAATGTTGTTCCGTTCGTTTTGGAGAGGGGACGCATGGTCGTTGAGATAATAGACCCTTTGAACGCCGAGCTTTTAGATTTGGACACTGTTCATAATAAATTTGAAACCAGCAAAATGGGAATCTTGGACAGTTTCGTTGGATTTTTCTACGGAGTTCGACAACGTGGTATTGAAACTACCGAGGAGATGATGAAAGAGGGTTCAGTAGTAACTGGTAAGTATGAAGCAATCCATTACAATTAGCTTGGATGAAAACTATTTGTTTAATTTATAGGTAGTGTTCATGTCATATGTGTCATATTTAGTAGAAAGAGAAATTAGAATAGGTCATCAATGAATCAGTTCAGACTATGCCTCTTAGTTCCCTTGAGTTTGCTGTCTACAAAGTAATGCCTGTTGAAGGATTTGAGATTCGAGGATGCGCGGTATCTATTAATAACGCTATAGAGTAGATAGGATGATTGGGTCGTATTTTACCTTCAAATTCGAGCGAGGCCGGACCATTAAGCTGCTAGAATAGGAACCTATGGGTTTTACCTTTCCACTAAAATACAGTATTCATTTGTAAGCAATGAAACCCAGGGTACCATCCCAGCGTATGATAATTACAGCCATTAAGCTCCTTATGTGGAATTGCGGACATGCGTCAGACTTACACAAACGAAAGTCGTTCACAATGGTCAAAACCGAATAGCAGACAGTTTTATTTGGTGATTATATTTTTCATCTACCAAATTTTAAGTCAGTACGTCAGCTACCTACAGGTAGGCTCTGAAGCAATATGGAGTCATGTTGACTCTTTCCCCATTAACTGGTAAAATATTAAAAAATCTTCGGGTTGAAGAAGTTACAACTAACAAATATTGGAACCTCAGACTGAGTTCGAATTTGTGTTCTTACAGCTATGGGGAAATTTACCTTTAGTTGCAACACGTTGGATTGAGCCATGAGGCCAATTTAATCAAACCTCTCCTTGTTTTATCGTGGCCCTTCGATAAATAAACTGGGCTGATTTCGAATAGTTTATTAATAATTAAATCACGCATACATTGCACAGATAACGATAGGAAACTGCTGCGGACAGGGTGGCCAACATGACGGGGCGGAAAACCCCAAACTAAGGACTGTTTGTTTGTATGTTCTTACTGTGGCCCCTGAACACTCCTACTGTTTGTTGAGGGGCTTTTACACATCCGGATTTGAACCTGAAGTTGGGCCTGACTTCTGTCTGACCCTGTAAATTAGTGCTCCTGTCCACATTATGGGGGCAACCAGGACGGAAGGATGGGAGAGATTTGCTTTGGTTTTTGGGTGGAAGGGTAAGGACAGACCCGGCCCCCACCACTTCTGCTGTTGAACAGGACGTGTAAACGTCTACCAGGAGGATCCCCCTGATCCAATCGTGACAATCAACCGTTCCTCAGCACTCTCAGCTTCACGCATAATCGTGGGGTTTTTCTCTTAATATGATGCCTACACAAATGTAGCAGGCTTGAGAAAACCTCACGTGTCATTCGCAAGAAATTCCTGATATTTTCTGATTCCAATATGTGAAGAAGTCTTGCGTGGGTCAGAACTGGTGGTTGGACGTACACTTTCTTCATCCTTATGCTCCTTCTCTTCCGTTCACTGCTGCACATGGCCAAAGCGGTTCACGTGACACCCACGGATTGCTGCTTTTTTAAAAACGGAGCGACTTGAATGACACGTTTGACTGTCCAATGAAGAACAAGGGAAGACCAGCATCGAACTGGTCAGGGGTCCAAGAACGGGTCGTGGAAATGCGACGCTCTGTAGTGATGAGGGGAGAGAGATCGGGACCATGAACGGGAACGGGCAGTCAGAAACGGGTAGTGTAAGCGGGCTTTTATTGTCCTTGAACATAAAAAAGATGCATATAAAAACCGTGAGAAACCGTTTCACCAATATCAAGTGAAGTTACTTAGTTTTAACTTAGTTAAGTGACTCATCCTTTTCAAAATGTTTGTAACGTTCGTCTTAGTTCACCCATGTAACAAAATTATCTTGCTCTGTTCGAAGCTATTGGAGAAGTTTCCAAAGATAACCAGGGGTTATTACAGATGTCCTCATCCTCGAGGGGCTACCCCTATTTCCTGACATCAATGCCTATCACATCTCTCTTACGGAAGCTCGAAGAACAAAAAAGAACCTATAAGTTAGTTTCTTGAAGATCTTATATGCATTAGATTAGCTTAGATTTAATACTGATAGCTGAGAAGTGAAATATTCGCATTATGGCATTTGTAATGATTGTTGAACTATTATGAGAAATTCCCTTGATTCTGAAATGATTCGTTAAACTGTTAAGTTAACTTTAACCAATGACTAACGTCACATCTACATTTTATATTTGAGAGCTATAAACCCGCCAAGTGCGCTTTCAAGTTTGATCTTAACGTACTACCACTTAATTATTACTACGACTCAAATTATCATGAACCGAAATTCTCCTCATAAATTCAAATGCGACTCCAAAGTTTATTAGTGACTCCAAGTTTCATTGTAGATTTTATTAAGGGAGTTGAAAAAGCCTCGAGAATATCTAAGGTATGTGTTCGAGATGACGTCATCACTTTGACACAAACCTTTTTAGCGTTACCGCAGGAGGTTTTGGTTATTGTGTGACTACATTGCTTTACCTAGTGATTGAGTCGTACACCCTTGTGCAAAATAATGGAATCAAACCGATAAAAAGCCTTTATTAAAAAAAACATCAAAAATGGTTGTTCTTGAATGAACTTCACCACTTGGTGTGCCCACCTTTACTGTCCAAGACAGATTTCACCCGTTCAGGTAGAGAATCAACTAAGGTTTTGCACTGTCCAAGGAATTTATCATCGCGGAACCAAATCTTGAGGAGCGCTGTAATCATCTTGCCTTTTGTGGTGCAGTCCATCTTTCTGAATCGCCCTTTGCAGATTACCCAAAGATATTCTATTGGATTCAAGTCGGGCGAGTTTCCAGGCCACTCCAACGCCTTCACACCACTTGCTGAAAAGAACTGCTTCACTTTCTTTGAAGTGTGGCATGGGGCAAAATCTTGCTGGAACACACCGCTATCATCTGTATAGAGTCTCTGGAGCAATGGAATCACTCTGGCACTCAGTACTTCAATGTATTTTTCCCCATTCATCATTCCATCAACTAGTACAAGTGGCTCTTGTTCAGTTGACAATGAAGTTGGAACAGTGATGCGAACAAAACAAAACTTGAAAACTCAGTTTTTCAGTTTGATTCCATCAATTTTCACAAGGGTGTACGTTATTCAGATTTTTTTGTTGTTGTTATCTCTACATATCGTTAGGCTCTAAACTTGTTTGGAGCCAGTTTTTTGAGTCCGCAGTCAGGATTTTTTCAGTGGTGTACCAAACTGACACTTTTTTGAGGACTTTCCTACTACATATTAACCAACCTCTTCAAGAAGTGGGGGAAACTGAGCCAGTAAACATTTCAATCCTGGGGAGAAAAAATCACAAGCGGTTGGGTAGTTTTCAATAAATGTTTAGCAGAAGAGAACAAAACTTGGGAACTATCCATTTCTCATAATTCTGTAGGGTCAACTTGTTTCTGCCCTTCCTTTCTCTACGATTATTCCGTGTCCGAGTACTCTACAGTATTGTCAATGTTGAAGAAGGAAGAAAGGAAACGAAGTACAACAACCGCAGTTGTTAACATTTTTTCTGTTCTGTCGCTTTCTTACTGGAAGACAGGCCATCGTACGAGCTGGGTGGGTTTTGAATGCTTATAAGTTTGAAAATAATAGATATTTCGCTTTTATTTCAGCAGTCGATGTCGTTCCTATTCTAGTCTCTTTGAAAATGGGGGAAAAAAACTACGGAAATATTTTTTTTCCCACTACACTGCTGTGACACCCTCCCTTAAATTCCCCTGTGCAATCTTTCAATATAAATTGAAATTCCATTAATATAGTATGATTTTTGTTCAGATGGCTGACTTATTTGTTTGGATCAATTGGACTGGTAATATCGTACAGAATCTTCATGAATTGGTACGAAAAGCGGAAAGGGAAGCTGCGTGATGAAGAGCTGAAGCGAAAATTGCAAGAAACGCGGAAGGAACGTCGGAAAAATGCACGTTACGGTCACGAGTTGCAAGAAAACGAATGCTGCGTGGTATGCAAGTAAGTGAATATTATAACCAAAATCTTGATTGGCCAATATTTATGACTTGTAGGTGATGGAATGGACTAGTTGCACCTTCCAAGGGCTGAAGGAATAAGACTGTAACTTGGAGGATACCTCTGTAGCTAAAAAGCTTCAGGTTTATGCTCAGACTTAGCTGTTTCAAAAAGGGGAAATCCATATCCACCACTCTTGAACTGATTGTAGTGTTCTATAGATTTACAGTCTTGGAAGTAATAGTTCATTGTCAACACAAAATATCATTTTTTTTCCCTATTGTGTGTATCATTATCAACATAGCCTTGTGTGATTAATATGTGGGAAATCCTTGCACTTTTTCTGCTTATCAGTGTTTGTATGAATGGCCACTGTTCTGGAATCAATCAAATTATAATTGGGTGACAAGTATCATGTGCTGATCCAAAATGGATGTTTGTATTAGATGTTCAGAAGGTAACATTCCTTCAGCCACTTCCCCTGCTTGCCCTTATCTTTAATCACTACTGTATTTCCAAAACTTTTTCTCCATTCCCCAATTCGACAGAGTTTTTGGATACCTGCCCATGATGGATATTTGGGAAATGAGAAAGTGGATCCCCTAGCCAGATTGAGGCCATCCAGGAACTACCCCAGCCTGTATCCAGCATTGGGCATCACAGGAAATTGTAGAAAGCTAAGGCAAATACCTGGCCATCAAGGATCTCACGGAATTTCGGGATTCCAATATGTCTTTCCAATACGCCTAATTGTTGAAGCTGGCTTCCTATCCGTTTTGCTGCATTAAGAACGTAGTTGAGTCTGGTAGTTTCACTTTTAGTTTGTGTTTTCAGAGAAAATCCAAAAGAAATCATTCTTCTTCCCTGTGGACACGTCTGCATTTGCGAAGACTGCAGTACCTCCATAAATAAAGATTGCCCAATCTGCAGATCGCCAATTGAAAACAAAGCAGCTGCATTCATATCATAATATCCTCCCCCAGGCTGTGGGTGCAACGATGTCTTCTCTTCCTCTACTAAACTAAGGTTAGTTTGATGTTTGTAACACAACGTGATGTATGAGCCGTGACTGGGAAAATTCTCCACTCTGATGTAATTCTTAACCTCACAGTACCCTATCAATAACCAAAACCATTGTTCTACCTAATTATACACATTCACATCTCGGTAGTTTTTTGCCCAAATGTTCGTTACTATGTGGTACTTATAACATTATATAGTACAGACGGTTGATTGAGCCGAACAAAGTGTAAATAATAAAGAAATACAACTATCCTGGAAAAGAAAATTGGAATAGATATATGTAGATACATTGTTATTTATCATAGCAGTTGTTTGTATTAAACGATATTGTCACAATGTCATATGATATTTATTCGAAGATGCACCACAATCTCCCTTTTGCCATATGGTTTAGATGAAGCAATGTACCTATTCTCGTCTTATTTTTTAGTTCATTTAGTCAAGTTTTGCAGGCTGGTTTGTTGACAGACTGCAGATCAAAACAAATACAGAAATGATCTAAATCATTCGGGGCAAAATTGTGGAAACCTATTTCAATGGAGAAAACGCTAGTCAAGGGAAGAACGTTTCGTTAGTTACTGATGATGGCCTAACCTAATCAAGCTGGGTCAAAAGTCGGAAAATGAAGGTATTTGTTTGCGTGTAAAATCCTGTTTACCTATTAGGGTCCATCTTCACTGATCCAGATAATTTAAGAACGTGGGACTAGCAAAGCTCAGAGTCACCCACACTTCTCGTCGAATTTGCCTTGTATAAAGATGAATGTTTTCCCCCTTATTACCAACTTTGAAGAAATTAAAATGATGGGTGTGACAAATACAGTCAACTTGGAAATTATCCAGTACCTATTTAAAAAAAAAAAAAAAAAAAAAAAGTAAAATAAATATTTGTATAAGTATTTATTGTGTTGGGATACTCTTGAAAGAAAAGATGTTTTAATAAGGCTTACAAAAATTAGCTAAATATGACATCAATGTGTACTTATGATAAAAAACTGGACAATTCTCTTAGTATTGCAGGTAATGGATAGGTATCAGAAAACAACTGATTTTTCTGCTTAAAAGTTCAATGTGGACTCCTCGCTGATCTTAGTTTGAGAAAGTTTGGGTTTCACGAAGTCAAACGAGTTTATGAAAACCAGGAAATCTCCACTAACTGTAGTTGATCTGTGACTGAATGCTGACAGTAATGGCAGGGAACTGTCACAATTTATGACAATGTACGGAAATAATTTTGTATTAAGTAAATCCCTTAACGATCCTGTATTAATATGGTATCTGGGACAGTGCTAAAGGCAAGTTATACCCCGTTTTATATCAACAATACCCATTGTAGCAGCTTTAATCACTGTCTTACATTTTCCAGCACGAGAGATAATCCCCACACGGAGGTTTATCTAAAGCATTTGACAATGGAAGTTTCCCAGCGTGTAACCAATTGTTTGGACAGTGTCAGACAGTTGCGCTGTGGTAGAGTGGAGAGTCAAGACCATGCAAGAGAAGGGAAGCACTTGCAACCTGATGTGGGTTAAATCAGTCCTTCATGTTGTAAGCCTCCCTTTATATCTGAACCCTCGAGCCAAAGAGCTGAATAAGCTTTATGAGCGTTAATAGAGGTTATTGTATGGGGTCACGGACCTGAAGGGTCAAAGACTCCTGAAGGGAGCTTACTGAAAAAATATAAGTCCCAACCTAAGCTGCAGGGAAAATAGGTAGATAAATGAGCTAGTTGAGCTAACAACGAGCTATTTATTATACAAGTAAAAATCAAATAACAAGATATAAAATGGTAAATCCAGAGAACGATATGTCTGTAGGCTTAGAGCTAATGTCAATGAAATAATGTATAGCTTATGCGCTAACATACGACCTAATTTGGCGTTACGGTCAATGAATACAAGAAACTCAAGGTTAAGCTTTAAAGGCACTATTGCCTGCATGACTAGTAAGAGCAAAATGTGGCTGGTAACAGCTACGAGCTGAAGGCAAGCCGTCAAGTAGTGGAATAGCAAATATGCTGGCGTGTCCTGAAGGGGTGGAAAATGAACAGAATATCAAACCTAATAGCAGCAAGGGTTAATGATATGATGTCTGCACTACCTTACAGGTGATAGTGGTGTGTGAGCTAGGCCTGGTGTTGGTGGTCAGTCTGAGCTGTGTGGCACATGCGCTGGTTGGTGGGTGGCCCAGATCGTCAAGGGGGTTGCTGAGGGATATTGCAACAGTGAGGGGAAACGTTAAACACAGCCTCACTACTTGGCCTTTATCAGCACGAGGGAGTTAGCTCGTACGCCCTGTTGAAATATAACAGGGTAAGAACTCTACCCCAGAACAGACTCAGTCACTCACAACGGGGACAACTAGAACAGGATGTTAGTGGCTTCACAGCAGAAAAACTAATGGCTGGTGAGGTCATGTGGTGGGGACCCAGGTGGTGACGAGGCCCCTTCCCTGCATGCATCCCCACCTCTGGTCTTCAGGGGGCTCCACAGGAGGGGGAAAAAAATCCTCCTCCTCCTGCTCAGGTCTCTCTAAAGCGACCCACACACTATCCAACCGTCGGCCGACAATCAGAGGTGGGGGGTGCCAAAAGACAACCCCCTCTCCGCATTGGCACCTGAGTTGGACCGTGTGTGGAGGGATCCAACTGTCGGGTTCAAGTCGGACAGGTTGGATGACCAGGATCACCTGACATCTAGCGGTTGGGTCTCCCCCTCCTTCAGTCCCAACTAAGTCGGATTGTGTGTGGAGTTGTTGTACAACAATCTCCTGCATTATCAAGTGTTATCATACTTTTTCCCGCCACTCTTTTTGTTTATAACCCCTCTCGTCGTGTACGTTTCCCGTCTTTCGTTTTTCTGAAAGTGAAAATTAATACTATGAGTGAAGTTGACTGCATAACAGAGTTGTTGGAAAGTTACCGAGGGCTCCCATGTCTGTGGGACCACCTCATTGTCCAACATTTCTTTTAATATTTCGCTGTCTTTGCCGAATCGTTTGCACAATTGCAACTGCAATTGCGCATTTCTTCATTTTGCTCAGGTATGGAGCCATCGAGGAACTTTTTTTACCCTGAAAAAAAGCTTGGGTTCAAATCACGCGTGGGCAGGGAACAGAAAAGGAGGGGAAACTTCGTTTTTGGTTGGTCTGTGTGTGGTGCATGCAACTCTCAGTTTGGGAGTGGGGATACCGTTCAGCACCCCCCACCTCTGATTGTCGGCCATCAGTTGGATAGTGTGTGGGCCGCTTGAAGCTTCTAGCCTCTAGCGCTCACATCTGGATGCAACCTCCAGATGCGAGAGAGGGTGGTTCCACATTAGGCGTCCGAACGCGGCTTCCTGAAGTTCGTCAGTTCATTTTCTTGCTCCAGTGCAAAAGTAATTATGAAAAAAAAGCTCGCAATGTGGTTGTTGGTGGAGGAAGAAGATGAGTTTCTTACAATTACTAAAAGAATATTGCTATTTATTTATTTATTCAGCGAGAAATAGAGTTATGATGATCGTCGCCATTGTGGTGGAAGGTCTTGTCTTCCTTGGTGAACGGGATATCTTGACATCTTGTTTGTTGATGCTGGATGGCTCCTAGTTGAAGGCTGTGGAGAAGAGGGTAGTTTCCACATTGTGGTGGAAGGTCTTGTCTTCCTTGAAGTGAACGTCAGTAGATTTTCTTGAGTTGAGTCGAAGGTGCAATTACTGATTTAGCGCTTGCAATCGGTGTTGTTGGTGGAGGAACAAGATGAGTCTTACAATTGGCCCCACAGTCTTCTATCATCTAAAAGAATATTGCTATTTATTTATTTATTCAACGAGAAATAGAGTAAACACAATAAATCGCATTTATAGCTTCTTGAAAAAAATCAGCACAAAATAAAAATATACTACACTTTCGATAAAAAGAAAAAAATAAGTATAATTTCCAAGTAAAGTGATCAAATGAACACCTAACGGCGACGCTACCTCACCTATGCTGTACAGTTATCTCTAATATAAAGGGTAGAACCAATAATAATCCATCCTTTTACTCCTCCGCGGATGGAAGGATCCATGCCCGCAGTCATGGACACCATTATGAGCAAAGGTATCTAAACAGAAGAAATTATCCATAGATCCAATTTATATTATCCACACGATTTCTGTCCATCCGAGCGTAGTGTAATCATACTTTGTCTCCGTTGTTGTCATATTTTTCAGTGCTAAATATACTTACCTTTTGAAATTTAAGTTCTTAACATTCAATAAAATGTTTTAATCAGTTGAGTTTGTTAGTTATCTTCGAGTTTGCACGCTGAGAACACAGGTCGACTCACCGTGAAATACATACGTGCATTACCTAACTTTATTCATATACACATGATTTAATAAGATTTTCCATTAGTACATTGATACTTCGGTATCTAAGAAGACAATTGACAGAAATGGCGGAGCCAGAACCTCCACAAAACTCCAGCATACCGTTGGAGTCCGTGAAAGTGGTTGCCGAGAGTATAGGTATCAGCAATTTGACTGACGACGCCGCTAAAGTCCTCGCAGACGACATCTCGTACAGACTGAGGCTCATCATTCAGGTACCCTTCAATGAACTCATTAGTAATAATCGTTATAGATATCACGCGTGGTTATCGTCTATTGATATCATTATAGTTTGTTACACATTCATAAATCAGATCGAGAATTGAGGAGTTCCGATATTTTGATAGGTATCGGGGCTGAATCACAGAATAGGTAACGCACACCTCTTATCAGGATGTATCGATCTGTACTTTCATCGATATATATGATATCAATATATCGATACTAGTGATATATTTGTGGCGTAGTGCACAGTGTTAACACATTCTGATCTATTTTTCCAACTGATCTATACTTTACTAGAAGGATTGATGTAGGATATTTGTTCTTTTTTTGAGATGCGAGCGTAGCGAGCATCCAGATCAGCGAACTAGACAGAACACATTCGAAAACACATCGAAAAGGTGGACCTATATCGATAGGAGACATCTGGTTTTTCAATTTGGCGACGGTGTGATAAGAGGTGCGTTACCTATTCTGTGATTCTACCGGTATCGGGAATACCGAAAAGCAGATTCTATGTAGAGTTGCTGATGTCCATGCTTCACAGGACCTGCACTCTGTACCTTCTTGCAGTTCGTTGCATGTAATAGAATGAAGCTGCTACATTGGTTCATGAAATTTGAATAAAAAAGTTTCGAAGGACTATATTTGTACTTAATTAGTTACATAATATATACGTAGAAGTTCAGTGTAGGGGGCCCCTCCTGATAAGACCGTCGTAACTCGATGTCTATATATCGATCGACGCTTTCGATATATAAATCGATGATACGCGTTACCTCTACAAACTGCAACTTTTGAATATGGCGGAAAATAGCGAACTTTTAAGTAGCAAATGGCGGGAAATGAACATAGTGAAATACGTAGGTTACGTGTCTGGAAGGGAAAGAAAACATCTCGGCTGACATCTACAACTGCTCTCATCCATCTCAACTATCTTATTCTCACCTCCAACCATGTCCGTATCACTCGCCAACAAATCCACACAAACCTCTATAAAAAAAACTACGCCTTAGCTAGGTTCAATTCGTGCATAATGTGACTCACGATGTGCGTTCTAATGTGTTCTGTCTAGTTTGGTGGTCTGGATGCTCGCTTCGCTCGCATCTCAAAAACAAAAAAATATCCTACATCAATCCTTCTAGTAAAGTATAGATCTGGACAAATAGAAGGTTGACAGTCTGGTTCAAGAAGGAAAGGTTGAATAGAAGCGGGAAAGATGGCGGACCTTCAGCTTCTCGAAGGTGGTTGTGCAAAGCAATCCGACATAACAGCGGTATCGATATTATGATCCTATAAAAACATCGATCCTAGTACACATCGATATATTCTTCTTATCAGGAGGGGCCCCCTACACTGAACTTCAGCCTCGTTTTGAATCGCATGCATCATTATAGTTTGTTACACATTCATAAACCAGATCGAGAATTGAGCAGTTCCGATATTCTAATAAGTAGGTATCGGAAATACCGAAAAGCAGATTTTATGAGGAGAATTCGTTTAGGTAAATAGCGGTGAAATGAGGCAAAGAGCGAGAGCGCGTTTAGGTAAACAAAACACAGCGCGTTTCGGTACGAATGTGATCAGACTGCAACAATGTTGGGACGTTTTTCAAAGTGATAGGGACTTAAATGAATACTTGAAAAAAGTGGCTACTGTACGTTTTTCAAAGTAATACCGACTTAAATGAATAGGTACTTGAAAAAAAGCTACTGTTTGATTTTTGTTCATGTAACTTGTTTTTTGACAACAACTACCACTACGGTAATGGCTACATATTTTTTACATAATACGTTTTTATGACAATTAACGGTGAAAGTATTAGGTACCTATTGCAATGTATAATCAATCAATAAACACCTACACTTCACCTGTTGCAATGAAAAACCCGTTTTTCTTCATTTTCCACTTTTTACCCAAACTCGTTCTCATTGGTCGTTTTTCTTTACCCAAACGTGTTGTGAAAAGTTTCCCAAACAGATTGCCTTTCGCACGAATTTACCCAAACGAAACTCCCCCGATTTTATGTAGAGTTGCTGATGTCAATGCTTCACAGGACCTGCACTCTGTACCTTCTTGCAGTTCGTTGCATGTAATAGAATGAAGCTGCTACATTGGTTCATGAAATTTTGAAGGAATAAAAAACGTTCACAAAGGGCTTGCACTGTTCTGTTCAGCATCACTATATTTGTACTTAATATATGGAAAATTCAAGAGCTACAACTTTTCTTCCAAGACAATTGTTGATATCTCGAACGGTTTTCGAGATAAACCAGCTTTACATCGATAAAAGGCGAGATAAAGTGAAATAATAGTTGTGCATAGCCCTTAAAATCGTTATAACTCCGTTAAATGAAGATAACACGCAAAACCCGGTGGGGGCATTGTGAAACAAGTAATTATAACATTTTAAGACCTTGAACGCCTAGTTGTGCCGAACGGCTCGGGAGAAATCGCGTTTTTAAGGTTTGCGGACGTTATTCGCCCGACAAACAAAACGGACCGGCTTTCTGAAGGGTCCGTTGCGTTCTTTACTTATTACGAAGAAAATCAGACCGCATACGTTTTATTTGATCGATTGGAACCGAACGTCCATGGCGATGGGGGCTACATCTTTTCCGATTTTAACATCTCGAACGGTTTACGGAAATATAGTTAAAAACAACATGTTTCGGTCATAAAAAATCAAAAAATCGTCTAAATTTCATACTGCTATAGCTTCTAAAACCGTTCATTTCTGGAGGAGCTGACCTGGCAGGCCTTTTTTATTCGTTAAAGGAAGCAACTACACCAAGTATGAACAAAATCGGAGGGGGCCGGTACATTTCTAGTCTGTCTGTGTATGGAATGACCCAGTTGAAAAAGTCACTTATAACTACACTAGTTTAATGGCCCTGCTACGCAGGTTAAAAAGAAATAGGTGAATAACACAATTTTTTTTTTTCGTGATTTATTATTGCGACTGAAAAATCAAATACATTTCATCTAGCAATTTTACATATCAATAAAGGTACACTCCAAGAGGGTAGGTTTACAGCAAAATCTAGCCCTTTATTATTTAGCTCAATTAATTAGCACTGAGTTCGATTGCACTTCTATTCACGCAGCACAACTAAATCCAGTGGTTTGTTTCGCTTGAGACGTCGGATTTCACCTTCGTTGTCCAAAACGTAGAGCATCTCCGGGTTCACGTGTTTGTGGAGGCGATGTTCATGCTTCCTTGCGTATTTTGCAATAATTTCATAGACTGTCTCCATCCTCAAATCTCGGTGAATATCATCGTTTCGCATGTACCAAGGGGCTCCAACTATACTTCTCAGTATTTTATTCTGAAAGGTTTGGATTTTCTTAATATTTGATTTCTTGGCACAGCCCCAGATCTGTATCCCATAGGTCCAAATAGGGCGAAGGATCTGCTTATATATAAGCAGTTTGTTGTGAATTGAGAGATGGGAATTCCGTCCCATTAGCCAATACATCCTTCTGTACTTGATTTTAAGTTCTTCTTTCTTCTTTTCTATGTGTTTATTCCAGTTTAAGAGTCAAGTGTCAAACCCAAGTATTTAACTGCTTCAGTATGTATTTTATTCCAGATCTCGACATCCAAGAATTTGAAGTTCATGTGATTTTGAACCCAGCTTCATTCTCCACATTTAACTCAGCTTCGTATGCGTGTTGCAGTTTATATATCTCCAACAGAGAGGAAGCCGTATTGCAAAGGTGGCTACAGTTGTGCCTTCTTGTTGGGGTAAGTCCCGTGTGTACAGGAGGTAGAGTACTAAACAACAATGAGGGAGTATAATAACAATATTAAAAGTCAAAAAATCGTATATCCCAAATCCCCGAGGACAGGATCACGTCGCTAATTAACTGCTGCCCAACGCTGATCACGATATTGTTTCACACTATTTTTAGATACTTGTTGGAAAATATTACCTGTATAAGCGGGCGCTTGTTCAAAAATACTGTCATTTTCAGGATGCAACAAAATTTATGCATCACAGTAAACGGCAGAAGCTCACGTGTGACGACATTGACCACGCTCTCAAAGTGAAAAACATCGAGGTGAGTTATTTACACTTTTACTGGAAGATTTCTAATATGCGTTTTATGTTGTTCTGTGTCGAAGAACATCGTAGTAAAAGTTCAATGTTTACGGAAGTTGAAAATAATTAGTGACGGAAGAAAAAGTTCCAGTCAGCATGATCGTATGGGCGAATCCTTCACAATTATCGTACTTAATTTTTGTTGAATTGAGTTGAAATTTGATCGCTTTTGTGTACAAAAAACTAACTATCAAGGTTGTCAAAAACCTGTTTTAAATAATATTGTTATATTCAAAAAGAGGTTATGAATTTTAAAAAAAATTATCCGATTTTTGCACATTTTAATGAAAATTGAGTAAAATTTTCCGCTTAAGTTTTTTAATTACCTATTTCATTGATGATTATTCTATTTACAATATTAGCGAGAAAAAATTCAAATTAACTATTTTTATCCGAATTTGGTCATTTTTTTGTAATTTTATGGAACAACTTTGGAAATTTAGCCAATTTAACGAGCTCAAAAATTTTTGCCCAATGAACTCATCTTTTCGTTTAGATTGCTTGATTTTTTTAGGGATTAAACGAGATTTTCATCTCAATCCTTTTGGGGGTTGTCGTCTAGAATGAAGAGTCACTAATTCTGATCTATTTGGCCAATTAATCTATATTTACTAAAAGGATTGATTTAGGATAATTTTTGATTTTGAGATGCGAGCATAGCTAACGTCGAAACCGGCGAATTTGATACAATCAAGAGAGGGGGGGTGTAGAACAGAAAAGTACCCGAACTTTTTCTGTATTCACACGATTAAATTTGAATTATAAGGTCAAAAGTGGATGGAAAGTGTTTTTGGTTTATTATTCAATTATAAACCATTGTAATCGCTCTTGAAAAAAGAATCTAACCCCCCTTAAAATTTCATGGTTTACGTTTCAAAGGGTGTAGAATCCGAATCTGCAATAACAATTTTTCCTTCCGTCCGCCGTACGCACGATTTCTCCCAAACGGCCAGAGCAAAAAATCTGAAAATTTCAGGAAAAATCCATGTTGGTCCGACAACGCCCCAATTCTTTAGCCAGCTCTCTCACTTAATTTAAAGTACCCTTTAAGGGTTGTCGAAGTTTTGTAAAATTTCTAAAAACCTCAAAAAAGTCAAGGCTGCCCAAATTTGGTCTTTTTTTGAAGAACTTTCCATGAGGAATCGAATGAGCCCCTCCCCAGGTCCGTAGCTCAAACCATTCCCGATGTATGGCCCGATTTATGGTGCCAACATTTGCATCCACATTCACTACATCACTAGGTTACTGCAATCAAAACAAACACCAGAGTTTTTTTTTGTTTTTTGCTTGTTTTGATCGCAGTAACCTAGTGCTGTAGTGAATGTGGATACTGGACTGAACTCCTAAAAGGGTTTATAGCCGATACACGGGTTGAAGCATTCTGATATGCATCCTCCATCTTACGAAGTTTAAAATTTTCAAATGGAAAATTTTTCCATTGTAATCGCTCTTGAAAAAAAAAAACGCTGCAAATTCTTTCACTGGGGTTTATTATTCAATGATTCATTGAATTTCAGGAGATATGCATAGAGCACTTCAATCGGTTCTCAACCAAAATACCTATTTGGATTGATCAGTTGATCATATTTGTGTGCCTCCTGAAATTCAATAATCGCTCTATCACCTGTGAAACACGCACACTCCAAAGCTTAGTAGAAATTCAAATCATGAATCATTGAATAATGAACCCCAATGAAAGAATTCGCAGCGTTTTTTCGCGCAGAAGGTGACTTTTTGATGATTTTTGACTGTTTAAAACTGGGATTCTATTTCTTCCACAATTTTTATGACCACACTAGTTTAATGGCCCTGCTATGCAGGTTAAAAAGAAATAGGTGAATAAAACAATGAATAACAATATGCAAAGTCATGAAAAATGAATATCCCAAATGAAAGAATTTGCCCTGGGAGAAGAAATCCTATCGCTTCCTTTTGTCGGGGTGAATGTGACTTCTTGATGATTTTTGACTGGAGAAGGAGACTGGGAGATTCTTCCCAATTTTTATGACCACCCCCTGGTCAATCTTACCTTTTCCAAGTTATTTGACATTGCCTATTGACTCTAGAGAGTCGATGATATTTGTTTATGTTAAAGTGATCCCTTTTCTTTCAGCCTTTGTATGGTTTCAAAGCCAGTGACCATATTCCGTTCCGCTACGCCTCGGGAGGAGGGAGGGAGCTGTTTTTCACCGAAGAAAAAGAAATCGATCTATCAGAACTTGTGTCTGGCCCACCTGTCAAACTTCCCCTCGAAGTTCATCTGAGAGGTACGTACACCTTATTAGTTGATGAAGCCTGCCATCCTAACGTGGATTGCCCATATATTTGTTTTTATATAGATTAACACATGATTGTGCCCATATATTTGGAGATATGATAGCATCATTGATGCTATTACCATTATTTATATACTGCGGAATCCGCTCATTAGGTTCACATGAGGCAGACCCTACTTTGAACCTACGAGTATATGTGATCTCCATCTACGTTTCTGGTTCGGTATGCGATCTACAAGCTAAAGTGTTTTAAAAATGGTAAAATGCGTACTTTTGCTCACAGTCCAGGTATGTGGGTGATGTTGCGGTATCACCTCATTTTCTAGTCACTACAATGTCAACTTAGCCCATGGCCTCTCTGTTTATTGAATGTGGGCATCGATACTTGGGTCTACGTAGAACACCCGGTGGTTTACAGTTTGTACGAAATCTCGACTAGTGAGTACATCTGAATGCGACGCCCATCATCTCTCAATTATTGGCTACCAGTTTAAGGATGGCTGAGAGCCTTTTGTATCACCCTGTCAAGTCATTTTAGGCAATCCTAATGTGGATTGCCCTTATATTTGTTTTTATATAGATTTATACATGATTGTGCCCATATATTTGGAGATATGATAGCATCATTGATGCTATTACCATTATTTATATACTGCGGAATCCGCTCATTAGGTTCACATGAGGCAGACCCTACTTTGAACCTACGAGTATATGTGATCTCCATCTACGTTTCTGGTTTGGTATGCGATCTACAAGCTAAAGTGTTTTAAAAATGGTAAAATGCGTACTTTTGCTACAGTATATGTCCAGGTGTGTGGGTGATGTTGCGGTATCACCTCATTTTCTAGTCACAACAATGTCACCTTAGCGTCCACCCATGGCCTCTCTAGTACCTGGGAATAATGCTTGATACTAAGTTGACCTTCTGGACCCACATCTGCAAGGTGGCAGATAAGGCAGCGGCTGTAACAGGGAAATTGAGTAGGCTCATGGCCAATGTGGGAGGACCATCACCAGCAAAGAGGAGGCTGCTCATGCGGACAACGGAGGCTATCATGTTGTATGGGGCGGAAATCTGGGCAGAGGCGCTGAGATATAAAAAGTACGCCTCTAGGATGGAGGCAGTCCAAAGGAGGGGTGCGTTGCGCATCTGCAGTGCCTATCGGACTGTGTCTGGACCAGCAGCCCAGGTTATTGCGGGTGTTGTACCAATCGACCTTTTGGCTGATGAGAGGAAGCGGGTTCATGCCAGAAAGCAGGAAGATGCGGCCAGAGAAGTAAAAAAAAGAGGAGAGAGCAGAGACCCTGCAAAAATGGCAGCAGAGATGGGCAGCTGAAACCCGTGGAAGGTGGTCTGATCCAGGAAGTGCAAAAATGGACGGAGAGGAAACAGGGCGACGTTAATTACTAATTAACCCAGTTCCTGACGGGGCATGGTTATTATCGGTCGTTCCTAAAGAAAATAGGGAAGACTTCCGAGGCAAGGTGTGTGTACTGCCAGATGGGGGACGATGATGTAGGGCACACATTCTTTATATGCCCAAAATGGCAGCAGGTAAGGCAGGAATTGGTTGGAGTAATAGGTGATTTTAGCCCAGAAACAGTAATAGAAAAGATGACACAATCTGCGGAGACTGGAGTACAATCAGCACGTATATCACTATGGTGCTAATGAACAGAAGCTGGGAATGAGCCAGGGTAGAAGTAGTGAAGACCAGGAGGAACCCTCACGAGGTTAAAAAGGGGACTGTACCGAAGTAACGCCAAAAACCAGTCAGTTACGTGCTCTATGCATATCCTCTGAAATTCAATAATCGCTCTATCACCTGTGAAACACGCACACTCCAAAGCTCAGTAGAAATTCACATCATGAACGCAAGCCAATTGAATGAAATTGAATAATAAACCGCAGTGAAAGAATTTGCAGCGTTTTTCAAAAACACCAAAATAAGTTGTGTGTACACGTTTTTTCATCAAAATTTGTCTCGTTGTTGATTTATTGACTAATATATGAATTTGTTCCACGTTTAGCCCATTGGTTGTGTATCGACGGTGTGCAGCCGACTATCCCAGAAAACCCTCCGCCCGTCTCGAAGGATGTTCAGAAGCTAGAGGCCATTGATCCCATCACCAAGTTGAATAAGACCTCCAAAGAAAAAAGTGACACCTCAGGCAAACCGACGATAGGGTGAGTGACTTTTCGTAATAATAATAACAATGATAATAAAATGTTTGTGTGTGTCTTGAGGGTTGGTCAAATAACAAGTTCTAAGCAGACATTTCGGAATATTTGTATTGATTCTTCAGGGCTAATAGCAGACGATAGGTCCATGCCAATTTGAGAAACATTTTTCTAATATGAAACTATGGTTATTATAAGACTAACTTATTACTAAATAACTGTATGTTTACTTGATTTACTTTGGAAATATGTAGTTCCTATTTTTCTGTTCTTATTATTTCCTATCTACATTAGAGTGATATTTCTCATATGCCTATCCTACGTTATCAACCCTGAAGAAGAAATAGAAATAGTTGGAAACGTCAACCTAGAAGATAGACTTGTTATTTGACAAATCCTCAAGACACTTTATACATTGATAGTTTAATGGCCCCTAACATAATGAGGGAGTATAATAACAATATGCAAAGTCAAAAAAGTATATCCCAAGTCCTGGAAGGGGAGCAGGCCGGTTGCCCTGGGAGATGGGGGAGAGAAGGTGAATAACGAGTTGTTCCCCCCCTCCTAAAATCGTCCAAACAATAGTAAAAATTTTTTTTTGAATCTTCATAAGTTTTTCCAAGGATCTCAAATATCAATTTCCTCAAACTGCGCTGACACTAAGTATTTAACAATATGCAAAGTCAAAAAATCATGAAACTTTATTTTTTTTATCCCAAGTCCTGGAGGACTCTAAAGTGTGGCATTGTTTTTTAACGCTGATTCACGTGGTGCTATGTTTCCAAATAATGACCTAAATTCGTGGTTATTTCTTGTCCCTTAGGGAGATGGGGGGAGGACGGAGAAATGGATAATTACCTATAAAATTTCATCCGCCCTGAAAAAAGATGATTTTTTCACGAGTGATGACCGAATCAAGAACGGATAGCACCAAAAGAAAATTATACGAATCTGGATATATGATATGCTCGTCTTTATATAGTGTGGTATGTTAATTAGGGGAAAAATGACCTATAATGAAAATTGTACCAATGTATTTATAGTACCTAATTTGTTCGATTAACAAAACAAGTTGTGGTTTAATGAATCCTAGCTTGGTTCTTTTCAAATTCTTCATTTAACCTTCCCATTAATTTCAGGAAATTCCACAAATTGCGGAATGTTGAGACGGTACATGTGAAGCAGTTGGCCACCCATGAACTTTCAGTCGAACAACAGTTGTACTACAAGGAGATCACAGAAGCAGCTGTTGGATCGGATGAAGCTAGGAGAGCGGTAAGAGACGTTGTCATTGGGTTAGTTTCAAAGTGTGTACTCGTGTCATCACGAAATAAGTAAGGAAACGGGAAGTAATGGAACGAAGCAGAAAATGTTTTCAAAAACCGTTGGGAATTATGTGGTGTTGTGTATTAGTTTCAAGTCAACGAAGGGGTGGCACACTACAGTGCTGCCACTCGAATGTTGCCCTCAGAATCTGCAATCTGGCGGAGAAAATGGAATTAATTTTTAACACAAAATTCCCAGTTTTTGTTGTTTTTCCTCTGCCCAGATGCAAAAATGTTTCCCTTAATCGTGTTCACATAGACACGAAATGAAAAATGAGACGCTTTTAAGTAGATTCTAATGAAAAATAAGGGTACCTACGTAATAAGAATTGACAATAATTTTATTTGTCGCAGAAAGTGAAAAGCAGTAGTCATGCAATCCACTGGTACCTGCTTACCTTACTTACCTACTGTAGTTCAATGACTAATTGTTCCTCCCCTGGGGTACGTAATCCCAAAGTTTATTTATAAGGGACTGTCTCAGCACTCTGTGCTTACGTCGTCCCCCCTGCAAGCAAGGAGGATAATCCCTGATGGAATACTGTGGGAGACTGTTACACCCACAGTCAAGGGTCCTGCTCACGAAGGTACAGGTACCTGTTTGCTTATCACATCACGATGGAGCTGGGCGTTCTAGCTCACCCTACCAACTAAGCAGGTTGTTACCCCTGTTATTGGTAAACTACATAACTCACATGCCAACAAGTCTACCAAGACTGCCCACCCCTCAGCTTTCAGGCTTGGCCTTCCAGCCTGGGTAATCCACCACTGCCACCACGAAGCAAACTGGTTGTGGGTAGCAGGCAGGTGACGCTTTGCCAAAGGGGTGCTTCATTTGCCTGGGGCTCCCCCGCCCATGGTACCAGTTTTGTGTGTGAAATCTACCAGTGAACTGCCCATCTCAGACACCAGAGGCCAGATTGGTCGCAGGCCTGCCTGTTACAGACCCTGTAACTTCCACTTTATCCACAACCCCACCTTGTCAAGGGCCCTGCACATGAAGGTACAGGTACCTGTTTGCTAATCACTGCACCGTTAGCTGGGCGTTCTATCTCGCCCTACCAGCTAAGCAGGTGAGTGCCTAAGTTATTGATAAACCTCAAAACTCACATGTCAACAAGTCTACCGAGAGTGCATAGCTTTCTAGCTTGGCCTTCCAGTCTGGGTAATCAACCTCTGCCTTCTGCATGGTGGATGAAAGTGCATCTGCCTTCAAAGTGGAACAGTTAGGTCATTTGTTGTTTTGCAGACGATGGTATTTCCAGTTGTTCATCACCACAACGGATTTTGTAGGTAAAATTTTCGAAGTTAAATGTAACCATTTGATAACTCCATCACTCGCTAGAGCTGCACAAAGTGTTTCCACCCAAGGGCACTCTTTCCAAACAGAGTAAAATTCATATTCCTTGCAGAATCTGTGATTTCATCGGTAGCGAGACTTAGTTGGCGTAATAAACAAACATCTCGTGTCTCTTGATCTTGTTCGACATTCAACTTCCCTCACAATATTGCTGACTTTTCAGGCTGAGACACCCATCGCGTCACGTTGCACATTGGTGCTTCGCATTCTCGTCGTTCTTCTTCCTCTTGAAATGAACACATTGTGCACCGTTTCTCTCGTTGATTCCTTAGAGGTTTTTCTTTATAAAGCAGATTACCACCTGTTTGCTGACGACGTAGGTTGCTCGTCCGTTGCACACTTCTTATTGAAATTGACAGTTCAGTGGATGGTGGTGAGGCTCACAGTCAAAAATACGGGTTAATAGGAGAATATAGACTGTTGAAGAGAAACACACAAGGAAAATGCAGTAAATACGTACACAAGGGAACACAATGTTCCACGGATAATCACACAAAACTGGAAAGAGATTTTTTCATGGCTGCCAACTTATTAGAGTGCTCTCAACTTCTCCCATTCTCCTGTTGAGTGCAGGGTTGGAGGGCAACATTCTAGGGCCCAGACATAATCACGCATATTCTCCAATTATACAAATTTATCCATGGGAAAGCATTTTTTACTACGTAAAACAATTGTAAGTCTTTGAGGCTAATCTGGCGATGGTAAATTTACCACGTCTTCTGATCACCAAATGAAAATTGAACTGACATTTTGAGAGCTTATCCCATTTTTTACTTTACAAAATCCAAAAGTTTCATTTCAGGATAGCGTATCAACTTTTTGATCAACAGTACCTAACTATTTTCAAAAATTCATTTCAGGAAGCTCTTCAGAGTTTGGCTTCCGACCCTGGTCTCCACGAAATGCTCCCACGAATGTGCACCTTCATTGGAGAAGGCGTCAAAGTGAATGTTGTGCAACACAATTTGGCCCTGCTCATATACCTGATGAGGATGGTGAAAGCTCTTCTGGACAACCCATCTTTGTATTTGGAGAAATATGTAAGCAGGAAACATTTACTGAGACTAATTAATTCAACTTTTGTGCTAACCTCGGGAGGAGACAATTTCTGTCTGAATGTAATGATTCGAAACCACATTCTCTGGTCACAAACGCAACTTTCTTGTCTAATCAGCAGAGTAAAATCAAAAGTGATTATACCGTTGGAAAGCTGTGCTTTTGGCACAGCTTTTAGGCTTACCAGCAATCTCGAATTATTTGGAGGTTATGTGCTTTGAAAAACGGGGAGTATTCGAAAAGCTACTAAGTTCACTTTTCAGGTAGCTTTAGTCCTTGTAAAATTCAACAGAAAAAAAGGAATTTGATATTAGAAAGATAGGAAATTTCATTCATTACACTATTGGGGAGAAACATACAAGTTTAGCACATGACATAGATGTTGGTGCGTCAATTACTAGCTCATGGGAACTGTTATACATCGCTGAAACTATACAATTATAACAGTATCAAATTTTGGTCATTTTTTTGGTGTTTGCCTTTACTTTCATTCCTCAAGATAAATGTTTCTTTTCTTAGCTTCATGAGCTGATACCATCTGTTGCTACCTGCATTGTTAGCAAACAGCTGTGCATGCGCCCAGAAATGGATAACCACTGGGCTCTTCGGGATTTCGCTGCACGTTTGATGTCTCAGATTTGCAAAAATTTCAATACATCAACCAATAACATTCAGACGAGGATCACGCGGATGTTCGCATCTGCCATCAACAACGAACGAACTCACTGCGCATCACTGTATGGTGCTCTGGAGGGTATGTTATTTACACGTGAACGTTATAATGATGATAAGTAGACTTGCATAAGGCTATTAAATTTACTTGTTTTCTTCTGATACGTGGTGAATGAGGATAGAATGGCAGGCAAATGTTATGATAATACCTTGCATGTTGGGAGTAAGCCTCAAGCGTCTTTAGGGATACAAGTCAATAGATCTTCTGGTACCAGCCCTTGCTAGTAGCATAACTCTTTCCCTAAGCGATTTTGTGTTGAGGGGAATTTGTGTCACACGAAAGCGTTGCTTCAATTAATGAATTTGTCCAGTTTTCTACAAATTTTATAAAAAGGTCATTAGCGTAGCTCAGAGTGGTCTCCAGTTCGGGGGAAACTTAAATTCCTTGTCTCTTATGCATATTGTTGGCTTGCCTATTGATTGCAAACAAAAGCCATTTGACTATCGAACCAGCGTATGGGAACAACGTTACTGTTACTGCTGATACAAGAACCAATCACACCCTCATGGCAAATCATGAACGAAACGCTCAATCAACCTCCCTAACTCCATATTTCAATCATTGAAAGAGATGGGACATGTAGGTATGGGAGAGCAAATGCTGCTCTAATGACATCATCTGGTTCCAAGAGGGGTCGAAAATGGTCGTGGAAACTGGTGCATCCATTCCACTTGGGAAACTCACTTTTGTATTCCAAACAGAAATTGTAGCAATCGAAGCTACAGATGCGGAGAGCCTTAGGAGGTGGCACGAACCTTTGTATCTTCTCTGACAGCCAAGCGTCTATAAAAGCAACAACGGCTCCAACAATTTCATCACGATGATATCCCTCAACAACTTAGCCAAACACAGCCGGATTCGCCTGGAGTGGGTGCCAGGACATAGAGGTGTAACTGCAAACGAAAAGGCTGATGAGCTTGCTAGAAGGGACCCATCAACGCGTGGGTCAACCAACAAGCTACTAGAAGATGTTCCAATATCAAACGGCATGTCCACAATGAACTCATTGTGGCTGAATTAACACCAAAATTACTACTGAAGATCTACTTAGAAATGAACCGTATTGAACTAAAACCAATAGTTGGCGTTATAACCGGCTTTGTGAATCTACGATTTCATCTACACCACCTAGAGCTCACTCAAGCCCAAAAGCATAATTGGCTATTTTCATTGTGGTAATGGTTATCTTAATGATGGTGGATCATTTATTTTCTTGTCCTATCAAATAGAAAGTTACGAATAATGTTTCGCTTACAAGTGTTGTCGGTCGAGGCTATCCAATGGATTTTCAGGATGAGGAAGGAGATGATCTCGCTGAATGCAAAGCCATATCCGATCGACCAGAGGAGTGTGGGCTGTGCAATATGCGGAGAGAGAGAAGATGAGTTCCACTTCCTCGGTGTATGTCCCATTCTTGCTGAGTTCAGACTACAGGCCTTCCGTCGTGCAATCCTGACTCGTGGAGAGGCTGTCTCCATCTTGAATGGCCCCAACTGGACTCCTCAGGTTGAATTCTGCCTTGGAGCATGGAAATTCCGAAGATTTATGGTGGTGGAGTTTAACTGGCATTAGAGGCGTTAGAGGCTTGGGTTACTGATGTGGATGTCTTTTGGTACAAATTATGCTGCTGGGATACAGTGTACTTGGTGTATCGATCTCAAAAATATAGATATAGTGGACTGTAATTCAAGGAAAGCTGGGAGAACCCAGATATTCGGGACTTACCGACCGATCCTTGATGATCCAGCTCTGGAGCTGATGCCGCACAGCTAAACAAGTGACGGGAATTACGAAAGGAAAGGTAAGGGAATGAGAAAGGAATCCTATGGCATCAATAATTGTCGCGGAAAACAGGGGTTTAAACCAGACAGCGATTTCGAGGATCCGGGTGAATGAAAGCAAAGAGAGCACACGCGTTACCTTGAAGGTGACAAAGTTGATAGCCGAGTGCCGTCGCCGACCGAAGATTCGCACGTCTAATCTGAGGAGAAGGGGGCAGAATAAGGAATAATTCCCCAGATAGACGCATATGCGATCTAGCGGTATCAGGCACAATCAATGATCAACGCGCTTGCTCCCTCTTCCCACAATCAACGCATTACGCCAAACCAGTACTAACTAGCTATTGTTATTATTACTCAAATTATTTTTTCCTTTTGAGCTCACCCTTTCTGTTTACATTAATATTATTTCTATTAGCCTCGAACCTCCGGCAGACAGTTACTTAAACCATGCCGTATTGTTTATTCATTGGAGAATTATTGCTTGAGGATGCTGAAATTTTTGTCAAATAAACTATTTATCTATCTATCTATCCACAGAGCCACA
This sequence comes from Creontiades dilutus, assembly GCA_031894815.1. Lineage (NCBI taxonomy): Eukaryota > Metazoa > Arthropoda > Insecta > Hemiptera > Miridae > Creontiades > Creontiades dilutus. The sequence goes on from JAVIWC010007544.1 coordinate 356,231, forward strand.
GTCAAGGAGCTCCTGGGGGCTTATTGTGGTTCAGTCTTGAGTTAAGACAATATTGAAATGCTATCAAAATATTTTTGAAAACAATGGCACTGCCTGAAAATGGGTGTATGAAGCCCATTGATCTGCGGCCACTCCAAGTAATTGGGAAAACCCAGAAACTGGGCACCCAGAAAAAGGGTCGATTTTGGATAGTTCTTCAAGAGGGGAAAAAATAGGGATGGAGGGAGGATGGATAGATTTAATGAAGTTTTATGAGAACTTTAAATGTATGTAATATTTCGATTTCCAGTCGATTAAATTTGACTAGCACTTATTCAAATCTTGCACGTCCGATTTTGTATTTATTGCTAGTGCCATGTTAATCTCTATGCTCATAATTTCCTTTATACCATATTTGAATGAACTGCGTTCGGTGAAGCCGATATGATCCGATTTTTCTGGATTTTTTCGCATGTTTTCTACGTCATGCATTGGTTGTTTCATTTCTTTTTTCGTAAATTGACTATACAATTGGCAGATGGTTTTAGAGCATTTTAGAGTTGAATTGAACCTTGGTTGGGGCAATGTCGGCCACACCCATAAATTCGACCCCAGGGTATCACGCAACCTCGATGTTGCCGGTGTCAGCGAATTGACGAGATATTTTAAAATTTGAATTCAAGAATACTGTTTCTGTTTACTGTGGGTTCACTGTCGTTTTTCCCCCTGTTCAATGGCATTTGGCATCATACAAACTTATGACAGCATTATGACAGTTCTAGCGTCCTACCTATTTACGAAGGCCTTTGTGAGGGTGATGGAATGGTATAGTTGCCCCTTCCGAGGAGGTGGATGCACTATTATGTTCTGCCACGCTCAGAGGATGAAACAGACGCTTGGTAACGCCTGATTCATCTCCGAAGGCGTCGGAATCTAAAATCGGGAAGGGGGCAACTAACCATATCCATCACACTCCCTGGGCTCTGAGAAAAGCCGGGGGGGGGGGGGGAAGAGGGGGCATGAATGGAATAATGATTCTCATTCATTCGGGGGGGGGGGCTCGCAGTTAGTTGGGCAGGGGTATGTCAACTTTAAAATTGATCATATTAACGGGCATACAGCCACAGGGGGGGGGGGGGGGGGGATAGCGAGTAAATAAGAGCAGCACGGTAATCGGGACAATTAACATTAATAGGGCCATTGGACGTAACCACGCTCTGCTACCATGTGAGGGTGATGGAATGGTACAGTTGCCCCTTCAGAGGAGGTGGATGCACTATTATGCTCCGCCACGCCCAGAGGATAAAACTGACGCTTGGTAACGTCTGATTCATCTCCGAAGGTGTCGGAATCTAAAATCAGGAAGGGGCCAACTAACCATATCCATCACGCCTTCTAAAAGAAATTGATTATTTTATAATTTCCACGAAATGAACTTACCTGCTCGCTGGTGCCTTGAACTTAGAAATAACTCGACGTTTCATAATGTTTCGTTTACGGACGTTGTCATGTGTCAACATATGATGTACGTATCAATGCAATAAGGAGTTGCTTATTTTCATATTCAAGAAAACTTTTCACGCTGATATGGTACAAAAATGCAGAGCAGTATGTGTACGTGGATCATCGTTCTTGTTTTTTGTGCTGTTTCGATATTGTGTGACGGCGATCGTCGTGGAGCATTGACAAGAGCGAAGAGAGTTATCAACGGATCCCCAGAACTGGATATTCAGGGCTCTGAATATCTCTCTGTTAGGTACTACGTGCTGGTAGGCGACGGACATACTTGTGACGGAAGACCTTTAATAGACGGTGTTTGTTTCCCACCCTTAGTCGGTTGCTCCGGTTCATTGCTGACTCCCTGGGCAGTGCACACTGCTTGCCATTGTGTGGCCCAGCAGTTGAAGAACGGTTCCGTAACTCTGCATAATAATTGGGAAAAAAATTCTCTACTGTTCTTGCCAGGGCCTTATTTGGATAAAATAACTGAAGGGAGGAGGAGTGCCAAGTATTATGTCCATCCTCTGTGTAATAAATTGTTGGGACCCGACCCGATCAATTTTCCCCACCATTCCGGCTTGATAATGCCAGATGCGCCTATGGATTTCCCCAACGCAGTTTTCGTTCCTCTGTACACAGTAGCGGACCTTTTTAAGAATTACATTGAACTTCAGGCGAAAAATAAAGCGTGTCTTCTCATCGGTTTTGGCGCCACTGAAGAGGATCGACCATCCACCTACATGCGATCGGGATGGCAGTATGCAGGAACCGTAAAAGACTGTTATGATCAAACTCCACACGTTCCTAACTTTGTAGAAGAAGTCACTTGGATCTGCACGTTTGCGTATCCAGGTGCCAATCTCACTGTTAGTGGCGGAGGTGATTCTGGTGGCCCCGTGTCCTGTGACAACTTTTACTCTGGAATTGTTAGTGGTACTACAACAAATACAGCCTTCACTGAGTCAACCGCATTCTCACCACTAGAACTCGCAGTAGAGTACAGAGAGCGATTCAGCCAATCCATCCGTGAATATTACGAAAATGACCCGTTAGCAAACTTCCGCCCACCCATTGATCCAATTACAATGAACAAGATCCTGCCATCACTTCCAAATACTGGCTCCCACACTTGCGGCTTCATGGGATGTTCATTTCTGACCTTGTATTCCATATTCTTAATTAATTCAAGAAATATTCCGAATAAAATGGTTACATAAAATGTTGGCTTTCCTTATATTTTTACTACTTATTATACGAGGGGCTCATAATAAAAAAGGTTCCCTGGGCTATTAAAAATCAAAAACTTTATTGTGTTGTAAAAATTATATTTTATTCATAAAATAATTTTCTATTTTTCTAGGTAGTCACCATTTTGATCTTAACATCCCACGAAGTGTGGTACCTTTTTTTCAAATATATCCTCGAAGTGGAGAATGCCGAGTCAAAATTGCATATAGAGTCGACATCTAGCGGAATTCTGTGAAACAACGAGTTAGGAGACAAGTTAGGAAGATGGCAGGGGTAAAAACTTCATGTTTTGGGAACAGGAGATCCTCATGTGGCGTTTCAGAAAACGTCAATATACGGGGGTGGGAAAAACTTCCCATTTGAATTTTTTCAGAGAGTCGTATATATTGGGGAGCATTAGGATCGTGCATCAAGAGGATGCGTTTTGATAGTTTGTTAGGTCTCTTTCTGCTTTTTCGCCGAAGGGAGTTTTTCAACTGACCTAGCTAGTCGAGAAGTCAGGTTCAGGAAAGCAAAGTGATGTGTTAATACTCCCAGAAGGGCTTCCACCAACTGACTGACTTCTGCCAAAGGGCTAGTCGTATACAGGGTGGCTCTTAATGAACGAACCACTCTTTCTATTTCCGTTGATTGTGGAGAAATCAAAAAACTTGTTGAAGTAATCTCCCTTTATTTCTGTGCAAAGAATTTAACCACTTCAGATAGATCCCCCCTTTTATTGCAGAATCGGATTCTACATCCAATTTTATGAACATTTTACTGCGACAACTTTTTTTTTGGACGCCCTCAGAAGCGCCCAAAGTTTGCCGACGCCTGAAACGTGGTGGCTTAAAAAATGAAAAATCACCTCATCCTGGCCCTTGATCATTTTTGTTTTAGTTAGATGAGTTTTTAAACTTTCCTGCTCCCAGAAGTTTTCTCGGAAAACAGGGTTATGGTGCCAAATCTTTGAATTGATCCATCAGAGGTAAACAACTTGGATTTATCGCTGAACTCTCAGACTGCTTATCTGCTGCACTTTGTGACGAGACGTTACAAACCCATCACATTACAACTTCCCAAGTTGGTTCTTGTTTACTCGATATGGATCTTTATTTTGAAGATTTTTGAATGAATTTTGAAGATATCTTCAGTCGTGAGAAGCAACTGATCCAGGTTGGTAGTCTCACTGTGAACGTCTTCAAGTGCGTAAACATGCCACGTTTTACTCAAAACCAACTGAGCGAAATGGTGAAGTTGTACCACACGCATCGAAATGCTCGTACAACTGTAGCCGCTTGTCAGCAATTGTTTAACTGGCGTGTTGATGCCAGACGATTTTCGCACAGTTCGGCGTTTTGATAAACGGGCAGAGTTGATGTTTCTGGTCTTTGGTTTTTCAACAAACTCCTGTGAACTTGATTTGATTTTTTAATGGAAAATTTTGACGTTACGTGAGAATAATTTGGTTCAATTTTTGAGATACAGGCCATTGACGTAGGAAACACACCACAAATATGTGGGGAGAGCTGTGGGTTCGATTGACAACGATTTGGTGTGGAGAGCGAACTAATTAGTTTTTCAACAGTTGACTAATTAATTTATTGGGGCCAAAGTTAAATAAATACGGTGTGTGTCTCGGGTGTACTTTCAACAAAGCCAAGTGATTATGCCATGGGGACTACAGTCAACGAATCTGTTGCTAGAATGAACTTTTAGTAAGGTAATTGCTGGTATATATATATATATGAATACCTTTGATTTTACCAGAATATATATGCCACGTAATCAGTATGGTGTGTGTCTCAATCGGTGAGTGGTCCACCAACACACAGACAATATCTGCCCTCCTGAATAAACGATTGATTGAGGAAGTGTGATCAGTCATTGCCAAGGAAGAGTACGCTTCTCCTTGCCCTGGGTATGTAAAATCAGTAAAATGTTTAAAATTTGTAGAAGGATTCTGAAATAAAAATTGGGGGTTCCATTTGAAAAAACAAACTTGGTGCGCGATGCGCAAAAATGCAGTTTAAATTCTTTACAAAAAAATAAGGGGAGGTTACCTCGACAAGTTTTTTGATTTCCCCACAATTACCGGAAATAGAAAGGGTGGTTCGTTCATTGATGCCACCCATTATATACCGCCCTGGCTCGCTTCCTTCTTCCAGGTTTTCCCGAAGGAATCATCCAATGGGGGTCAGTGCTAATTCGGCTTGGTGTGCCACCATTCTGGTACCTTTATTGCTTGAATTAGAAACATACACGTGGTTCCCACACTGAGCGTATAACATTTTGGCGAAGTAAGGGTCTTTCCACGGCTGATGAGATTTTTGGCTGAATTTATTTTTTGGTGGAAAGGTACTTTAGAATGGAAATTGATCCCAAACGGTGTTAACAAGTTTTTTTATTCGAGACTGAACCTCAATGAACTCCTAGAAGCTTCTTCTCAATAATTATCCACTTACGAATGAATTTACGTGGTGAATTTATACTATTCCTCACCATCTTTGTTTCTAGGACTCTCCGAGCTCGGTAGTGAAGTGATAAAAGTCTTCATTCTTCCTAAAGTCAAGATGATCTCAGAACGCATGGAGGCCTTCAGCAACAGCGGGAGCTGTGATAAAATTTCTTCAGTTCATGTGAAACACTTGCTGACGGTACGCAATTTAATACTACCAATGGTTTACACAACGTTTGTATTGTTAAGTTCCAAAAACATTGATACCCCTGACTGTGTTCGAACTCGTGTCCTTACTACTAAGGGAAAATTTATCTTTAGCTGCAACACTCTAACCAATTTAATCAAACCGATTCGACTGTGGTTTTTCTCCTGGAACATAACAATATTTCCCCAAACGCATGTATCCATTTTCGATGTGTTTATATGAGTGACTTATTTTTCAGAAAGTTCTTCCACCTCTGCTGAAAACTCTGCGATCTCCCCCCGACAACTTGGATGAGTACAGGAACGACTACGGCGTTTCATTAGGAACGTCACTTCACGCTGCTGTGCTCAAAGCTCGTATTTCAGCCGCAGGATCAACTATCCCCGTTAGCCAGTCGTCCATCATACAATCAGGTAATAACAGTTGTTGTTCAGCCGCACCATATGTAGGGGAATGAGGGGTAATACCGTGCATCGGGTAATGCCGCCCATGGCTGTTTCGTATGTTTGAATCGACACCAGAAACGTGGGAATGAGCGCCGATCCCAGAGAAATGTCCCGCCAACTAGGTTCTAGCGTTACCCTACCTGCAAAGTTAGCCTTCTTGACGTGAGTGCAGTGAGTATTTTTCCGAATCGTTTGATGTCATTTCTTGTGCATCGGAAATAAGCAATGTAAGTCCCATTTTCAACTTTTTTGGTTTACTATTCAATAATAAACCGTTGTAATCGCTCTGGAAAAAAAATTCCAACCGCCCCTGAAAATTTCATGGTTTACGTTTCAAAGGGTGTAGAATCCAAATGTGCAATAAAAAAAGTTTTCCGTCCGTCCGCCAAACACCGTACGCACGATTTCTCCCAAACGGCTGGAGCAAAATATCTGAAATTTTCAGGAAATATCAATATTGGTCCGACAACGCCCCAATTCCTTAGCCAGCACTCTCACTTAATTTAAAGTGCCCTTAAAGGGTTGTCGAAGTGTTTTAAAATCCCTAAAAACCTCAAAAAAAGTGGAAGCGGAATAAATTTGGACTCTTTTTGAAGAACTTTCCATGAGGAATCGAATGAGCCCTTCCCCAGGTTCGTAGCTCAAACCATTCCCGATATACCATTTGCCAACATTTGCTTTTTTTTGGTTTATTATTGTTTAGGTTTTCATCGCAGTAACCTAGTGATGTAGTAATGTGGATACTGGAGTGAACTCCTAAAAGGCTTCGTAGCCGATACACGGGTTGAAGCATTCTGATACGCATGAAACGCTGCAAATTCGTTCACTGGGGTTTATTATTCAATTGGCTTGAGTTCATGATTTGAATTTCTACTAAGCTTTGGAGTGTGCGTGTTTCACAGGTGATAGACCAATTATTGAATTTCAGGAGGCACACAAATATGATCAACTGAACAATCCAAATAGGTATTTTGGTTGAGACCAGATTTACGTGCTCTATGCATATCTCCTGAAATGCAATAATCGCTCTATCACCTGTGAAACACGCACACTCCAAAGCTTAGTAGAAATTCAAATCATGAACGCGAGCCAATTGAATAATAAACTCCAGTGAAAGAATTTGCAGCGTTTTTTTTAGATTAGTTTTCATGTGTATACGCAGAATTTCATCATCTTTCTGAAGCACTAACCAAATTTAAGTTTTGATTGTAAATGAAGTCAGTGAATGAATTACGAAAAACGTAAACATTGGGGTAATGCTGCCCATCGTATCGGGGGAATGCCGTGCATTTCTGAAAAGGCCAAAAAAAGATGGAAAAGAACAACAAAAAACCAACCAAGCGCCAAATTCAGCTGGATTTTGATCAACTCAGTACTAGTAGCAGAGATAGGGTAGTAGACGTCTGTAGTTTGCGTGTTGCAGCTTCTATATCACCTCCAACAGAGAGGATAGCCGTATCATCTGCAAAGGTGGCAACAGTTGTGCCTTCTTGTTGGGGTAAGTCCTGCGTGTACAGGAGGTAGAGTACTCGCCCTGTGGGACCCCTGCTTTTATAGGCTTCAAGCCGGAGTATTGGTCATCTTACTTCCCCTTGAAATGTCTATTTTCAAGGTAGGACTTCAGTAGTAAGTAGTACTGTCTTGGGAGATCCCTGTGCAATTCAAATCAAATTTCTATCTTCTATTAGTGGTTTAAGTCGTTTGAGAAACAGCTTTTCGAACAGTTTCTATTATTCTTTGAATAATAATTATACCTATGAGGTTGTTTCGGAAAAATGAGAGTAGGAAAACAGCAGGAAAAAGATAAGGTGATGGTGGTAGCTAGGTGAGGGCTACCAAGATACAGATGAGATGCGAACCTCCAGCGCTCCCCGCGGAGATTGGGGTAGTAGCGCTGTCCCAGAAATTAACGTCTTGTATGAGACTAGGTCTTTGACTCATCGCAATCACTCTGAATGATGCAGGATCAAAGATCTCACATTTGTAAATTGCTCCTGGTAATATCAATTGGACATTTATGTGGGGTGAGCAAGAGCTCAGCTTATAAAATTGTCGTTGCATTGCTATTTCATAAAAATGACAACTTCTGAGGAAGAATTAGTGCAACCTCGAATGGGGTTCTATGAAATCGAACAAGAACGGGAGTAGAACGAAAATAGAAACAGTTGTTGGTTACCTTATCACTGTCATCTCGTTATCACCAACGTTTCGCGGGCCTTCTTCACGCCGCATAAATCGAATATCACTTGGTTACCCTTTCACATTAAATCGACGTTGTATGGAAACGCTGTTAATCTATGTTTACTGACAACAGTATAATCATTGATTACATTGGTGAAACCCGTTTGTTTTGAAGCAACGTTCAAATCTCCGGATCCTTAAAACAATGATCTACTTCAACTTTGGTTAGGTATTGTTGGTGAATCCATTCCATCATTGTCACAATCTATATCAATCAATGCATTTATTTGCAAAAAAAAAAAATACATATTGCAAGGAGTTGCGAACTTAATACATTCTAGTAATAACTAGTAATACAAGTAAATAAAATATGTAAAGAGAAATGAACAGCGATTCGGCATTTAAAAAGAAGAAAAACAAAACCAGGCTAAAGAACATAACGATTTGGTCACTCTCGACACTTCTAAGGGAGGGAAAAAAAACCCAAACCACTCAAACTCGATGAAAATCATCCTTCCTCTTACTTATTAGTTTTTTTTCTTCATTCATTAAGCGAGAATGCTCTCACCTTCAACGATTGGACAACATATTTATAAATGGCCTGGTAGCAGTTGGGATTTCCCGTTCTTTCACAAGCCATTTCTTGTTATCGATCTCTCTTTTGAAGAGGTCTATTTGTTGATCATCCAACCTATATGTAGAGATCACGCGCCGTTGCTTGTCACTCGCTAGACTGAGGTCCTTATTGGGAGGAGGATATGGGATTTCCAGGCTAGTAATACAAGCCATGTGCCCATGTGGCTATATATAGTCAGTAATAAATTACTCAAAACCCGACCGATACTTCTTGCTGCATCTCCAAGGAAATATTGTTTAACTGTACTATATTTCTTGTTCTAGGTGGAAACGAGATAATTCTTCCTCATCAACCTACGAATGCAAGAACAATAGTCGTGGGTGGCCTCCCACGTCCTCAGACTCAGAACGTGGTTTCCCAGGGCAATCAGCAGAAATATGTCATCGTGACGTCACGACCACCACCTTCCCCGTCACCATCGCAGGTCATTTTTTTTCAAATTTGTGATTAAGTTGACTACATTTATGTTAGTTTCATTTTCTCAAAATCAATTGAGATCACGAGCTTGCAGCATCTCCTAATACGAGGGTCATCCAGAAAGTAAGGTTACAAACTCCCTGGAAGGTGCAGAGAATTGTTTTTTCGGGGTTGGTATTACTGCGTGTAGGGGGGTTCCTAGTAGTCACAATAAGCATCAGCATCAGTCCGTTACGAAATGTCGTCACAACAGCCTACTCCGTCAACCTCTGCAGGGACCGTTCACTCCACCTACAGCCGATGCAAAATTTGGGCAGTCATCAAGTTCTTCACTTTGCGTCGTCAGCTTGTGGAATGGACCTGAGGTAATGTCCCATCAGCATGTTTTCAAGGAAGGTCGCACCAACACATGAAGAAAGGAGTGGGAGGCCGACTCTCATTTCAGAAGAGCTTCTGCAGGAAATTGACAATCAAATTTGCAGTAATCGGCGGCTGACCCTTGACACCCTTCATGAAATGTTCCCAGACATCTCGCGAAGCCTTATAGGTGAAATTGTGTCGGAAAAACTGAATTACAGGAAGTTGTGTGCAGGATGGGTGCCAAAAATGTTGACTCTGGAACATCGCCAAAATCGCGTTCCTGCCGCACGCAAATTTCTTGAGCGTTATGAAATGGAGGGTGAAGCATTCCTTGACTCGATTGTGACTGGGGACGAAACGTGGGTTTGTCGCTATACCCCAGAGTCAAAAAGGCAGTCCCTGCAATGGCGCCATACTCACTCCCCATCAGCAAAAAAATTCAAGGTTCAGCCCTCGGAGCGGAAGATCATGGCATCAGTGTTTTGGGACAGAAAAGGGGTGTTGATGGTGGATTTCATGGTCAGGGGAACCACCATTAATGCTGATGCGTATTGTGAGACCCTTAAAAAATTGAGGAAAAAAAATCAAAGACAAAAGGAGGGGAATGCTGACTCGTGGTGTGTCCCTTCTTCACGACAACGCCAGACCCCACACCGCTTGCCAGACCCAGGACCTGCTTGTGTCGTTTGGATGGGATGTTGTGACCCATCCACCATATTCACCGGACTTGGCGCCTTCGGACTTCCACCTTTTCACCAAATTGAAGGAGTTCTTGGGTGGAAAACGTTTTTCCAACGACGAGGTGATGAAGGAAACTGTCGAAAGGAGATGAAAGGAAAAAGGAAAAGGAAATGAGAAGTGGTTTTTGGAGTTGGAGCGAAGTGTGTATGACGAGGGCATAAAAAAGCTGGTGCCCAGGCTGAAGAAATGTGTTGAAGTCGGTGGATTATGTAGAAAAATAAGGACGTATTTTGCTACATTTCCTCAAAATTTGAATAAAATATATCGTGGGGTTCCGAGTCAAAGTGACCAAGTAACATTTGCAAAATTTTACAGGGGCGATCTGAAGATTTTCTTCTTACGTACACTGGTTGTGTGATGTCTCATCCGACTATATTTCGATTTTTCTTTATCCTGTAGGTAGTTAGCTAGTGCCCGCCTATGATATCGTGCTTCAAAATTCACTTCAGATTAAATAAGAGCTGTTTTCCGGAAAACTCTATTTGATCATTTTTACCTGCCTGGAGTTTCAAGCTTTACTCATTTGGTCAATTCAATTCTTCGAAAATCTGTCGCTTAGTTACCTGAAATTGAGGGATTGAATAGTTTTTTCGTTAATTTATCGTGTTGTCAAGCATCTAATAACAATGATATACCTATTTCTGTTAGAAAAGGTTATCCATTACCTATCACTGTAATTGGTCATTTTCACCTGCCCACTATGTAATCTTACAAATCTTACACAGTAAAAGTGATCAAATGGCAATTGATAACATTTACATGCCCAGCGAGAGTACATTTATAATCCATCTCTTGTTTTGTGGTTGAGTTCAAATGCCATTTGGTCACATAAAACTCTTTGGGTCAGGCAGGTAAAATTTATTTTCAAGTATTTCTTGCACATCAGTTTGAAGATAACGTTCTTAGCAACAACACGCAGTAGAAAACGTTCCTTAGTACCGGAATGACAAAAAAAGCTCATTTTGAAAAAAATGTTACTTGGTCACTTTTACCCGGAACCCGACGATATGCATTTTTCGAATGGCTTTCTGGATGACCGTCGTATATTTCTAAGTTTATTTTTTGTTCTATACTATTTTATTAAATTTGAATTTAGATAGAGCAGTAAAAACCTCCTGCATCTTGTGGAAAAGATTGGGATATCTGAATTGATGGGGAGATGGTATACTGCATGGTTGCGTTATGTCAATAAGACTGATGAATTCAAAAATTACAAAATTTATTTATCCATTATGGCGTTTGGTAACTTTATTTCGATGAGAAAACTGTTGGAAGAGCTGATCTAGGTGTTCTGTTAGCCTTCTCTGTTGTCTACTCATGAAATCTTATGACTCGAGTTCGGATTAATAGTATATATGACCTCATAAAAGACCTAAAATTTGAATATATTACCAAAAAATGCAGAATATGCATTGTAATTTTAAAAGTTTGAAAATAGATACCTACCTAAAGTTAACCCCGAAACAATTTGTTGGTTCTTTTCAGCGGTTTTACCCAAACTTTCATTTGGCTTGATGTGATTGAAAAACCGCACTGAACTGGAGATTGGTTGCTAACATTATGAGTTAAATCATGAGTAAATTTAATCTGACTAGGAGATAAAAGAGTGGCCCAGATAAGCCGGATAGATTTTAAATAGTTGCCGAATCGTCAATGTTGAAGTTATTGGGTTGAAATATATTTTAAAATGTTGAGTAGCAATGGAAATTTATTACGGAAAACAATTTTCGTTAGCTATGAAGGATTAAGTCTATTAAACGTCTTCTTTCTTGGGCGATGCATTCTTGAAGTCAGTCTTTCACGTTTTGCATAGCTTGCTCGAGCATATTGATGGGAATGGATCGAATTTTGCCTCAGTCGAAGCCTTCAGTTCTTGAAGAGTGCGGGGGTTTATTGGTGTTCACTCTGGCTTTTAAATAACCGCATAAAAATAAATTCGTACTATAAGGCCTGGCGAGCAAGTGGTCCATTCCACACGTCCATTGCGCGCAATCAAATGCCCTGGGTATTGAGTGCGTACTGCCTGAATGGATGTACTTGCTGTGTTGGGAGTTGTCCCATCTGTGCTGAAACCACATTGACGCAGTGTCGTAGTCCTTGTGTTCGAGTTGTGGAATGAAGAATTCTTCAATCATTCGCCATATTGCTCAAAATTCACCGTAACTGCCCCATTTCATTCAAAACAAAATAAGGTCCAACGATTCTCAACTTGGATGGAAACCTCACACCAAATGGTTACCTCGTCAAGGTGGAGAGGTTGCTGGTCTACTTCCCATGGATTAACGTTGGCCCAATACCACAATTCTGCGTGTTGACGTAGCCGTCGAGGAGAAAGTGAGACGTCTTCATTCTTCATTAGAGACTTTTTGGTGGACGACGACTAGGAAACCGTGGTTGCCCAGTTGAGGCAAGCAGTTGGATGCTAACATTTCCATGACGAATAGCATCAAGGCTATCAGCTGAAGTCACGTTTAACGTGACGTCAACATTCATTGGAAGTTGTATACTGTCGTTATTGTGGATTGAAGTTTGTGTTATTGAGTTGAAGTTGTAGTTTGTGGATTGGTGTCGAACAACACAGAAGTTGGTTATTGCTACCGTGTGCAAAAAAAACTTGTACAATGCCGAAAAAGGAATATGAGAAATAGGTAAAATGTGTTATAAATGTGGAAGGTTATGTTACTGCCAACTTGTCAAGGAAAGACGTATAGGAGAACCGCGGGAAACCAATTTTAGACGGCTTGCATGACAGACACGTCACGCATGCGAAGTCTGCATTTTTCTCCAGACGGTACCGTCAAACGTCGTCGCATGAACCGCACCAAAAAGTCTCTATTATCTCCAACGTGCTGGAGCTCCAACTGGCTGTACTGAAGCCTTTTTTGATGGTCTGCTGGCAAAAGTTTCTGAACCACCATGATTTCGTAAGGGTGGAATTTCGATTCTGCGTTGAGCAGTCTTTGCAGACTCCGACGAGACTTGCGAAGTGCTTGAGCTCTCAGCCTGGTTAAGCGAAGATAGCGTGCAACAACTTCAAGTCAGACAAGTTCCAAATTCTCTGCTGTTCTCGCTGTTTGTGGTTTATTCCTGTTCCAAGTTGCAACACATGAACCATTTGCACGGTCTTTTGTCTCTTGTTTAGGAACAACACCGTCGAAGGTGACCGTTGAGGGACGTTGAAATGACTGCAGAAGGCGTGCGTGGCTGCAACGATAGACTCATTATTTCGCAAAAACTGCTCTACCAGGTCGTCATGATGATTGAAACCATCATCCTGGTTGTGCAACTATATTATCACATTCATATGTTCAAGTAGGTTGTATAAGTATCAGCTTCGGTTATTCTTGTCAATTGATTTAGTTCATTTCGTATTTCAGGTGTCTCAGAACCAACCGAAACAGGTGTTCGTCACTTCCCAACAGTCCGTCAAAATGGAAGACCACGAGTACGGGATTCTCGATCCAAAGCCAAGCTCAAACGTTCAATAAATTTTATCTCAGTAGAAAATATTTGTCAACAGAAAAAGCCCGGAACTGATTGTGTTGATGAAAATAAATACCTAATATTATTAGGAAAAATGTTATTTACAAATATCGTGTTACCAAATAATTTGGGCAGATCAACAATGTCGTGGAGGTCAATCAACCCAAATCAAGAGGGTTTTCAAATCGAGCAGAATGTAATCAAGGGTTGCTGTTGTGTATGAGGTTCCCATATCATGCGTTTGGGATACCATTAGATGTTGAGGGTCTGTAATGTGACAATGCCAAATGGATGGCATCTTCGTACTGAAAAGCTCAAAGTTGAAATTACTGAATTCGTGCACGCTGATGTACAAGAAAAATGAATATCCCTCCTGATAATGAATAGTTTCCCTGATTTACAGTATAGGCTTCTGGTCTAACACTGTGATCCCTTTGAGCACACCATTCAATAAGTAGGAGACGGTATATGCTGTCAAATCTAATGTCTGACCTTATTTTAAAATAATAATGACAAAAATAAGTTGAATGCCACAGTTTTTCCATGTAGTTCTGTCTTAAGAGGTGTCAAGTTTTTAGAATTGTACACTCATGGTTGCCCCTTCTGAATGTGAAAATACAGCATACTGTTGGTTTTTTGTCTCTCAACTGCATTCCATCTCTTGTCCAAAATTGTGGAACAATCCAAGGTATAATTCTTTTCAACAAATTTAAGAAGAATCTTCTTAGGGTGAGTTCAAGCAGAGTTTAGAGTTGACGTAAGGTGCTTACTGAAGGAATCTGGACCAAGCAGCCCCAAATACAACGATTACTGCCACAATTTTCAAATCCTTTGCATTACAAATATTTGGTTCCCACAATTTTGGGCAGATCAACAAGGTCCTGGAGGTTCTTTTATTTGGGTGTTCAAATCGACTAGAATATAATCAGTGGTTGCTGTTGGCTATGGGTTTCCCATACCATACGTTTGGAGTTATCTTGCTTGTTGAGGGTCCGTGCTGTGCCAATCGGGATGGCATGTAGTTGCCCTACTACACTACTCCCATCTCAGTCCTGAAAAACTGATTAACTTTAACTCGATGTTGCAATTACTGAATTCGTGCACACTGGTGTACAAGGGAAATGAATATTCATCCTGTTATAGTATCCCTGACATACAGTATCGGCTTCTGTTCTAACGTCTGCATACCATCTCGCAGCCAAAATGTATAATCAGGTTCTCGTGTTACAAACTAAAGTAGAATTCTTCTTAGGATCAGTCCAAAAAGAGTTAAGAGTTGAACTAAGCTGCTTAATGAATGAATCTTTACCAAGCATCCTCAAATACAAGTAAAGCTACCATTTTCAAATCCATTGCATTTTCTTACAAACTTGAACACCAAATCACCGTGTTTGTTAAAGCTCCCGAAACCTGCATCCATAACTTGAAATCCACTCTGGTAGGTTCTCCGACGCAAATTTGCTTCTAAATTCCATAATGTGGAAAATGAACTACATTTCTCATTGGTATAAGTTCAACATCAGATTCTTACGTACTGAATTCAAGCCCACATTCGTACTGTTAGTTATTTTTGCTGATGCGGACATGTGTTCAAAATTGTCAAAAACTCAAGGGCCCTGTATTGATTAACATTAAAAAATTGTGCAATGTTGATTGGAAAATACGAAATAGTATGTTTGAAGCATAGCTCGATAAGACTTATGATTAGATAAGTGTCAAAACATGATGATTTTCATCATTCAAAACACATTTACGTGCAGAAAATATTTTTGTAATCAAAATGCTTGTGAAAAAATCGTAGTTCCTATGGTACAGGTTCTATTTCGACTCAGATTGACTTGTTTTACTGTTGGTCTATGAAAACTTTTGAATTACTATTGAATAGTAATAGGGTATTCAATGTGAGTGTTAAGGTTTTATCAATATTATAATGTGATTAAATATATCACTTCCTACTCTGATCATAATAATTAAATTTGACCCTGCAATTTTGTATTCAATATTTCTTTACTTTGACAGAATTCCGTTCATCTTCGAATAGACTTTCAGCAGCGTTGAGTGGAAGGCTGTTGAGCGGCCCATAGACGATCAACTTGAGTTGTCAACACAATGTTGAGGTTTACCGTAGACGGTATACCAGGTTGTCAACATCAATCACTTCCAAGATGCTGAATCCTTGTATATTATAATGAACAGCGATTTAGCAACGTTTGTGCGAGTTGTTCTGTGAAGATCTGCAGGAGTATCCTCCAAGAAAAAAGAGAATAAAGTGGTACCAGCAACCTATTGAGTTTTCCCACTCTAATTTGTTGAGTGAACTTAAAATCAGCGCACCTGAAGGTTTTGATAACTTCTTCGGGATGGACAAGAAAACCTATGATGAAGTGCGACCTTACATAGAGGTCTGCAATCACTGCCAATGAATGGCTTTCTGCAACGTGGCAGTTTTTCGCTACTGGTCAAAGTTTTGTGGACCTAAAGTTTATCAATCGATCAATATATTTATTTGTATAAAGTCATTATATGACTGTTACAAAGAGTTCTGGTATATCCAGCAACTTTGAAAGAAAAAGATATAAATGTTTCACAGAAGTATTATAACATGAGGTAGAACATGAGAATAAAAAGATATTCTGTATAGTTACAAAAATAAATTTAAGGGGAGAAACATCAAAATAAGGTAACACTTCAGAAAGGAGAATATAAAAGAAAGTTTTCAACATTAATTTAGTAAAATCGTAATGGGGGGGGGGGAGCACGGGGAATTGTCCATGGATAGCAGTACTGTACAGGTTCACCATTCGTTTCTTGCAAATGCCCTCAGCGAGTAGATGGTAAATCGATAGAGGGCCCACATCTTGCCTCTATCAGAGCCCACGTCCAGAAGGGAGCTCAGCTCAATATCGTCTGAAGCCGTGGAGCTTGGGAGTGGCAGATGTATATAATTCCACAGATAGTGAACCCTGTGAGGATGGTATTGTGGGCAGCGAAGTAGGAAGTGGGAGAGAGATTCAGGCTCAGCTCTATTGTATATTGAGCAGAGCTCGTTGCTTTTCCAGGTATATCCAAAGCGCTTGTGGTAGAAATAGACTGTGTCACAGAGTGCGGATGATTCAGGTGCCAATCGTAGCTGAGCGATTACTCGCTCTCTGTGGATGTTACCACCAAGTCCCAGATATCTCTGGCAGCCACCAAAGTCCACCACTGTTCGGTACAAGGAGCTAAACTTGGAATTCATCACTCTCTGGATATCTTGACTCAGGCAATGGTTGCTGTATCTGGAGAGTATATTGTCACGAGTACACTTGAAGATGTTTGTGAACCTAAAGTTTCTTACTGCCATATTGGCGCGAAGTCTTGGATTAATAGTAATGGAGACTTGCAGTTTGTTGCAGTCCTGTCAATACTGGCATTGGAAGCCCTAATCACTTTTTGCTCTTAAGAGCCACGAATTTGAACAAAGATCCTAAAACCTAACAACGACGTTCAAATCGTGACTCATAACGGTGAATAAACTCTTGGCAACAGGATGACGGAACCTGAGAGCGCACCCGAGATGCGGCGCATCATGTTGATATTGCATTTAAAAGCGATGGAAAATTAACATGATCCGCTCTCGGGGGAAAGACAATCGACGAGAGTTTGCCGACGGCATCCAGTGCCAATAACCTCGTGGTTTGCAAATACAGCGGGCCCTGCTTCCCTCCTTTAATGAAGGAATCAACAATTACCAGGAAAGCGAAAAAAACTTGAAGGAACAGTGAAATTTAGCAACTCATTTTGTATTGGTTGAAACGTATCATACAGCGACTTGCGCAATCCATAAAGTACACCTGCTATAGACTTTGGCAATGTGACTGTCCGAAAAAGAGAAATATAATGTATAGAAAGTGAACCTACTCAAAATTAAACGGATTTAAAACAATCATTTTTTCACAAGGTAAAACAAAATAGACCCGAAAATAATTGAGCAGCTGAGTTGCAAAACTGGTTAAATCCATTTAGATTTAGAAACTGCTTAGATTCTCTTGAAAATTATGGTTAAAGTTAGCGTTTTTTCTCAAAACTGGTTCAGTCCGGGGTGTGTTTTGAAACAAAACAAGCTAACGCCAAATTTTGCATCATAGGTGTCCACGAGTTTTGTGTCAAACCTACATCCACGAACCCACCCGTTGTGAAGACATCCAAAAAGGAAGAGTTTAACCTTTCGTTCGTTCTTGAACCTTCAATGTTTTCTCTCTTGTTAAATTTGGTAGTACCTGCAACTGATGCTTGCTCAGAATGTATGAAGTTCAAAAATCAAATTACTGTGACCTCTAATAGTTCTCAAAAGCAGGGGACGACAATTGAGAGTATACGAATTACGAGCGTATAGCTTCTATGATAGTCTTCACAACGCTGCTGAGAGAGTCTTCAAAATTTCACTTGGTTGTCAAAAGAA
The DNA here is from genome assembly GCA_031894815.1 of Creontiades dilutus. Taxonomy (NCBI): domain Eukaryota; kingdom Metazoa; phylum Arthropoda; class Insecta; order Hemiptera; family Miridae; genus Creontiades; species Creontiades dilutus. The sequence continues at coordinate 374,309 of JAVIWC010007544.1, forward strand.
TCTGGTCTCGAGTGAACTCAAACACCTCGATTTTTGCTTCCGAGTCTACCAAGGTAGCGGAAGCATTGTTTTCACTTTCGGAATGTGAAAATTTGTTTGTCTCCAAAATCAAAAATTCCACTCGCATTTTGCGTTTTAGACCTTTCTGAACAATTTTGGTTCCGTGTGTGTCTGTCTGTCTGTCAGCAAATCCTTGTTACGGGCAAAACTACACGAAGTTATAGTCCGGTTTTGATGAAATTTTCAGGGATTGTGCGGGTTGGGGTGTAGATGGTCCCCTACAGGTTTCATGAGCCCCGGATCAATAGTAGCCGCTGCGCATGCGGAAACGTGAAACCCTTATAACTCCGGGAGTTCTTCACCAATTTCGATGAAATTTTCAGGGATTGTTCGGTTTGATGTGTAGATGGTCCCCTATAAGTTTCATGACCCCCGAATCAATAGTAGCCTCTGCGCATGCGCAAACGTGAAATCCTTGTTACTCGCATTTATGCGAGTTTATGAGTTATAACTCCGGGAGTTCATGACTGATTTCGATGAAATTTTCAGGGATTGTTCAGACTGATGTAAAGATGGTCCTCGTGAGTAATGAAGAGAAAATAAAGTTTTAGCCTTTAGCTTGGATCGAACCATCATTGAACGATGCATATATTTTATTTTTCGAAATGCTATAATGTCATTTTATCACTTTATTTTCTCAAGTTATGCTCCTGCATAACAATAAATTTACCCTATTTCAATATTTACTTCGCCTAATTGAACGAAGTTTTTTAGTCAATAATAATTTTCAATGATCTATACAGTCATGTTATGGATACGAGGAAGCTATGTGCCACACCCACTTGGCAGACGTTTTTTTGACAAGTTCCGGACCAAGGACTAGGAGGGAATGCAGATCAACCTGAAGTTGACACACCAGAAGATCTACAAGAAGATCATGAGGAACTTCGTGTTTGAAAAAAGAAGAGTTTTAATAAAGTAAAAAAAAGAAGAAAAACCAAGAATTTTGAGCTGTCTAAAAATGCTTATATTTGCTTTTGCTATTTTTGTAAAAAGTAAAGTCAGTAGGTTTGATATTTTTAGTCATTTATTCTCCGAAATTTCGAAAAAGAAGACCAAAATTTGTATTTTCAAAAACAATGCTAGGAAGGTATGTTTGAATCACGTCATTGAATTAGTTCCAAAACTGGTTAGGTCCCGCCAGTTCTTCTGCAAAACTCGCTAGGTCCAGAGATTTGCAGCAAAACTGGTCAAGTCCGAACGTTTTTATCAAATTTCCCGCCAATTTGGGGAATTTTAGGTAAGTTTTTGATCTGTGTCAAGTCAGTGAGACCTAATCTTCCAACAGGAACCGAAAAATGTCTGAATTTTAACAAAAAAATCTAGCTCAAAACGTTTTTGCCGTTTTTCTGGAAACGTAGCTAAGTGGACCTAACCAGCTTTGGAACTCAGTTGCTCAATTAAAACCAGAGAAACAGTCAACTTATGTTGCTTTTTAAAGTTTGTGAATTTTTGAACGATTTGGTGATGTGGTGAGTGTATAACGCAATAGGTAACCCAGCTTGGGCAATGAACAATAAAAGTTTTCGTTTGTCCGGTCGCTAGAATTCAGGCTACATCTACCTATGAACTTTGACAACCTGTAATCTTCAATTTATTGATCTTATCCGTAATTTCGTCGAGGTCCGAGTAGTAAATAGCCTCAGCATTTCGCGAATTGGCCACAAGTTCGTTCACATCATTCGCCAAGCCGAACAAATCTGCATCGCTGACTGTAGGAGCGCGTTCTATAAGCTGACGCACTTTTGACAAGATAATGTTCAAGCCTGGATTATTTTTCGCCTTCTCGACATACTCCTCAATTCTCGCTCCCCAGCAGTCTGTTCCTTTTTGCGTCAAGCTTTGTATTTGAGAGTTGACGGAATCGTTGATAGCTTTCTCAATGTTGATGGTGAGTTGTTTCAATCCGGCGACTTTACCTTCAAGCTCTGACCGTGTGGAATTCTCTCCTTGGGAAACCTGTGGGAGTACAAGGATTTTGAGCAAATCGTGCAAAATGACCTCAGCAGCAAACATTAAGTTGAAACAACATTTTGTGTGATTCAACAATGAAATTTGTTCAGTCGAAAATTAATTTTTTTTTTAAATTTCTATCCAAGGTGTTGCGTTTAAGCAAGAAGTTGAAAAAATATTGTCTCCCCCCCACCCTCCCCAAATCAATGTTTTCTTATCCCAATTTTGGTTCTTTTTATGTCTGCATTTTGGTTTATTATTCAATAATAAACCATTGTAATCGCACTTGAAAAAAAAAATGCTAACCCCCTGAAAATTTCATGGTTAACGTTTGAAAGGGTGTAGAACCCGAATCTGCAATAAAACGCTGCAAATTCTTTCACAAGGGTTTAGTATTCAATTGGCTTGCGTTCATGATTTGAATTTCTACTATGCTTTGGAGTGTGAGTGTTTCACAGGTGATAGAGCGATTATTGAATTTCAGGAGGCACACAAATATGATTAACTGATCAATCCAAATAGGTATTTTGGTTGAGAACAGATTTACGTGCTCTATGCATATCTCCTAAAACTCAATAATCGCTCTATCACTTGTGAAACACGCACACTCCAAAGCTTAGTATAAATTCAAATCATGAACGCAAGCCAATTGAATAATAAACCCCGTGAAATAATTTGCAGCGTTTTTTTTTTATGGTTATCAGAATGCTTTAACCCGTTTATCGGCTACAAAGCCTTTTAGGAGTTCACTCCAGTATCCACATTACTACAACACTACGTCACTAGGTTACTGATATCAACATAAAAACAATAATCAACCAAAATAACGCGAATGTTGGCACCATAGATCGGGAATGGTTTGACCTACGGACCTGGGGAGGGTCTCATTCGATTCCTCGTGGAGTGTTCTTAAAAAGAGTACAAATTTAGGCCGCCTTGAATTTTTTTGAGGTTTTAGGGATTTTACAAAACTTTGACAGCCCTTAAAGGGCACTTTAAATTGAGTGAGAGAGCTGGCTCAAGAATTGGGGCGTTGTCGGACCAACATGGATTTTTCGTGAAAATTTCAGCTTTTTTGCTTCAGCCATTTGGGGGAAATCGTGCGTACGGCGCACGGACGAAACAATTTTTATTGCAGATTCAGATTCTACACCCTTTGAAACGTAAACCATGAAATTTTCAGGGGCGTTAGTGTTTTTTTTCAAGAGCGATTACAATGGTTTATTATTGAATAATAAACCAAAATGTTTGGTTTAAAATTGTGAAATCACCCTTAACTACATCGCAACTCCCTTTTTCAAAATGTAGGGACAACGAATCGCTATCCAGAATCATATTGGTTCAATTTTGATAAACACCTTGGGTCAATGTTATATAGCATTTGCAGTTGAAACTTACCACGATGACGGAGAAGAAACTCAGAGCAATGGTGAAGTAGAACATGATGTAATGAGAACTTGACATCAGCTTTCTATAGTCCGTAGTCATCTGCTCCAAACCAACAGAGGGAGGTTCTTATATATCTATCCGGTTTCTGGCCTTTAGAGAGGCAGTTGGTGTCCTGTACAATACCAGGACAACGTATACGTATGTATGAGCTGTTTCCAGTTCCAACTAATTCCATTCGCACATATTGACAGTTCACCGTTGAACTAGATGCACATTTGACACTCGTCTGGGATTTATTTGCTCACAATGTTAACTGTTTATTCAACTGTGCATACTCACATTTTCCTCCCTACTAGCGGTGCCTATTGTCTGTTCTCATCGAATAACTGTGGATCTGTTTTGGAATCGTTATTCGCAATGTGTCAACACAAAACCCTGAAGTCCTGAGAATGTAACCTTGATCATAATCTCGAAATGAAAGAGTTACACAGTTAAATCGATTTCGACGGTTAAGTCATCATCAGTAACAAACATGAACTGAAGGTACATCACAGAAAGCATATCTTATATAGGATCAAGTGAGAGGAGATTGAATCCTATTGGCTCAGGGAAGTGAAAGGGGTGGGGAGGACCAACCAATGCCACTCAAGGCTTAAAAAGTGAAAGGGGCACAAACAGTATCATTGTGGAGAGACGGAGCCAAACTTATTCCAAGAAGGAACCCAATAATGGTGAAATATTTTGAGGAATGACATCATTTAAACGTTTTCCTGACCTATCACTCTTAACAATTTCGAATTTTTCTAGCACATTTAACATACTTCCCTTTGGGCGAAAGTGAGGGAATTCTACATATTGCCTGTTTGTCAGATCAAAACTAAAGCTATGATTGGATTCATTCATATGACTTGAAAAGGCAGAATCACCTTGGTTGTCCCTGAAATCCTTTTTATGCTCTTTTATTCGTTCCCTAAATTTCCTACCAGTTTGACCACATGTCAACAACCACTTGACAACTTAGTCCGTTGGCCTGATACGTCGGGGTGCAGACTCCCCTGCTAAGTCCAAATCTTTTAATTCCATTAAAGATGAATCCATTTGGGCTGCCGACAGCCCATGGCCTTCTGATTCTTGACAAAAGTACCAAGAAAACTTTCCTTGTCGATTCAGGTGCAGATGTGGGTATTATTCCTCCTTTGAATGCTGACAGAATACAACCAGCTCTTTGCTGTGAATGGAACCAAAATAAAGATTTATTTGCGTCACTTCTTTCAATATATTACTGTACCGCACTTTTGACCAGGCTTTTGCCATAGCTGATGTCAAAGATCAATCATAGAAGATTTTTTGGCACCCTACCTATAATTTGGTTGGTTTGCAGATTCGATGCAACACGATCCTCCAACTTCTATATCAGTCAATGGTCAACTGTATAATGCTAGTATCTTCTTGCTGAACCCAAAGTCATTACACAACCCTCGTTTACATTGGTTAAGCCTAAACACAATGCCGTTCACCATATCATGCCCTCACAACTTCTAATATTTGCCGAATTTCGTCTCCTAGATCCTGGAAAGTTTGCAACAGCAAAAAGGCAATTTGCAGGCAACCACTACTAGCTCTTCATCTCATTTCGTTGACCACCTACACTTGTAGCAACTACGAGAAGTTCAGAATCATCACTCGATTGCTAAACACTGCTAAAAATCTTTCCATTACAGAAAACAACGATACCGAAATGGCAAATAAAACTGCAACAAATGGATTTACACCTTTTCTTTATTCGAACATACAAAAAACTTATTCACTTCTTTAGCTGTCATACTTCTAATATAATAGTAGATAAGTAACGAATTTCTGCAGAGTAATATACTCTTAACTGTTGATATTTCATATTTATTACCAGTTCATGGTTGGACACTGCAACATTTCACGGTTTTTAGATATTTAGGCAAGAATAAACTAATTAACCAATTTCCAACGCTTGTATATTGGACATGTAAATACCGTATTCCATTTTTCTCATGGACTGGCCGGCAACTTCTAGTTTCTTGTAGTCACAGGTATGGAATATATGTAACGCCGCATAAATATACTTGACGAAGTTGCACGCAGCGTTTGCTCCACGGTTGTCTCCTTTACCAAGCGAAGAAATGCACAGCCTGAGAATAAATTCGGTATCATTATTTAAAGAATAGTATGACAAGAAGGACAGTTTCCCCTTCCCGTTTCTAAAGATTGTTGCCCCTGTGGTTGTACCTGGAGTCTTTAAGGTTCTAGGTATCCTCCAAGTGTTACAGGTTTATCGCCCGAACTTTTGTACACCATAGTTACGGTTGTGATGGATATGGTTAGTTGGTTCTCCCCAATTCGAGAATTAGTCGCCTTGGGGAGATGAATCAGACGCCTACAAGCGCCTGGATCATCCTCTGAGCGTGGTGGAACATTAAAGACCCGTTCACACGGATATGGAAAGTCCGGCTGGGCCAGAAAAGCGGCTAATGCACCAAGCACTCTGATTGGCTGAGCCAAAAGGGCGCAAAAACGGCGGTCGACTTTTGGGGCGGACTGTCAACATCAAAAATATTAAATATTTGACGTGGCTGCCGGGCTTGCCATTCTGTGCACTGGGCCTATGCGCAACCGGCTTCCCGCCAACCTTCCCACAATGCCCTGTTTCAAAGTCGATGTCCGTTGTTTTGATCGGTTCTCGTTGTTTTAGTCATTAGAGAGTTCCTGCTTCTCACAGTGTTTGCTCACTGTGAACGGGAATCTAGGCACAATCGAGTTGGATGCTAACTTTCAACATCATCTCCTGACGGTTTCCGCGTTCCTACGCGGTGTTTTTTATCATTAGATTCATAACCTGACTCTGTGCTCCGCAATTTCAGTTCAAGTCTCCCAGTTGTGTCGAGTTTTTTTGCTGTACGTTTTGCTCGTCTTCAAGTTTGGATTATGGAAGGAGAAGTTGTGGACTTCATTAATCTGTACAACGCTGATCTCCTAACAGACAGCGAGTTAGCAAATGTATTTGAGGAGTATCTTCATGCAGCTCCTATTCGTAGTTCTTCACACTCATTTCAGTAAGTTGCTTTTGAATTAGCATAGCTGAGTAGAAACATAGTTACGTCGTAATTTATTAGAACATACATAGGATGACGAGCTCTGTGTTAGGTAGATATTTATGTGTTAACTTAATGAAGAACTTGAGTGTCGTCAAGCTCGTTCACCAATGTAAGTCCGTAGGTATCTACATTGAATACCCTAGCCCTACACCACACACTCCCACTTGCTACCATTCCAGACGTCAAAAAGTGAAAACGATACTGATTACTCCCTAAAAAATCGGTTCTCTGCTAAATCGATCTGCTAAATCAAGGTAGGTAAGTTTGTAGTGGAACATGATGTTGGAAATTAGACGTAGAAACGAAATGTGTTATCAGTTACGGGCGGAATTGAGTAGAACGTGGGGGGGACTCGATCACCGGTGCGGACCCCCCCCCACGGCCTACCGGCTGTGAGGCGACCTTCGCGGACGATAGTGAGCTGTCGGCCATCATCAGTGGTTCACGTTCTCCGTGAAATCGGCAACCGTGAGCAGCAGGAACTCTCTATTTTCGTGCGTCAGTTTTCGTCGTTGGTTTCGTTCATTTCGTTTCGTACAAACGCGGGAAGAACTCGCAAAAATTTAGCGGGAACGGGTGAGCCAATCACGTTACAGCATGTGGATGCCATTGATTCTCGAGAAGCTATGAGGGGTTTGATTGTTGAATGTATTTCAGAAAAAGAATTTAGGGAGGTTTCATTCTTGCATGACTTCCTCTTCATCTTGCATTCTCATTTCACCAGTAAAGGCTACCTTAAATGTAGCCTCAGAGTTGATTCCCACTTGATTTTGACCGTTGTGTTGCAACCCACCAAACAGAGAAAAATAACAATCTACACTTTAAGGCTTTGACTTTCAAAATTTCAACCCTCAAATGGCAATCCTTGGGGTTGATTGAAAATGATGGGAAGATTACACCGACATCATGACTTTTGAGCCAAATTTCAAAACCTTACGTCTCGACGATTTTGAGAAATCAGCGGGCTGCCAGATTTTTTGATTTATGATTTCCATAGTGAACCTTTGTAATTGAACAGGTATAAAAAAATATACTCTCTCCCCTCAATCCACCTACGACAGCCCAAAGGGTTGAAACTGCACAAAATTGTATTTTCTTAAACTTTGCAAACATGGCTAGGAGCAAATCGGGACGTTAAACGGTTTACCAAACTTATTCAGTGAACAAATTGAATAGTACCTACATTAGAACTACGTAATATAACCAAACTACGATTTTATTTTTTGCAAACCAACCACGTAAGGTAGTTTAATTTGTTCAAGGCTAGGAGCAAATCGGGACGTTAAACGGTTTACCAAACTTATTCAGTGAAAAAACGGATTTTATTTTTTGCAAACCAACCTCTGAGAAAAACGAATCTCTAATGCCCTCTGAAATTGTCTTCGTAATACATAAGGGATATAGGAATCCAACAGGCAACTAAACATTGGCTCTTCTTAGCTATGTGATAACTTATCACTGACAAGATATGCATCACCAATGTTGGAAGCTCTCCATTTTAGACATGATTATTTACAATAGTAAACAGAACTTTGAAGCTATCATTTCATGTAATACACAATTATAGTACATACCTCATCATTTCGCCAGTTAAGTCCAAGATGCCAAGAACGTAATCTGACAATCGAACGAGGAGTTGGAACTGGCGGTCTTCACAGGGCCCCACCTCGCTCTGTGATCCTTTCAACTTGAATGAACAGTTTTCAACCACTTTTTCCCAAGTAATTAATTCACCCATGGTGACGTAGTGGAAGTATGCAAGAGCTTCTATGTATTCTTGAACACCTTAAAATTCCAAATAAATACAAGAACTTGAGAGATAAAATGACATTAAGGGATTGCAGTACTTGAAATTTTCACTTAAAATTAGGATTAAACCTTGTTCCAATAATTGGTACATGGGTCATTTCAAAATTTCGGTCACATTTATGTCACTGATCAGTGTTGCCGTCGAATCTCAACTAAATACAGTTTTGTAAGTGTTTTAAAACTGTCTCCTATGTGGATGTACATGTTCGATAGAAACACTCCCCACAGTTGTCACTAAGCAAAGGTATTCAACGTCCATCGTCACTTCTCAGCGAAATATTTATTGGGACTGTTACACTATGAAAGAATATACCATCTACAATGGATATCTGTCACAGGCAAAACAATTGGATCAAATCAAATAGCCTTATCAGCCCATTATTTCAGTGAAACACGGTTTTTCCTCACTCCCTACAATCTTTTGAAAAGTAGCCCCCAACTGGTAGGAAAGGGTGTTTATGAAGTTGCTTCTGTTTCGTTGGCATCCCTTATTCAAGATGGTCTCAACGCTGGTGGTTGGATTTTGCCTAGACCTTCCCAGTCAGTTCTACCGGGAAAACCATCCCTGGAGGCAGCAGTGTGGGTTTTTTAGCTCTCACTCTCTACTCCAATAACATTCTGACTGTGGCAAGTGAAACTTGATCGCACTTGTTGACAATTAGTGTAGTTGTTGGAAGTTCGTTGACAACATTTTGGTTCAACCAGTTTCAATTGATTTGTGGCCTGTAAAGGCGGTGAAAGGCTATAACGTCATCCCCCCTACTCTTTCACTCCCTACAATACGCAGCCAACAGCCCCTTATATTGTAGGGAGTGAGATCTGCTTGTAGGAAGTGAGTTTTTGGCAAGGAAACCTTATTATTTACTGTAGCTAAAATTAAGCTAATTTGTGCTGTTCTACTCACCTAAATTGAAAGACTTGAGCGGCGATTCCCATGGAGGTTGGAGGCTCAAGAGGGGAAAAAATAGTAGTATATACCTCACTTCCTACAAAAGTTTTTTTTTCAAAATGGCGCATCAGCAGTACGGTTCAAGATTATGTGTGCTCACTTGGGTAATATGCCGAGAGAACCGCAGTGATTGATTCAGGAACAAGAAAATTGATCAAGTTTCAACTTTCATTTTTCAGAAAAGTCGATACCCAAATGTGACCGAAATTTTGACATGACCCACATAGTGTTGCCCAACCACAGGATACAAATTCACGGATAGAGTCATCGTTATGATGAAGCAAAAAGTCATTTGTTTCTATTAAATTACGATAGGGTGGCTTTAACCATTCGAATTGACCTCATGGACGAACACCCTAACGAAAGTTGTAATTCTATAAGTAAGTATTACCAACCCCAAGTATAAGCTTTGTGGTATAAATATTGATCTTCGTTTTCCAGCTCAGTAGCTATTTTTCTGAAATGAATATCCACCATTTTCTTGAATCTGTCACGAATCTTTTCCAACGCTTCAGTATCAGCTGTCTTATTCCTGCAAACAATAACGTTCATGGGCTTTTAATTTTGCAATCAACGGAGCGAACTATTGACAATGACCACCTGTTTTTGCTCCTCCTGGGACTAAATTTGGTGATTTGGAACTCAGTTGGTCTGTTGGCACCCAAAATCCGTACCTATATGTTCTGCACTCATCAAATGTGTTGGATCGGATCATTACTACAGGAAGCTACGGGGTCAGGCTTACTGAGACCCTATGGTTGATTAAACAGTCGGAAGTTGAGGAGCCTTTGCTTACTTGGCTTTTCTAAAGTAAATACTTCTGGCCATTTTCTACAAATAAGCAGAGAAACACGCATACGAGATTGGCACTCAGCTAAACCCTGGTCTTATACAAGTGACTGGAGTATATACTTACATTAGTGAAACATTTCCCCAACATAGTGGGAAGTTGCGTTCAAGCTAAGGCTCCATACTTTTTCCGTTACAGTGCGAAATCCCAGTTGGTGAGAGGCTTCATACTTCTTTCCTCAGAGTACAAACATCACACTGGGCTATGGGCCTCACGATTCATCTGATCGCTGTAAATAATTGCAATTCCCATCGCAACTTCCATTTCCTAAGAAAATTCGGTACACGATGATGATTCGAAATGAAAATTCGCTGTTTTCAACAGGGTTTTTAAGAAACCGTATGTTCAACATCGATTTTTCAAAAAATTGATTCATCGGCATTGGTTGGCATCGGTTGATGCGTAAATCGTCCGACATAATGGGGATTACTATATAATTGGGGATTAAAATTACGATTTTAGTCATAATCGTGCTGGGGATTAAAATTTTACTCGTATTAATGGGGGAGATTTTTATTAAAATTTGTATTCGTTTAATCGAGCAAAAATTTGATTCCACCCAAGGCTGATTGCAAGTGGCTTTTTGGGTACAGTGAACATAATTAATACTAACGTTGGCAAATTGTGGATGGCAAATATCAATCGTTTGCTCTCAACAGTGATGTCCCGACTAATTTTCACTATTCGTTCATATTTGTCGTGTTTTCTGCTCAAATCTTCGGAGTACTTCGTGAACGCTTTGATGATTGGAGTTTCATCGGTGCAGCCTTCCATGATGGCCATTCAATCAGGTAAAACCTGTAACAATTAATGAGGAAGAATTAGTTAGCGTCAATATGATGAAATATGATTTCCCACTGTTTCATGAAGAATTCCTAATTAAATTGCCTTTTTTGGAGCACCCTTTCTATCTTAGCAATCACAAGCAATGTATTTTCACCTCACATCGTATTGATAGCTTGTCAATAATTTACACACAGCAAGGGGTCATTATTTACCCCAGGTAAGAAGTAATCGGAATGGGAAAACACCAATTATAAAAACAGAATCTGGTACAACCTTCCGTGTTTAGTTTGAAATATTTGTGAATTGCCAAGAACTTATCGAACATGGCCCGCGAATAGCTCAAGACTTAGTATCCATGTACCCAATGTATGTACATGAACCACATATTTACCAATAAATATCTATCTAAATGCAAAAACGCTGCAAATTCTTTCACTGGGGTTTATTATTCAATTTCATTCATTTGGCTTGCAATAGAGGTGGGTAGTGAGTGAGTGACCTTGTCTCGAAGAACTTCTCTTTCGAGTGAACTTGTCCCAAATGACCTGCAGATGGAAGAACTGCAGTTCATCACAAGACGTTTGCGACAGCATAGCTCCCCGTAGCCGACGTTTGAACTAGTCGGAGACGTTCTGTCTTGGCAAGAGAAGTTCGAGCTGCAGTTCACCTATCCGCCATTAGCTCGGGTTTCCTTCTAGTCAACGGAGGACTCCCCTCATCACAGAGTCAATACCATTCAAATTTACTCAATACTAAACTATACTGGTCGATACTATACTCATCATAGAGTCGATTATATTCAATAAGTAGATATTTACATGAAAATCTGCAAGAGGTTTCGAAAAATTACTAGGGAGTAGGGAAAGAGACTACTCTCGAGTAGGGAGTAGATGACTATCATTTACCGAATCCTGACGGATGACGAAGATACTGGAGGTTGACGGTCATGCCACGAGGTAGCGGTAGTGGTGGTGGCTGTCTCAGAATGGAGACGACGAACTGCAGGTCCCATTCTAGACGAAGTGAACTGCAGGTGTGAACTGGTAAACTGTGGTGTGGCCTGCAGGTTGCATTCAATCACGGAGTGAACTGGTGAACTTCTCCCACTGACCTTGTCTTTGGGATGAGTGACCTGCAGGTCGTCTACTCCCTCAGCTGATCTGGGTTTACATACCTCTAGCTTGCATTCATAATTTGAATTTCTACTAAGCTTTGGAGGTTGTAGGAGGTTCTACCCCGATGACAACGCCGAGGTTTCATTCACGAGACCGTCAACCACCAAGAGGCTTACGTTAACCCATGCACTGGAGCCCACACGGATGCCAAGATTAAGCTCCTAAAGAAAATGAGAGGAGTTCCACAGCAACACTTCCAGTCCCACCTCGACCATTATTGCTGGAAATTGCATCGAAAAGACGGCCCCGACCTCTTGTTGGCTATGTTGGAGGACATCAGGACCACACAGCAATAAGGTGAGTATTGTGATCTGTAACGATTTAGCAAGTAGAAAGCATTCCGAAGCAGAAACGCGACGGTACAACGCATAACGAAGCAGCACCCAAGTTTTACTATTCATTACTAATAGGTTCGTTACTATTCATCGGTTTGAATGCTGTTTTGAAAATATATTCAACGTTACTTTATCACTTTATTCACTGTTTTAACCCTGAAAAACCTCATTTATTTGAAAAAGGGCACTAAGGGGAAAGCACCAGTAGTGGACATGCTAAGAAAATCTTGTGTGATTGTTTGTGTTACCTCATAAATTTTTAGCTCTCAAATTTTTTTTGGGTGTCTACACGTTCTTCAGACATTTTTAGTTGAGTTTAATCAAAGAAAACACCAATTTTATAAATGTTTGAAGAAATAGAGTCAAATTTTGTGGAATAACAGAAAACACCAGTAGTGGACAACTAAAATTTTCTAGTGTTGATGTAGTGGACACTTCATGACCCAGTAGTGGACACGTCGTAGATATCAACAGGACGACGTAAAATCTCGTTTAAAATCATGTATATATCTAATCGGTAGTAAAACAAAAAGAATTCCATTCAACTGGAAGAATGAAGTGAGCACCAGTAGAGAACAATTCATGTATAAGTAGAAGATAGCTCATGGACTAGTAGTGGACATCTCTTCTGTCCGCCTCTGGTCCGCAACACTATATTCATTTGAAAATCGTACCGATACAAATGAACAAGTAGAAAATTAAGAAAATATCCTTTGGTGAAAAGGGAAGTTGCACCATTAGTGAACAGGGATGTCCATCCGTCATTTTTGTTGTACTAGAAGTGGACATGCTTTAAAAGCCTACTTTATCAATATTAACGGAGTTAGGCGACTGGAAAATCGTCAATTTAGTTACTGAAGTATATATTCAAACCAATGGGAACAAATATTTGAATATTATATGTGAACATTGCTTAAAACATACTTTCTATTCCTTAGCATTTTGCACAGCGTCCTGCTCAAAATCACTCCACCCACAGACCAGTGGTTGTTTTTAATGTCAAGTTATTATTTTTCATTTTGGCCCTAACGTTTTCTTTTGGTTCATCACGTTTGTCAGGCTATTACTTCAGTTAATCCACAAAGATTCAAGTGCCCTGCTCAACCCAAACCCTTATTCTACAACTTTTTTTCCGAAGTGTTCACTATTGGTGCTTTCTCCTTTCTCCTAGTCCTTAATTTTGAAAAGGGCCCAAGAAATACAGATTTCTGAAACCAGATACAAAGAAAACACCCGTTTGTATAGCAGAATGAAGGTGGATTTCGTTTCAAATTCCTAACTCAACATTTAAGAAGTTGTGTTTTTTTCCGATTTCCCATAAGTAGGGACTGGTGACAAGTGACGTCCCTAAACTAACACATTCATTTAGAGTCCATATTTATCCAAAGACCAGTGTATATGACAGACAAACCAACGGCCTGGTAGATTTTACCTTTAAAGCTTCATAAATACTTTTCTTATATCAAAGTAGATCTTGAAGATCACGAAGAATGTCCTATCCTAACGTGGATATAATAGTGAAGGTAGAGGTTCACTTTACTAAAAGTACATCATCAGGTTGACAAATTATTGAAACGAATTATATAAAAGAAATAATAATTCGAAGGCGGATATTATTATTATTATTAGTAGTACGAAATTCAAGTTCTACTCTTCCAAGCGCGTACGAAATTTGAACAACAGAAACAACTTGAATAGTTGGTTGGTTGGTGTTTCTTTTCTTGACCGTAGCTTTGGCTATGTAGTCACCGTTGCTGTTGTCTTCTTTTACGAACCCATTCTGTTATTGCTATGCCTGTGCTGTCATTGCCTCCTTTTTGTCCTGTTCTTTCAGCCTTTTCAGTTGTGTCGTTTTATTTATTGTTTGTTTTCTTGACTCTAACTTAGATTGGGGCACTCTCCAGTGCCTCCAGCAGCTTTGTTAGTCGTACCGTATCTGTCAATGCCTTGTTCATATAGTCTGTAATCTGTTCTCCTCCGTTAAGGATACCCCTAATATTTCTTCCGTATCTAGTGCATCTGGTGATTATGTGTTCCACAGATTGTGCATCATCCATATCACGTAGGTTGCATGCAGGGTTTGGAGTATTTGTTCTGTCCACCAAATATCTAAATTGTAAATTATTAGCATGCCCCAGATAAAGTCTGTTGATTCTAGTAGTCTGATTGTTGTTCATTCGGATGCTTTCAAACCAAGGCCTCCTCATTGGCATTCCTACCACCCTCCGGCACCAATCACCCACACCCTTACAACTTAAATATATCCACATAAAGTGATAGGTCAGGAAAATGTTTAAATGATGTCATTCCTCAAAATATTTCTCCATTATTGGGTTCTTTCTTGTTTGGTTCCGTCTCTCCATAATGATACTATTTGTGCCCCTTTCACTTTGTAAGCCTTGAGTGGCATTGGTTGGTCCTCCCCGCCCCCTTTCACTTCCTTGAGCCAATAGGATTCAATCTCCTCTCACTCGATCCTATATAAGATATGCTTTCTGTGATGTACTTTCAGTTCATGTTTGTTACTGATGATGACGTAACCGTCGAAATCGATTTAACAGTGTAACTCTTTACTTTCGTGGAAATATAGACAACTTTCTATCCTACTCCGTTTTTATTATTTATGTGGGAGACTGATGAGTGGGAACCAAGGAACATTGGTGTTGCCAGATTTCTCCTAGCATGTTGCATGGCGAGTGAACAGGGTTGGGAAGTTCTTCTTTTTTTTTTTTACTCCACCCTCGTACTTGGTATTTATTAATATATATTTGTTTCCTCCTTGAAATTCTTCATCCTCAATAAAGTAATAGAGAAAATATGAACTACCAATATGATTATTATAGTTATGAATAAATAAAGAAAATGGATTGCTCCCTCTTTCAAAACAAAAGAAGGTGATTAACATTTTTGCCGCTGTAAGCGCGGAAAAGAATCTTTTCGGTACCAGTGTAGCTTCTTGGACCCTCAGCTAGTATTTGTTACTCTGTGGTTCATATCCTGGTAATCAAACCAGGGCAGCCTCGAAAAAAATACTCTAGAACCGATTCTATTTAAAACGTCATTCAACAGTTGTATAAATGTTAATAGTTTATCAAAAATTTGAACCGGAATTTATATAATTTTGAGGAAGAAACGAGTAAACGTTCAACAAAGAAGGTGGCATTTTGACTACGTTATATGCATTGAAATACATAATACTTACTCGTGGTAGTACATAATGTTTTACGTACACTCAAAGGATGCTTGGCAGAGAGTTTTATAAAAACAAATAATGTAAGAGTGTGGAAGGGTTGAGGAGAGGAAGAACTTTCCAAACCACGCCCTTCAGTCAATTTTCCAAACCCCTGTTCCGTTGACTCGGTAAAAATCGTTCCAAGTTGGCCAGCCTGAGAGGAAATCGACATCACACTTCACAAATCAACTGAACCGTGATTGGTAACCTCTTCAAATCGCCCTCCGCCCTTCCGTGTTTACGTGTTGATAGAAAGTGTTGATCCGTTTGATGACAATTTACTCTGATTTCTCCGGCTGAAAATGTCATCGTTGTCGCTGCCTCGAGTTCTCCATCAGAGGAAAACCAGTTTGGAACAGGAAAGAGAAAACTTCGAAAAGAGTCAGGTTCGTTGACGTTTTTGTACGCTCTTGGCAGGTAATCGGACTCTCCAAGTGTCAACTTCCCACTGGGGTTTTTTACTGTCACCTGTCGCTCTTGGACGGATTCTAACTGCATTAATTGAATTAAGACGGATAGGTAGATCATGTGGAGTTACTTATTCAACTTGTCTACCTTCTTGTCAGTTGCATTCGTAAACTAAAACTGTTTCGAGCATGGATAGTTATTATAACAAGGTAATTTAAGAACTATCTACCGATAAATTACCTAGGGCATTGCCACATCTCCTCCTACGCTGCCCTGCCTTCTGGAAGCGTTCATTTCCTTCAGTGCTTCCTACGTAGCTTTTTTCATAGGTTTGCCGATCAAAATGCATCCAAGACCTAAAACATTTCTCAGTGATTTGAAATGTTAACCTTCCTACCTATTTTAACATTGTTTACCTTTTGCTATTACCCCGTACAATCGTAACATCACACGTATTACAGAAAATCATAAGGGGTAGCACAAGTACATACTGGTTTGACATTTCGCTATGAGAAACAAATGTAATCAAGTTCGTAGTTCGGTAGATATAGTATCTATATCTATATAGATATAGTATAGTAGGTATAGTTTGATATCCTTTGTAACTACCTACTTCAATTGGCTGTAAACTTACACATGTGTGTACCTCCAGGTGAATTAAGTATTAAATAGTTTTTACTTCCCAAATCCTCGATGGATTAGGGGAAGTTATAAAATGATATAAGCAAAGTGTTATCTGAAACTCTCCTAATAACTGGGTCTGGATTTCAACATAAAACAAATATTATTAAGAATGAAGGAAATGTTTGTTTATATCTGTTCATTGTTATAAAGGACTGCTACAGAAGCAGCTCCCATAACAAAACCGGGTGAAAACAAAACCTTTGAGAATGTAAATGTGTAAGAGATTGGCAAGTATACGTACGATGGATACTATGAGTATAAAATACATCCGAGCTCCATCATCCAACTAATGAATGATTCGGAAACACTAATATGTCGTCAAACACATTGATTTTTCTGATCATACTAAATAATGTAAGGATAAGATTCATAGCATCTGCAAACATGGTAGAGTCTTCCCCAGACATTAAATTTATCCTATAATCCTATAATTTTGCTGGTCATACTAAATAATATAAGGATAGGATTCATAGCAGTTGCAAACATGGTACAGTCTTCCCCCAGACATTAAATTTATCCCCAGACATTAAATTTATCCTAATCCTATAATTTTGCTGGTCATACTAAATAATATAAGGGATTCATAGATTCATAATTTTGCTGGTCATACTAAATAATATAAGGATAAGATTCATAGCATTTGCAAACATGGTAGAGTCTTCCCCCAGACATTAAATTTATCCTATAATCCTATAATTTTGCTGGTCATACTAAATAATATAAGGATAGGATTCATAGCAGTTGCAAACATGGTACAGTCTTCCCCCAGACATTAAATTTATCCTAATCCTATAATTTTGCTGGTCATACTAAATAATATAAGGATAAGATTCATAGCATTTGCAAACATGGTAGAGTCTTTCCCAGACATCAAATTTATCCTATAATTTTTCTGATCTTGCTAAATAATGTAAGGATAGGATTCATAGCATTTGCAAACATGGTAGTCTTCCCCCAGACATTAAATTTATCCTATAATCCTATAATTTTGCTGGTCATACTAAATAATATAAGGATAAGATTCATAGCATTTGCAAACATGGTAGAGTCTTCCCCAGACATTAAATTTATCCTATAATTTTTCTGATCTTGCTAAATAATGTAAGGATAGGCTAAATTTTTCTGATCTTGCTAAATAATGTAAGGATAAGATTAGTCTTCCCCCAGACATTAAATTTATCTATAATCCTATAAACTGGTCATAGATCTGCAAACATCAGTCTTCCCCCAGACATTAAATTTTCATAAATAATATAAGGATAAGATTCATATAGCATTTGCAAACATGGTAGAGTCTTCCCCCAGACATTAAATTTATCCTAATCCTATAATTTTGCTGGTCATACTAAATAATATAAGGATAAGATTCATAGCATTTGCAAACATGGTAGACATTAAAGTCTTCCCCATAATTTGACATTAAGTCTTTACCCTCTAAAATCCTATAATTTTTCTGGTCATACTAAATAATGTAAGGATAGGATTCATAGTAGTTAGAAACATAGTAGAGTCTTCCCCCAGACATTAAATGTATCCTATTGTTATAAAATAATATTAATTACAATGGCTTATTATTGAATAATAAACAAAAAATTTGGCTGAGGGATCAAATTTCCATGAAATTTTGGGAAGAATTGGAATCTGCAATAAAAAATTCCAGGTTCCCATTTGAAATTAGAAAGTTATTGTTAGTGTTAATGATATTTGAGATCTTTGAAAAAAAAAAAAAAAAATGTTTGGTTACTCCCATTTGGACACCTTGTATATGCAATACAATTATCTTCTACTTCCTGCTGTGATTCATAATAGTTGAGAAATAATATTATGAAACACGTCAATTCGTGCGCCTTCGTCAGCTTCCATTTTTCGAAAACCTGCGACTCGATCCTCGCTAGGTGGGAATCCCACAGTTGTCCGCATTCTGACCTCGATGATTCATCTCTCAACTATTCTCTTGTTTGTCTTGGAAAACAACTCAATTGGCGTCCACTTGTATTGGAGTGATCAGGTCTCTCGTATGATTACTTTGAAATAAATATTGATGTGTTTGAATCGAGAAGTTTTCGGAAAATTGTATACTTCCTCTGCAATTCATCTGGATGGAAGAAAACAGGTTGTAGTGGGTTCTTGATGATTGTCATCGTGTCTTTCATAGTTGCGTGATGATGGAATATCGAATTGTGATGAAATTCCATATCATTCTCTCGTAATGGTATCGTGTGGGTTCAAGGCTACAAGTTCCAGCATGTTCCCTATGAAAAGGTGGCCCCTTCGCATCCTCCTAACACGCCGCTACTTTTGTCAAGGCAATCACTAATGAATTGAGGGGTTGATAGCAAAAACACCACTAGTCAAAAAAAAGGCGAAAATGTGTTCAAGCCGCCATTGCTTTGTGAACGGCATTCCACACATCGTTACATAATCAATTATATTAAAAACCCCACTAGACGGAGTGTGCAATGCACGGAAAATATGACGATAAGCCCCCTTCACACCTACGCTCTTGAGTCGACGACTGAGCGGTACACTCAGTACAGTGCCCTGCAGGTTTCTGGAATAATTGCTGACAGTAAAGAAACTGAGATGCCAGTATTGGATTTGAGGTCTTCATAAGAACGCCCAGTTGCCAAAAACCTTAAAATGGCAATTACCTATACGTTGTTCTGCAGGTACACTAGCTCTCACGGGTGATTTTGATGGAATTTCTTTTTGTTGTTTGTTATAAATTTAGGTTGAGAAAATGAGTAATTTATGTTAATAATGTTTAAGAAAGTAAATATTAAATATGAAAGTCGAAATCCTACTCCCAGGTGATGATGTGGGCACGAGTGAAAACTCAATTCTCGGTTCACCGAGCAGTCTCCATGATGCTAAGGGGCCCTAGGAAACACGTACGAGGACTAGGACTAGAGGACGGAGCAGCAATTTGGCTACCGGAAGACTAAAATCACACACACACACACACACACACACACACACACACACACACACACACACACACACACAACGTACTTACATACCTACATACATATATATATAGTTAGGAAAAAAAAATGAAATCAGATTAGTTTGGCAAAATCAATTTGAATTTTTGGCATACTATCAAATTGAAGATTTTGGCAAATTAATTTGAACCTTTGGCACGAATCAATTCTAATATTTTTGGCATCTCAATTTAAACTTTCGGCGACTCAATTTCTACTTCTGGCTTCCATACCACCTCGAGCTTTTGGCATATCAATTTATACTTTTCACAGATCCCAACTAACCCAACATTCCACCCCATATAATGATCAATAAATGTTTTTCCTCTCTCTCTGAAATATGAAAGTTAATATGAAACATGATATTAAATCTAGAAAAATAAGTAATTCATGCAATTAATACTCGTATAGTAGAAAAATATGTTACGTTGTAGGTACCTCATTAACGGGGGAAAAAAACCGCGAACTCCGTCATGCTTATAGCTTTACAGCTCTAGCCGTGTGTTTGTTGTTCTTTTGTTATGTTGTTTTCTTACTACGTAAATAAAGCATTTAAAAAACAAAACAACACTAGCTCTTATCACTTTGTGAACCTCACTGCTACTAAATCGAGAAGTAACTGTAGGACCATCCATTCTCAGGTAATTCCGGAATTGGTCCGGGTAATTTTCCCTCAGTTCTCGAAGGAGTGGTCAATCATTCGGTAAAAATCACGCAAGTCAGGATGGTTTTGAGCAAGAACCCTACTAGTCAATGGTGTTTCCTTTAGCCACCGCTAGATAGGTCTCGTGAACCGTTGATGCAGCCTTATCAATAAAAGAAAAAAAAAAATACATAAAAAAAAAACGCACAGTCATCTCGTTGGTTCAGTCCTTAAGGTCCGTTCACATGGATGCGTCAGGTGCGGCTGGGGTGGTTCAGCGGCTGTGGCGATTGCAGCGGCTGGTGAGACAGACTGTTCACATGGACGGCTAGCGAGAATCGACTGCACCTGCGTTCTGTAACGTGATTGGTTATTCCAAATTCCCGCTCTTTTTCTTACTTGTTCAATGAGATTTCCATTGAACTCCATGGCAATAACGAAAATGAATGAAACTAACTGCACGAAAACTAGGAAAACTTAAAAAGAAAATGACGACACAAAACGAAATGAAAACTCGAAATGAAACAAAAAAAAATGACGTAACTAAACTAGAATTACGAGCATGTTGGCGGGAAGCCGGTTGCGTGGTGGGACCACTGCGCATACCAGCAAGTGCGTTGCTAGCTGCGTCAAATATCTAATTATTTTGATGTTGACAGTTCCCTCCAAAAGTCGACCTGCGTTTTCCGCCCGTTCGACTCAGCCAATCAGAGGGCCGTTCGTTGTAGCCGCAATCGCATCAGACGCAGCTGACGCATCCATGTGAACGGGCCTTTAGTCGTCGCATTGTCGTCTTATTGTGCTGCTACGTCACTCTTTATTTATTTATTTATTTAGTAATTTACACGGGCGGAGGCCCAATTTACAATAATTATAATTCAACATTTTAATGTGAGCAAAAAAAAAAACAAAAAACAAAAAAACCAAAGAGAAAAAAGAAAGAAAGTGGTTCTGCACAATATATATATCTAAAAGTTTATACAAATGATGCGTCAATTGTAGAATTCATCGGGATAAACAAACACCGAATGCGCACAGCTCAGTCAGGAGGCGCAAGCGCCATCAAAACATCATGACGAAACCGAAGAGGCCCAGAATTGAAGAGGTCTACATCGAGCTGGTTAAATTCCCTCTGCATACGACGCAGAGGCGCATTGAACTGATAGTTGGTCGCGGTAGCCTGGGTGTAGAACGTTGGAACGTTTCGAGTAATATGAGCAGGGATGCTGAAGTTAAGGGTTCCGAGCAACTGAGGGGCGTCTATGGAGTTATGGAACAACTTGTAGATAAACATGGCATCCATGAGTCTCCATGCGACGATCCAATGGCATCATTTCGCTCGCCCTCAAAGCCTGCGCATTATCGAAATCAGCCCATGGAATCCCAGACTTGAAGGAGTAAAAACGCAAAAACCTGCGTTGAACTCGTTCAACCGCCTCCCTGCCATTCTCTTATCGTGCTGCTTGGTCGCGCCACATCATTACAGCTCCGAAATTCAAAACGCCAAACACAGTAAATTTACCTCATGCATATGCATCCCCTCCTGGAGTGAAACCTGCGAAGGCCAAGGGTATTTTACAACTTGCCGAGTATCTAGAGAATCCTTCGAGCAAGGAGTTCTACCGAGAACTGTTCGCCACCAGTGCAGTAGCGCCCTCAACTTCATAAAACAATGAATATGAGACTGAACGCGACGACAATAGTGACGAATGTGAAGATTAACATTATTCTTTCAAATTTTGGCTAATTTTTCTTACATTTTCCATTGCTTAATCTTTTTTTTTCTTCATTTTGATGATAAACATTCATTTAAACTTGAGGCTGATGAAACAGCTTAGACTTGTGGGGTTTTTGTGGAATTCTGCGAAAACCCCACGAGTCCGAGCATATTTAACCCCCCAAAGCCAGAGGATGCTATTTGAGAACACAGTATTCGTACCGACAACATCCTAATGCCTATGTAGTTCATTTAAAAAATCACGAAATTTTAGACATCAATGGGATGAAGATATTTGGTTTTTTAATGTTCCTGAAAATTTGATTTTTTTGACTAGTGGTGTTTTTCTGTCAACCCCTCATTACAGACATTTATGTAATGGGTAAACAAGTTTTATGCTCCAAGGAAGATGTAAACGGTTGTGCAGGCTGTATTTCAAATGAATGCGTACATCCTCAATGAACGATTATGGAAATACATAATTCAATTTGTATTCGTCGATATAGCACAACTTAAAGGTGTTGTTCCTAGTACAGGCAAGACTCAAAATGTACGAAATACCTTTCCACTACTTAGTTATCCGATTTTGATTCTATCTATGGCCTGTCAAGTTTGATAAGTGATTACTAGACAGGGATCCCAGTCAATATTAGGGAGGTGCCAGGATAGCCAAGTTAAGAGTGTAAGAGCTGGCTAAAGATGATCTAATTCTTTGCATTGAAAACGTTTCTTTAGTTATGCAAAATATTTATATGGTTCCGACGACGCCCGAACTGTGAGTAGCTCCACACCTTTGTCACCAAAGGCGTCGAGTCTTACCAGTAATCCATAAAAGGCTCCAACACACTTTGTGATACCTTTTGTCCGAATTAAACATTTTCACAAACGTAATTTTGCAATTGACCTGACGATTTCCACAAACTGAAATAAGAAACAGTTCTGCCGTTTATTATTGGTAATAAGTGGAATCATTCTAGGGATGGGACATCGAGAGAAAACATCGATATTGATATCTATGTCGATGTTTGAGTGTTGGCATCGTCATGTCGTCCAATATCGGGTGACAACATTGATATTATCGATATTTTCGATATCGGTGTCCTTATCAACAGCATCCTCGTGTAATTGATGCAAAATCAAAAGATATTTTGTGACAAATGATATCTCATTTTAAAGGTACTTCAACGCTGAAGAAGATGGCAAAAAGTTCCAGTCATGTAGCGTGACGAAAAGCAAATTTTCAAACTAGTTTTGCATCAGGAGAAATTACGCAAAAAACCAAACGGCTTTTTCCCAAACGGCTGGAGCAAAAGATATGAAATTTTCAGGAAAAATCCATCTTGGTCCGACGACGCCCCAATTCTTGAGCCAGCTCTCTCACTCAATTCAAAGTGCCCTTTAAGGGCTGTAAAAGTTTTGTAAAATCCCTAAAAACCTCAAAACAAGTCGAAGCGGCCTAAATTTTTCTCTATTTGAAGAACATACTATCAGGAATCGAATGAGCCCTTCCCCACGTCCGTAGGTCAAACCATTCTCGATGTATGGCCCGATTTATGGTGACAACATTTGCGTTTTTTGGTTTATTATTGTTTGTTTGTAACCTAGTGATGCCGATAGCGTCGAGTTGTAGTGAATGTGGTTACTGGAGTGATACCCGATGTGGATACTTGTAGTTCATAGCCGATACACGGGTTGAACCATTCTGATACGTATGAAACGCTGATAATATATAGGTAAATATTACTGGGGATTATTATTTAATATTATTACTGGGGTAAATAAGTAGTCTTTCACTCGGGTTTATTATTCAATTGGCTTGCGTTCATGATTTTAATCTGTACTAAGCTTTGGAGTGTGCGTGTTTCACAGGATAGAGCGATTATTGAATTTCAGGAGGCACACAAATATGATCAACTGATCAAGTTGAGAACAGATTTACGTGCTCTATGCATATGAAATCAATAATCGCTCTATCCTGTGTCACTCCAAAGCTTAGTAGAAATTCAAATCATGAACGCAAGCCAATTGAATAATAAACCCCAGTGAAAGAATTTGCAGCGTTTTTTTCAATTTTGCCCATCTACCTTTGGTGCAAACATTTTTTGAAAATATTTTCGACCGAGAACAATAGGTTTTTTTCTTCGAAAATTCGCTAATACTACAGCAGTTGAAAGAATTTTTAATATTATTTTTTTTCACGTTAAGTAGCAAGCACACTAGATGGGGTTTTCTCAGTGAGTGAAGAGTAAACCAAACCGATGTTATCAGAGCCAAAACATCGATATTATCGAATGTGTGGCATCGATGGCAAAACATCGTAATATCGAAGCCAAACATCGATATTTCGATAATATCGATGTCGTATACCTACGATCATGGTGATTAGCCGAGTCAGATGGGATTCACATCTATAAACGTGTGGCTCACAGAGATTTCAGAGGTGCGATCCCAGTGCCGCGCGCTAGTTTCCACAGTGCAGTTCGGTCCATTTTGTCTAGTTTTAAACGAACGATCGTGATTGCAGATTTGTGGGTGATCTAGATGTGATATTGCAAACGTTCCAACGAACTTAATCTCAACATGGAAAACTCGTACAATAGTGCTTATTAAATTCCAAATATCAAAAATAATTGACGAACCTGGAGTCAAAATATATGTTTAAAACAGATAGTTCATCGTATATTCTGATATTTATGTAGAAGATTCAATTTAAACATTATTTGCCATTCTAGAAGCACTGAATCTTAATTTATTTTCAATACTATTCAACGCAGTAGGGATTTTGTTCATATTTACTCACTGCCATTGTTCATGGATTGCGAAGAGTTGATATCGTCTGGTCTCGACTGGAATTCTCGTGCGAACGACCCGACATCGCGATTGTGACATTTGTGCGACTTGACCACGCCTAAGCAAAATAAAAGCGCTGAATATCTTTGCGAGGAGTTGACTCGCCGTTGGAGAGGACACTTGAGTTCTGCGCTTATCTCCGCCTGTGCTCCGATAGCCTGATTAGTGGGATTCAGTTGTTCCGTTCGAGTCATAACATGTGATTGACTTTGCAGGATGGCAGTGAGCGCTTTTTCTGAAAAGGATTACTCGAGATTGGTGGGTACTATTTGTAAAACTTCGTTTTCATCCTTGGAAACTTCTATGTCAAATCTTTGAGATTGAGATGACTTGCCACCTGGCAGTCACAATTCGTGAAAATCTTCCTGTTACTTCTCTTCAGGGAATCAGTGTGTATAATGTTTCTTGCCTTAGGGCCAAAGCCGCTGTACTCGACTGTCATTATTGATACAGTGGTGCTCTCGAATATTGGAATTAGCTATTGTCGAGGGGTGATTGGGAATAGCGATTTATGCCCTGTTGATGCCTTTACTGTACAGAATTATCATTTTACCATTGTAATCGCTCTTGAAAAAAAAGTCTAACCCCCTGAAAATTTCATGGTTTACGTTTCAAGGGTGTAGAATCCGAATCTGCAATAAAAGTTTTTCCGTCCGTACGCCGTACGCACGATTTCTCCCAAACGGCTGAAGCAAAAAGCTGAAATTTTCAGGAAAAATCCATCTTGGTCCGACGACGCTCCAATTCTTGAGCCAGCTCTCTCACTTAATTTAAAGTGTCCTTTAAGGGTTGTCAAAGTTTTGTAAAATCCCTAAAAACCTCAAAAAAAGTCAAGGCGGCCTGAATTTGTACTCTTTTTGAAGAACACTCCACGAGGAATCGAATGAGCCCTTCCCCAGGTCCGTAGGTCAAACCATTCTTGATCAATGGCCCGATTTATGGTGCCAATTCAGCGTTATTTTGTTTATTATCGTTTTTTTGTTGATATCAGTAACCTAGTGACGTAGTGATGTAGTAATGTGGATACTGGAGTGAACTCCTAAAAGGCTTTGTAGCCGATACACGGGTTAAAGCATTCTGATAACCATAAATAAAATAAAAAAACGCTGCTAATTCTTTCACTGGGGTTTATTATTCAATTGGCTTGCGTTCATGATTTGAATTTCTACTTAGCTTTGGAGTGTGCGTTTTTCACAGGTGATAGAGCGATTATTGAATTTCAGGAGATATGCATAGAGCACGTAAATCCGTTCTCGACCAAAATACCTATTTGGATTGATCAGTTGATCATATTTGTGTGCCTCCTGAAATCCAATAATCGCTCAATCACCTGTGAAACACGCAGACTCCAAAGCTTAGTAGAAATTCAAATCATGAACGCAAGCCAATTGAATAATAAACCCCAGTGAAAGAATTTGCTGCGTTTTTCTCTGTCAATCTCACTCAAAATGGAGTCCTACTTCCTGGGTTCATGCCTTTGCCTCGCTGCCACTTCTGCTCTCTTTCCTTTTTGGATCGCTGTTGTATTTCTTAAATCCACCCCGTCTTCAAAATAACAATGGATTAGACTATTTATTACAACGCAGTTTGTCAGCCTTATGACAACATTCATGATTCACGTTGACATAATTGTCACGCGTGTAGTGATGAATATTGGTTTGTGTTGACAAATATTTGATTTAAAATCAAAGGCTCTAAATATTTCAGAGACCTACCAAAATTGATTAAGATAAAAAATATCTTCAACTTCAACATCACTCTTCAAATCGCTGTAAATTAACCACCAAATAATCATTTTCCATTATTTGAGACGGTGATGACAAGATTTCGGTTACAGAGTTGAAATTCGATGTTTCCTGTATTCTTCAGACCTGAAAAGAACAGGAAAACCAGTATGGTGTTTCCTTACTTCTAACGATAGAATTCAAAATAAATTTTAAAAATCTTGGAAGTTGTGGTTTCAAAAATTGTAGTAAGTTTTTACGGTAATGACGGGATTGAAAAGAGCGAACGTGAAACTCGACCTTCCAAGCGCATTGTATTACGAGAGGGATTACCAGTTGTTGATATCTCATGATTTCTCCAAATTTCCTGCTTCTTTGGTTGTTTGGTCCGTACTTTCATTCCGGCGATGCTAATGCCATCTTTTCTTGAAACAATCGTTTTTCATTACCTCGAATGTTGTTAATACCGTCAGAATGTTGAAATTTATTATGAAAACGTGCTCATAAACCCTCACGCTTGATAAAAACGTGTAGGTCATACCCACCTCATGGTTATTATCAACGTAAAAACTCCCAGGAAAATTGACTTAACTCGTTATGGGACAGTTACGGCAATGATATTTTACGAAAACGTCATAATTTTTAAGAATTTCGATGATTTTAATGCGTTGTATCGAAAAACGACTTCCTACTTTGATATCCAGCACGAAACATCGAGCTTCGCCCATCAAATAGGAGAATAATCCATCCATAAGATCTGAGAATTAGGTCGACCGTTACATGTTACTGCTTAATTATGTACATAGGTCATTTCAAAATTTTGGTCACATTTGGGTATCGACTTTTCAAAAAAGAAAAAATTGGAACTTGATCAATTTCTTGTTTCTAATCAATCACTGCGGTTCTCTCGGCATATTACCCAAATGAGCGCACAGGCCTTTCACCGCCTTTACAGGCCACAAATCACCAAAATGTTGTCAACGAACTTCCAACAACTACACTAATTGTCAACAAGTGCGATCAAGTTTCACTTGCCACAGTCAGAATGTTATTGGAGTAGGGAGAGAGTTGAAAAACCCACACTGCTGCCTCCAGGGATGGTTTTCCCGTGTAGAACTGACTGGGAAGGTCTAGGCAAAATCCAACCACCAGCGTTGAGACCAGGGATGCCAACGAAACAGAAGCAACATCATAAATACCCTTTCCTTCCAGTTGGGGGCTACTTTTCAAAAGATTGTAGGGAGTGAGGAAAAACCCTGTGACACTGAAATAATGGGCTGATAAGGCTACTTGATTTGATCCAATTTTCATCATTTAAATGATTAACAGGAGTAAAATCCAGTTCTTAGCGACCGTACCAACCCGACAGTCCCGCCCCCCCCCCCCTCCCCTCCCGCTCAACACTCCTTCAACTAACCTTCGGGTGGGCTCCTTCCGCCCTTTGTTATCCCGGCATCACCACTTTTCCGTCTGCCCAAGGGGGTCATTCGTGTACCTGCCACCTTGGTAAGCACTAGCCTCTGGGTCCTGTAGGCACAACTTTTACATACTTTTCCATGGAACATGTACATCCACATAGGAGAAAATTTGAAAACACTTACAAAACTGTATTTAGTTGAGATTTGACGGCAATACCGATCAGTGACATGAATGTGACCGAAATTTTGAAATATTTTGGCCACGGAATGAATGATAAAATATGAAGTTGAGAAATGTTGGATTCAGACTTCTCTGGACGGGTCATATAATCCAAATTTTAGTGGAGGAGGTGGCTCAGGGTGCAGGCTCAGTGAATTGGTGATTTTCTGAGGATCCAGACTAATGTCTGTTATCACACTCTGAGTTGTCAATGTTTTGACATATCAACATCAAATATCTAGCAGATAAATAATTAATCAATTCTATAGATTGTAAACATCAATTTTCTATCAATTATTCATTGTTTTCTATTATTATTTCATTGTTTTTATTATACAGCAGGTGTGCTCAAGCGTAGGATCCCAAATAATTTTTCTTAGGAACAAGTTGTACATATTAATATTGTATTGATTTCTTTTTCAGGCCATCAGCATAAGCAAAGCAATCAACCAAACAGAAACCCCCGTTAAGGAGAAACATGTGAGAAGTATCCTTTATCACTTCTACTCTCTTTTGTGTGGTACTACAAGATTCATTTAATATAGAGGATTGTTTGAAATTCAATAACTCTGTAGTTAATCGTGAAAGGTAACTCAGAAGAGGTCTTATGATGGAAAAAAATTGATAGTAACCATGTCCCGTCAGGAACTGGGTTAAATAGTAATTAACGTCGCCCTGTTTCCTCTCCACCCATTTTTTCACTTCCCCGATCAGACATGCTGTCCACCTTCCCTGGGTTTCAGCTGCCCAATTATTTTCCCGATCTGGGAGGTCAAAAATCGAAAAAGTGTGGTATTCTTCTGAAATCTTGGAGTTTTATGTTTTGAGACGCGTAGAATTCAAATTTGGCCTCCCTAAGCACGTGCGCATTGCAAAAACAGCGTTTTTCGGCCCAAAATCCAAATTTGGGTGGTCCAAAAACTCGAAAACACCGTTTTTGGTCTTTATGGGCATGTGGGGTATCATTTTTCATGTTTTTTTGGGTGCTGAATCGATTTGAACACGTCTCAAGCCGATTTTCTGGCCTCCAGGATTCCAAAATCCAAATTCAGGTTGTCCAGAAACTCGAAAACATCATTTTTGGTCAAAGTAGACTTTTGGGTTGTTGTTAATCATGTTTCTTTTTTTTTTTTTTTTTTTTTGTTCTGAATAGATCTGAACCTAATCATCCGGCACCCTGTGTTCCAAAATCCAAATTTGGGAGTCCCAAAAACTCAAAAATTTCCTTTTTGTTCAATATGAGCATGTGGGGTGTCGTCCATTTTCTAATTAACTTAATTAACTAAATTACTTTAATACTCGAGGTTGCAGGACAATACCTGATCCCAGTAGTTCCGGGTTGGTAATCCGATTGGAAATGTGTAGTACAACAAAAAATTAAAGTTACTGAATTGTATAAACGTCTTTATAAGAAATCACAATAACATAGTAGTCTCACATTGCCTCAACAGTCACTTTTTTATGAATCACAATAGTCTTACATAATCACAATAGGTAGTTTCATAATAGATATTATGCAAACCAGTCTCAATATTATCATATAAGGCGGAATCACAATAGGTAGTAAATCACAATAGTGACAATTCTCGTGTGAAAGCATCCTGAAAAAAACGAGTTTACATTACATTTTCGACGATTTCTACCGGAGACGCAACGATACGCAAAATTTTTTTGTTGTTTTGTCTTCTATAGGTCCCCAAAAGTCTAGGAATATTTGATTTTCGAAGGCATCTCTTGGAATCCAAAAGTTATTCTCCAAAACGTGGAAGGATTAACAACAAAAAACCGCTATTTTTAACTAAAAAAAGAATATTGATTACAAGCTAAAAATCCATTTAAAAAAAATAACAACGTATTTTTTCACTTACCTGAGAGGTATGGAGGTGACGAAAAATATCGGGGTCGATACTGCGATCCACATCCACTCGCAGGAACAACTTGAAGACGACTGCTTTTCACGCCTTTGCGAGTTACTTACCGGGGTCAATAAAACACTCATGTTTGAGCTGGTTTCCAGTTCCCGGGTCGAGGTTTAAAATTTGTTCCGCGTCGTTTTCAACACCGTTGGACCTTATACTCCACACATATTATACTGGATAACACTAAATACGAACTTCATATTTCTCATTTTTGACCTCCCAGATTGGCAAAATAATCATAGTGCGACTGCCTCCATCCTAGGGACTGACTTTTGGGGGTATCCTCGAACCTTCTTTGGCTGCAACATAAATGGTAAGCAGCCTCCTCCACACTTCGCCGAACTCAGGTGCGGTGCCATGGCACCCCCCCGTGTAATGGGGCTTGATGAAGTGCGTTGTTGTTTTATCCGCATCCGTACGGCCCATAAGATCCCTTAGAATTGTTATAAGATATCCATTCTTTTGCACATGGACTCCTCTTGGGATCTAGCTAGCACAATCGCTTCACACGCACTTATGCTGATGACCAAAAGTGTGGTTTTTCGGCGATTTTGCTGATTCAATCTAGTGGGGTGTAATGTTCTAGTATTTTTAGACGAAAAATCGAGTGGGATAGGTTTCAAATTCGTAGAAATTCACCCAAATCAAAGAATAGTAATTTTTGAACCTAGAAGTGACCTCAAAATGTCACAAGTATTATTTAAAAAATAATAAACTCATATATTCGAATTGGCAGCGTTTTTGCTTTGAAGTATTTTTTATCCACCAGTTAAATTTGTATTCTGCCAAAATTCGCTGGAAAAGAATCACTTGATGCGTTACAGTTTCTTAACTGTTTGTTAATAACACAGTGTGTTTATGTTTACTTGTCGAATGTGGAGGGAAAGGGTTGACGTCAATAATATATTCCTGTTGTTTTGCCATTCATAGTTATTACTTGTATAAAGGCCCTGCTACGCAGGTTAAAAAGAAATAGGTGAATAACACAATGAGGGAGTATAAAAACAATAAGCAAAGTCAAAAAATCATATATTCCAAGTCCCCGAGGAGGGGAGCACGTCGGTTGCCCTGGGAGACGCTCCGCCCCGCTGGGGCCCTCTCCCCTTCACTGACGGGTCGGGGGGGGGTTCTGGGGGGGGTGAATTCTACTGAATGAAAAACGGATATACCTACTCTGATACTTTCATCTTTATCTATACGATGAGACAATTTAATAAGGAACCAATAATCTAAGTTGTCAACATGTAGAATTCAGTCCAATATTCGAATTATTTAGTTGACAACTGGAATTATAACTTGAGCAGGCACCTGGTACTTCGTTATCTACCTTCATTGTACCTTGGTATGGCAACAGGATACCTATCGGACGTTTACCTCTTTACTGTTGAATGTTGAAAACCTTACTTCACATTATCATTTTTGTAAGGAACTTGATATCTTGGTTCCTCTACTATTTTACTTTCTCTTATGAAGGAAGATAGTAGTTTTTCGTAAAGTGCCGGTTATCAGACCAGCAGGAGTTGGCAAGGAGTATTTAGGAAGTTTCTGTAGTGTAAACCGATGATTCCAGACGGCGGTACGTCTGCAGCATTAGGCTCAAACTGACGGAGAGGATGGAAGTTAAGTTACGGTGACGGTGTTTCCTTGACATATAGTCTGCGTACACCAGTCACTCTAACTTGGAATAGGATGGATATTGAGCGTAGAAATTCGATGATTCCAGACCTATGTCTGCAGCATCAGACTTTGTATCTCTGAGGTGAAGCGAGGAGATTGAGCAGGTGACTCAATGTTTCCAGAATGAAACTTTTCCGTACATCACAGTTCTTACTCAAGGAAAACGCTAAAAGGTGTGCCTACTGTAACCTACTCGCAAGAAGGATTATCTTGGGGGTTGTAGCAATAATAAGTCAAGGGTTTAGCGTAATAGAGAGCTCACTGAGCTGGTCATATCCCTTCTTCCTCCTCCCCCTTGTGCCTTGATCACTGCGCTACTCTCTTTTATTGGCATCATTATGTGTCTTTCGGGTAAGTTCCCTTGCAACTTTCATTATCTAAATTGTACCACATCCTGACTTGTTCAATTGTACCCAATAGCTGTTTACGTCCCGTTAATATCTGCAGGGAGTTGGTGTCTTACTGCACTAACCAAAAATATGCTATATATTACGACCAAAATAACCTAACCTGTTCTAACAATCAGTTCTATGTGATGCCTTGACTTTAACCAAACCAAAGGCGCCATAATGGGCACCTTCCACGAGAAATGCGCGGAAACGTTCTGGGCTGTAGCTCTCCGACTCCCGCTGCAAGACAACCGAATAACCGCCTGGAAGTTTTGTCACGTCCTCCACAAGGTGCTGAGGGAAGGCCATCCTCAGTCCCTTCCAGACAGTGTGGTTCATGTTCCTATGATTGAAAATTTGGGGAAGCTGTGGGTAAGAGATTTTCATTTGTTATGCAATTTATTTTGAATTGTGGCCATTCAGGTACTTCGATTACTGAGGAAAAGGGGAGGAAAATATGAGGCAGTTTCTCTTATGGTGTAATGTATTATTCTCTCCAGCCCTTTGGCCCTCTTCAGGGATGTCGCTTTATTAGGAAAGATAGTCTCATGATTTTAGTAACAGAAATATTAGCTCTAACGGTGCGACCAGATGTCAGATTGCGTTCTGGGAATAATACTGGTATAAATTGAAAGATGCTACATTTGGAAATTCGAATTTTAAGATGTTTGAGTTTTGTATTTGAGTATCAAGGAAGCCAAAAAACATGTATCTCTCTGCACATACAATTCTTAACTAATCAACACAAAAACTCCAATTTTCCTTCAAGATTTCTCAGTTTTGATTCTGAGGCGTAAATTTGATGAAATTCTATATCATACGGCTACTGTTTAAATGCTTACATACCTCAGTCAGTCAAAATCACATCTGACTCCTGGTGCACACACCATCAAAGTTAGTACTTCATTATTAAAATCATGGGACTATCCATCCTAATAAAGCTAAACGCAAGATAAAAGAACGAAAGCGCTTAGACTAATCCAGCAAACCATAAGAGGGAATGAATTATATTTTATTCCCTGTCAGCAAATCCTTGTTACGGGCAAAACTATATCATATTGTCCGATTTTGATGACATTTTCAATTGTGCGGGTTGGGGTTAGATGGTCCTCTATAGGTTTCATGAAAATCAATAGTAGCCTCTGCGCATGCGTGCACACGTGCATCAGAGTTAGTACTTCATCCTATAAAATCAATAGTGCCTCTGGCGGAATGTGAAATCCTTGTTTGCATTAAGCTTGACCAATTTCGATAAAATTTTCAGGGATTGTTCGGTTTGATGTGTAGATGGTCCCCTATGAGTTTCATGAACCCCGGATCAATAGTAGTCTCTGCGCACGCAAACGTGAAATCCTTGTTTCGCATAACTACACGAAGTTATTGTCCGATTTTGATGAAATTTTCAGGGATTGTTCGGTTTGATGTGTAGATGGTCCCCTATAAGTTTCATGACCCCCGGATCAATAGTAGCCTCTGCGCATGCGCAAACGTGAAATCCTTGTTACGGCGCATAACTCCGGGAGTACTTGACCAATTTCGATAAAATTTTCAGGGATTGTTCGGTTTGATGTGTAGATGGTCCCCTATAAGTTTCATGACCCCGGATCAATAGTAGCCTCTGCGCATGCGCAAACGTGAAATCCTTGTTACGTGCATAACTCCGGGAGTTCTTGACTGATTTCGATGAAATTTTCAGGGATTGTTCAGACTGATGTAAATATGGTCCTCGTGAGTAAAGAGAAAATAAAGTTTTAGCCTCGAACATGCCTACCTTTATTTTCTCAAGTTATGCTCCTGGATAACAATAGATTTACCCTAATTCAACATTTACTTCGCCTAATTGAACGAAGTTCTTTAGTCAATAATAATTTTCAATGAACTATACAGTCATGTTATGGATACGAGGAAGCTATGTGCCACACCCACTTGGCAGACGTTTTTTTCAAACTAATCCGAATTGAGTGTAAGTCTAGTGAATAATGATGCAATATTGAATTTCATTCTACCACAGGGAAAGAATTCAACCACTCAAAAATGCAATGAAACTTCATTCATGATAATAATTATGTACAGGATCCAGGGAAGTAAATTATCATAAGTAGGGTTGTAAAATCAATTTAAGTTAAGTAAGAAGGAAAACTGAAAAAAAAAAAAAAAAAAATGCAATCAAACCAATATTGGTTGGGGATAGAGGTGAGGAAAACCCTCTGATTGATGTGTTCCCCAGTAAGCCTCGAACTGTCTAGAACTCAAGTCTCCAAGATGTCCCTACCTTTTCTACCTGCGATTTGCCTACCTTATCTGATATGATTCCCCTATTCTTCAATGGAAATTATAAAAGTAATTTTGAGCAATAAGATGTAGGGTATGGTTGATATGATGATTTACGGATGAAAAAATATTGGATCCGATAGTGTACATTTTATGTCGATATATCGGAATAGAAAATATCGCCCAAAAATATTAGCATATCGACGGAAGAATGTAGAGATGTGCGATCCAGTGACTTACAAATATCGGTGACTTCAGTTCCAGTGACGAGGAAATATGACTGGCATATCGGTGACAGAGAGTGGAAATAAATGAAAGGTGGCGGGCGCTGTCACAGTTTTTTCAAGGAAAGAAGCATAAAAATAGATGTTGAACATAAATTTTTATGATTAAAGAGGAATTGCTTTACAGTTAAAATAATAATAATCTGTTTTTATTCGTGTGTATGTAAACAAATGTTTTACTAAATTTTAAACTTCTGAATAAGAGTTTAATTTAAAAATTAAAAAACACATTCATCGCTTTAAAAAATGATATGGTTGGTTGAAATCCCGATAGAGTGCATTCGGAACCATAATCGCCCTCTTCGCCTCAGAATCTCTTTCAACCTCCACAATCGCCTTTGCTTTTTTCAATTTTATTTAGTACTATTTATTATTTGTCGCTAAGCGGTGATAGAGACCGTAAGTAGATATCCGATATGAGATTCAGTGACTGAGGCCAGAGCCGCCTAGCCCCCATTCCAAAGCCGCTCCTGCGTATAGTAGTAGTTTGTGTTGGAATCCAGCGCAGTCACCGAAATATCTGTCACCGCTTTTTCCAGTTCCTTGTCACCGATATATCGGTGACAAACAAATATCGGTGACTTTGTCACTGGTACAGAAATATCGAACATCTCTAGAAGAATCGAAATCTATCGATATTTTCTTGTCATCCTTAATGTATAGGATGGAGATTGGGAGACTTCATCACCTAAGATAGCAAACTGCTTGAGAAGATTCTTCCCATGCTTGAGCAGAAACATCACTGACAGTAATAATTGATTATATGCCATTATGGTTACAGTTGCTACTGCAGGATTAGTGAAACAAATAAGTTTTTCTTTTAACTACTTCCTGTTTTAATGAAAGTTTTAATAAATCAATACCGTCAAGCAGGGTTCAGATCCATCCGGATCGTTCGGAAATACGGATAGGGGAAGCTAGTAAAAAGCAGTGGAGGGATGGAGGGGAATCGGCCAAACACATGCCAACAACTCGTTTACCGCGCTCCCTTCAACAGCTGTTTTGGTTCCCGACGCCATTCTGTATGCGCAGTAGTGAACTGCGCCATCCAGCAAGAAAAATATTTGAAAAATCAGATGCGTACAGTCCGTTTCAAAACTGGCTGTCCGGAAAAAATATTCCCTCTCCCCAGCTAGTGTCCAACCAATCAGCTGCTCGTATTCACTTTCCGGATAGCTTGCCGGGTGGGTGTGAACCCGGCTTCATTATTCATTTTGCAACCCTGTACTATGCCAGTAATTCTGTCTAATTGGAAGGATGTCTCAATAATTTGTTCTTTAAAATTCGTAATGGCCACCTGTAGCTTCTTCTTTTTTTGCAATCTTCAGCCATTTCAAACGACGGTTTGTTTTACACTTTCAAAGATTTAAAATTGTAGTGCGAAT
This sequence comes from Creontiades dilutus, assembly GCA_031894815.1. Lineage (NCBI taxonomy): Eukaryota > Metazoa > Arthropoda > Insecta > Hemiptera > Miridae > Creontiades > Creontiades dilutus. The sequence goes on from JAVIWC010007544.1 coordinate 410,545, forward strand.
AGAGCTGTATTTTTTTGTGTTCTGCAGCCTAAGATGTAGGATATGTTTGATATGATGATTTGCGGCTAAATACTTTTTCACGAGAATTTTTTTCAAAATTATTTTTTATGACTGAAAAATATTGGATCGGATAGTGTACAGTTTGGAGGAAAATACTCATTTGACATAATAATGGAAAAATATCAAATATATATTTGAAAATTTTGAACTAGAGAATATCGTAATTCTTCGTCAGTTGACACACGTCGTTTCGTCATAGTACTATCTGGATATATCAAGCAAACAACAGTATAAACGGGAATAGTGGTAATGCTCGAATATCGCACCGACACCTAGTGGGATATGAATAAAAAATATCGATATATCGACAGAAGAATATCGATAATTTCTTGACATCCCTACCATTGAGCCCAGCAGATAGAAATTAATTTTCAAACATTTTCATCATAAGGTGGTTAAATCACCAAGATCTGACAGTAAAATGTCTCACATTCATAGTTGATTCTTCATTTCTAGTTTTTATCTGCGTCTAATTATAAAAATGCTTTACAGGGGCATTTGAGAGACTGCTACGGCAAACTGATTCAAGAGTACTGCAGTTTACTGTGTGTGAAAATAACTTTCCACCGGAGGAATCCCAGAATACCCGGCAACCTGATGCTCTCGTCAGACGAACTAGATGCCATTGGGGAAAATGACGTCAACAACTACTTCCAATTATGCGTTGAAATGTTTGATTATATGGACGAGATCTTGACGTTGCAGAAATCTAGTAAGTTTATTCATAACCAGGGTGTCTAGCGGGCGGGAAAGTCGAGAATTAGTAATGAATTTAAAAACGGTCTTGAAAACTCGGGAATTAGCAGAGAAATTCATATAAAAGTCTGAAATTTGTTACCAAAACAATATAGGTTGGAATTTATTAAGATTCAGTAAGTGCTTTGCATTTTATTTCGTCAAGGTCAAATTAACTGATAAGCCCATGACACCATTTTGGTTTATTATTTAATAATAAACCATTGTAAGCGCTCTGGAAAAAAAAATTCTAACCCCCCTGAAAATTTCATGGTTTACGTTTCAAAGGGTGTAGAATCCGAATCTGCAATAAAAAATTTTCCGTCCGTACGCCGTACGCACGATTTCTCCCAAAAGGCTGGAGCAAAAAATCTGAAATTTTCAGGAAAAATCCATCTTGGTCCGACGACGCCCCAATTCTTGAGCAAGCTCTCTCACTCAATTTAAAGTGCTCTTTAAGGGCTGTCAAAGTTTTGTAAAATCCCTAGAAAACTCAAAACAAGTCCAAGCGGCATGAATGTAAACTTATTTTAAGAACATACCGTCAGGAATTGAATGAGTCCCTCCCCAGGTCCGTAGGTCAAACCATTCCCGATGTATGGCCCGATTTATGGTGCCAACATTTGCGTTTTTTGGTTTATTATTGTTTGTTTGTAACCTAGTGATGTCCGGCCAATAGCTTCTAGTGGTAGTGAATGTGGTTACTGGAGTGATAGCCGATGTGAATACTTGTAGTGTAGTTAGTAGCCGATACACGGGTTGAAGCATTCTGATATGCATGAAACGATGATAATATATAGGTAAATATTATTCAATATTATTACTGGGGTTTATTATTCAATATTATTACTGGGGTAAATAAGTATTCTTTCAGTGTTGTTTATTATTAAATTGGCTTGAGTTCATGATTTGAATCTTACTAAGCTTCGGAGTGTGCGTGTTTTACAGGTGATAGAGCGATTATTGAATTTCAGGAGATATGCATAGACCACGTAAATCGATTCTCATCCAAAACACCTATTTGGATTGATCAGTTGATGATATTTGTGTGCCTCCTCTACATCTGTCTACCTTTGGCTACATCGTTTAAATTTCTATTTGGGAAAGTTTTAACGAAATACGAGTGCCAATAGACTTGATAAATTATAGTGTAGTTTTTAATGTGGGGGGGGGGGGATTGAGGTTCAATAAAAAACGCTGCAAATTCTTTCACTGGGGTTTATTATTCAATTGGCTTGCGTTCATGATTTGAATTGCTTCTAAGCTTTGGAGTATGCGTGTTTCACAGGATAGGGCGATTATTGAATTTCAGGAGGCACACAAATATGATCAACTGATCAATCCAGATAGGTATTCTGGTCGAGAATAGATTTACGTGTATGCATATCTCCTGAAATTCAATAATATCCTGTGAAACACGCACACTCCAAAGCTTAGTATAAATTCAAATCATGAACGCAAGCCAATTTGATAAACCCCAGTGAAAGAATTTGCATCGTTTTTATTCAATGAACTGACTCTCCTCGTTAAAGGCATCATGGAAAGATTTGTAAAGAAAGAAAAAATGGGGGATCCAAACTTTTCAAATCTGAACGTTTTTGAAAAAGAGGAAAATCTGTACAAGTCGGTTGTGAGGGTGAAAGAAATTGACCTAGGATATGCTAAACGGTCTGTCTTGAGGAAATGTTCTCAAGTGAAAGAAAAAGACATATTTGGCTTCCGGAAAGACGTCAGGACATGCTACCAGCATCTTGTAGCCAAAATTCAGGAAAAGTCTCCATGGGCATATCCACTTACTAAGGCTCTGTCCTTTTTAAATCCCTTAGCTGTAGTTGTGGATGAAGAAGGAACAGTAAAAAACATGGAGGCTGCCTTAGATATCCTGATTACTTCGAATGTGATCACAGCTTCTGATGCTGAATCAGCAGATCGTGAGTTCAAGGAAATAATCAGGTCCCCACTGTTCAAAATTGAAGCGGAGAAATTTTCCAGGAAAAGTGACAGAGTGGACAGTTTCTGGCTCAATGAAATGCACCAGAAAGAAAAAATTCAAGAAGTTATAATGAAATGTTTGATCTTATCACATGGCAATGCCGCATTAGAAAGAGGATTCTCAGTAAATGAAGAAATCCTAGTTGAAAACATGAGCGAAGAGTACATGGTCTCTCGGAGGATAGTACATGATGTGGTCAGTGCAGTTGGTGGCCTCGGCATGTGGCATGTTCACTTGAAATAAAAGTTCTTTTCTATTTTAATATAAGATGAATATATTACCGCGTAAAAGTCTGGAAATTTGTGGAAAAAGTCTTGAAAAGTCTGGAAAAAGTCTTGAATTTATTTTTGAATAATTGCTAGACACCCTGATAATGCAGTTTTTTTCGATTTAATTTTTTTCCGTGATTTTATTACTCCGACTGAATAACATTTACAAAATTACATTCATTTATCAGTATTTTCTTTCATAAAATTAAAAGTTCACTTTGAAGGGTAGTTCTCCAGCGAGTCATGCCCTATTTATATCATGTACTAGACACTCACACAATGTTCTTATGTGCACTAATATCGGTTCAGCACTACGATACGAGATCCGATGGTTGCGGATCGCTGAAGAGGTCAGGAGAGAGGCCAAAAGAAGGGGAGGTGAAGAGAAACACCACTCTAGACAGGGTGGAGATGGAAGGTGGAGAGGAACGGCCTTGAAACAACCAATCTCAGGCCGGGGAGGCCCTGGAATCAAATTTGTTTGAAAATCGAAAGCACCCCAGGCGGTACCCGTAGCTGATAGAAATAATGCTTCACTAGCAACAGTCTGCTCTTGAATCGTGCGCAAATGGAATACATTTTGCTCATTCTGTAGAATTTCTATCGTTCATTGTCAGCGTTTATACTGCAGTGAAGCCAGAATGCTAGCCACCCAACAGTTTGTAACCTCAACTAACTGTGGAACTGCGGCCTGAACTGCTAAACCTCATTCATTTCTATGTACGTTTTATAGCTGAATACACTCCTAGCGTATTCTGAACGCACCCTAAGGAAGGAAGTTGTCGGGACTCGATATTTTTGTTCTATTAAGGAGGAGTTTGAATTCCCCTGTTTGAACTCCACGACGGTTGTCGGGACCAAACTTCTTAGTGTTCGCCCCGGCGAGATCTTGCAATTTTCCCCTTCTCAAATTGTATCCCAAAATCTCTTTGTTTCACCTCAACACCCCGTGGATAGGACAAGTTCAGTAAAGACTAGAATTTCGGTTAAATTAAACACTACTTTTCTTTATTTGTACAATCTGAATCTTTTATGCCACAATGCCACGAATCAAAAGTTCTGTACCTTATGAAGGTCTGAAGGTCGTGCTGAGGAAAGCCGCTAGTGGGTTGGCTAGGCCTGGTGCAGCTTGGGCTGAGGTTCTTCCAAGTCCGCAGGGTCTTCAGCAGGGGGAAGGATTCGCTCAGTGCCCGAAACAATCAGTTCGTAAATCAGACGAGGAATACTTGATTTTCCGAACTGTTCTGGACTTTTTCCTGGAGGGAGGCTACTTTTTTTGCGCTACTGTGAGTGCGTTCCTCACAGAGGTAGACTGATAATTACGTCAGCGAGGACTTGCGGCCGCTAGACGTTACTGGGAGAGATGGTTCTTGACTTCGGCTGGTCACAAACATACACGAACCTTGCCGACATCTGTGTGACACTTCTGCGTTACTCCTCCCACGTCACCCATCCCATGTGACATTTTTCAGCTTGTTAGTCCAAGGCTAAAGCATGTTCCATGCTAAAACGCCTGGGCTCTCAATTACTGATTAATTGTGTCAGTTGTCTGTGTTTTACAATCCCTCCTACGATGACTTTCTAAATGATGCACGTTGTATTTTTTTTCCACAGTTTTTGACTCTCTGGATATGTCTCGATCGAACTCGATGACGACGTGCGGTCAGTGCCGCCTTGCTCCGCTCATCCCAATGATCCAAGATTCCAACCAACTGTACGACTGCTGCGTCAAACTCATGTTCAAACTCCACGCTTCCCTACCGCAAGACTTACTGTCTGGCCACAGAGCCAGGTTCCTCGATCAATTCAAGAAGCTCCGACATTTCTACTTTTCAGCGTCAATTCTTCAATACTTCAAAACCCTCATTCAAATCCCATCGCTTCCAGAGGTAGGTTTCCATAACGCATTCTCATCAGAAAGAACTACTGATACTTAGTATCTTTATTCAAAATAATACTATGTGAAAGAATACAACCTCAGGGAAGGTTTGGGTGGAAATGTGAACCATTAATAAAGAGAAATTAAGAAAAGTACAGATGTTTCGATTCATTTATTATCTACATCATCAGTGTACAGCTCCTGGAGGCTTCGTTTGCTGTTAAACTGGTAGTATGTGTGGAATTGTCATCTTGTACGTGTACATTGTCTTACCTATTGGCAGAACATTATTCATCAGTATGTGTCCTCCTCAATTGTGGAGAAATTCAGGGATTCTCAAGTTCCATGGGCCCCTCAAGCTGGTTACTGACTGTGCTACTACATAAAAATCGACGTATCTAATGTTTTTCACAATTTCTCTTTGAAAATGGTTCAAATTCCTCGTCGAAAAGTACTCCTGCCATCTGCCTACCAACCCTTTCCTTCAGTTGTCTAAATGTAACCTCAATAGATCATACAGTTGGTCTCGAAAAAGGCGTTGCACAGTAACTATACAGGTTGTTACATTACATAAATTAGCTGCCGTTACAGTGACCTTTGAATAATCAGATAAGTATTTTGTTTCTTCTGTTTACAACCTTTCGAGGTAGCTAAGTGTGCCTGATGTACACACTACCAAAGATCATCTGATAAGAGTTGATGTTTCTAGCCAAACCATGAAAGCGATAAAACTCCACCTTGTCCACTCATCCACTGGACACAGCTCACTTTCCTTAGATCTGTCTGCGACATCATTGTCATCATGCCTCGTGCTCCTACCACGCGTTATTCAATGGAAGAAAGGGCTGCTATGGTCCAAACACACGCGCGAAAAAAAGATGATTTTTTCACGAGAAATAACCAAATTTAGGTCATTATTCCGCAAAAATTGAGCCGAATCAAGAAACGGATAGCACCTCGTGAATCAGCGTTAAAAAACAATGAAAATTCATGTGCCACACTTTAGAGTTCACCATCATCCACTATTTGACAATTTTGGGGTTGCGCAACTTTGCGTGCTCGCTGAACCGGTTGCGCGCAATCAAAAAAATTGATTGAGGGGTCAAATTTTCATGAAATTTTGAGTAGAATCCGAATCTGCAATAAAAAATTGGGGTTCCCATTTAAAATAAGAAAGTTAGTGTCAGTTGCGCAAGATTGCGCAGTTGCGCGGGGTGCGCAAATATGATATTTGAGATCCTTGGAAAAACTTATGAAGATCCAAAAAAAAATTTTTTTTTGTTTACTCCCGTTTGGACGATTTTAGGAGGGGGGGGGGGGGGGGACAACTCGTGAGACACCCTGTATAACCAGATTTGAAATTCCGTGTATTTTTCTGAGAGAAAATTGCTTTTCAAGTAAGAAAAACGTGGTTTTTCACTGGGTACTCCTGTCTTTCATCATGCGCTGATTCGTCTGGTTGAAAAAAAAAAAAAAAAATCGAACTCGGATTTAAAAAAAAAATTATTAATGAAGCATTGTAATAAACTGTATATTTTTACTGTAGATACTGTTAGAAATGTCCACCATTCTGTTGAATGCAGAGACGGCAACTCCGCTGAACGATGTCGATTGCTCGCTCCAGCTCTCTGGTGTCTTGTCTCATATCGTGAGCACATTGGTGGACATTTTGAACAGTATCTACAGTAAAAATGTACAATTTATTACAATGCTTCATTATTAATTAAAAAAAAAAAAATCCAAGTTCGATTTTCACATGATGAAAAACCGGAGTATCCAGTGAAAAACCACTTTTTTCTTACTTGAAAAGCAATTTTCTACCAGAAAAATACACGGAATTTCAAATCTGGTTATATCGCTGGAAAGCCTAGATTTTGCCGCGTCTTTTATTCAAAAGTCAAATTCACATGCCTTCAATCAGATTTGAAATCGCACGCAAAATGTGGGAGATATGGACGTTTTCCAAGGGTGTAAACAAAAATTGCTAAGAGGCATTTTAGATCAGGAATTTTCCGCAGAATCTTCTCCTGTCTTGTGACCGTCATGAAATGTTACTTGAGTGTTCACCTTTGTTAAATTAATATCTACACACCTGCACTTCTTCTTTTCAAAGAATCACTGATTCTATTTTCCACCAAATACTTGCTAAATTTCAAGCAAAATTATTACAAATTTAATTAAGTTTCAAGTGGCACGCATTTGACTTAAATACTCACTGTCTTCAATTAAGGGAGTGAATTTATATTTCCTACATCTTTTAGATAGGGAACATTTTTTGGGATTTCATGAAATATTATGATACTTCACCATCTGATGAAATGTATTTCCCTGTTTGTTTCGAAAGTCGTGACAGCTTTTATAATAAATCCTTCAATATTTCATTTTTTGCATTATACAGGGTGTCAACAAAACAGGTCTGACGTACTGAAGGGGTCGATTCTACAACTAATTTGCAACAACTTTTGCCTCTTAGCAATTTTTTTTTAGAGGCTTCGTTTTTGAGTTATTTACGATCTAAGATTTTTTTCGTGTTTTCGACCTTATCTCCTATAAATTGCTATAACTCCCTCAATTTACAAGATAATCTCAAATCTGAGTACACCGTTGGAAAGAGCAGTAAATTTCCTTTCCGATTGATGCCTCACCTTTCCCGAAAAGTGAGGTTTGAGACATAAAAAAGCTCTCTGAAAAGCTAATTTTACTTAATTTGGGAAACCTAGAGTTTTTTCAATCGGAAATTGAACTATGAGAACCAATTTTTTTCAAGATGCAAGAACGGTAAAAACTGCGCTAAGATCTCACCTTTCCAACGGTCTAGTCAATTTTGTCCTTAAAAAATTTTCCTGGGGAGGAAATTGAGTTTGAATGCTGAAAAACATGAGCTTTTCGAGAAAAATCGGGTGATTTACATGGGAATAATGCTCGTGTTCGAGAGCGGGCACTCGACACGCTACGCAGAAGAGCAATGCTGTGCCTTCAAAACCAGGGAGGACACTTCGAGCAGTGCCTTTAAGTTTTTAATATTTCTTTAATAATAACTAGTTTTATTTGACAGGCTTTTGTTTGATCTGATCCAATGGTCCTGAAATCTACGAACTGAACATAATGAGAAAGGCTCGGGAGTGCCACTATTCGATTCAGCGTTTCAAACACCCTGCGTACTATCACTGAAATGGTTAAATCAAATTAAGTAAAATTAGCTTTTCAGAGAGCTTTTTTATGTCTCAAACCTCACTTTTCGGGAAAGGTGAGGCATCAATCCGAAAGGAAATTTACTGCTCTTTCCAACGGTGTACTCAGATTTGGGATTATCTTGTAAATTGATGGAGTTATAGCAATTTATAGGAGATAAGGTCGAAAACACGAAAAAAATCTTAGATCGTAAATAACTCAAAAACGAAGCCTCTAAAAAAAAATTGCTAAGAGGCAAAAGTTGTTGCAAATTAGTTGTAGAATCGACCCCTTCAGTACGTCAGACCTGTTTTGTTGACACCCTGTATAGGGTGTCCAGCGTATGATCCGAAAATCTTCGCACACGTATTCTACTATTAGTTTCCAACAAAAAGTGCCTCTTAGAGTTTTTTTTAGAGGCTTCGTTTTTGAGTTATTTCGCTTTTGGGATTTTTTTCGTGTTTTCGAACTTACGTCACTAAAACGGCCGTAACTCCGGCGTTTTCAAAGTATTTGCAAATCTAAGTATGCCGTTGGAAAGAGCATGAAATTTCCCATCGTCTCAGTCTTTAACAATAATTTTTTAAAAGGAACTAAAGGGTGAAAATGAGCCTGAAAAGTAAATTTTGTCAAATGTTGAAACAAATTCTTTTTTTAATGGCCCATTAGTGCCCCTTAATTTTAATGATATATATATAAATGGTATATAAAAAGAAGATTTTAACTTGGTTAATTTCGGAAGGGTTAGAGAACTGTCGAACTCTATTGACAAGTATGTACGTCTGTTAAAATCTCTGTTAATTCAATCTCTCTGTTCAATCGCTCTGTTTCAATTCTCTGTTAATTGTTCTCAATTCCTTTTTGATCTTGTCACATTATTAATTTACTGCTTCAAATCACTGTAAGAAGTTTTTTTCCTCTTTAATTTCGTATTATTAATTTTATCTAACCTGTATTTCAAACTGTATTTATATTTTAGATAAGCTCTTTCAACTCCCCCTCACCATAGGACAGGTCCTGTGCGGTACGTTCCATTATGTACAAAAATGCTCGTGGTGGTTGTAATTTCTTTTTCGGAATAAATATTCATTTCATTTCATTTCATGATGCGTATGAGCCTGTACGCCTAAAAAATGCGCAAAAGTCTCAGCTTTCCAATGGTATAGTTAATTTTTAGTTTTTAGAGGGAACTTTTTTGAGGAAATTGGAGATTTTATGCAAAAAAACTTGTATTTATAGCGAATGACTTCATCGTTTTAATTTATGAATTTCTTGTTGTAGAACCCTCCGAACTTCCTCATTCAATCGGAATTGGGTTCTTACCAGACTCCTGTTGTCATATTACCGCCCGAAGAGGAGATGTCGTTTGATTCCATCGAAACCCCTTCCACCGCAGAACTGGTTGATCTCAATTCCCCCATGTCCAACGGCAACACTTCCCCCGACATTATAGCTGAACGGTTAGTTTTCCTTATCAGTCAGCTTCATTATAGTTTTCCTTCTAAACTACATGTATTTAATGTGAACACTTTAGAGCTGCCTACCGATTGAAGGTTTTTTGTTGCAGAGATAGTCTTATCGAACACCTGCAAAATGAATTAAGTAGATATAGAGCCGAAATGTCAAAAATCGTTATGGAAAATCAAAAGAAGATTCGAGAGTTGACTGATAAAATTCTCTCTTTAGAATCCCAATTAGTTACTAAGGTAAGTAATCAATTTATCATCTTATTTGTGACATTACACTTGAAACTGAAGAACCGTACTCTAGCATCCACACTTTGTCATTATGGTTTATTCTCATATAAACATAAATCAGACTCATGACAGGTGTAATTACTAAATTAGCACAAGTTCTGTGCTTGTTATCATTGTAATACATTTATTACAATGATAAGTAAAATGTCAATGTTAGAAGTAAAGTTATTTTTGCGTTGGTAGACCTAAGTCAAATTCAGAAACTCTCTGGTTAAAGTTAGAAATGATGAACTTTTTTTTTTTTGGTTTAATATTCAATAATAAACCATTGTAATCTCTTGAAAAAAAAAAAAAAAAAATTCTAACCCCCCTGAAAATTTCATGGTTTACGTTTCAAAGGGTGTAGAATCCGAATCTGCAATATTTTTACGCCGTACGCACGATTTCTCCCAAACGGCTGAAGAAAAAAAGCTGAAATTTTCAGGAAAAATCCATGTTGGTTCGACGCCCCCATTCTTGAGCCAGCTCTCTCTCTTAATTTAAAGTGCCTTTAAGGGTTGTCAAAGTTTTGTAAAATCCCTAAAAACCTCAAAAAAAGTCAAGGCGGCCTAAATTTGGACTCTTTTTGAAGAACTTTCAACGAGGAATTCCTCCCAGGTCCGTAGGTCAAACCATTCCCGATGTATGGCCCGATTTATGGTGCCAACATTTGCGTTATTTTGGTTTATTATTGTTTTTGTTTTGATTACAGTAACCTAGTGATGTAGTGAACGTGGATACTGGAGTGAACTCCTTAAAGAGTTTATAGCCAATACACAGGTTGAAGTATTTTGATAACCATTAAAAAAAAATAAAAAACGCTGCAAATTCTCTCACTGGGTTTATTATTCAATTTTATTATTCAATTGGCTTGCGTTCATGATTTGAATTTATACTAAGCTTTGGAGTGTGCGTGTTTCACAGGTGATAGAGCGATTATTGAATTTCAGGAGGCACACAAATATGATCAATGATCAATCCAAATAGGTATTTTGGTTGAGAACAGATTTACGTGCTCTATGCATATCTCCTGAAATTCAATAATTGCTCAATCACCTGTGAAACACGAAAGCTTAGTTAGAAATTCAAATCATGAACGCAAGCCAATTGAATAATAAACCCCAGTGAAAAAGAATTCGCATCGTTTTCATCTTGAAGCTATCCAACTTTTGAGGGGTTACCTGACTCTGAGAAAGAAGCTATGAAATGCCGGAATCTAGTTGATGCAACAGCAGGACAGTTGCAGAGGATGTGTTCTGCTGTTTCCGCCTCTTCGCAGCAGAGCTGGCATTCTACTGTCCTGGCCTTACTTTTTTTGATTAGATGGCACCAATGGAGCAATGGCCAGTGAGAAGACCCACAAGTTTGCAAAGGTCTTTGCGCCTCAATGACAGAAGGGCTTTTGCGCGTTTCCTTGAAATAGAAAGGAACCGCTTGGCTTGCCTCTGCTTAAGAGTGTTATGCCAGTATTTTGTACGTGTTTTGTCCTCCCATTTCTGAACCTGTTGAGTTATGTAACTCATGGTAACCCTTAGTTGGGGTTCAGGTCCTGTTGGGTTGGACTCCGATCCCTTTTTAGCAAGGCGATCAGCTTCCTAGTTGCCATCTATTCCCAATTTGTTGCCCTGGGCCGCAGCCTTGTGGGAGTTGAGGCAACTCCAAGTCAGCTTTGACGTTACTGAGAAGGCAGAAATAGGCTTTAGTGCTGCTTGGCTGTCAGATAGTATATATATTGGGAGGACCTTTGAGTCGTGCACCGTTGACCGTTGCACCTTTGAGTCGTTTCCTGGCAATCTCTTGTCCACATATTTCTATAGCAAGGGTTTCCGCTTGATATATGGTTGCAGTCGGACCCAGAGGCTTGGCCAGATTGAAATTGGGGCCTTTGATCCTCAGGCCAGCCACCCCATTCATCACGGACCCATCTGTGTACCACACAAGTGAGCCTGGTTTAAGTTGAGGCATGCCTCTTTTCCAAAACTCACGATCATTTATGATTACTTTAAAAGGTAGATCGAAGTTCATATTTTCTAACATTACGTCAGAGATGGACATAGTCAATGGATCTGTATCTAACTTGTCCAGTATTTCCAAGTGACTATCTTTTTGTACGGAGGGCTTAATTTTTCCTATTTGCTGCATTCTAATGGCCCCCAGGGGGGTTAGGTCTAAGATAACCTCTAGTGCTGCTGTGGGAGTGGTGTTCATAGCTCCTGGTATGCCAATACAGGATGCCCTCTGAAGTTTGTCAAGCTCCAGACAAGCAGAGGTTTGGCAGGTTTTTGGCCACCATACTAAAGAGGCGTATGTGACCATGGGTCTGACAATTGCTTTATAGGCCCATAGTGTCATTTTGGGAGTCAAACCCCATGTTTTACTTATGAACTTTACTTATTAATACCTTGTATTGTGAATCGTGATAGGAACTGGACACAGGTACATTCAAACAACACGCATTTGTTATCTCAACATTCTATGGAATCGTACGAGCAGTTATTCTAGAATTATGTTCGATTTTATTTTTGCGTGAGGCAATATGTCGATCAGATTTCTTAACCTCGAAGTAACCTAAAAGGAGAAAGCTTTCGACTTTGGATTCTGTTCTTCCTTCAGAGAAATAGTAGTTATTGCTCCTCTGCGAATGTATACTTGGCCCAATACCATATAACTCCTTCACTTAAAGTTGAAATAGTGTTTTTTCTTTTGGTAGGACCAAGAACTGCAACGAGAAAAACTTGCAAAAGAGCAACTTGCGTTACAGACAGAAGTCGCTGCTCAGTACCATGAATCCGAAAGTAAATGTCAATTATATTTATCTTATATGCGGAATGTTTTTACTTATATTATTTAGACTGAAGGAGAAATGTTTTATCATATTATTCGGCTAAAATTGAACCAACTATTGATACTTTTTATAATTTTGCAGAACGTGCCAAAGCTATGGAAGAGAAATTTCAAAAATTGAAAGAGGTTTACACTAAACTTCGAGAAGAGCATATACAACTAATTAGACAGGTTAGTAGCATACGGCTTTTAGTAAACAAACCTTGTACCATCAACAATCTCGTGGAATGTGCTTTGTTTTGTGAGAGTCTTTACTCGGCTTTGCATTTAGTATCTTTGTGTTGTAAAATCTTATTTTGTTTGTACTCATTGTTGATTGTTTATCTTGTTCATCTGGGCAGCACCCATCGTGTTTGTAGTTTAATGTTTATTACTCTTTGTACGCATATGTAGATATTTTTAAACATTGGAAAATATCGCTGTCTTTAATGGTTAACGAATCCAAGTTATTGGATCAAGGATTTGTACTGAAGAAAGACCGTGGATCAGAACATCATAATTGATGTTTGGGGTAATGTACTCCTCAATAATGTGGACGATATTATTATTGCTTTTTCTGAAACATGGTGAACCATGGGTGGCTTCAAAGGTACAAATATTGTTGCAAAATCGAATTTAAAAAAAAAAAAAAAAAGTGTTAAGAAATGTTTTTGAAAACGAACCTTATGAAGCAATGGGGAATTTGCATGGTATTTTTTCTTTATTTTTCTGAAATTAGTTTCTGAGAAAATGAAAAAAGTAATAGCGAGATCAATCGTTTCCAGAAAAATTAGATAGTTTAACGAAAATGTACAGTGTTTGAAAAATACTAGAGTTGGTTGAGGGAAGGTCATATGTTAGCAGAGAGTGTTGCCAACAAACAGAGGTGAATAGCGTCGTGGAAAGTGGTATCTGCTTGAATCATTTTAAATCGCTGTGAATTATCCTGATATGACATTAGTCACATGAGGAGGTGAGGGAATGGAATAGCTGCCTCTACCGTGAGCTGAATGCGGATAATGCCTGCAACACTTGGAGGATATCCCAGACGCTGGAAGGCGTCTGGTATATCTCCCGAGGTGGCAGATTCAAGAATCGGGAAGGGCAACTTATACCATGGTATGCCTGCCTCACATTCAGAAATGAGTAGGTATGAAGCATCGTGTACTTATGGTGAATTCTTTTTTCCGTCGTACCAAGTAATTAAGTAATGATTGCGATAAATTTATCATGGAAGCTAAACATCTTAGCACTCCCAGTGAGAGATTCAATGCAACTGTGACCTCACTAAAGTTGTAGAATTTCGTGGTCAAATAACCGCTAATTCAGACCGAGTGCTTCGTTTCTCTGTGAGATCTCCTCCAATGGTTTTGGTTTATTATTTTAATTAATAAGCCTTTATAATCGTTTATCAAAACAATTTTACAACTCCTCCCCTCTCAAACGTTGTCACTTAACGTTTCAAGGTGCTTAGGTTAAAAATTTGCAATGCCCACCATGCGAGCCATAAAAGACCTTAGATTCGATATGAAAAATCCATTCTTTGGCACATTCACTCCAGTTGGGATCTAGTTGGTCCTAATTTGTAGCCAACCCTATCGCATCACAGGCATATATGGTATGGGCCAATGGGTGTGTGATTTTCTTGTAATTTTGGACCCAAAATCGACAAGGATTCAGATGCCTAAAATTCACCTATAGCAAATAATTGCCGTTTCTGAACTTAAAAGCCACAATCCTCACAATCACTCATTATTCAAAAATTAATTAACCGGTGTGTTAATAGTGGCAGCTTTTTTTTTTCGTTGGTATTGGAGGTTGTGCAAGTTACTTTTCAGCCACGATACAGAACAGTAGGGTACTTGGTATTCAAAATAAAAAAAATCATGCAAATTCCCCATCGTTTATTAATTACGAAATTTTGACAGATTTAAGAATTTGAGTTTGAACATTAATACAATTTAAACCGTAGAAAGCCGGAGTGGACAAAGCTCTCAGGGGATCAGACAAAATGACCAAGTTCGCACGGTCCGCCAACAATCTCATTCTGAAAATTGTAAGCCCACTACATTTATTCCGCATTCCGATGAACGTCGCATGTCTGGGGTAAACATGTACAGTATATCCATTGGAAACTGGTTCCCTCGCAGATAGTGTACATATTCTACAATGGTGTAACTATGGTCGACGGCAAGGTATGAGTTTTGATTGAGTCGAGAAATTCCCGTTCGGGAGTTTCTGAATCTGGATAGGTTATTCTTGCCTTGAAAGTTGTCATGAAAAGGCAATCTGGGCAGAGAGGAAGTTTTGGGCTTTTTGCGGTATTGTCAATGCCATTTCCTGGTCGGAGAAGTGCAGGTTCCCCATTGTGTTGATAACATCCTTGCCTAATAATTTAGCTTTACCGAAAATAAACCAGCATAGCTGAACGTAAATTGGGTTAAGAAGGAGCTTTGTAGGGGGCATTTATTATTGTGCCAAGGAAGACGGATTGCAACCCAGTATTTGCTTTCCAATTTGTTGATTAAATTGCTGTCCTAAACCCCACGAAGCGGTGGATTGTATATAAAGTCGCGTAATGCTTTCGTTCATAATAATTATGGCTGGCTTGAGGTGTGGAAGCTTGAATGACGTTGCCAACGTGATAACATTTTGAACATTGATGGCTGCAAAGAAAGATTTGGAGGCTGCTACTCGGTATTCAGGATTTTGAGTGCTGTTTGCGCTTAATCAAGCTCCCCACAAGGCACAATATCACTATTTTATTCTTGTCATCTAACTCGATGGAAGGGAAGTTCAAGGTTCAGTTTTAGCGTTTCTCCAAACCTTTGTACAGGGTGTCTACCATTGAGGTGGATCAATGTTCAAGGATCGACAATATAGGGTTGACTTTTAGTACCTGCTTCAGGTCAGGGTGCATCTACGGTTGGTCCCGATGGAAGTTTGTTATGTACGAATGGTCCAGTCCTCGAATTCCCTCCATGTCCAAATGCAAGTATGCAGAAACGGTGGATGGCACGAACGCCCTGCAGGTAGAAGTGGTATGTACAAACGCTCCCGTACCCTATGTACGAATCCTCCCACTGAACATCGTTACGTAGTGAGCTACTAGCATTACACAGGGGACACCACGAGGAGGTCGCTCACGTAGTTCCCCATCATCATCGCCAGAGGCGAATCGTCAAATTGAAATCCAATAGAACTCAACAAACATTGAATATAATACAATAATAAACAACCAATTGAAAACTTTATTCTTCCTCCACTTTAGGCTGACACTTAATCGACAAAATCTTGGAACGTAGACTTGTCTCACATAAATAACAAATTCATTTCGCTCGTCTATGAGCAACACGAATTTCTCTCCTTGCGTCGTCGTGGTGTTGATCATTTCAAGAGCGTCAAATACCTCCTTGCAATCGCGCGGAATACGACATCCTATTTTGCGTCTTTGTGCTTTGTGGACCAAGCGCCTTAAGTTCAGCAAATCACCAGAACTCATGTTGGGAGAAGTCATCTCTGGAATGGCCGTCCTAAGTTAGGACTCCTAACTACCTGCGATGTGTACCCTTTGTTATTGTTACGATCCTTCCTAATAATCACAAAAACCTACCTAGAAGCTTACCTAACAAAAATTTGATCATACCTTTGCTTATCTTGTCGAAATATTTGTTTCTTAAGTAGCTTTTTGTTTGACGGCAGCTCTGAGGATGTCTGATGAACATTATTCTGTGATGAAAATGGATAGCCATGATCACCCACAACTTCAACAGTGTTATGGCCTAATGTTATGGAGAACGAATCTGTGGGAGTTCACAAACATCTTTGCGCGTTCCCATTTCAACAAATTCAACTACGTGCGAATCCATATTGTGAGCGATCCGAACAAACGTCAACTACTCGTCTTGTAGTGTCTTATCACCCACAAAATATCACAGAAACATCCAGCCAGATTGGATGAGACAGCGGGAGGACTCTCAACTCTGTAAACAAAAATATGAATACGAGACATGATAATTCTCGATAGGATTGAACCTCTATCATATTTCTCGATGGGAGCGTGTACATTTGACTGTGACCAAGGGGAGTTTTTGCACGGTCCCGTCCTCTGTGGGCAGTGATGAGTCCAAGTGACTTTGCTTTCCAAGTGAATTTGCTTACACATGTATATTGCTTTCTCAATAGTCGTCAGCACACAGAAACTGAAAAATTCACTCAACGGTAATCATTGGCAAGTCCTTCAGTTCAATTGGCTTGCGTTCATGATTTGAATTTCTACTAAGCTTTAGTGTGCGTGTTTCACAGGTGAAAGAGCGATTATTGAATTTCAGGAGACACACAAAATGATCAACTGATCAATCTAAATAGGTATTTTGGTTGAGAACAGATTTACGTGCTCCATGCATATCTACTGTACCTATTTCGATTGATCAGTTGATCATATTTGTGTGCCTCCTGAAATTCAATAATCGCTCTATCCTGTGAAACACGCACACTCCAAAGCTTAGTAGAAATTCAAATCATGAATGCAAGCCAATTGAATAATAAACCCCAGTGAAAGAATTTGCAGCGTTTTTTGTTTTGATCGCAGTAACCTAGTGATGCAGTGAATGTGGATATTGGAGTGAACTCCTAAAAGGGTTTATAGCCGATACATGGGTTGAAGCATTCATGAAACTAACACTTCACAGGTGCTTTATGTTTCACAAAACGAGACGTGGTCTGTTTTTCGATTTCAGCTTTCCATGCAAGGAAAGCAGGTTCATTCTCAAAAGTAGGACTCTTGGTAGAAGTCGAGAATAGGTGACCCCTTTGTGATAAGACCGTCGCCATGTTGAAAAACCCGATGTCTCTTATCGATATAGGTCCACGCTTTCGATGTGGGTTCTGTCTAGTTTGCTGGTCTGGATGCTGGTCAAAAACAAAAAAAATATCCTACATCACTCCTTCCAGTGTAGTGTACATCAGTTGGACAAATGTGTTAACACTTGTGTGTTACCGCTATAACGGTTATGAAAATCATTCCATAATACGTGGCACTGATACCGACATATTATATTATATATCAATGAAAGTACACATCATACATGTTCAAAAGAGCTTGATAAGAAGTAGGGATCACCTATTCTCTACTTCAGCCCAGAAAACAGACTAGGAATAGATGTGGAATAGATATTTTCCCTGAAAACGTATCGAATCAAAATAATGCCTTCACAACTAGGCTTAGGCTCCTGATAAATTCTGCCGTCCAAAGGAGAAGAGCAGTTTCACTGGAAAACCAGTTTTGGGAAAATTGAGGTTTTGCGTTTTATTCCTTAAAAACCTCAATTTGGATTGAAAACATGATTGAAAACAGACCACGTCTCGGTTTGTGAAACATAAAGCTTCTGTGCAGTTCTTGTTAGTTTCATGAATATCAGAATGCTTCAACCCGTGTATCGGCTATAAACCCTTTTAGGAGTTCACTCCAGTATCCCCATTCACTACATCACTAGGTTACTGCGATCAAAACAAAAAAATTGGAATGTCCGGCAATATTCGGATCAGCAATATTTGCCTCCACCAGGTTCTCTCCAGACTCTCCTTAAAAATCGTGCTACTCTGTGCTAGAGCACGAAGGTTGGTTCGTGACGGAAAAACTACAAATTAGATGGATTCCTCCAGTTTTATTGGAGTTATTGCAGACGGACCTTTGTACAACTACTGTTTTTTTTCGCAAAAAAGGGTGTGGTAGGTTCCCACATATCAGAGAAGAGATAGGGCAGTTAATTAAATATCCGAATCACGACGTTCTTCATTTTCGTTTCCAACGAGATGCCTATGTTATTCCTTGTGTGAAGTTCACATTTTCGAAAACATCTTTCCATCTGCATTTATATCACGGTAATGTACTACGGATCTCCTTGTGGTTTATTCATAACCACAGTTGACATCTCTAATTTTGATCACAACACTGAAATTTTACACTTTGTTTGTTACCAATGCACCATAACACTGTGGAAGAACTTTCCATTCAGTATGATTTCAACACAAATATGACACTTTGTACATACGAATATCCCTACAGGAACAATAATCGTAAATTCAATTTCATCTAATACTTATTGCGGTTTGTAAATAGAGCCCACGTGTGCCGTCGATTCGTACCTACTTGCAAGCTTATTTAAATGTTCAATCCACTTATATCTATACATATATAGCATGATGAATCATGGAATGCTGACTTGGTTTAGGCGAAGTCCTTTGTACCTTGGAGTTGGGGAAGACGAAAACGGAATCATAAACTTTGTAACAATGAGTCGATGGAATGGTCTAGTAGCCCCTTCAAAGGCTGAGGCGATTATGACTGCAACTCTCAGAGGAAACCCCTGAAACTAAACGGCGCACAGTGTCCAAAACTTCGGAAACACTAACTTTTCATGGAAAGACTTCATGAAACCTTTTTTGAAGTATTTATTGTGGTGAGGTGAAAACAATTTCCATTCGAAACCCAATCAAAAACATCATCTAATCATCAAAACGTGTACTTTTGGAGAAACCAGGGATCATTCAATCAAAGTTTTTTCCAAAATGTAATGTGACACATGAACCTCAACTGTTTTTCTCGCTAAATTGAATGGTGAACCCCTTTTGATTTTTTAAAGCCTCTTTGGTGTTTCTACGGAGGAAAAATACCTTTAATGATCAGTAAATTCTTTGACAAATTAGACAAAAATGTACCTATATGCAATTTTTGCACTAAAATGTTACCTATTGTTTGAGAAGGCACAGGGAGCCCTCAACATGCATTTTTACCCTGAATGTAATGTCTTCATCCTTCCAGTATCATTAACGATGTTTAGAATGCAGTTTGGAAATGGGACGAACCAACATCTACCCCTTTTATATACAGGGTGGTCCTTAATGAACGTACCACCCTTTCAATTTCGTTGGTTGTGGAGAAATAAAAAAACTTGTCGAAGTAACCTTCCCTTATTATACCTTCCCCCTTCCCGGACAGCCCCCCCCCTTGCTCAACACTCCTTCAACTAACCTTCGGGTGGGCTCCTTCCGCCCTTTGTTATCCCGGCATCACCACTTTTCCGTCCGCCCAAGGGGGTCATTCGTGTACCTCCCACCTTGGTAAGCACTAGCCTCTCTGGTGCTCTGGTTGAATCTACAGATTTTTCCAGGGAGTTGGTTAGGCTTAGTAAGTACCGTTTATGAACACAGAATGCGCTCATGTAAACCCTTGTTAGCCCCCCCCCCCCATCCGTAGCTTTCATCTCTGTTTACTTCCTCTGAGCTAGAATCCCATTTTGTAGGTTGCATAGGATTTTTAGAACTCCCATATTTAAATGATCTTGTAGAACCATAGTTCAAAGAATTCAAAAATTGCAGTTTGAAGCGTCGCTCATTTTTTGAGAGCTTTGTCTCTGATTCCTACATGTGAATCTTGCCTCTAAGCGTGCTATATATATATATTACCACTCTTGCGTACATTGTAGTGCCAAGCACGAGGTTGTTACTAATTTAATTTAAAAACAAAAAACGATTCCGCTGACAGTTATATATTTTTGATTGGACATAGTACTCTGTTTTCACCTCTCCATTACAAATTGTTGGTTTAATGAAGCTCTCCAAAAAATTCGTGTGTTTGGACACTGTGCGGTATCAGGTTTCTGCTTAGTGGTAGCAGTTTTAAGAATTGAGAAGGGAGGGACTATTCATATCTATAGCACATTCCAGACGAAAACTCTCTTTAAGAATGAGATAAAAACTTCGTTCTTCTGTCAATGACTTGAATTGTTTTTTTGATAGTCGTTATTTTACTAACAATTGTAAATTAACAGGATATTCTCTCTTGTAACAATTATCGGAACCAAATAGATTAGTTGACTGAATAGATCAAATAACTCCCTGATTCATTTAAATAATTTAAATCAGCATCAACCGATTTCTTCCGTATCCATTATTGCTGCAATTCTAATTAAGGGGGTTTAATTAAGGTTTCTTCATTCACTAATAAAAATTAAGCTCGTTGCCCTAATGCAGGTCTATTTACCTGCTATTGCTACCCACACTTGGAGGTAATTCTCATGTGCTCGGTATTTCTTGGTTTTCGTTGTTTGAGTTAATGTCAACGAATAAAACTGCCCATCTGTACTATGATGTCAGATTTCTAATTGTTAACCACCTACATTAATGGTTAATAATAAATTTAATGTTGTACAATCTGAAGCAGGGGTTGAAATTGAATTTGTTTCAATTTTCGGGAATCGCTTAAAATCTAATTATTTTTGAAGCGATATTTTGTCACTTATAAATACCCTAGGAGCTGGAGCGTTTTGAGTGCATTTTGATTATGAGCTATTCCCACAAATCAAAAACTACTTAATTTCAACCCCTGATCTGAAGCCTTACTTAAGTGAATTTGGACGACGCATTCAATTTTTTCAATTACTACGTAGAAAGCAGATGTTGACAAGCAACTCACAAGTCTGAAAAGCCTGGAGATGGACGCCAGTGAAAAGGCCAAATTGGAAGATTTGGCCAACGAGTTAGCAACTCTTCAAGCTTCAGCTGATGCTGCGACTGAACAAAACCAAGTGAGTCTACCTTTCAATCTCTCTTCATTGCTTGTTTAAGTACAATTCAGACAACAGTTGCCTTACGAATGGATATATCTTATACAGGCACTGGAAGCGAAGGTTCTATTTCTTACCAAAGAGAAAATGCAAGTTGAAAGTGACATACAAGATCTTCTCAGTCAAAAGGAGGATCTAGATGTGCAGTTGCAGCTGTCCAAAAAGGAAGTCAAAGAACAGCGTGACGATTTTGAAGACCTTTTAAGTAAGATCCATTTATAATTCATCAACATCTCATCGGATTTGGTCTGATTTATCAAAATCTCATTTGATTATCTCTTGTAAACTTGTAATTGAATTGGATTTTTTTTACAACGTTTGAAAGTGTCTCCTAGTTATATTTACTAATTAAAAGCGGTTAACATTCAATAGGTTATTCACTGAATGAATGGGGAGGTTGGGTGTTATGCTAACTCAAACCCAGCAAGAGCTTGATGGGAGGTTGTTCCTTGAGGTGAGGTGAATTAATCTTGTGGTTGACTGAGTCATCTCTTCGCTTTACTATACTGAGTTTCTGATCTTTGCTGATGACCTGAAGCTCTTCATCACCAAGCATGAACCCTCAGACTGTTTCCTCCTCCAACAGAACCTAGATGCCCTCTCTCAGCGGACCACAATGCCCTGGCCTTGAACCCATCCAAATGCTGTCTCCTTCTACTGATAATACTCACCAGTCATTCACCCCTACTCAATCAGTGGTGTAGCGCTTCCTTGTATGGATGGAATTGTGGACCTTGGAGTCCACTTGAGCTCCAGGCTCTCTTTCTCTGACCACATACCTAAGGTGGCATCAGCTCACACGCTCAGCTTCTTAAAGTGGAATAGTAGGGAGTTCTCTCATGCACCAGCCCTAGTGACACTTTACAAGACTTTCGTGCTCTCAATTCTGGAGTATGCGTCTGTTATCTGGAGCCCTCACTATCAATGCAACACTGTGCAAATCAAGCAAGTCTACAGAGCTTTCCTCCAATACTTGGCTTACAAGCTCTCCTTTCCTCACAAGCATCTCTAATACCAGCCTGCCGCTTCAACCTATTTTCTCCCTGCAACCATAGTTGGTGTTCAGATGGATTCTTCCTTCAGGGTCTGGTATCAGGGAGAATTGATTCTGCAGGTCTCCTGGCTCGTGTTGGGTTTCATGTTCCACAGCTTCTCTTCCCGTTTGCCATCCCCTTCTCTTCTACCAACTGCTTGTACCCCTTCCATTGAGCAGTATTCCTTGTCAACTCTTCAGTAACAGATTAGTTGACTGTAATCGAGCACATGACCAAATAGATCACATGACTGCGTTGTTGCCCTCCCTCCCACCCTAATTTGAGACACACACCATACTGGTACAGATATCGGAATGAGCAATTAATGATCGATGCCAATGCACTCTACTAGCAATTTTTGGAACTAAACAGTTTAACTCTCTAGTCTAGCAGCAGATTAGCTGACTGTAATCGATCACATGACTGCGTTGTGATCTCCACGTCCCCCAGTTCATTGACATTATTTCCTCGCCTCTCTCTGCCATTCAAACTCAACATCATCAAACCCAGCAAACTCAAATCATCATCTCTGCTTGATACCTCTCGATGATCCCTGTGTCTAATTGTGCCTTGTGCTTATCCCACGTGTCTTTCGTTCTTGGTGGACTGGTTGTTTTGTATCATCATTTACCTGTTTCCCTCTTGTAACTGGGTTCGTCCCGTATCTCAAAAATAAATAAAGAATGTCTCGTTCTCACTTGTCTGCACGGGTGAGCACGATACATAGCCACATAATATATCTTAATATTATTAAGATCGCTGTTCACAGTATCAAGAGAGACGCTGTGCCAAAGGTGAGAGATTTCAGTCAGTTTTTCGCTCAACTCAGCTGAAACAACTTTATAGCAATCAGTTTGTGACATGGAATCGAGGGACGGAGTGACAACCAGTTTAGTTCTGAGCAGTGGCGTAAGAGGAAATTGAAAATTACCCTTCTGCGAATATTATGATGTATCAGGCGTTGTGAATCCCGCAGTTTTAACGGGATTAAATGTATACTGCTGAAATTAATGCTGGTTTGCCAATATTGATTGGTTTCCTGTACGAAATGTTGATCGTGGGGTTCAGAAGATTTATGAATAAAGTTGTGGTTTAGGCATATGTTCCCTACACCAGGATGTGCACTCCAAATGACATTCCCGTGCTAGATGCTTGGTAACTTATTTAGGGCATTAAGACACGGTTAATCTGTATTGAATAATAATATAAACGTCACATTTTCAACCAATGTAAGGAATCAGTATTCATTGAAATACAACTGTTCTCTTCGATCATATAGACTCAATATCTGTTTCAAATTCTATTTCCACAGGAAAAATATTCCTTGAATCTGAAGAAATCATTCGAAATGCTATTCATGAAGTGGACAATCCGGCATTTTCTTCAGCTACTTGTTCTATTGGTAAGTGATATTTTACAACAATACGTACGTTTCAATTTACAATAACATATTGTAAGAATCGACTCTGTCGTGTTATGTGGATTTGTTGTGATAAACAGAATGTGCAATTAATTGAGGTTTATTGTCGAGATTAGATGATTTAATTATTGTATTTTTGGACCTATTACAGTTTGTGGAGCACAGTTCTGAGCTCTTCTACGTAAAAATTTTCACTTTTTCATTTAATATAAATCAGAATGAACTAGTTAGTTTGAAGCAAAAAAATCAATAGTTCTGAGATTTTTTCTTTGTTGGAATACATTATTGTCTGTTGTATCAGTGTACACACTGATATTTATTGCTAACTTCTTTTAAATAGGTCCAAAATATTGACTCGAATCATGATTGAATACTACTCAATGAATAAAAGGCTAGCTCGCCTGCATGATTGCCGAGAATAATAATTGAGAAATCAATCAAATACTAGAACGATCAAGTAATATAATATTGAGTGATGATAATAGATTATTCGGGGAAAGGTTTACTGGTAACAGTATTCAAGTATGGAAAGTGAGGACTAATTTCATTGGGAAATTCTAAAATGGAAGTGTTTCGGCCAAAAATATAGTCTCCTTGAACTCAATATTTCCTCAGAGTCAAATACCAGGTTTGGATGGCCAGCTTCTGTCAAGTTCAAGGAGAATATCCAACAATAAGGAACCCAAGGACACAAATAAACACGAAACAAAAAATAATTGAATCGCTCTCTTTCCATAAGATTGTAAACATCACACTCCCTGACGTAGCATTTTGCACATCCTCGCCACACTTGAATCAAACACATTGTGGCATTTTAACCTAGAAGATGGGGAATACTGTCTTGATGTTCTGGTAGTGACACCATCAGGGGCATATATTATTGATGCTTCAGTGGTCTCACTTGCAGAGAAAGGAGATCACTTGCAGATACGACTTCTGCCCAGAATGAGGAAGTAACAAGTTGATGCTCTACTCCACGCAGCAGCATAGCTAGCAGATATACAATTTAGTAGTGGGTGTAGGTAGTGGGGTGACCACATTCATTTCGAATCCCTTATTTTGGAGCATGAGTCTTTATTCAGCGGGAAATTCTAAAATGGAAGTGTTTCGGCCAAAAATATAGTCTCCTTGAACTCAATATTTCCTCAGAGTCAAATACCAGGTTTGGTGTTGGACGAAATGACGAAGAGAATCTGCTGGTTTAGCAGATGCTTGCTGGAATAAGTCAGCAGTCGATCGTTCATTGACATTTTTATTTGGATAATAATACAAACATTACAAGGATGGTTTTGCATGATTGATAATAACAGAATTACACAAATTGTCGTGTAACTTTAAGGGCTATGCTGCCGAGTCCATCCAGAAGCGTTTGAACACGCGTCTGGGATCCGAACCTGGATATCTTGGGTGGGGACAGGCCTGAATTGGTATGCCCCTGTATGGCGGAGGGAGAGTGTCGGAACCTCTGGCTGTTTCATCAGAAGGCATTCCTCTTCCCCATTGCATTTTTGTGAGTCCACCACCAAGCCCTGCAATGCTATCAGCGAGCAATCACTACACATTGCAGAGTAGTTTTTCTAAACATTGACCATATGACTGCTCCTCCTGTTAGTCCCCTGGTGGTCATCCAATCCAGAATCATGAGAAGAAAGCCCTCCCACGTCAGTTCAGTTACTGACCTCTTGTACCATACACCTCTCCAGGTAATAGTTGCACCAATTACCTGAATCAGTCCAAATTGTATATCTGCTAGCTGTGCTGCTGCGTGGAGTAGAGCATCAACTTGTTACTTCCTCATTCTGGGCAGAATTTGTATCTGCAAGTGATCTCCTTTCTCTGCAAGTGAGACCACTGAAGCATCAATAATATATGCCCCTGATGGTGTCACTACCAGAACATCAAGACAGTATTCCCGATCTTCTAGGTTAAAATGTCACAATGTGTTTGATTCAAGTGTGGCGAGGAAGTGCAAAATGCTACGTCAGGGAGTGTGATGTTTACAATCTTATGGAAAGAGAGGGATTCAATTATTTGTTGTTTCGTATTAATTTGTGTCCTTGGGTTCCTTATTGTTGGATATTCTCCTTGAACTTGACAGAAGCTGGCCATGCTCATTATGCATCTGGGGATCAGCTGGGTCGTGCTGCTCATTGTAAAAGGGTGGCACAACACGATTAACCTTCATTTAAATTATAGTAATTTCAATCGATTATCCCATTTGTTGATTGATTTCTCAATGATTATAATGTTGATATTCGTGGAAAGTTAATGACATTCACCAGACTCTCTTATTTTATTGAAGTTTCGGTTTTCAGATTATTTCTGTTCCTTGTCGGCGCAATTGGAGAATGTGCTGGTCACGCTCGAGAAATCTGTTCATCCAGAACAAGTCATACGACTGGCGTACAGAACAGCTGAGTTCGTTCTACACGGCAAAGCTGCGTCAAATACTTCACCTGACATCGAGTTTGGAGAACGTAAGTTGGATAATACTGGAACACTGCAAATATTGATATTTTAACAAATGTTTAGTTTAAATTTCGAAATTGTTTAAAAGAAACAGCGAGGGACTCGATATTTTTGCCATAATACTAAAAAACCGACTACTTTTCCCTAACCAAGGAGATTTTAAATTGACTGTGAAAATGGTGAGGTTTTGAAATGCGTAAAATATGTTTAAATGTGGAGTTTTTCAACAGTTTTTCAAAAATAGATTTTCTCAGCTAGAAAATACCTATTTTTCGCACTTGATGATCGAGTTTCATTTGTAATCTGGGACTGACTTTGCAAAAAAGAAATAACTTGAGTGAAACTTCTGGACGCATCTTTCTGCGTTAAGTTCGACAGTGCATTAACAAGTTTATTGTTAACAACTGGGAATGCATCCATTAGCTGATGGAGCCTTTCGTAATTGACTTCTAACTTTGCCCAATCCCCGTCGATATTTTTCAGGAATGGGAGCTCAATGTAAGAAGGTTGGAGAAGTCTGCTTAGAACATTTGCAGAAAATGAAAGATTTAACGCCAATTGATTTGAGCCTTCTTAGGAAGAGCATTTCCGAGCTTCTCAACATGGCCAGCCAATTGCAGAGCAGTATGCAGAGGAGTTCTGAGTCGGTTGAAGATCTGGTCGAGTCCGAGCTTGCTGCTATGGACAAGGCTATTGAGGAAGCTGCCAAAAAGATTGAAGTAATGCCAATTGGTTCCATATGTAGTAGTACAGTGCCGCTATGTAACTCTCCAGGCTGTCTGGGGTTTGTTAGCTGTAGGATTACGGGTGATTCTCATTCTACGGGACAATCGAGGTTTTGATTCTGACTAAAAAATTTTTTTAGTATATTTCATAGATTTTTAGGAAGGGAAGAACAAGACCACGTGAACATTACTTGGGGTTTTTTAATTAACTAACTGGGTTATATACACGTAAAGTATAACCATGCCGAAAGGCTACAACAACAACAACTGTAGACATAGACGCATGGACACCACAGTCTCCCCCACCAATTGAAAACAATAGGAAAAATACAATATAAGTATAAATAGAAATATATGACAGATTAACATAGTAGGAACTCAATCAATAATAACACAAATGTTCAAGTTGATTCACTCAAAAACGAAGGACAACATTTGGATCCCGGAACCTCTCTGGGAGCCTCCTGGTACGAACAGGCCGAGTAATGGGTCGTATAGGTGTGGAAGGAGAATCATCCGAAGTTGGGGTCGTGCGTGGTGGTGTAACAGATGGTGGCGAACGTTGCCCGTGTGGTGAGCAATGTTCAGACTCAGGTGGGACCCTTGGGACCTCGAATGACTCAGTTGGCCCAGAGGAGACTGTTTTTTTTATGTGGCACTCTTGTGTCTCGAAGCTGATTAATATGACGTTTCAGCTCCCTCCCTGAGCCATCCAAACGAACTAAGTAGTGTCGCTGACCATATCTTCGAAGGACCTCACCAAACTCCCAAACAGAGGTATTCCCCTTGAAGACCCGAATCTGTACTCTCTGCCCCACATAGAAGAACCTCTTAGTAATCTGCTGCTTGGTTGCTTCTGGAGGATGGTTGATAACAGGGAGGAAGGCATCCAAGCGGCACCGGAACTTGCGTTTCAGATAAAGCTCAGCGGGTGAACTTCCGCTGTTGAGTGGTGTTGCTCTATATCGAAACAAGATCTTCCTGATTTTATCCTCCATGGGAATGTCCTCACCAACAGCAGCCCGGAGCTTGTTCTTGAACGTCTGGATATTCCTCTCAGCCAGGCCATTTGTGGCTGGATGTCCAGGCGCGATAAATTTCTGGAATACCCCATCCTCGTCGCCAATTTTAGTATATTTCATAGATTTTTAGGAAGGGAAGAACAAGACCACGTGAACATTACTTGGGGGTTTTTTAATTAACTAACTGGGTTATATACACGTAAAGTATAACCATGCCGAAAGGCTACAACAACAACAACTGTAGACATAGACGCATGGACACCACAATTTTGTTCTTCTAAATTTATGATTTTTTTATTATGCAATATAGATGTTACTCTAATGGTATAGTAATGTACAAACACGCATGATTTCGTGTGTTTCCTCAAAATTCAGGTTTTAAAATTTTATAGGACACGACAATGATATGTATCCATGAACTTTGTCAACCAAATAGCGATAGAATTATGTAAACGATGTGTAGGTAAGGTTGAATGAGACAGATATTTAAACCAAAAACATTTTAATTCCTAGTTGAGCAAGATATTAAGAGTATCGAGATAGTCACGGTTCACAAAAGTGTAGTTGAGCGGGGATCTGATTTCAGTTTTTCCTGGCTTTGTGCTAGAACAAGTATCACATTTTATTATTGGTATTTATTTAGTATCAAATACCAAACTTGAAAAAAAAAATTGTTTCCAACAGCCATGACGGCTTTTGTGGTAGTCACAACAATGAGATTTAAGATCGCCACGACAATGAGAAATCAACATTAACCTTCTGCAATTAGGAGTCTAATGAACACTTATAGAAATTGAAACTTGCATTAAACAGTGTTTTTACATCTCTATCCCAAAATGAATGCTAAACAAATCAATAAGATTGATCAAGAGTGATTCTCGAACCCATAACAATGAGAAGTATGAAACGTACATACATGTTTTAGAAACGACTAACTTCATTTTTGAGCCCCAACTGTATAGAAATGGCGGAAGCATGGTGTTTCCTCAAAGGGCAGAGTCACCAACGCTGAGTAAACTTTGAATTGCCAAAAAATGCCCTCATTTGAGAGAGCTACGATGATTTCCTTCAAACCCACGACAATGAGACAGAAGGTTTGTGACAAACTTTGAGCACTTGATTCGTACAGACTATCTAAAAGTTAGTCCCACTTGTAAGCGCACCAACATCCAGTAAAAATCCTTAAAAAGTACTAGTTGAAATATTTCCAGTAAAACGTACTTTAACCGGATAAAATTTCGGATTAATTTCAAACTCTGACTCACCAACAGACCATGACAATGAGATTAGAGGTACATTTCGATCAATTACCGGCATGTAAAATGAAGGGTAGCCGAACTTTATGACAGCCATGAGTAGGCCTAGTTACCAGATAAAATCTACAAAAATAATTTTTGGAAAAAGTTGAACAGAAAATTATTCATCAATGAAGGACAGCGATTGTCCCGTAAAATAGGAATCACCCTTATGTGTTTGTGGTGGCAGATAAATTCGTTATTTGCCTCCCATTTTAAAAATTTAGACTGTCAATATAGAAAATATAATAAATAAATATATTATTTGTGTTGGAAACTTGTTCAATACAAGCAGATACTGCTTACGATTCTTTTGATTGAAATGGCATATATTTAATTTTGGTTTATGTATTTCTAGGAAATGTTGACACAATCGCGGAAAGCGGATTCTGGACTGAAGTTGGAAGTTAATGAGAAGATTTTAGATTCCTGTACTGGATTGATGCATGCTATCAGAATACTTGTACAAAAATCTCGAGTACTTCAAGCGGAGATCGTGGCTCAAGGAAAGGTCCGTACCTACATACACTGATAACAGTTTTCCATAAGGATTTCCCACTGGTCTGAAAATGTTGAATTTATTATTTTTTAATTGAGTTCAATCTGAAAGTATTAACACCAGCCACATTTACCCAAATGAGTGGTTTAATTTTTCATGATTTTCAGTGTTTAGTTAAAATGTGAGTTCACGCTATGACAGGAGTGATTGAGATATGTTATTGTTATTTGCCAAAACTTCAGAACAATCACAAAAAGAAGTTTACTTGTCATAGACGACTGCTGTTGTCCTATTTCATTTAAATATATCAAACAAATAAGTAGGTATCCCTCATACTTGAAGAGCGTAAATAAATTTGAAGGGCAGAGGGGAAAAATGATCAGGGTCACATTCGACAACATTTTCAGGAGAGCAATTTGAAAGTTTACGTTCTACAATAAAAAACAAATTTTAAAAAACATCACCTTCACCAACTTTATTGAAAGAACGTTATAAAAACGATATCAATATTGAACAAAATGTCAGAAAATAGATAACACTGATCCTTGTTCCTCATTGGCGTATTGGTGCTCTTCTTCGCTTTGATTGTTCCCCTGCATTTATGAGGTGTTCGACGCTTAGTTTTGGCTTAATTTTCAATCAAGAAAAACAAATGTTTCAACTCCCTACAAAAGTTTTTGGTTCACGTTTTGAGATACAAGATTTCAAAAAACAAATTGAAATATCTGCCCAAAACTACTGGACTGAAATTCACTAATATTGAAACGATAAACCGTCGTGTGATCATTTGTAGAGCTTTTTGTAGTATTCATAGGCGCCTCAGTTTATCAGGAACTTGGAGAGGCAGAAAAGGTCTTCATAATTCGCTTCTTCTATTGCTAAAGGTTCAGGATACTATTTTGCCTGTTGATTGCTATTGCTTGAATTTTGAATCCTTTCTAGTGCATCAAAGACGGCAGTTTTGAATTCTCCACTCTACGATTATGGTGTGGGAAATAAGGATGTGCTATTAGGTATACATCGATGACAATTTAAATTAATGACAGGCAGAGAACGCTGGAAGGTGGGAAGGTTTTGGTACCTTGTTCTTTTTACCTTATAGAATATGGGATACCGACCAAGCTCATAAGTATTATCAGAGACCTCTACAGTGGTACCAAATGTCGGGTCTTACACAATAATAACCTTACAGCCCCTATTAAGGTAACAACGGGTGTAAAGCAGGGCTGCTTGCTGTCACCGACCCTATTTACGCTGGTGCTTGACAAGGTCATGCTTACAGCTATAGGGAAAAGGAAAAGAGGGATTCAGTGGGGCTTGAGCGATAGACTGGAGGACCTTGAGTTCGCCGACGATGTGTGTCTCCTTGCGCAGAGGTTCCACGATATGAATACAAAGCTTCAGTGGCTCATCCAAGCGGGATTGAAAATTAACGGCCCAAAAACAAAAGATATCCGCATAAATAGTGTTAACAAAGAAAACTTTATCGTTGATGAGGAGCCTGTGGAAGAAGTACAGTGCTTCACGTACCTTGGAAGCGTTGTTTCTGTACAGGGTGGCACTGATGAAGATATTAAAGCCCGCATCAAAAAAGCTAACAGTGCCTTCGTCCAATTGTACCCCCTTTGGAAAAGTAATACGCTCTCTGAAAAAGTCAAACTCTGCATCTTCAACACCAATGTCAAGTCCGTTCTCTTATACGGCAGTGAAACTTGGAAGATGTCGAAGAAACTAGAGAGGCAATTACAGGTGTTCGTAAACCGCTGCCTGAGAAGAATCGTTAGGGTCTTCTGGCCGGCCACGATCTCGAACAGGGACCTGTGGAAACGAACAAACCAGAGGCCTATTGAAATTCAGATCAGAGAGCGAAAGTGGGGGTGGATAGGACACACGCTTCGGAAGAAGAATGACTCGATAGAGAAAAGGGCCTTGACATGGAACCCTCAAGGTGCGCGAAGAGTAGGGAGACCTAGAAAAACGTGGAGAAGGACGATTGAAGAAGAGATTAGTAATGCAGGAAAAACGTGGAATGAAGTCGTCCAGCTCAGCCATGATAGAGGAAAGTGGCGCTATTTCGTCCAGGCCCTATGCTCCCCCAGGAGTGAAAGGAACTAAGAAGAAGTTCTTTTTACCTCGTAAACACGTTTACTTAGATTGTTTCTTCATGAGAGCCTGATTCTACACCCTTGTTTCCTCTTGTCATCCTCTTCCGATTCTAAACTCTTGTTTTCCTCCTTTTGGATGATCTACTCCCTAACACCTATCTACAGCCTAAAATGCGCCATTTTGACCAAAAATGAACCCTGGCCGGTTTTTTATCAGGCCTTCATTTATTTACGAGTTTCAAATATGAGGGAGGCATGCATATTAGTTTTATATATCTCTCAATCTTGCAAAAGATAGTAATTTGTATCAACAGTTTATTATATCCTTGAGATGCATGAAGATCATGCTAAAAGTATTTGATGCTCACATAGTTGCATCCATACATAAAAGACCATTTTGTTATGAGGTTTGTTAATTCATGTTTTAACGTTGCATTCACTTGCATCACAGGGTACTGCGTCGGCCAAGGAGTTCTACAAGAGAAACCACCAGTGGACTGAAGGACTGATATCTGCCGCTAAAGCTGTCGGCATTGGTGCTAAATATTTATTGTAAGTATCTGATTCAATCCAAAACATTCAGAATAAACCTGTGGGTGGACAGGGTTTCTTTAAAAATATGTATTGAGGAATAATAGTTAGGTATGGCCTATCGAACTTAAAAGGTGCTTCTGCTAATTCGAAAGAAAAGATACAAAAAGAAAATTGATACCTATGCTTTGGTGTAGAGTTGTGTGTCGAAAATACAGTTCTTTTGCCGTTAATGGTTCCAAGAATGTTCAGTGTTTTTGAAAAATAGGAATTGGGGGTTCTGACTGTAAACGACGATATTATGTGCTGAAATAGTGTTGGAATCATCTATAATAATTAACACTTATTTCTACCCCAAAAACCTAATTTACTATTTCAATCATTTAAACTTGAAAATATAAATTAATGGTGAATTGGGTATTTTCAATGAATAACAATCGGGTTGGAGTTTATATAGATTTATTCAATCTGATATAGGTCCGTATGAAATCTCTCTACAGGAAAAGGAGACTTACCAGTTGTAAGATGGCTAGGGATCAACTAATGTCTCACAACGCGCGTCTTGGAGGAGCGCCTGCGGAGGCAGGGCCGATGAAGTATTGGTCCGCGTTTGCGTAGCAGTTCCAGGAACTGCTACAGTGCGTAGACTCTCTCGGGGTCCTTACTCCATCCTGATGTCCAAATCGATTCCATCTTTCCTGCAGAATTAGAAGGACGATAGAGTGTGATGTATTTCCACAGGAAAGAAAGAATTTGCCGAGGACGATAGAGAATGTGGATGAGATGAGGTGCTGACGCTGTTGTGATATCAATGTTCAAAGAGGTGCTCAGGAGGAATAGAAGTCGTAGCAGACTCGGTCAATGGAAAGAGTGAAAAACGAGAAAAATCTGAGAGGAAAAGGAAGGAAGTGGAGAGAGCGAAATGGCTTCCTGAGATAGCTGGAGGTTTCATGCGACTGAACGCGCGTCATGAGAAGAGCGCTGAAGATTCGCGATCATTGTACTCCTCACCCATGTCATGTTTCTTTATTTAGGAGGTCTTATCACTCACTAGGTACCTATTACGACGATCCACCTTATCTCTACTTACTCGTAGGTACATTAAAATCAGAATAATAATAGTAATAATGCAGCTTGGAATAGTATCAGCAAGTCTGTTTTCTTGCTAATACAGTGTTGTGGACAGCTGCTAAATCTACGGAACTGCCAGGGTATGTGGGGTAAAAACTCTAATTTTTAGATTATTCTCAAATATTCGGCCTTAGTGAAAAGATACTTTAGACATTTAAAAGGCTTTTATGAGATTCAGATTTTTTTATAGATTAATCCTTGAATCTCTTAGGGTACGTGCAGAATGCGGAGGGAGGAGGCACGCTTGAGGGTCAATGTTGCTATTGATGCCTCTCGCGCTAAAACAAGTACAGAGAAATGAATGCGGGCGTTCAGGGCAGAGAGGTCGCGGTAGCTCTAGGAGGGACGCTGGAGAGGCGATGCTTTTGATTTTCAAACTAATTTGATTCCAGGGCCTCGCCATCACAATTTCATCGCTTCTCCCCGGCCAGTGATTGGTTGTTTCAAGGCCGTTCCTCTCCACCTTCCATCTCCACCCTGTCTAGAGTGATGTTTCTCTTTACCTCCCCTCCTTTCAGCCTCTCTCCTCACCTCTTCAGCGACCCCTTTCCTCTGAACCAACCAGCCAGCGGGGGAGGATGACTCACAACCTCCCTCCTGCTTGGATAACGACGTCCTGCCTCCTAGCTTCCCTCCACCCTCTGCGTTCTGCACATACCCTTAGGGTTGATTGATAAAGATGCCGAGATTACTGCCACTGTTCTACTCTCTTCAGATAAGTACAATTTTTTGTAAAGAATAAAATAAATTGATGATTTTGGCTTAATATTGTTTTCAGAGAAGCAGCAGATGATGTTGTAAGTGCTGATGGCAAGATCGAAATGGTGATGGCTGCAGCTCAAGGAATATCAGCTAGCACAGCTCAGCTCGTGGTAGCCAGCCGTGTGAAGGCTGAGAGAGGAAGCAACAGCCTGAGCGAACTGACAACTGCGTCAAGGGGAGTGACGCAAGCGACTGCCGGAGTTCTCACGAATGCCAAAGCTTGCGTGCAACTCGTTGAGCAATCAGGTATTTCCGCTTTCCTCCATATGGTTTGCGAAGGTCATTCCGACTTTCCAACCGCTTGATCACAGAAAGCAAAGCGCCTGACGATCCCATTATTGCTTAGACTGGCTTCCTTAAGCAAGGGAGGTTTCCCAAACATCCATGTACACTTTCCCACTCAAATACGTACATTTGTAAGAAATGGCTATGCATTCAACAATTCAGGTTTTGGTATTGTCCATAATCAGTGCAATTTAATAGTTTAGGAATCTAATATATAGGTAGGATTCGTGACTGGCTGGGAGGATACTCAGTACTCGCCTTGTCTCAGTCCTTTTTCAACAAGATATGGACCTAACTAAAAGTGGCACTCGATAATGGGAAGACCACAAGTTGAAAGAAGAGTACTACTCAACTGTCATTAACTCCTGCCCCTAATAAGTACTGCATCCCATCAAAACCTGGCACCTCCAAGTGGTCCATCCCTGGAGCACTCAGAGTGTGATTAACGCCAGAGGTGATAGGAGAGCCTGCTGTATCAGCAAGAAAGAGTGAGGGAAATCCACTACTGCCGCTTCAGTTAAGTCCTGCCAGATTGTCCCCTGAAACAATCTAGCCCACTCTGATGCAACAAGTTGATGTCCATCCTCATACCCTGACAGAGTTCTTTTCCTTTTTTTAAAGGCAATTGCAAAACTTTCTAGAGTCACAGTTATGTAAAGGAAGGAGTAGGTAATAAATAATCAGTAATAAGTGATGAATAAAGGATGTTTGCGAGGACAGCTACTTGATTAAGAAAAAACATGTACTACGCAGATTCGAATACTGATTCGATGATTTTGGCAGGTTCAACATGTGTGCTTTGAATCGAACATCTCTAAACTCATATCCTGTATGAGGTGGGGCTGGGTTCTTGTTGCTGTTAATTCCAGTTTTTTTTTTTTTTTTGAAAATGATTTATTGCACCAAGTTACAACTTATTAGCAACAAATTTTTGACATTTAAATATGGATCGGTTATAGTAAAGCTTAGGTACATAACTAAGTCTCTAATGGTTTCGAATGTTAGAAGTGTCATTTGTTGCACTTGAGGTTCACTGAATTTCTTTTTTCACTGTGCGGATTTTGTTATCGCGAACACCTTAATTCACGTACACAGATCATGAGGCTTATTTCTCTTGAGTCGTCTGGATAGGTCGTCAACGTCGAGGAGCTGCACAGCTTCTTCATTGACGTGTAGTTGTAGCCGCTTGTGATGGGCTATAGCGTGCATTCTGATTACTTCATTTACTGTTGGTATACAAAGTTCTCTGTGAAGTCGAACATTTTGGGTGTACCGGTATGCATCAACAACACACCTAAGTACATTGTTTTGAAACCGCTGTATAATATCGCGATTACTTTGAGCAGTACAGCCCCACAACTGCACTCCATAAGTCCAGACTGGTTTGAGGACTTGTTTGTACAACGTTAATTTGTTCTGGATTGACATCTTTGAGTGCCGACCCATTAACCAGTACATTTTTCTGAACTTGAGAACCAGTTCTGCTTTTTTATTCTTGACATGCGTTTTCCATTGCAACTTAGCATCCAGGGTCATACCCAGATACTTGGCCTCATTGGCGTGCAGTATAGTCTTGCCATTGAGATAGACCGGAATGTAGTCAAGCTTGCGGTTGGTATAGTCAACATGAATTGATTTTGTTTCATTCATCCTGATCCTCCACTTTGATGTCCAGTCTTGGATTTGCTTAATAGATCTTCTTAGTTTAGGAATTGTTGCATGATTCGTTTCACCGACTGCTAGGACAGCTGTATCATCTGCAAATGTCGCTAGTGTGTTCTCCCCTCTTTCTGGTAAATCACTGGTGAACAGGATGTACAAGAGTGGGCCAAGTACATTTCCCTGCGGAACACCTGCGTGTATTCTGTGAGCTTCTGAGTAGGCATCTTCATGCTTTACTCGGAAGTATCGATCTGATAGATAGGATTGTAATAATTCTGCATATTTTGCTGATAACATTTTCCGGAGTTTGTAATTTAGCCCATCGTGCCAGACTTTGTCAAATGCCTGTGTTACATCGAGAAAGATGGCAGAACACACCTTCTTACCTTCCAATGCCTGCTCAATGACACTTGTAATCCGTCAGCAATGACATGAGACAAAATGAATTCAGTTAATAATTCCAGTTAAGCGCAATTCTGTAATTACTCTACTGTCCTTGTGCTGCCTCCTAATTTGATGAAATGAAGTTAAAATATGCACGTCGTCTGTTGAATGTATATTATGCATTAACATTTACGGTTTTTTTTTACAAGATGATTTGGACTTGTCTGGGCTTACGCTGCACAACGCCAAGCGATTGGAAATGGAATCACAGGTGAAGCTGTTAGAATTGGAAAATGCTTTGGCGAAAGAGAGAATTCGGCTGTCTGCGCTAAGGAAACAGCACTACTCGCTTGCGCCTGAATCCGAGCAGTTGCCACCCATTTGAGGAAGGGTCACCATCAACGGTAGCACGGTTATGTTTTACCGCTGTTAATTCCTGAATCGTCTACCAAAGGTAGCACTTAGAAGTAAGTTTTAATCAATTATTCTACCGTTAAATTTAGTTCTTCCTGGCCCTGCAACTTAGAAGGATGCAGGGCTCATAATTTGCATGTTTAAACGCAAGAGTTATAATAAAATTGGTTTGGAGTATTCTATGCATAACAAAAATTATTCAAAATTTTGACGGTGATTAGGCTTTGCTAGAATTGGTGAGCGGATCTTCAGTGTTTCAACATTTCACTACCCTTTGCTATGGGTTGGCTCTGTATTGATGATTTACAAGATCCCACAATCCTCCCTAGGAGATTTGGACACCGTGGTATCGTATCTAGTTGGTGGTGGTATCTAGGGCGAGCACAGCTCTGGTTAGCAAAAATGGTGGCGTTACCACCAACTCGGCTGTACTAGTGGTATCTCTGATCCGTATCCAAGAGTCACGTACTTTTTGCTTTCACTTTTTATCCAAAAATGCAGGGGGTGGCAGACTTTTTTAAATATTATGTTAACGGATTGATTTCAACTGAGGAGTTGCTGTTGATTTTTCGAACGTATTTGGAGTGGGAGAGTGTAAGGGAAGCACCTCGACGATTAAGCCTGCTCTATGGGAGATTTTCCCTGGATGACATGAGCGAGGATGATGTACTATTTTCTTTCCGATTTAATAGAGAACATGTACATTTACTCCAGAGGCTCCTTCAAATTCCCGCAGAAGTTACGACAGATAAGTACGCTTGGAATCAAAATTGATTTGTTTGTAACTTCTTACTTAGCGACTTGGGAAGTACATACTCCAGAAAAGGAATGTACAACAGGGATTCTGGGGTTGTAGTTGGACAGTTTTTATAATAGCGGATTCCTAAATGAAGCTGTTAGGCTCTTTAAAAACTCGCACAGTTGGCGAGAGGTTCTCTCAAAACAAGTTGTTAGTTCGTTGGTACTAAATATCGAAATCTTAGTGTTTTCTTAAACTGTAAAGTACCTAATAAAATGATGTTGAATCAAAATGAAAATTCTTCTCTCTCTTGGTATGAAATTTCTTCTTATCTCCTAGGAACTATCTATTGTTGAGGTGCACCCAAGGAAGTTATAAACGGTTGTGCAGTTAACTGATGGAGGATGGAGTCAAATGACTGCGTACATTCTCAATGAACGAGTTTGGAAATAAATAATTCGATTAGTATTCGTCGATATAGTGAATCAATCAAATAAATGAAGGTGTTGTTGAATAAAACCTTAGCTTCAGCCAAAGTTGAGGTTTTGCAGATAGCCAACAATAGAGAGTCCCTGCTGCTCACGGTTGCCTTTGAACGGCCGATAAGCTCACGATTGTCCGAAAGGTCGCCTCACAGACCGCGTCTGCACCGTGTGATCGAGTCCCCCCACCTTCTACTCAGTTCCCGCCCTAACGTTTGGATAACCTGAAGAAGTTTTCAACTGATAACACATTTCGTTTCTGCATCTTCTTTCTAACATCATGTTCCATTACAAACTTAAATACCTTGATTTAGCAGATCGATTTTCTAGGGAGTAATCAGTATCGTTTTCACTTTTTGACGTCTGGAATGGGAGCAAGTGGGAGTGTGCGGTGTAGGGCTAGGGTTATCAATGTAGATACCTACGTACTTACATTGGTGAACGAGCTTGACGACACTCAAGTTCTTCACTAAGTTAACAAACATAATTATCTACCTAACGCAGAGCTCGTCATCCTACGTATGTTCTAATAAATTACGGCGTAACTATGTTTCTACTCAGCTATGCTAATTCAAAAGCAACTTACTGAAATGAGTGTGGAGAACTACGAATAGAAGCTGCATGAAGCACCCAAGGCTTTATACATTCGCTAACTCGCTGTCCGTTAGGAGATCAGCGTCGTACAGATTAATGAAGTCCACAACTTCTTCCATAACCCAAACTTGAAGACGAGCAGAACGTACAGTAAAAAAACTTGACACAACTGGGAGACTTGAACTAAAATTGCGGGACACAGAGTCAGGTTATGAATCTAATGATAAGAAACACGGTGGAGGAACACGGAAACCGTCGGGAGATGACGTTGAACGTTAGCATTCAACTCGATTGTGCCTAGATTCCCGTTCACGGTGAGAGAACATCGTGAGGAGCAGGAACTCTCTAATATCACAAAATATGCTGCTTTGCCACTACTTAGTTATGGAAATGAAGTCACTTTGATAACTATGATATGAAGTCAGTCGAGTTAACAAGGGTGTACGAGCCGGCTAAAACAAAGGAGAGAACTAAGTCCGGATTCTGTTTACCAAAAAAACGGGAAAATTTTGTTTGGAGGGGAAGTCAAGAAAATCCAGAATGGGGAATCGTGGGGAGCAGAGAGGGAGGGATAGTAGACACCTATCAGGGACGGGATTACAACTACCCCAGGAAACCCCAGGGTGCTATGGGGGAGACTATGGGTGACTGACCGTTTGCCAGAAAAAGGGTGGCTTGGGAAGAACCCACGGCGCTAAGCAGCTTGGGGAATTTAGAGTCCATAAAGGCTTTAAATTTTTTTCACATAAGAAAAGGATTATCGGTACCAATAGTGGCGAGTATGGTCACCGTTATCTGCAGGCCTTGAATACGAGTCAAGTGTGGTTTTCTACGAGGTTATGACCCAAACACCGAAAATCTCTTCATGATCCAAAACCATTTCAGATACATCTGAACACTTATGTTCCTCTGCATTCAAACCTTAACAATAGTATATACTAGAATATTGTGCTGGGTATTGATTTACTGATTTAATTTTTTCAGTTTTTCGGACAAAACCATCGAGTATTGAAAGAAGTGGATCCTAATGAAGTTGTCGCTTGAGGTTTCCTTACGCACAAAGGAAGAAGGCTTGGAACGAAAAGATTGACCAATCGCGCTCTCTCAACTCAATGTATGTTGGTTTTTAAAATGTAAATTACGTCTTCGACTTAGCTGCAATTTGTAAGCGTGGTTATTTTGAGAGAACTTTGGAAAACGATATGTTTGCAAGTGCTTCGAAGTAGGTTAAATAATATTATATTATCCGATAAGTGCAATATATAGGTTTATTTTGATTAAATCGTTTCTCAGAAGGGTTACCCCTAATGCGGGTACAAAAGTTAAACGACAATAACCTCCAATATTTATTGTGAAATCAATTTCACACTACTTCTGAACGGAACTGCGTTGCTTAAGTGTGTCTGGTTAAAGTAACTACTTTTTAATCACGCTTTAAAATCGAATGTTCGCTAGAATTCTCAAAATTTTAAAAGTTTTCCACGGTGCATATCAATTGCAGTTTGAAATTTCCTGAAGTGAACTAGTGGACCAATCCACAAGACCTATTGTATATTGTAAGTTTTTAAATCAAAACTATAACTACCTAAGAATTCCTGTACGTAGTTTTCATCTTGGAAGATTTGCCAAAACCTTCGCATTTATTTATCCTGTTAATTTATATTTTTTCAAAACCATAGAACAAAGTTCCACGCGTATTGTTTGAAACAATAAAATAAAGCGCATTTCCAAACATGGAAATACTAAACCTAAAATCAGAATGTAGCACATTTGCTTAGAAAAAGATTAATTCAATTGATTGGGGGATTCAAAGTTGATAAGCAACTGTGAATTAATAGCATTCTGACCGTATCTTTTTCACAATTTTAATGGGGAGTGTAGTTGTTGAAATGTGTGTGGATGGGATGCATATGTGCGTGCGGAGGGCATTTCGCCCGATATTGAAACCTAAGTGGAAGTTCAAGGAAAAATGCAATCTTGACTTGGGTGTCGAATTGAAACCAACCAGTTGAATTAATCCAGAAAGCGAACACCATTTATCCTAAATAAATTAAATGATAATGACAAATTAAAAACAATAATTATATCATAAATCATTATAATTACTGTTTCTGATTTAACGTTTATTCTGAATTGTGAGGTTTTTCTAGAATTTTTTTTATTGAGAAACAGTTGTAGGCATTGGTGAAAATACTGTTGGCCCATGGGTTTGTGAAGCATGTTTCAGTACGGGTGGGAAATGAGTTAAAGTCGGCTGCAGCTTATTTCCTTGGAGGATTCTCGGTATGATGGGTTCTCAATTGGATTGTGATTACCTTCAACTGACCACAATCACCAGATGCAATGTGTCCAAGATCAGCATTACCAGATATGGCAAAAGCTGCTGTGACTGCATCAGTGGTGCAAATGAGACAAACAATTGAGGTCCTTATTGGACATTTTAACTTCCAGAGGACGTTATTCCTTATGTTGGAGGTAGCATTACCATATTGCATATGCGGTTGAAGAGGACTCAGCCAAACACTTTTTGAGTTGCTGTGTTTGCAAATCTAGTGGCCCTGGGGCATCTCGTCATGGGAAGGATCTCCCTTAAAGATCTGAATGGGAAGAGATGCAAGCCAATAGGCCTTAGACATGTTTCTATAGAAGCCCCGTGCAGTTTGCCAGTAGCCGTAGATGTTGTAATATTAGTGCTCCATCCCCTGAAACAAAAATCGTGGGTACCTCGTCTGAATTGGGTTTTTTAGCGCTTCAACAAAAATTTGTATTGCTAGCATAAATCCCGAGAGGAAACACGGTCAGGAGGGTTTTCGTAATAATAATGAGATGCAGATCGTTGATCCTGTTAGTACCTAGATCATATTTTAGCCGCAGATATCTTGGTGTTAAAATATCCTTCCGTTCCAAAGTTTCTAAGACTTGGTTCAGGAAAAACAATAAAACAGACAATACATCTTCCAAAACGTCTGCTCTTCAATATCCTTCAGTGATCTTAATATTGACCCAAGTAATGTTTGCAAGTCCTCATTCGATTCAACGTTAATTGCTTGCCACGGTTTGGATCGAACGATTTTCCACTCATACCCTTGGGTAATGCCTGCAGAGATCAAGTATCATGACTATATCTTATCCGTTTGGTTTACTGTTAACGTTCGTTCCATTGTTTTTTAAAGGGTCTATATTTGTTTATTGATTACCAAATTGTTAAATATTTTACGAATTATGTCAAAAATAAGTTCTTAATTGCCACTTAGCATAAAGATTGCATTGTCTCACATATCTTGTTGGTTTCACCTTCAAAAGTAGATTTAAGTAAATGAAATGAGTAGCAGATGAAATGATTGGTTGAACATCCCACCGATAATGTATTCAATATTATAACTGAGTATTGAATGCCGTGTACAGCAATCATAACTAAGAGTGTAATTGGAGGAAGTCTCCTATGTATTTCTCAATGACTCTCCGCTTGATCAATGAGTTTTCTCATTGTCATTTGACCAAATTCTGGCTAGTTTAGCTATAACCAGGAGGAAAAGATAGCAAATGACTTCACGGCTTAGGAACAGACAAATTTTAGACGTTTCTTGCTTGACAAAGCGATTCTCAGGTTTCTTGAGGTCTGCATTGATATCTCCTGACAGAAGAATAGGTGTAGAGTCGTATCCTCTTTTCTTGACAACGTTGACGATTTCTGCACCTTTTGGAGTGTCTGCTAATAGATTTAACTCGAAGAAGTCTTCTACATCATCAATAGAGGTGCCCAGTGATATGTTAACTGTCACTAGTAGACTCGTTGTCCATTGATACTCGAAGATACCCCCTCATTCCTCTAACAGCAGTATCAACAGATAATGAATTCTTGTCAAATTTCATCAAAATATGAGGCGTGGAAAATAACGTAGTCTTCTATGTTAAGACCGCTAGCCAGCTTCCTGGGTCATTCCTGGCACCCTAGTATGTGTGAACTTCCGCGTTACCCTCCCACATGGCATTTTTCGGTTAGTTTGTCCAAAGCATCTTCTATGCTAAAAGTAAAAGGTGTTGTATTTTATGTATGGGAAACGTCGTGAGGACATTGAGTTTGTGTCTCATAGTGCGAAAAAAAAAGTACCGCTCGTATTTAAGCGTCCACTACAAATTATATTCGCGTATTTTGTTAATTTGAAAATAGAGATTGAGTTAGGTACTACTTCACATGTCCCTGTGACATTACCTTTCATATTTGAAAAAGAAAAACAATTGTAATTGTTATGAGTTGGAGTTATAATTATTCTATGTAAAGTTTTCCTGGCCCATTTGCCGTCTCACGAAGAGCGTTGTGAACTCTCGATCTGCTAACAGAACAGAGTAGCGACGGATTTACTTGGATGTTTAGTGTAAGACCAACTTTCATATTGAAAGAAACAACCAACTGGTCGGGTTTGATATGACATTCCAGGTTTCCACTGATAATTTTTTTATAGTTCGAATGATTTGTACAAACTGAACTATCAACTATGAATATCATTGACAATTCGCCTCGTGGATGTCTCTCAATCTATTAAGTTTGAATTTGCTGCAAGAAGACCACTTTTCAAGTTTGGTCCATGGTCTGGTATTGCTTTAGCTTTAGAGTACACCAAGAT
Source organism: Creontiades dilutus (assembly GCA_031894815.1). Taxonomy (NCBI): domain Eukaryota; kingdom Metazoa; phylum Arthropoda; class Insecta; order Hemiptera; family Miridae; genus Creontiades; species Creontiades dilutus. The sequence goes on from JAVIWC010007544.1 coordinate 454,016, forward strand.
TGTCACATAACCTCATTATTTTCACTACAATGATCTAGGGTATGTTTTTCTTACAAAATTTTCCATTTGCGTTTTCGATCATACAGTTTTGATTAGATTTTTTGGGTTTGAACAGAGTTTCGTTATACGGTTTTTATTTGACTATGTTAACCTCAACTAGTTTTTACACTATAATTTATGTACGAGTACAAGATATACCATTTGTATTACAACTACATTTGCCCAAAACTGATTTACTACCGACCTACCCTAATGTAAAAGCTCCATTACCCCCATAATTGTCATGCTTGCAAACCTATCGTTTTTTCCACCAGTTGTGGAAATATATTTAGACTAGAACAGTCATCAAAGTTTGTTTGTGGTTAAGCACCGATATGTTTGTTCATGTGTCTCATATTAAAAAGTGCATCATACACCACTCTGAATGGAAGGGATGTCTTAGGTGCAAATCTCAAAGGTGCATGTCTTCACAACATACAAATATCTACACTCCCAGCTAATGCATTGTAAAATGTTCATATCCTATGGTGCTGTAAATGTACAAACCTTTCGCAATTTATTGGTCTCGTACGTTCTACGGACGATATTTTTACTGTAACTGAGCTACTTATAAAATAAGATGAAAATGTAACCATCAAAAACTCCTCTAGTTCCTGCAATATCTGGCAGTAGAAAAATCAAGTGTGACCTCAGTTATGTTTGCGGTGATGATTGAACGATTGTACGTGAGAATGTAAAGAGAACCGTGACATTTTTGAAGTCCGGCTTAAAATGTTGGAATGCCCCTCCTAGAGGAAAGACGTATCGATGTCGAAATTGTATCTGCTTAAAATTCATCTTTAATTTAATTGAAGTACACATGAATTATTCATAATTAATATGGTTTTATGATGATCGTAAAGCTATTGCAGTTGTCAATGTGGCATGTGAGTGATATCAATTGGGGAAGATATCGTGATTTTGCAGTGTATGTTTACAACTAATTACATTCATAAAGAGACCAATTGTCATGTTTGATACTATAGCTACGTTTTGATGCTATACCTACGTTTAGTGGAACTGTGAACGAGAAAGTTTTGGATTATCAAAATTGGTAATGGTTCAGCTTGTTTGTACAATAGATAATGTTTCCTGTCATTTTATATGTCCCAATCCGTGACAATTCACTGTTTGACAGATTTGAAACTGTACTAATAGAATATTACTAGAGATGTGCGATCCAGTGACTTACAAATATCGGTGACTTCGGTTCCAGTGACAAGGAAATGTCGGTGACTGGGATATCGGTGACAGAGAGTGGAAATGAATGAAATGTGGCGCTGTCACAGTTTTTAAAAGGAACGAAGCATGAAAAGAGATGTTGAACATAAATTTTTATGTTTAAAGAGGGATTGCTTTACAGTTAAAATAATAAAAATCTGTTTTTATTCTTGTATATGTAAAAAAATGTTTTACTAAATGTTAAACTTCTGAATAAGAGTGAGAGAAAATTAAAAAAAAACACATTCATCGCTTTAAAAATTTATTTTATTACATGAAAACGTCATGTTTTAAGGAACTTATGAATGGTAACATAAATTCATGTCGAATGATAACACAAATTCTTTAGCATTAAATTCAACAAAACAACAAAAAAACTTAACACAAATATTTCTACTGTTACATCACAAAATATTTCTTTGGTGATAAAAATCACATAGATGTTGAATTGTAGGTAGTAGTTGAGTGACCTAGACCGTACGCAACGGGAACGCACTGGGAACTCGGAGCTCGAAGAATGTGGAAGGGAAGCCAGGCTCGGGCCGTGTCATACAATATTTCTGTACCGGTGACAAAGTCACCGAAATGATTCATATCGGTGACTTCTTAAGTTCACTGGTACAGAAATATCAAAAATCTCTAGCCGTGTAGTTGGAAGGTTTCACTGTGATAGAGTTCGCAACTCTTTCAGGAGATTCTTTGGCAAAGAAGGTGATGACGGTTTTGAGCGCATTCTAGCGGGATTTCGTCCAACCATCAATCTTCTTTCAGCTCTCTTTGGAGCTTGAATTTGAATGGAGAAAGAGAAAATGACTGGGAGCACTGGGAGGGTATTGTCACACAGATTTTTTGTAGCAAATTAATTTAGAAAAACGATACTATTCACAAGGAATTGACGGGGAAGGCTGGTGGACGATATGGTTGGACGAAATCCCGCTAGAGTGCATTTGGAACCATCATCGCCCTCTTTGCCTGAGAATCTCTTAACTCTTTCAACCTCCACAATCGTCTTTGTTTTTAGCGTAGAATACGCTTTAGCCATGGACTAACTAGCCAAAAAGGAATAACAAAATGACACGGAAAAGTCTAGAACGTTTGCTGCTTTAGAAACAGATCATATGATCATAAAACACCGATAATTGATGTTTATAAGCACATGGTAACTAAAGGCGATCACCAAGCAAGAACTTGCATATTTACATCCGTAAATTTACCTTAATAATTATTAATTAAACAACTTGCATTTACCTTAATAATTTTATGTTTCATTTTTCAATAAAATAAACCGTCGTTTTTCTATTGATTTGCGCACGTTTTTATTGATTGTCACATACAAGAATGCGGATTATCGTGGTGGATCGTGCATTGATTCCATATTCGCCCGCCATATCAATAACATCGTTAGTGTACGTTACTTAAACGCTAATACACGTTTCATAATCACCGTTGAACGTTCTGCAGTTCAGCGTCCACTCGAGGCTAAGCGTATTCTACGTTTCTATACTTGTAGCAGCAGGCTATAAATAAAAGCAAAAGGGGGGTCCAGGGGGCGCAGCCCCCGGCGAGGCGCGTAGCGCCAAGTTTTTTTCAATTTTATTTAGTACTATTTATTATTTGTTGCTGAGCGGTGACAGAGACCGTAAGTAGATATCCAATATGAGATTCAGTGACTGAGGCCAGAGCCGCCTAGCCGCCGTTCCAATCCCGCGCCTGCGTATAGTAGTACTTTGTGTTGGAATCCAGCGCAGTCACCGAAATATCTGTCACTGCTTTTTCCAGTTCCTTGTCACCGATATATCAGTGACTTTGTCACCGGTACAGAAATATCGAACATCTCTAAATATTACATACCAGCTCAGAGATGAGCACATGAGTGGGTACCTCATGTCCCAAACATTCCTTTTTACGTCAATTTTCCTATTTCCTGCTATAGCGAGGTTTGCATTTAAGCCTCACAAAACATCTGGTTTAATGATTATAACACAACCATTGTTCAATTGCCAGTGAAGTTGCTTACTTGATTTGTTCACTCGAATCGTTTCAACTCACCTCTTTGTATTCAATATATAATGTGTACATATTTCATAATATTCCACTAAAGTTGTCTTGCTAATGTCTGGGTTGCTAGTACTGAGAATGTCAGTTGCTGATCACACTGCTTCAAGCAACGAGTTGACTGTCTTGTAACAAATTTAGACTGGAGAAATGACCGCCTATATTTTTGGAACTGTGTGGTGTTTTCGGATTAAAATTCGTAGGTTCTCTCAAATTCCGTGTGAGATATTTTTATGAAATGAAGGTTGTCAAATTATATTATGTAAACGTACTGTGACGGGTCACTTTCTTCGGGTCATTCTCACTTGTATAGACGAAGAATGTAAAATAATTGGGTAACCAATATTTTTGGTCGTTCTTGTAAATTTGTATCTTTATTACAGCTAGATATCATTTATAGTTGACCCAACCTTATAATAGACCTGTAATATTTTCTTACGCCCCACGAGATAGCCAGGATCCTAGTCTATCATATTAAATATCAAATCATTGTTATATTTCATCTCTTCATAATTTCTGGAGTGTCCCACATCTCGGAATGGTTTGTTTCCTCCTTAGAAGGGTAGAAAGGTCTTGCATGATTTCAAAAATGTGCATTTCTATAATTTGTTGGGTAAGTGAACAATCTTGATAAACTATCGTTACCAAAAATTTACCCATTGAAATGTCCGCTTTTGTGTGTTCTTGTACATTTTGATGTTCCCCTATATCCGGGTGTGTCGCTTGTTAATATTGATTTAACCTTGAACGATTTATTAATCATCTTGTATTCTAACCAACATGCTTCTGTATCACGTACTCTTGTAAATTATTTAATTTATTGAAAAATTAGGTATCTCATTTTAGTTTATTTGTTGCCAAATATTAATATTGCCTAATCAGTTTATGATAGTCTCTTATTAAGTTTAAGATTAAATTATTGGTACTATTGTCGTAAATCGTTGGATTTCTGCATTTACATATATATTTTGAATATCATTTTGATAGTCATTGTAATATGTATTCTAATAAATAATTTTTCATCGTGTCCCACCATTATTAACGGCTTTATCTTGGTTCAGTCCATCAAGGCTGTAGTTTATTTTCATTATCCCAAATTTACGTAAAATATGTAGCGAATTGATTTAAACAATGGGTTTCCAGACCAAAATTACGTTTGCTGCCGTGCGGGGAATGCACACTAAACATTAAAAGTGTGAGGTTTACTACACTTCGTTCAAAAGGATCCTGGTCCTTCCAATCGTACTTAATCAGTGATGCCATTTTTTGAGCTTACGAAATTCCGTATTTTCTCAATACCACGAAATTAATGTTGGCCAGAAACTTCCCAATCCACTGGTTAAACAAACTTTAAAGGCCAGCAGGCCTTGGCGTAACAGTTTTAACCTGTGGAGACTCTGGTATCTGGGAGATACGTCCTTCGTTTTTCTGCAAGGGTTTGAAACGGGAACATTTGCCATCTTGGCCTCACTGTCAACGCTCTGAAAACAGGCAGCCAGTTGGCGGCATTCTCTAGTCGTTCCATCAAGTGGCTGAAAGAATCTGACAGATACATCGCGCATATCCAGGTAATATTCTACAAGTTTCTAATTATGTGATTATTTAGGCAATAATATATTTTACAGTGTCCTAAAGATAGGTGATAGATGATAACAATGTGAAAAGGAACTTTTTTTGCACTAAAAACCAAGATGTATCTATCAGATACCGCGCGAATCCACCGTACTGTGTTTTCTAAGGAGTTTGTTCCTTTATTTTTACAGGAGAATGGCATCCGATTGCTGGTTTAAGATTTGGCAAATGAGAAAGAGGCTGAAGACCTCAGGGCTGCTCTTTCAGAGAAAAATGAAGACGACGTGTCATAAATTTCTTTGTTTGCAGCATAGCATGTCGATCTGTAGTAAATACCAACGAGCACATGTATCAATGTTATTTGAAATTTGATAGTTCCTACAGGAAACACCCATTATTGCTTTCTTGTCGGAAGACCACAGCTTTTTCTCCCATGGGATCTTACTGATATGTTTTCTTTGTGAATTTATATTGTTTTCATTTATTTACATTATGTTTCCTAATTTTAGTTGATACAATACGTTTCTAGTTCACTACTTCTTCACTTCTTCATTCCACCGAATTGGAGCTGATTTCGAAGGTATTTTTCGAGGCTTTTCATCCTATTTTCATGTGCCTGTCATTGACATGTTCAAATACATTTTTTTATTTTCAAACATTTCAATTTTTATTGAGTACATCAACGCCATTGCAATATGTTCAATTACGTTTTCTGAAATGACTGCCCAACTTCCTCAGAAATGAGGGCCAGGTGAGCTCTTGTCAGATTCTACCCTCCTAATCTAAGGGTTTGAAACTGAAAATATTGCCCAACTTGCAGGAATGAGGGCAGCCTCATTTCTGGGGAAGTTGGGTAATATTTTCAGTTTCAAACCCTTAGAAAGTATTAGGAGGGTAGAAGCTGACTGACAAGCAATATTTTCTCACCCTGACAAGGCTCGCCCCTCATTTTCTGGGCAATATTTTCAGTTTCAAACCCTTAGAAAGTATTAGGAGGGTAGAATCTGACAAGAGCTCCCCTGGCCCTCATTTCTGGGGAAGTTGGGTAATATTTTCAGTGTCAAACCCTTAGGAAGTATTAGGAGGGTAGAAGCTGACAAGAGCTCCCCTGGCCCTCATTTCTGGGGAAGTTGGGCAATATTTTCAGTGTCAAACCCTTAGAAAGTATTAGGAGGGTAGAAGCTGACAAGAGCTCACCTGGCCCTCATTTCTGGGCAATATTTTCAGTTTCAAAACCTTGGAAGGTATTAGGAGGGTAGAAGCTGACAAGAGCTCCCCTGGCCCTCATTTCTGGGGAAGTTGGGTAATATTTTCAGTGTCAAACCCTTAGGAAGTATTAGGAGGGTAGAAGCTGACAAGAGCTCGCCTGGCCCTCATTTCTGGGCAATATTTTCAGTTTCAAACCCTTAGAAAGTATTAGGAGGGTAGAAGCTGACAAGAGCTCACCTGGCCCTCATTTCTGGGCAATATTTTCAGTTTCATAACCTTAGGAAGTATTAGGAGGGTAGAAGCTGACAAGAGCTCGCCTGGCCCTCATTTCTGGGGAAGTTGGGTAATATTTTCAGTGTCAAACCCTTAGGAAGTATTAGGAGGGTAGAAGCTGACAAGAGCTCACCTGGCCCTCATTTTTGGGGAATATTTTCAGTTTCAAACCCTTAGAAAGTATTAGGAGGGTAGAAGCTGACAAGAGCTCCCCTGGCCCTCATTTCTGGGGAAGTTGGGTAATATTTTCAGTTTCAAACCCTTAGAAAGTATTAGGAGGGTAGAAGCTGACAAGAGCTCACCTGGCCCTCATTTCTGAGGAAGTTGGGCAATATTTTCAGTTTCAAACCCTTAGAAAGTATTAGGAGGGTAGAAGCTGACAAGAGCTCACCTGGCCCTCATTTCTGGGCAATATTTTCAGTTTCAAAACCTTAGAAGGTATTAGGAGGGTAGAATCTGACAAGAGCTCACCTGGCCCCCATTTTTTGGGCAATATTTTCAGTTTCAAACCCTTAGAAAGTATTAGGAGGGTAGAAGCTGACAAGAGCTCACCTGGCCCTCATTTCTGGGCAATATTTTCAGTTTCAAAACCTTAGAAAGTATTAGGAGGGTAGAAGCTGACAAGAGCTCGCCTGGCCCTCATTTCTGCGGAAGTTGGGCAATATTTTCAGTTTCAAAACCTTAGAAAGTATTAGGAGGGTAGAGTCTGACAAGACAAATCATATGTCAAGACAAGTCAAATTATATGTCAAATAATTCTTGACATGCTATACCACTAAGATGACCTCAGAGGGATCGGGTAGGAATATAAAACTGCATTATTAATTACATTTTTATTCACCAGACAAGTTCTTTCAACATCGAAGATAAAACTGAAAATCCATGGAGATAAGAAGTTAGTAATACTTGAAAACTAGACAATAGTACCTACCTAGGTACGTGCCTACTTAGTAAAATAACTTGGTTTGTCGAGCAAAAACAAGTTTTGGAAGCTGTCGACAGTTTGGGTGAACAACACTACAAATTGTCTAAAGTAATAATGACTAGGTGGCTCCTTTTTTTTTACTAAAGTAAAGAGTCACTGGTGTTCAGCTCTAGGATGCACACCCAAAATGTCAAAGTTTCAGTTATTGAGTGACAAAATCACGTAAAACTACACCTCAAAAATAAAAACCAATAATGAAAATTATAAAAATCAGGAATGTCAGAATTAAAAAGAAAAAATCAAGTGAGACCATTGAACAAAACCGGTGCAAATAAAACTAAATAAATAAGATTTACATTTCAATCAAACAGGTAATACTGCAGCAACGAACTTCTCATCTCCTGAGCTTCTTCCCACAAAAGTTAGAAATCAGTTGTAAAATGTGATGGCAAAGAACTAAAAAGAACATGGCAATAGTAACAATATTACAATGATAATTTATATGACAACTTTTTGTTTATATAAAACTAGTGAGAAGGACTAAAATGCAATTTTCAGAAATTTTCTCCTATCCACAAAACGATAAATTGTTATCAATATTAGGTAATAACAATTAAAACAGCCATCAGCTTTATCGCAGCGCGTATCAGTCATTTTTTTCCAATTCTATAAATTGTCTACAAATTCTTAAATATGCGTTGTTTTTCTAACACTATTTCATATCTTAGATTTACAGCTAGAATTTTTTTTTTCTTTTTAGCCTTTTCTCTTCTAAAGCTTGCGCAAGGACAATGTGATCAACTGTGAGCAAAATAAAAACCGCCAAAGTTTTAGCGGGGCTTGTTCGGATTTTTCTCGGACACATTTCTCAGGATTATTTCATAATTCACCCTCGCAACTCCCTTTAGGGAACTTCATTAAGTGTAGAATGAAGGGTTGAGATGAACTGTCTACGATGGGGAGATACAAATTCCTATGTGAATGTTTGTTCATCACCCGCGAAATGTTGAGAGCGCGTCTGTTTCTACGCTAGAGGATTTTCGACAGCTCAATCAGTCAAATCAAGCTCAGATATAGGAGAAAATTCTAATTTCTTTCACAACGCTTATGACTCTGAGGACGTTGGCCCCAGAAACAATGCTTTATGAGAGTCCATCGTAATACGAACGTTAAATTAACAAACAAAAAGCTTTGTGCTATCAAAAATTACGGGAGGGACCAATGGGGAACTGTTCGAAAACTAGGCGTTTCACCGGCTGATGACCACTTCACTCTTCGTAAACAATATTTCTAGACCGATCGTGCAATCGTATTTACACTATTGATGATGAGGAGGAGGGGAGGGGGTTTTGTACAGCAAATGCCTCCATGATCAGCATACGGGGGGGAGCCCTATCAACTATTGAAAAGCGCTTTCTGAATGTAACGGTGTGGTGCAAACATGAAAGGAAGACTATCTGGTCATTGGATTGAGTGCAACATGTAACAATATCATCAAGAACAGTACGTTGTGAAATAGAAGCTACTTAGAAATAATTTAGACAACGAAATTATCTGGTAGGCTTACTTTAAAAATAGCTGATTACAAAACAAAACTGACGTGTAAAAATAATACAAACACCTCAAACGAAAGGCAACAAGCTGATTTCATATAAATAAGAATGGCACGCGTATAATATAATGCTGAAAACAATTATAAATGCTGAATGGTTCATTTGTACAATCAAAGCTATTACAAATAAATATAACAAAATAAAATCTGATTTCAAAGTTGTAGAATTGAGTTCTAACGAAGGAATCAAAGGATCCTGGCTCCCTGTGAGAGGTTTTGGCAGTAGTTGGTGAAATTTTAGAACATGTACACAAGTACAAATATCACAACTTTGACGAATTAAACCTTTCTGGGTTAGTACCAACGAAACTGAGCACCTCTTCTCCTAGGTACGTCGTCTATTGATCAATGAGGAAAAATCACAGAGGCTGGGGAGTGACTCCAATTTAAACTATTTCTGTCGTAGTTTGAAAAAATGTGTTCTACGGTTTTTTGTGTCAGGGAGGAACAGTTACCGTAAAATTAAATTACAGCTCGGTTAGGCAACTGCCGTGAAGGATTCTTCTGTCAGACCACATCGAACAGAACGTAAGCATTTCATAACGCAAGCATATCGACACAAATAATATACGTATAATTCACTAAATAAACTTCATAACCATAAAGAAACATACGATTAATCTAAGATACAACGCATAGAACACCTAAGATTTCGGGTTTTTCAAGTCTTTATTGATTTTTTTCTCTTCTGAATATGCACAACGTAAGTCTAAGGAAACAAAAGACTGTCGTTAAGTCTCAGCAATGAACACACTAAAAGCTAGGTTACAAATAGGCGCCACGCGACGCTAAAGTTTCGCGAATTAGTACAAAAAATCTTCAGTATTAAACTATGAAAATCACGCTATGAACGATCAAGTCTTTACTATAACCACCATTGTTATGTGATAAATCCGAAACATAGATTTCTAGCTGGTCCTCCATAAATTCAACGTTTCAACAGAATCGATTGATGATATAGGATAAAGTAGCAAGCACTATGTATATCACAACTTATTTGATGTCGAACATACATGATGGGCGTTGAACGTAGGAGCATATAACGATGTTAAGATTATTTCTAGTTATGATCAATGATCTGAGCATTTGTTCAACACAGAAGGAACACTGTAATGAATGGCTACGGAATATTTCCAGTTAATTATTATGAATAGCTCTGAATGAAATAGCAGTAAGTTAAGTAGGAATAGTTTTCTGTAACAGTGTAATACTGCAGTGAAACTATATTCCCAAAGTGTTTTAATGAAGGTGACATGCAAATTACCTGAGTGTGATGTCAAGCATTACAGTTGATGTACAAGGTATAGATTCCATCTGGATATTGAATGCTGCTAATGGAAGATTACGATGAACCAGGAATATCTTATCGGACACTTATCTTATTAACAGTTGATCATTGCTATATCTAACAATATGAATATACAAATAATAATGATATTATTCCGTGACAATAACACATCCCCGGTTCATCGTTTACAAGATAATTGTGAAGAACAAAACGTGCTTGAAGAGATACAACGAGATTTGTATTGATATAACGGTTTTGGCGCAGATGGGGTATTGTTTAGTTTTTTATGGAGGACCAGAAGGCGAAAAAGGCTCACAGAGTTTGGTTAGAGCATGAGGAATGTATTGGGAGTTGACAGCTCTAGTACAACCAAACTGTTTCTAACTAACGCCGTTAATGTAGAGAGGACAGGGAGGAAGAAGTGCACTGATATACACATTTTACAAGGAAGCTGAAGAGTTTGACAGTCAAGTGCAACAAAATCCCCCTTAGTTCCATTCTTTTAATTTAAATTTAATAAATATAAATAACAGGGATACGGATAGTATTGAATATATATTTAAACTGAGGTGAGCGGGTGGCACTAGCTAGTTGTTTGCACAGGAGTGATGGGTGAGTGAGGGGACAGGGCTTGGGTAGCGCAGGTCGATGATATCCCGTTCGTGCCACCTATGGCGCCAGCTTCGTGCTGGGGTAAACTTTGCGACCGGCCCAGAGAACCTGTCCGCAGCGTCTCCTCAATCAACAGGCTTATTTTGTCCTTGTCGGCCTGAAACAGATTGACAACGATATTATGGCTTCCGATCTATCTACATACACAAATTGAATACACCATGAAAAGCATTAATACAGGGTGCGGCAGCATAACTTCCTTTTTTTACAACTTAATAAAACGCATTGTATGAATCAGAAAATGTTTATTCGTTTTTTATAATATAGGCACATACATAAAGTTTTGTTTTACCCAGTTTTGAAGATCAAATCAGGTAGGTGACGTCCCCCATTCTCCATACACTGAGTAAACCGATTTCTGGCGTTTGTCATGACTCCAGCCAGCATAGCAGGCGTTATGTTGGCATTTCTTCCTGGATGGTCTTCAAATCTTGTAGGGTCCTTGGACGACGGTTCACATAAACACGGGATTTCAAAAAACCCCATAGAAAAAAATCACAAGGGCTCAAATCGGGAGAGCGCGGCGGCCACTCCAAATCGCCCCTAATTGAGATAAGGCGCTCTGGGAAGTGTTCCCTCAAAACAGTCATCGATGGACTTAGGGGCATTTGGTTCCAACAAGACGGTGCAACGGCACACACTTCAAGAGCATCGATGACTGTTTTGAGGGAACACTTCCCAGAGCGCCTTATCTCAATTAGGGGCGATTTGGAGTGGCCCGCTCTCCCGATTTGAGCCCTTGTGATTTTTTTCTATGGGGTTTTTTGAAATCCCGTGTTTATGTGAACCGTCGTCCAAGGACCCTACAAGATTTGAAGACCAACATCCAGGAAGAAAATGCCAACATAACGCCTGCTATGCTGGCTGGAGTCATGACAAACGCCAGAAATCGGTTTACTCAGTGTATGGAGAATGGGGGACGTCACCTACCTGATTTGATCTTCAAAACTGGGTAAAACAAAACTTTATGTATGTGCCTATATTATAAAAAACGAATAAAAATTTTCTGATTCATACAATGCGTTTTATTAAGTTTTAAAAAAAGGAAGTTATGCTGCCGCACCCTGTATAAGATGTAGTTCTATCACCAGTACAAAAGTACAGGAGTCTTGATAAGCTTAAGTAAGGGGAGCCATCTCATATGGTTACCTTTTCTGATCTAGAAAAGGTTGTATATTTGAAAGGAGAAGGGTTAAGCCAGGGACAGACAGTGCGAGGCTGCTCGCTTTGAATGCCTCAGGACGCATGCTCGGACTGTGTGTACCGGGGATGCTAGCTACAAGCCACTTGGGTCACACTGCTCGAGGTGAGGCGCCTCGCACCGAGCCGTTCGTACTGTGTGTACCTGTTTGCATTTGCCTCAAGCCAAGCAACGCTATGGATGGAGAAGCGATTCACGAGATAGTGAAAATATATGAAAGTAAACGCGTTTTGTGGGACAGTTAACACCCGGAGTATTACAATAAAAACAAGAGTGAAGATGTGTGGCGCGAAATATCGTTATCAGTGAATGAATTAATATTATACGGGATGACGGCACCATATTGACTACTTTCCGTACTTTTGGGTGGTTTGCGTGCTCGCACCGAGCATTCGTGTTTGCAATTTTCGTCAAAAGCGTTCGCCTCGACCTGAGGCAGATGTAGCGAGGCATTCGAAGCGAGCAGCCTCACACTGTCTGTACTAGGCTTTAGCACAAAAATGATGGAACGCTACATTTGGAAGCTGAAGTGCAATTTAGCAATCTGCCTGCTTTCCTGCTCGAAAGACCTCCAGGGGAAGAGTGAAGCAATAAAGTCTGGAGAGAGGGATTCCGTGGCTCAGAGGATCGTCCCTGGGAAGCCACAGCTGCTAGTTTGACGACCATTAAGAATTGTGGACTTCTGAACATTATTGCTTGTTTCTGGTACGATTTGGCTCAGAGAAACAGGAAATATCTCTGTCGAGCAGTTGCTAACAGTCTGAGAGTCAGTGCTAAAAAGTGCATCACTGCTGATACTTTTCCTTAGGTGTGTATCCAGTTTTCTGATTCTTGGTTTTACTATTTGAAGGATATCATACGACGAGGCGCTCATCCTCAAGTAATTATTGATATCTTCAGGGTAATTTTCCCCTCAATTTGTAACTTGATGATAAATGGCCGAAACGTCGTCTGTTATCTTTCACCTAGACCCTCCTTTTCCGTTTTGGTTTATTTCAAAGATGAACCTCTGTAATCGACCAAGAAAAACATCCCTTCCCCATCAAAAGTTGTTGATTTAAGTTTCAAGAAACGTAAATTAAAAAATCGAAGAAAAACAAAATCCGTCCAATTGTTGTAGGCTGTATGAAGCCTTTCTCCAAAACTCAAAGACCCAAGTTTACGAAATTTGGCTACAAATCCAGCGCAACAATCAATCAACCCTAATACAGTACAATATAATTCGATTAACTGCCAGGCTGCAGCCATGAAGTTCAATGGTAGGCCTGACGTTAGATTGCATGGCTGGCAACAGCACAAGTACACGGTTGATCCTACACAATTATATTATCTGTAATGCCATCGCCCAAGCTTCTATTCAGTTGAGGAACATTTTTGTTGCCTATATTTTCGTTTCATCTTGTTAAATTTCAGTTGAATTTCTACGTGTATATCCTGGTGTAAGTAGGAAGCATTATCAATGGTCCAGTACTGGTTGTCCAGTGATCCGCCTGGGAGGGCTATCTACCACAGAAATAATACACCTGTTGTGCAATAATTTGCAGCTTTTTCCCCTCTCCACTAAAAAGCCCACTTACAGCAGCAGCTACTTCCACAATCCCCGCACAAAAATCAATAAATAATGTTGCACCACGAGTTATACTGTTCAGAAACCTCACACGCTAACCAGAACTGTTCGTCTGACAATCACTCCACGCTCCATGGATCATGTACAGGATTCCTCTTTACACTTGCGCCCTTTCCTGTTGGAAAGCGTGTTCTCACCTTTTTGCTTCCAAATAGGCGGCCATAGACGAGCATAAGACAGGTGATTCAAACTTGGAGAGATGTACTTCCTCTAATTGGGAGAACGACAAATCTAAAAGCCCAAGTCTCGAACTCAAAGGGGAGGACGTTACAAGATCCAGCAACGTTAGCTTCAAACCCAAGCAACCACCAGTGGAAGGGGGTTTCATATGGAAGCCCAAACTGCCCCACTGCACCTACAGTCTGCACTAATCCCATAGTAACGCATTGCGCCACGGTTTCCTTTTGACAGGAGATTGGACCATTTCTTGTATTGACACCTAGAACGACTACTATCTGGATAGGGCTTTCAACACGGATTCTGAACAGCTACTCTCCTCAGATTTTATGCTAACATCTTGGACACACATATTATTCACTCTTCAACTTGCATTTTTAGCATTTGTGACATCACTGGGATAGCTACGAATGGGATGGTGGTTGACACCATGAGTGACAGTGGGGTGGCTAATCGCGTTACCCAACAAACCCGGATTTTCTGTCTAGTGAGATACTACTGCAAACATTTTTACTGGTGTTTATAGATCTGTACAAGCTATAAAAAGGAATAACGAAAAACTTAGTGTTACCTTCACACTGTCACATTCACACATCCTCACCCATAGGGAATGCCACCCAGTAAGGAAGCTACAATTCCTCTGGTGTACATTAAGTTACTTACAGTGGCTAAGCCATCAGTATTGGTTCAACATTGTAATCTTTTTCTCGCAGGAAGAGAAAAGTTTTTACTGAATCCATGTTGTTACTAACAATTTAAACTTAGTTCCTAACATGTATTCATCGGGAATTAAACGATATTGCAATAGATCCAACCAGGCAGTCGCGCATAAATAGAATCAGCATGAGAAAATCATTCAAATGAGCAAAGTGCACTGAAATTTGGCTAATTTTCGTTAATTTAATATTACTAGCCAAGAGAACCATTGTTTCAAACTCTCCAGATTAAATATTTTCGAAATGTATCTTCTTCTTTCTTTCCACGGCACAACAGCCCTCTAGAGGGCCTGGGCCTCCTCGATCGTCCACCGCCACTCATCCCTGTCCAAGGCAGCCACCCACCATCGTCTGACTCCAAGGCTGCGAATATCCGCCTCCACGTCGTCGATCCATCTCATACGCGGTCTGCCTCTCCGCCTGCTGCCACCTGGATGCCCATAGAGTAACTTGCGGGGAACTCTGCTCGACTCCATCCTCTCTACATGGCCCAACCATCGGAGTCTGCCTTTCTTGATGAAGGTGACCACATCCGGCTCATTAAAAAGCTCCTTGAGCTCCGCGTTTGTTCTAATTCTCCAGCTTTGCTCCTCCACATCAAACACTGGGCCATATACTCTTTGGAGCACTTTCCTCTCCCATACGCGAAGCTTCTGCTCCCATTCTTGAGTGAGGACCCACGTCTCAGACCCATAGGTGACTACTGGGCGAATCACGGTCTTATAAAGCCTCACTTTTGCCTTCCTAGGGAGCGCATTGAAGCTCAGTACCTTACGGAGCGCCCAAAAACACCTGTTCCCAGCTTCAATCCTTGCCTTAATCTCCGAGGGCACGTCATTAGTCTCCGTAACGAGAGCTCCAAGATACTTGAACTCGTGACAGACAGGGAAATGGTGACCAGCCAACTCTATCATGTCACAATTCCGCGCCGAGTGGTTTCTTGCAGTCTTCATGTACATGGTCTTCTTATCATTGACCACAAGACCCCTATCGTTAGCAGCAAGTTCAAATTCGAAATGTATACAGTGCATTTATACAACAATTGATTCTAACCTGTTTTCATCGTATAAATATCAAAATATCAGCCAGAGTGATTCCAAGTTTAAGGTAACCAAGTAAGTTTCGCAGTCAAAAATGAACAAATCTCAAGTCAAATACAAGACCATTAGTTTCCCAACAAGTTAGGCTAATATGAGATGCCTTCTTCCAGTCTGATTCCATCATCTCTGTTCAACAATACTTTTAGCGTATGAACATAACAACACCATTAAAACCGTGCATAACATACCTCATTGATAAAACCGAAATATACAAGCTCCTGTGCCAGCACAAAAGAATTGTCAATTTCAGAAACATGGCAAGTCAATTGCCGGTTCATTTTATCATCCATCCTGAGAAGAATCGTCATCTGAAACAAGAATCCCTGTCACACAAACTGTCCAGTGTATACAAAAGTAGAACATCAAGAGCGAAGATAATGGGACAGTAACACAATAGTTGAATTAAATGAAAATATCATTAAATTATGAATAAAACCAATTTAGAGAAGATTTGAAATGTCAAATCATATCAAGGCATGAAGAAGGGTGCTGCAAAGTTGTACATTATGCACACATATACAAGTATTTATGACACAACAGAATTAATAAATTTCATTGTAGTACACCATAAAAGCTTCTAAGATACACTTGAAAAACATATTCAAGAAATACAATCAGTTAAGGGGAGTAAAACAAGTGGAAGTCACTGCAGACTAATCTCTTTTGGAAGACTTCAAGAGCAATGAGATTGTTTGAGCAGAAGAGGAGAACATTAATCCAAAACCCTGTGATATTGGTGTTTTATTACACAACTGCGGTGGATGATATAGAAAACACAAATTTCCACTAGTTTGGAATGATGGATATGACTGAAGAATGGCAGGACTCCAACTTCAAAATCGAATATCTTGGATCGATTACGAAAGAAATTTCTCCATAAAAGCTGATCACGACGGTTTCGCTGTTTTTCATTTTATTCTACCAACCCCAGAAAGATTCTGTTTCGAATTCAAAGTCAATTCTATTCAAGTTAATAATAATTTTACTGAAAAATACCTAATTAAGTGATTACAGGAACAGAAGCAGCAAGGGGATCCAAGCTAAAAGGTTTTCCACTAAGATCGATGTAGTATTTTTCGTAGAGCACCTACATCTTGTGCTAGCCACTTATTGCCATTACGCGAAAGTCAAATAATCCATAGTATAAATAATTAACAGGATTGAAACCAAGTAACGAAGGGCCCAACATGATCCCCCAGAGAAACCCATAAAGACACTATCAACTAGGCTATTGGGGAAAATACAATCATATCTCCATGGGCTGCAAAGTTTTCCAGATCGTTAAATTTCCCCGGAGTCAAATATCAGAAAGCTTGACTCATCGACACCATATAGCAGGGGTGGCGAACAAGTTCGACTAAAAGTGCCAAAATTTTAAACTGTGAGAGTCAAAGAGCTGCACCACACAAAGGTAATATATTAAATATATAATATAACGTGCTCAGTCAGGTGTTTTTGTTACCATGTTGCAGTGATGGAATGATAATCTCAATGGGATTTCTCGGATCTTTTGTGAGCCAATGGAGGGGGTTTCCCCGAACTCATAAAGGAACATTGACTTTCAGAGGGGTTTTTCTAGAATCTAGAAAGTGCTCAGAGACACACAACTTGAGAGAGGTTTCCCTTTCCACTAACTTGTGACATAGGAATGAGTATCGAAAGACGATGTATCTAAAACAAAATCCAAACTTGGCAAAGAGCCACAGTAGACCACCCCTCCCATATAGAATTAGAAGTTACGCCTTTCTCAGAGAGAGGCCCAGAGAAACATCACCGCCGTTATCAATTCGGCTACCCTGGCCTATTCAATCCTACTTCTCAGACTGCTGAAGTTTTCCCTGAACTTGACAGAAATAGAAGACTACGGGCCATTCTACAACAAGGACTTGCAGAAATTTAGCAGACAATAAACTTATATGCCAGCAGGGAGTGGTACAATCGACTGTACTTTGCTCTTCTAGTAGTCTTCTAGATTCTAGTAGTCGAATTTCCATTGATTTATGAAGACACCAGCATAGCTAAGATTAAACATTTGGAAGGCATCTGGCCCTCAGATTATTCTAAACAATACGCAACGAGGAATAGCATTTGTCTAGCTTGGTCTCGTTGTTCAACTACTATTTCATAGTGAATTACAATGATTTTAGAACAGGTATACCATTTCTTCACTGGAATCAATATCCCTCTGTCAATGGGGCCAAGTCTTGGAAGCTGGAAACTTTTTTCCACAGTAAAAAACCAATGCGACGCTTGCAACATGCATGTGAGTGACAGTAAGGCATCCCATATTGTTTGGGATATGCTTGAGGAGGAATGTCCTCACTCAGGCAGATGTATAGCAGTTAGAAAGCAGGTATAAATTCTCTACCCTGAGGGCTGTCACCCAGTCCGGTAGAAAATAATTATTACAAAATACAGAGATAATGGTTGAATAACAGGGAAAGCACTCAGTTACCATTAGCTCGCAGCTAGCTTGGTCCTTGGGTTTGACATTGCACATCATGTTCACAACTCTCCGTGCTTCCACGTCCACAGGCTCCGGACTAGCAGATTTCACTGATTCTGAGACTTCGGGCGTCAACGGCCTCATTTTCGTGACCGGCGGAACCTTTTGCCTGGACTTGTAAGCCGTCAGGGGGTAAATACCGTACCTGATGAACAATATCAAAAGTTAGAGCCAAGAAAAGAACAAATATAAAGTCAGGAGTTGAACATAAAAGTACCAGTACATGTGATAGCTATAGTCTAATTATAATTAAAGTTTCGTCGATAATGGAATCTTTTGTTTCAGAGGCAAGAAAGGGTGGTGTTCTTGAATACTTCTTGGGTTATTCAGCTTTGTGGACAAGGGAAACGACAGCCTGGAGAAAAATATGTAAGGGTATTTATTTCTGAAATAAACTCAGTTTTTTCTTTTTGTTCGAAGACTGTAACACGAGTAACCTCACACTTCCCTATAAGTTTGCGATTTGTTGTGGTCGTTGAACAAAATTGTACCACAACAAACATTAGCCAGCCCCTATCATGTTCATCGAATACAATCGATGACCCCAATTACTTCTTGTAAGGAGCCCACCGATTCAACCGATATAGGTTACAGAGTAGAAAACATTGGAGAGTTGTTGCTCGTTAGGTCAACTGGGATGGGTAATCTATCATTAAAGACGTATCCCATCTGCCAGGCCCATGACATAAGTCACACATCTGATAAGTCATCCCAACAGTTTGGTCACCTAAAAACTCAATGGTTAGGAGAAACCAACGAAAACCTACCTTTTGGGTAACACTGCAGGTGGAAGTGGAAAATATTTTTTTCATGGCTTGAAGAACTGGCAGTAGAGTTGGTGGTGATGGTAGGTAGGATTTTTCCCCCTGAATCTAACGGTGTCACTAATGACTCTCTCAAACAAGTTCCTATCTGCATAAGCTGATACAAATGCCCGTGAAAGGCGATACCAGGGGCGGCTGCAGACAGTAGCACAGGTGCATCTACACGCCTCGGCCAAAATGAAAAAGATACCTGATAATAACAATAATATTAAAAGTGGAATATTATCGTACTGTATTCCAACTTTTTTCCATGAATCCTCATTGAAGAGCAGAAGAGTTTCAAATTCACGCGCCAAACAGAGCCACAAGACGGGTGAGAGGACAGTGGAGTTGTGAGTTTGGTGGAGGGAGTTAGGGTTTGCTGTCCAGGAGCAAAGTTACAGCTCTGCGCGTCATGGGAGGAGCTTGGACGTGAAATACAGCGTTTCACGCTGTTTGATTCAATCGGGCTCCAAAGACCAATGAGAGCACCCGAAATAAAGTGCACAAAGTTTCTAAGCGCACAAACGGTTCACCACTCACCTACTTAGAATGCTAGAGTGTGCTAGAATCACCAGAACACACTCTTATCCTACTATCAGTTGATTGTCCCTAACATTTCTGCTTCTTTTGTGTTCTTTGCAGCAATAATAGGAATAAAGCTTGGGTTAAAGATGGAATTCTTGCTGGGCAGATATAAATTTCAACTGTTGCAAAACGCGGTTTTCTGAAGTTAGACAATAATTTCAAAATTTTGATTTTTCTTTTCTTAAAGGTATTTACTTATCTACTAGTGAAGTTCTTTAAAAGGTAGGATTGAGTCGTTCGTTTCACGATTTGAAGCCTAGAAAGTGGGCGAGATTGATCTCCTTTGCATGTTGGTAGTTGAAAATTGAATTTGGATGAGGAAAGCACTTTTTTGTCTCGCGTTCCCTTATTGGTTGTTCCTTAGGGTCTCAGAGCAGTAGCTGCCACTGGGACATACCCATTTTGAATGTCTGGAAAGTCCAAGTTCACTGAAAAACCTCGATTTTCTTGAACAAGAAATAATGATGAATCAGATTTTCAACTGTTGGAGAGGATCAGAAGTGTCACCATTTGCTTCAATAAAATAGGACAGCAACGTCAATAAAATAGTGTCACTTTAAGATGGGTTGCCCTCAAAAACATTCTCTGCCACATCTTTACCATCTTCACATAAAGTTAAGCATCCAGCATAGCTGGCTCTAGCTGAGTGATAGGACCCCTAATGATTGTCCAATGACCAATGCTGTCGACCTCACAAACAAACTCTCTACTGTCCAGGTTGAGGAGGGAGTCACCACACTCATCCCCTTAAATCATACTTATTTCAACAATAGATAAGTAAAATATAGAGAGGAATATGTTTGTGATCTAATCCAGGAGATCACAACTGGAAAACCACAGAGCTAATCAGTAATTTACTGAGGAAGAATAGTATTTGGAAAAACAATTTAGGAACACGACAGAATGTCAATGACAGTTCTGGGAGTGTTACAAAAGCGATCATTGGACTGTAATGTATTAAGGACGATGATTTGCTGCAATTTGGAAAACTTGTGGGCAATAGTCCCATTTTTGGGACTTAGGATAGTCAGTTGCCTTCTTTGGAGACTTGTAGGAAAGGGATCATAGGTTTGGAAAATTATAAATTTGGGATTATAACACTTCTAAATTAAATAATGAGACTCTTGAGCCTACAATACCATTGAAAAGAGAGAGGACGTCTGAATTTACCAATGAAAGACTTCATATAACATAGGGTTATCGAGGTTTTTTCTGGAGGTACTCGTTCTGGAACGGCTATACACAATTTAGGGGATTGAATTGCCGAGGACTTAATTCCAACACATAGTATGTAAGACTATCAAGAGATTGGATGAGGTAGGGCCTGCATCCACGTTAATAAATGCAGAATACTGTGACAGCACATTCAAACCATAAAAGTGCACTGGATTGGAAACGCACGTACTTACTTTCAACTCTACAATCACACTAAATAGCTGAAACTTCACAATTTTCTGTTGTTGGATTAATTTTCCAAAACCGAATACAGTACTACAACAACCATATTTTAATGCGTTGTGAATACAAATTCAAATCAAGTTCAAAGTATTAGACACATTTCAACGACTCAAGATTTTAATGGACTCACTTTACGTCTTCGACAAATTTTTCCAGTTTTTCACTGATCGGAGCGTCTTCAATTTTATATTGAATAGGGTCCTGGTCAGGGTGATTGATCTCTGCCAGGACAGCGTCACTTGGGAACATTCTTTGAACTATTTCGTCAGTTATGGAGTCAGAGGTATTAGCTGTAATTAGAAAATGTGAAATTGACGTTTTATTTGCGATAGTAGTGGCCTGTTGATTAACAAATTTGTGGAAATCCTTCATCAAAGGAACACGTGATTTTATTAGTAATTAAGACAAGGACATTACAACATAATGATAGAATTAAAAATAACTGATACCATACATAATACTTACTTGGTCATATTTTATACAATGAATACAAGTAGCAAGTGAATACATTCATAACAACTTGAGCCAGTACATGAGACTGTCATTTGGGTGGGAAAGAAAAAGCACTCTGGCTTACCTCGTAGGATAGTGTGCTTACCATAGTTGTTGACGTAGGCATCAGCTGCGAGCAGCTTCAGAGAGTGAACTTCAAAGAGGATGGGGTGGAACAGGAGTTCCCTGGCAGTAGGGCGTTGGGCTCCCTCCCTTGCAAGGCACTTGGTGATCAAGTCTTTCTGGCCCGGGTCGTCTATGCTTTCTATGGTCTTCTTGATATGTTCTTCTGTCACCAACGTCCCCGAGTCGCCATTCCCTTGGATTTCCAGAGCAGCCATTTCCAGAGCGCACATCCCGAACGCGTACATGTCTACGGCAGGAGTCGGATCCGCTGGAGGACAGAGGACAACTTCAATGTAATCAACATCATATTTTCTCTTGGCAGTTGTTAACAATTGTACATCCAACACAATGAAAATGTATGATATAATAGCAAAAAATGGGGAACATAAACAAACAGTAAATTCAACTTAGTAACGTAAGATCTGTCAGCGAAAGAAACCAAGTAGTGTGCCATACAGCCTAGAAACTAACAATAGGGTGAGCTATGGGTGATCCCATTAAGAAGCAAAATGTCTTTCACAATATTTGGCCAACTGACTAACGGTAACAACTGCTTTTAAATTTTTGTGAAGTTTGTAAATTGGTAGCAGAGGAAGGAAACGTTTTGGATATCTGCACGTGTTTATTTATCACCAATTACAGAGATGGGAATCTGTACTTGTTGACACAAGTATGAGGAACACATTTGTTCTTTTCCTTCTCATATTCAATATCTTTGAAGGGGAATACAATCTTGTGTAAGATCTATGATTCGACGGTTTAATACCAGGCATTTCCAGGACATTATCAGGACATCATCAGGCATTTTCAGGACATTATCAAAGCAGTTTTGAAGAATGGAGAATTTAGCAAGGGTCTTTAATGAGAAGGACGTCCACTTAGGCTAAGAAGTATCAACAACAACCTTGCTGACAACTTAAAAACTTAGCATTAATCATTAAGAATGTAACAGTTAGTTTTAAACAAATTATAATGGAAACTAGTAGAATTCATTGTAACATATAACAACGACATACAAGTATACGATTATTAGAAAACGATGAAGAATAAAACCGAAATGATCATTGAGGACAATATGTACCTGATTAGTGTGTACCTTATCTCTACTTATCATTTACTCACCGGATCCAAGAAAAATGTTATGACTAAGAAAAATTTAAAGCCAAATGATGAAGCTCGTTATCAAATCATACATAAACCGATAAGTGTAATTTAAACACGTCTTCGCTTAGAATAAACCACCAACGGAGCCAAAGTAGATAGCATTTTTGTA
Organism: Creontiades dilutus; assembly: GCA_031894815.1. Taxonomy (NCBI): domain Eukaryota; kingdom Metazoa; phylum Arthropoda; class Insecta; order Hemiptera; family Miridae; genus Creontiades; species Creontiades dilutus. The sequence goes on from JAVIWC010007544.1 coordinate 476,949, forward strand.
AGTCAGGAAAGAGAATAAGAAAAACAAAATGCCCAAATTGAAAGCATTGGATACAGAAGTACTCAGCGAAATAGTGCATGGTTAGGATAGTGATGCAGTTTGTAGGTGAACACGCTTGGAATTATAAGTGTGGTGTGATTTTGCAAGAAGCTAAGAGGTGTGAGGTAATTTAATAAGGTTAAGATAAGAAAGGGGGCACTAATGTGAAAGATAGCATTATTTGTAGAAATTGACAACAGAAAAGAGAAGTAAAAATACAGCTACATTTATAAATTTAAAAAAAAGGAAAATGTGCAGCAATCAGAAAGCCAATGAATCAGGTTCATCAAATATTGTAAGAAATATACCACGTAGGTGGCAACAACTAGGATTTAGAACAAGATATCAAGCGATATGATTGACATTTCATTTAGAGATACTATGCATAGAGAATATTTGTTAATTATTAATTATAAGGTCCAACATTCAAAATGTTTTCTCAGATTAATCGTAGTATAGGATCAACAACTTTATTTTAGAATCCTCACTCAGAAAACAAATTTCTATTTGGTTTGAGTTTTGCAGATGCTGTGCTCTATTTAAATAGCTTTTAAAAATTAAAGAGTTGAATAGGTAAAAATTGTTATATCATGAGAAAGGAGCTAATCATTTTAAGAGGTTTAAAACTTTTAAGATCTTGAAGAGTTCAACAAGGAGGAGCTAAGAGCACTTAATATGAAATAGCCAAGACTTTTCCGCTTTCTTTTCCTTTTCAACTTATTTGTAATTTTAAAATATGAATTCAACAACATCCCAAGGGTAAAGAAAAGTAATGAAATAATTTTGAACAGCCCTTCAAACACCTATGGGAAGGACAGAATATGGAACAGGTGCATACCTTTAAGATGGATTACAGACAAAAATCAAGTGCTCTTTCAGCTTTGGACACAATTTTTTGACTTGTTCCAAACTAAAATGTTGAAATAGTTTATAACAGTGATTTGAGAAAATTTTTAACATTTTATATTTCATTCAAATATACTAAAGATGGCAAGAAATAGCCAAGTTGACAGAAGTAGTTGAAATAGATAGCAAAGAAATCATCTTTCTCAGCAAAGAACTTTGAAGGTTTTGAAGGGACAGACCTAGCAGAACTCAGTTTAAACCGAGTTCATGAGTAGTGACCATTATGGATCAACATTTGGAACCTGAATCAGTAGATTAGTATGAAAAAAAGCGAATAACATGCAGGAGTTGAGAGGAATATCAGCTGACTTAACCCAGTCTTACCTCCATATTCAGGGGCAATAAAGTGCATGTTCTTCATTTTCTCCCTACACGTCTTGACATGATGGTGTATCGTATCTGGAGCGACTGTAAATAGTAAGAAAAGGCACATTGTAGAGGTAAAAAAACGTGTTGTGGCAGTATCACCGGAGGCAGTGGTTTCCGAGGGTGAGACTTGGAAGTCCCTGGAGAGGATCAAGAGAGGTTACGCGAGGGTTACCCCAAGACGGAACCGAGTTCAGAACCTAACCTACCCAAGACATCTAAGCGGAGCGGAACGACCTCCCCCATGCCCCCTAACCCCACCGCGATCGCGACGCGGACACCGAACCTCAACTAACCCCCTCCTGGGCACATGTCTTTATATTATTAACCCATCAGAACCACTACCAAATAAATACAGTATTTCATCATTGTTCAATAAGCTTAACAAGAAAATGTTAAATCTCACTCCTTATTTTCATTACCAAAATACATACCTTGTTCCACTCGAGCTAAATGCATATTAATAAAAAAATGCACACACACATAAACAAAAAAATAAGGGCAGTGAGATGATAATAATGTTACCGATGGTAATATTTTATAATAAAAGTTGGCCGTTTCTCTGTTAGGTTTTTTACCTGATCCGATTTTCACGAGCCCATTGTGCTGTATAAATATGGTATCACATGTGAGGTTGCCGTGGACGATGGGCGGCGAGCACGAATGCAAGTAACTGGAAAATAGAAATCAACAAGTTGATTTACCGCCGCAAAATCTCTTCTTCTGGAGGGAGCTGGGTGTCCAGTGCGCTTCTGTTTGCAAAACGAGTCACAGAGCAACGGCGCACACAAAGTAACATACTCTGGGCTAAGTGTCTCCCTCAATTCTCGTCTTGAAAACCCCAATTCTGGAGAAGTAAGCTCATCTTTGCTCTGAAATGCTCAACGTCGTGTAATAATCAAGAAAAATGAGGCACAATTTTCACAGTTTGAACATTTTGTTTTCTCCGTTTGAGGGTTTTGGTGCCTTTTGCAATTCATTGCCTGGTTTTAAAAATATCATCAATAAAAGGAAAAGCGTGATTATAATTGTCAACGTTTATAAAAATTGTGAGTTATCTCTTCAAATAAGCTCGCCCAAAAACCTTATTGCCAATGAAGTTTGGAAAATCAACTGAACGTAAGAATAATCCATGGAGGAAGTTAACTTGTATTGCTCACCTATCGAAACTTTGAATAAAAATAAAAAAGGATAGATTCACCTCTTTCATTATAATAATTTATTGATTCTTGGTAAGTAAATGGTGGGCATCATCCATTGTTCGCTTTTCTTTCTGAAGTGGATTTACTAAAATTACTGGTAAACATTATTCATTCAATCAAATTATGAAAGCGCTGGGTGTCGTACCCTAGTGATTATAATAACTTGAAATGTTTTGACACAAGGGTGATGAGTTAGTGAAACGGTAGTGGCCTTCACCATATAAGAAAGCAGAGAGATATTTTGACAAAGGAATATGGATTAAATACAATTACTGTCTAGCTGTAATGAGACTGCTAAGGCAGACCGATTTCCAACAGACAAACAAGGCTCGGCTGATTTTTTAACAAACTGTTAACTGTAATATTGAAATGATATGTGACAATTGTAGAATTGCCTGCTCAAAGCCTAGTTCAAGTAGTAAAGGTAGTACGTAGAAATCAAACTTTTAGCTTAGTAATCTGTCAAAGTTTGGACAGTAGCGGAATTAGCACATCGTCAAAATAGGAAAGTATTCAGCTGTCAAGGAGCTAATGGGTGGATGATGGACAATAATTTCCGCCCTTATGGAAAGATCTGACAATTCTTAAGGACGAATTTCTTAATGTTGTGTATAATTGATTATATTATCGCCTACAGGTTCAATATAGGTGGTAACAACCAATTATATTTCATTGCCAAGATCACTAGAAAAAGTGAGAGAAGTTGCAGAGATTCAGGGTTGCCGGTCGGTGCTGCAGGCCTGTGCTCTGGCGGAGACTGTGAAAACTATTGTTTCCCCCGCCCTCGATTTAAACTTTTTTAAATTTCAAATCTTCAAGTCTTTAAACGAACTCTTTTGAGGCATTTCGGAGAAATTTACATGTGAAACGTCCTCAAGTGCCACAATTATACATCATTGTCAAGATTGAAGAAGGAAGTTTGTCATGGTCAACTGTCTTCCACAAACCTCAAATTTTAAGAAATGAGTGGATTCACCACCATTGGCCAAAAGACTACTTTTTAATAATGTAACCGAAATTCCTTTATAATATTTAATTCTCTAGAACACTTGAAATTTAATGAACATTTTGACTTTTTTTTAAATTTTCCACAAAGCTTCGAATGCGGATCAAAGCATAATACAAGATAACTTACTTCATGGATAACTCCCAAACGAAACAGTTTTTTTCAGTATAAATTTAAATTTCCAACATCAATGCTAACCATGAACATTAGTTGAACGTTCTTAAAATTGAAAATATACTGGAAAACCATTCAATTCACTTTCACAATTTAATGAAGAAAGAAAAAAAAGCAGAAAACTCCATTTAATTGATAACGACCTTCAGGGTCACCAAGGCATTCGTATAGATCGAAAAATATTGTATTTAAAATTTGAACTGACAAAAGTTTCCCGACAGATTAAAATCGACATGTTATAAATGGAAACCATGACTGAAATCTTGCGTTTAAAATCAAACCACTATAGTACAAGGCATTTAAATTATGGTAATTAGTGGTAAACCTTAGTTATAGAAAAATTGATGTCTCATTTGGCTACGGCAAATTTAATATGAAGACCAAGGTATCTCTTTAATCCCAATAACATCTTTTAACAAACAATTATTCAGTCCTTTCGAGGACATTTGACAACCCTGGAGTTTTTCAAAAATGCAAAACATCAACGATATTTCTGTAAGAGAGAATTTAACTGGATTTGAAACAAATGTGAACTAAACATAATCAGAAATGAGGTTAAGCTAGTTATTGAAAACTCAAAGACTTTTGCATTCGATACTCAAACTGCAGGGTCATCATAACAAACGGATGCGAATCATATCGAAACGAACATAACAAGAAGTTGAGATTTCAGTTCTGTGTCAAACATCATGATGTCATACCAGTCCATCTATTCGTTCGTCTACTTTCATATTTACTTAACTTCTTTCAAAAATTCAATCCTTCGATTCTGTGTGGTTTTCTGTTTAACGTTACAAGGCGAACATCTCCAAAAACTAGAATAGAACAAGAATATTCGAGGTAGCTTCAAGCTCTTTCACAAACAGGTCTATATTACACACTACTTTTTGATACAATGAAACGTTGCTGAGAATTATGGGAATTATTCAAGATTTTTGACAATTTGACATATCAGAATTGACCTACAGTCTCAGAATTGGGGGTTCGCAGGCATTCATCAACAGCAAACTATGTGAGGAGGATTTGATGAGATTCCTGGGAATAGATGAATCGACACCGCCACAGGTCTATGTCAAAAATACAATGTAAATGGGGAATTAACTGAATCGAACAATATAGTTAATATCAAGAACACAATTGTAGGACAGTTGATGTTTGCTGAAACAGCAATGCTATTTCTAACATTGAATTGAAGGGAGCAAAAACAGGCTGAATCGACGTGCAAGTTGATTGAAAGAGTTGTTTTTATTGCGAGTTCCATCTTCTTTGTAAAACTGAGAGTCAGATATTATTCATTGGCGAGATTATATCATTCATGAGATTATTGTCATTCATTGAAGGTGAAGGTGATTTTCTTTTCTTATTGACAAATTGAAAAATAGTAAATACGGATTTGTGCAGGTAGAATTCTGTGTTGCAAACAGAACAACCACAATCTGCTACTGTCTACAGAATGGCAAAATAGATTTGTTTCCTCAACATATTTGGATGCAAATTTAATATTGTTTCCAGCAATCTAACAAAAGTGGCGGCAAATCCAGAAATTAGGATACAAAAATTCGTATCCATCACAAATTGCATTTGCACAAAGCTGGTTTTGCTAAAAAGTTGAAATATTATAGAAAAAATAACATAACTGAAAGAGCTTCAAGCACCTCCAAAAAATGTACACACCTGCGATTGTACTCAACTTTACTTACACTGAAATACTTTTACTTACTACGTCAACGAAGTAGATTGAAAATTACTGGATCAATGAACGATACCAGAAAATTTCAAATAAAATCTGGGAGGCTAAATTTGTCTATTGGGGTGAAAGTGGCAATGATGATTGAGAATCGCATTTAAATTATGCAAATTTGTTTTTTCGTTCATTAAGAACGGATAATTTTAATTGCAGATAGATTCCGCTTTAAAAAAATTGTTTTTATTCACAATTGAATTTATATCTGTTTGTACAGGTTGAACAATGCGAGAGACAGTACCACAATTAATGTAGGGTATCTGAAAACCACACTTTTATAATAAATTTTATCATCATCTAAAGGAAAAAAATATAATTCATTGTTGAGTAATAATCCCCATCATTAGTTACTTACTATCACAGAATTTTATGACGTTAGACTTTCAACAAAAATACAAAGATAATACACAGATCATTGATCTTGATTGTGAACACATAAATTTTGATCGTGAGAGAGAGTAACTAACAATTCACAATATGAACTACGCAACATCAGTAACAATTTCTATAGTACGAAGGATTGGTATGAAGACATTTTTGGGCAGAAGATTGGAAATGTGATTCCAAAGAAAAAAAAATGGTTTTTTAACCGACGAATGAGACATCAATTTTAAACATGATTGCACGTTGAGAACAGCAGCGTATGAATCACACAAATTAGGAAACGACAACAGCAACTAATCATTTTAAGTTTTGAAGGTTTAAAAAAAAAACGAAAACACAGCGGTGTTTTGATTAAAAATTTTAAACTGAAAAGTGGGTGAAGCGAACATGAGTGAACACGAAATTAGAGTGAAAGAACCGTAGGAAAATAAAAATTCACAAGACCACGTATAGGTACACCTTGATTTTTCTCGAATAAAATTTCTTGTCGTAAGAACCCAGTGAGAGAATGTTATGGTGCCACATCAAACGACTCTTAACATCAATGTCGCGTGAGAAACCACATAATCAACCGTCATTAATCCACGTCTTACGAATTTCGTAGAATAATTACAGATGCCAACCACGCAGAATGATGTAGTTGTTCCTTATGATTTGTTTTCGATTATTTAGAAAGCTCATGGCATTCGGACTGCGATAAATGCAGGATGTTTACAAGTAATGAATAATTTTCTATACAGCGAATTATCATTTTCAGTTTAATCCAAATGTCGGAAGTTATAAGAGTGCCAACAATTCGCTGTCGAGATATTTTGCAGATGGGTTTTATCAGTGGCGACTACAAGCAGTAGGAGACGATTGTTTGATGCAGACATTGTCACCTGGACGTATGGAGAGTAACCATTTATAAAAGCAAACAATTGGAGAATGAAGTGGTGTAAAAGGCATGACAGGTAGGGAAGAGGTCTCGGTTTCACATTTTCCCGCCCTTCCTTTCTGCCCTATTCTTTGCATTTCATCTCACGAAGTTGGGTAGCCAGTCAAGCATACTTGCGTTTGTGACACAATGAACAGGAAGGATTCCCAGAGACCATCCGTTAACAACAGAAATGCGGTCATTTTTCCACCCAAAAGATCTACAAGTCTTTGCAGCCGTGAGGTTGATGTATTTGACTGCAGTACAGGAGGTTGCGGGTTCAAATCCAGCAAGACGGCATAAATATTTTTGTAGCAGGTTTACGCATCATAATGCAGGATTTTACATCAACACGCAGATAAACTTGTTTTCACACAAAGTACGATCTATTTGTCCAACTAATCTGTACATTACTAGAAGGATTGATTTAGGATTCTGTACATTACTAAAAGGATTGATTTAGGATTCTGTACATTACTAGAAGGATTGATTTAGGATATTTTTTTATTGTCGAGATTCGAGCGTGGCGAGTACCCAGACCATCAAACTAGACAGACCACAGGTTACGGGTTACGAACGAACCAAAAACAATTAAAAGAAGAAGAAATACCCAGTTTTGAATATAAAGCAAGGCAAAGGATGACAATCATTCGGAAACGTTTGGCTACCTTTGTGTTGAATTTCATAAGATAGTATCGGGGAGTTGGTTTGGCTAATTTGGACCTTTGAAAAGTGACTATCCGAGTCGGTCTTTTTGGGATATAGATTTCAGTAAAAATGTACTAAACGTTAAACGTTTATGGGTGCTGTTCTAGCCTGTCCCTGCACGCAACCCCATTGCAACCTCCCACACATATCGAAAAATATATCGATAGTTTTGTAAATGAACCAATAAGAAGGGCAGGATAGAGGCTAAGAAATAAGTATGCAGTTTATATGTTCATGATTCAAGATTCATGCTGATCTATTTGTCCAACTGATCTATGCTTTACTAAAAGGATTGATTTAGGATATTTTTCTGTCTAGACCAGCAAACTAGACAGAACACATTCGAACAAACATCGAAAGCGTGGACCTATATCGATAGGAGACATCGATATTTTTCGATATGTGTGGGAGGTTGCAATGGGGTTGCGTGCGGGGACAGACTAGAACAGTACCCATTTATGAATTTATATGTCATCCACTACTTATTCAAGCGCTATTTCGGTTTGGTCTCAGAACACAGAAAACCGGTATGTACCTACCTGACTTTGATTATTTTGGCCTCTCTGTGTTGGTAGATACTCGAAACAATATGGAAGCATAAGCCCAATATTCAAAAGGTTCTGCGAAAGGTGAACCAGTTGAATAGTTCATCAAATAGTCGCTAGAGAGCTCTAGGAATCCCTATTTTTCACCGTTCCGCAGAAGCGAGTACCGAACGTCGTGTGCATTTCGCCCTTTCACACTCCCAATTCATGAATAACGTTCGAGTAGTTCATAACTCTCTATATGACCAGCTGCTAATGTCATTACACCAAAGACAATCGCTTACAGTACCAGTAAGGCTCACAACCTCATCCACAAAACACATGACAACAAATTGTCAGAGAAATTTCATTAATTTAATAACGAACCAAACATGAATCAAAAGTTCACGACATCAGCAGTATTTTCATAAAATATAGAACCGTCAATTTCGTTTCTTCAACAAAAATTGTAAATCAAAAATCATAAAAGTGCTCAAAAACGGTCAAGTATTGGACAACGTCTCCAACTTTATGATTTAACTGTGCATTTACTTGTGGAAGTTGAATGAAACGTCTCAAAATTTGAGTAATTGATAAATTAATTTGAGAAACTCCATCGTTCATTTACATTGAATGTGACGGTCAATCAATTACGTTTTGCGTTAACTGCTACAACGTGCTTGGCACCATTGATGTTATTTCGAGTATTTTCGGAGTTTTTCATCGGGTTTGGACGGGGGATCGTTTCATGAATACAATAAATTGAAATGGAAATTACGGAATTATTGCTTATTGAAAATCAATTTTCGTAAAATTTATAAATGGCAGACTTGAGAAAAGTTGAATTTATAAATAAAACCAAGAATTAAAACGTTTTTCAAAGTCAAAAATCAACTCTCTTTACTAATACCGTTATTTAACATGAATGAACATGTTTTGTCTTGCAGGGAAAAAAACTATTTATTCAGTAATGATTCATTTTTATTACTAACTACTGCGTAAAGGTACTTTCATTTCAAGCATCAACATTGAAATTTATTTATCAAAAGAGGGACACCTTAACGAAATAAACCAATCGCTAGCCAATCGAGGTCACAATCACGAAATTGAAGTATTTTTTACATCAGAAAATTAAAAATGAAATTTGGTGACGTCAAAACGGTTTATCAAATTGCAATCCAATTTCAAATAATTATGTTCATAAGAAGCAAATTATAGATAAAACTAAGCATTTCAGAAAAAAATATGCTCTCCAGAAGTGACGAGAAAATTTGGTGTAAACTGCGGATTATTTCAACAGATCAAATGAAACGTTCACAGGCTCAGTTTTGACTTTAAATTTGAATAGTTTTCTCCCAGTATTGGAACTGTGCAAGATATAGCCGAAATCCAATTCAATAATCGAGTATTACTCCTATCAAAATAATTTGGGGAGATAGAACTTTGAGAACCTGTTTAAATTTCGATTAGATTCTACTGAACCTCTCAGAAACATTTTGATTATTTGGCTCTCGAAAAAATAGACAATATCGGAGATTTTGTAAGAGAAATGGTGCTAACGTAAGATAAGTTAAATTTCGGTTCGCAAACCAGATTTAGTCACATGAGTTAATAGTGAAATGTAATGTTGAAGAGCTCAAACAATGGGCAATTCTATTTTAGACCGATGACTTGTAGGCTACTCCCAAAAATCCAACGATCATTTGATTTTTGGAAGAGCAGAATCAAAATCCACCAAAACGCATTTGAAAATATATTTTACCGCATTTTGTATAACGTAAAAGCGAATTGCGGAGGAAAAAATACCTACAATATACACGAAAATTATATCTCTTCAGTTTTAATGGCGGATGGAGTTTAAGAGAGATCAAAGAAGAGTTTTATGGTTTTCAAAATAGTGTGGATCTTGGGTTTGGTACTACCGCCAGAAAATTAACGAAAGAGGGAGAAAGCAGTGAATGTCAACATTATAGAGAAACTCTAGTTTTTGCATTGAGAGAAGGACACTATTGATTTTTCTGTAAAAATGAGAACAAGTGTTGCAAGAACGGAGGTAGGTAAGCACTAACCTTGTCCCCAAAGCTCACAAGAGGCAACTGCCAGGAAACTGACAAATTCCGTCGTGTCGAGCTAATCACCGCCGATTTTCCTGGCGATGAAAAGCCGTTCGTTAGGGGAAACAAAGAACGAACTGAGATTAAGTCCCCCCCGAGTCCTGGCTTGCATCCCAAGCGAGTGACTTCACTGAGTCAGCAAGGGGAGGGGTCTGGTGGTAGGCAAAGGCACGCGAAAAAAAAACATCGGCTAGCGGGAAGTGGGGAGAATAAAGAGAAACTAAACACCGGAGGAATCCTACACCGGCAGAAGTCAAATTGATGTGGCACCACGGGCAGGGGGAACGTCTTACTAACAGTCCGAGCAGCTTGAAGTCATCAGCGCCACAAAGACGAGAGTTAGGGCTTGAAATAACCACGTTTTACTTCAAAAAACAACATTGCAAAACAATCCTTACACTCCGTGAACTGTTGGAGAAAAATTGAGAACCACCTCAATATAACATTCGATTTCCATCGAGTTAATGAATTCACATCTTGTGACAGAAAGTCTTAAGACAGACTTATACACAGATAAAACCGTGAGGCACCATTTGTCATTACCAAGTCTGCATTCATTCCTATCTACCTCTCTCTAGAGTTCATTTATATTTCGTCCTAACTCTTCCAGCCAAATTGATTTGAGAATGAATTGAAAACTATACCGATTAATTTGAACGAGAGACGTTTTCTTCACAAATTTGAATCTGAATTTGAATACACGATATCGAACACCTACGTTTTTTTATGAATTGGTACATAGTACGTTAATCTTATTTGTGTCAACAACACTATACAGGGTGATACATTTCGTGGCGGTCACAGGCCAGGAGAAAATTCTACGGAAAATTTCTGATCGAAAATGCCTGTTAGCAGTTTTTGTTTATACCTACCCTTCAAAATGCGTTTTTTTTTTTCAAATTCAAGACTTTTCTCGTTTTTCGACCTTACCGCATTAAAACGGTAGCATCTCCCACATTTTGCGTGCGATTTCATATCTGATTCCACTATTGGAAAGAGCTTTAAATTTTCTATCTCTCCATTGGGGAACCAACTTTTTTGAGCCGGCGAAACGGGTGAAAAATAAACTTGAAAAGGACACTGTCAAATCGTGGAGATCTCGACTTTCTTCAAACGCTTATGAGTCCCTGTAATAAGGGATGTGAATTTTAGCCTGTAGATGCGCCAAAATCAAGGCTTTCCAGCGATATAACCAGATTTGAAATTCCGTGTATTTTCCTGGGAGAAAATTGCTTTTCAAGTAAGAAAAACGTGGTTTTTCACTGGATACTCCGGTTTTTCATCATGTTCAGCAGAATGGTGGACATTTCTAACAGTATCTACAGTAAAAATGTACAATTTACTACAATGCTTCATTAAGTAATAAATTGTACATTTTTTGTAGAATACATGTTGAAAAACGGGAGTATCCAGTAAAAACCATATGTCTTTCTTACTTGAAATGTCCAATTTTCTCTCAGAAAAATACACGGAATTTAAAATCTGGTTATATCGCTGGAAATGATAACAAATGGTGGACATTCCACGTTTTTCTTACTTGAAAAGCAATTTTTTCCCAGAAAACTACAATAGAATTTCAAATCTGGTTATATCGCTGGAAAGCATAGATTTTGGAGCATCTTTTAGCACTACAGGCTAAAATTCACACGCCTTATCACAATTACTCTTAAGCGTTTGAAGAAAATCGAGATCTCCACGATTTGACAATGTGTCCTCTTCAAGCTGATTTTTCACCCTTTTCGCCGGCTCAAAAAAGTTGGTTGGTGGTACAGGGCGATAGGAAATTTAACGCTCTTTCCAATAGTGGAATCAGATTTGAAATCGCACGAAAAATGTGGAAAATTTGGCCGTTTTAATGCGGCAAGGTCGAAAAAACGAGAAAAATCGCTAAGAGGCATTTTTGATCAGAAATTTTCCGTAGAATATTCTCCTGGCTTGTGACCGTAACGAAATGCAACACCCTGTATTACCTAACCGTCAAATCAATTATTAAGAAAACATTTAAACGTATTTCATGAGTAATTCTCAATAATGACGGAATAATAAGTCTCTAAGCTGATGAATATAACAAAAGATTTATGGAAACTTCAATCCAAAGGTTTTTCCATCAAGGAAGATGCTTAAAGACAAATAGAGCGTTCATTTCAACAATTTTAGTTTTAAAAAGTGGTATTTTCCGGTTTTTTTAAGGGACCACAAATTTAAAAAAAATCTCAAGTGTTATTTAGAATAGTTCTTTGATAAATACAATGAAGAACATCGATAAGGTCTCTCTCATCAATCGTGTGCAGAATTGAAGGGGTTAGTTTGTTCCTCAAGACTGTTTTCGAAATGATTCGCCCAAATCCATCGTAGGTACCAGGAAAAATATAAACAACATTCCCTTTGTTGAAGGTGATTAATAAATATTTAGTTGTTAATGTTTCCCTAATTCCTTGTGAGCAATAATACGTGAGAAACATCCAGCCTTGGTTACCAGTAAATGTGGATTTGTATTGCAACTACTGTTCCACTGTGATAGCTAAACATTATAGCGAATTCAAGAAATTCTTTATTGATAGTCGCTTTATCACGATTATATGTATTAAGTGTGTTCAATTTCGGGAGATCTTTCAGGTGATTCCTCAAAAAATGGCTGATTGATACCTTATGATGCAGATCTCATTTTTCCCCAGTCAGTTCTTGGAGGGTGTAAAAACAATTAAATTTTGTTAAGGGTAAGGCATACATTCTAGTACGGATGCTCAAAAAGAAATTATGCTTGCCTGCAGCTTTAAGATTGTCTGCTACCTAAACGCACAATTTTGCTACTTTCACTGCAGTTGTATTTATTACTTTGTAAGGTTGATAGTAGAATAGACAGGAAAGAGCGTGCTGATACCAGATGCAATGATTGCATCATGTGAATCTTTAAGAGTTTGATGAAGATGGATTCAACGCATTTAATTAGAAAGTTCAGAGGTTATTATTCAATGGGAGACCTTCACCTTCTGGAGAAAGTTTTCCAAACCTGAATGTGATCAAACCATCCAGCTCCGAGTTGAGTGACTCTATCTATCCCATTTCACTCTTCTATCATTTATTCGAGATCCTCGCACAATTTAGAAACAAAACCGTATTTTAATAATCAAGCATTTGATAAAATTCATTCCATTTCCCTTTTAAGGATTTATTTGAGAAAAATGTTGTTTCTATAAAACGTTTGTATGAAGCATGGAATAGCTGGTAAATTGAAGATGAAAAATTCAGTAGATTCGTATTTTCAAGAAAATGAAAGGGGGTGGGAAATGAAAATCCTTGTAGTTGGTCTTTTTAAGCAAATCGAAGAAATCTTTCATGAACGTTGATTTTGTTCCATTTCTCTTTGACATTTCGTAAGGATTACCTGTCGAGAGTGCACGTTTTCAGTTTAAAGTACCTAAGTTTTCAGATAACTTTAATCATTTGACTACACAAATATAGTTACCCAAATGATCCACTCAGGTATTGGGATAGGTTCCACATTTTTATTTATTTTCATCAAGGAAAGGTTGGTCTAAATTTTGAAATTGAGTTCTTCTTGAACTTCCACCGATTGATGAATACGTTATTTCAAGCCCCTTCTCTCGACTGCGGACTATCAAACCTTTATAATTCATTCTCGTCACTTGGGATCTTATTAATTTGCATCGACTCCCACTAATTACCACAAACTTATACTAAACCATACATTTGGGAGGAAAGTCGAAGGAGGAGCTTGGAGCAAGGAGAGGACGGGGCTAAGGGGCAAAAACCAAGCTCCGATTAAGGAAGAAGATGCGAAATTGAGAGGATGATTTGTTTTTCGGAAGGACTTGAAGGTTTAGGGAAATCAGGGAATGGTTTGCATTAATAACATCATAGAATAATGAATTTTAGTAAGAAAGGTGTTGGTACTCACTTGAGAGCAGATAGGATCTGGGTGCACCATCGTTTCCAGGCTTGAAGTGGGAGCTTCTTGACGTTCCGTTTTGTCCGTTTCAGGAACTGCTTCAGGGACCCAGATGACATGTACTCCGTTATGAAGATCACCTGATGCACAAAACGATCGTTAGTTTTCTGTTTTAAATCGATGTCATTCATTGACAAGGGACTGAGCCGAAATAACATCGTTGAAGTTCCAGTTATAATAGTTAACAAGCAAAAAATGTAGGCTCCTATTTGGATATTGGATAACAAACACCAACTTTTAACAGAGAAAAACCTTGTCCGATTTTTACGTACAGGCAATGTCAGAAGTGCCCAGCTTGATTTTGGGGGGTTCAACAACAGCTCATGACTCTACCCATAGAGAATAAGTTCCTGCTAGACAGAAAAGCGTGTGCCTGCATGTGCCATTTTCAGACATCAGTTCTGGAACATGTTTACCTCAACTTGATGCCTGGAGAAATCACTCATAACATTCAGGCTTCTCCACGATTGCTCAAACATCAATGGCTAATGTCATCAGGATGAATCTTGGAACTAAAACGTGAAATATTCTACACAACTCCTGCAACGTATGCTGATCATGCATTCCACGTCGGCAACATCATAGGATGTTAGGTACATTGAATGGTATTATACAACTGGGAACTTGTCAGGCACTTTGGAAGCCTGGCACAACACTGACAACTCTGAATTTGCTACGACATTACCTACCGACATTTCTCGAAGGATCTTCCGAATCAACAAAATTGAACAAAGGAAATATAGGCTTACAACTGAAAGACACCTGATCAATGGCAGAGCAACAATGAATGTTTCATTCCCTATTACCTGCTGCTTCTAGATTTTGTCTGCAGCCAAGCCTTTAAGAAAATAGATAGACGACAAGGCGGTTGATGTAAACGAGGATAAGGAGACATTAGCGTCATACCATACGAGTGATGGGAATCTTGAATCAATAAAACCACCTATAACGACAGAGCTGCAGAACTCATGAAAAATAAAATCAACTTTTGGCACTACGAGACTGACTGGTCGTACGGAATGGTTTGAGACAATGGAGTAATTAAAAAGGCTTAAGTTCTTCCCAGCACCAGTCTAATGCATCTCACCAAACATTAAACAGATAGCACATGAAGGCATAGTAAAACAAAATGGACTGAAGAACTAGAGAACAAATAGAAAATGCGCAAATACTTCCAAAAACCCTTGTGGTTTGGCATATTTCTCAGAATTGCAGCTGAAGATGAATTATATACAGATACATTTCAGAGTACTTGGGCCAGAGGAAAGATAACCATATCAACTCTAGATAGGTAATTGCAGTAAGCACATATTGATAAGCTCTTTGAAATGGCTAGTAATCCGCAGTACATTACCAACGTCAACAAGTTGTAGACACATAACCAAGCATACCCTCATCCTGTTACGGGATTGCAATGCTTGAATTATGAAATCAATCCCAATCCCTTATTCCAGTGGAATCGCAGTAAAGCCATAAGGTAATGCAACGTGGGGCACAGCCAAACCATGAAAGTATCAACAGTGTTCAGTAAGTCCAGAACTACCTGGCATTACCAACGTCAACAAGTTGCAGACACATAACCAAGCATACCCTCATCCTGTTATGGGATTGCAATGCTTGGATTATGAAATCAATCCCAATCCCTTATTCCAGTGGAATCGCAGTAAAGCCATAAGGTAATGCAACGTGGGGCACAGCCAAACCATGAAAGTATCAACAGTGTTCAGTAAGTCCAGAACTACCTGGAATTACCAACGTCAACAAGTTGTAGACACATAACCAAGCATACCCTCATCCTGTTACAGGATTGCAATGCTTGGATTATGAAATCAATCCCAATCCCTTATTCCAGTGGAATCGCAGTAAAGCCATAAGGTAATGCAACGTGGGGCACAGCCAAACCATGAAAGTATCAACAGTGTTCAGTAAGTCCAGAACTACCTGGCATTACCAACGTCAACAAGTTGCAGACACATAACCAAGCATACCCTCATCCTGTTATAGGATTGCAATGCTTGGATTATGAAATCAATCCCAATCCCTTATTCCAGTGAAATCGCAGTAAAGCCATAAGGTAATGCAACGTGGGGCACAGCCAAACCATGAAAGTATCAACAGTGTTCAGTAAGTACAGAACTACCTGATGAACATGCGATCCGTGACTCCTACATTCACCATCGTTCTATATTTTGCTTTTTATGTTGGCATCATTAGTATAGACATATAAAACTGCAGGATTTCATGGAAACTGCGGCCTTGGATGCACATGAGGTTAGACAGATTCACTAGACACCAGATTTCACTAGCGTTTTTCAACTCTGAAAAGCCTATTTCATCCCACACTTCCTACAGCCAATTCTCACGTAAGTTGTTGACATCCTTTCAACAGATAAGAAGAACATAACTCCATCAGTTTCACTCAATAAACGAATTTGGAAACTCAACGAACGATTTTAGCTTCAGCCATCTTCATCAAATAGTAATGTCTCCTTTTGATTTTTGGTACGTTCTATCACTAGAAGGAAATCAGTAAGTCCAGTTTTGTACACAATGATCGTGCAAAGAGACGGCAACCACATTGGGTAATTCAAAAGATTGAACGGTATCCACCAAACCCAACCAGCCAATCCAGGAATACACCGAACAAAACAGAACAGAAGATGTATTCTTGCACGAAACACAGGAAACATAACTCAAGGACATAGAACTTCATCTATGAAGATATCTCTGAAAAAACAACACAAGCCTACCTTCAGATATTTAATTAAGAACTTCAAAGATGTTACAGAAATAATTAATAGCAACTAAACAACAATTAAGCTCGAGAATGTATAACTTTTATCAGGAAATGTTGAACATGGGGCATGGAGTATTGATGTCTACAGTTTCAAGACTTAACAATAAACCTGATATTTGAATTACCAATTTTCTTATAGTATTCAATTTGAATTTCATTCACTGTAGTATTGAAATCAATCAATTCTGAGAGCCTGCAATTTCAAATTGAAATGAGCTCATTCATTCAGTTCCCGAAGCAATTTAGTTCAGAGCTGATAATTTGATTCATTGCGAAAAGTATTTAAGAAGGTGTTTTGGATGGCATTTTCTACGTTAGTGAAATGTAAAACTAGACATTGTGTTCACTGAAATTTTCAAAAAATTGATTTGATGACCCAGACCTGGGCATTTTGAAAACCATTTAAATCGTATCTATTCATTGCAATCAATTTAATGTTTTGTTAACTATGTTTCACAGAATTTTGAATGTTCGTTCACATAAGTACGTAGTTACTTTGTTTACAATGTTAATGTACTTGATTGAAGCACCAAAATGAGAGCAATATTTATTAACTGCATTTTGACGTATCTTCTAAATTTGATTAATAAGTTGATATATTGAACTAGGTGTTCAAAAACTTGATGAAAAGACGCAGCACGGATGAGGTAGATCTGACATTCACACACTACACATAACGTGGATGTAATGTTTTGATAAAAGCTTGTCATTGGAGACAGTTTTACGTCAGTAAGTAAAAAATAACTACTGACAATTTAAAAGTTGTTGACAACAGACTTGTTGAAATCAATTGAACGTATCAAAGGCTGAATTTAAAATCAGAAAAAGCTCAATTGTTGATTAGTTACTAAACATATGAAATTGTAGGCACTAAATTTTAAGAAACCTAATAGTTTAGAATGAAATAAATAGTAGAATGTTTTGATGCAAGAGAAATTAAAGAGCATTAGATGAGCCGAATTAAAGAATTCAAAATAATGACCACAACTTGACTAGAAATAAGGACAAGTCTCAGCACTATTATAACAGCGAACTAAAACTTATTGCTGTAAATGATCTGAATTACCATATGTTGTACCTCGATTGATTTATATATGTCATTTACTTTATGGCGTAAAAGTATAAGCTTGAGCAAAAAAAAGACAAGTCTACATCAAACACATCTAAGATATTAATTAATGGTTCGTTTGTCCACATATTGCCGAACTAAAGAAAATGGCAATTGCAGATGTGATTAACTAGCAATGGTTTTTTTGATTTAAATTAAATTTACGATTATTAAGTAAGTTGGGGGCCTACAAATTTTCTAGTTGAGACGTACGAATTGTACAATCTTCTTAACCAAAATCCGAGTTTTAGTGCTAGTCACAGCAAGAACATGGTAGATGAAAATTGAATAACAATTAGAATCATATGAGCTGTAAGCCAATTAAACTGCAATCAAACTGATTAGTGCAGGTTGACAGGAGGCAAGCACCTCTATTAGACGGAGCTACAGAGTGTCAATGAAGACTTTTGGAGGGGTTTGTGAATTCACAGCAGAGTCAGACGATGTGGAGCAAACTTCTGGCTCCACGCAGAAAGCTCATGGGAGAATTGTCAACCCAAAGAGTAAAAGCAGCCAAATACAAGATCTGCAGCCAAGGCTACATGAACTGCAAGTGAGAAGACAATTGTGCACATTTTTTGGGTCCACTGCACCATGTGTTAGCAAAAAAGACATACTTCTTTTAAATTAAGAATGATAACTACCAAATAAACGATTCATTTTGTTGATTGAAATGTCCCTTGCAGCAACGTTTGGTAACCTCAAAGAATTGTGAATGGTTATGCAATTACTACTTCAACTGCACATCATCAAATGCTCGGTTCTCTCTCGAGAATCTATTCCTGAAGACAGGACGAAACCTCGTAGAAATTTGAACATACGATCTCAGACACTTTCCAAACCCAAGCAAATATGCTCCACAACGAGGTACATCTACGTCCAAACGTACTCAATCTTGATAGAATCCTCGCTGAGTAAGATTCCACATCGTGTAGATAACACATTCAAAACTGACAGAGCTGGACGTGTTCGTTCATTGATAAAATCTGAATTTAAGTTTAGACGGACGATCATTCATCATCAACTGGTGGAACCCAGGCCCCCACAAGAGTCTTGCAAGCTGTTGAAATGGCTACAATAATCTCATTTCAGCAGAATCCGAACTCATGGCTTTTACTGAGAGAGGCCCGGAAAAAAATACGTGCCGTCAAAACCATTCAGCAAAGGTAAATAATTAAACCTCCCCGAATAGCTCCGTACATAACATTCCTGGCTGTATTTGGGTTAAGCTGCTGGCAGCAAGATCAGCAGTTGCTCGCTGGGAGAATTTGCAAGGTTTTCTTCAAAGACTCTGGGATTGTGATGTTTACAGTCTGACTCGAGACTCGAGAGGTATTCCTATGGACTGTCAAGTGTTGCGAGTTGTTTTGCAGCAAAGCTGGTATGCTGAAGTTCGTTTCAAAGACAGCCAAATTAAATTTTCCAAATTGTATACATCAGCACAAAATGTACAGCTGCTAAAGTGCTGATCGATGATCAACAAGGGGATACGTGGAGGGTAGCAAGTTACTAAGAGAGTTCACACAGTTCGATATTGTGATCGTGCATTCTAACTCAATCGCTGGCGCCTCTAAAGGCAGTTGGACATTGCGAGGTGAAATGATCGAAATAAATTCTGATCCTCCTGATTCAAGGCAATAATCCAGTCTTGAAACATGGAGTTTATAACCTATCATTCAGGATTTTTGGTTGTTAACTAAATTTCTGAGTTGAGTGGGATTTGCCTGTCCGAACGTTGTAATACAAATTTAAATTAAACTGAACAACCAAAGATGCAATTCAGGGGTAGAAAAAACGAATGTAAAAATCCACGAATATGATTTTTTGACAAGCAAATGAAAACATACCTTCTTGTCACACAACCTGATCACGTTAGTTATATTCACCAATGCCATTATTTCAAATTCATTCACAACCTACACCAATTTTTTCTTAGAAAAAGAAAACGATTAATGAAATCAGTGCATCCGTTCTGAAAGGTGACATTGCCATGAAAAATTACAGTATCATCAAGATTTCAGCAATTAACAAGGAAA
Organism: Creontiades dilutus; assembly: GCA_031894815.1. NCBI lineage: Eukaryota > Metazoa > Arthropoda > Insecta > Hemiptera > Miridae > Creontiades > Creontiades dilutus. The sequence continues at coordinate 496,943 of JAVIWC010007544.1, forward strand.
TGTCTATCCAAGCGCGTTCAACCCATTCTGGTTATTGTTTCTGTAGCAACTCCATACAATGTCAACATAAATTTTTGAAAATTTGTATGTTTGGAAAACTGTTTTCGCAATGAAAAACCGGTACTTCAACCGTTTGTACCTGGGTGCGTTTTAAACAAATCCTAATTTACGTCCACTGTACTTACTACAGTAATAATCAGGTTAAGGCAAGTCTAAACTTGAAATCTTATGGGTCTAGTATTTTAATTGGAGAAGAATAATTAACAATAGAAAGATATGAAGTATTTTTACAAGGATTTTCTTAAATAAATGCGTAAAGTCAAGTTGTGGTCTACAGTACGAAGATCAATAGGTTACGGCTTAAGCGACTTGAATTAATCAACTAATGATTCTTATAAACATTTTAATATTCAAAAAACAAAAAATTTTAGCTACCCAATCCTTTAGTTGCACAAGTTGATCTAAATTGCCATTTACTTGGGTATTTTTATTTTTTGTCCAAACATGTAAATTCACGAAAGGATGACGACATTTTATTAATGCAGTCTATAGTTTAGTTTAGTCTAGTTCTTCAAGGTTCTGGCATTTTGAAATGTAAAATGCAGACCAAAACGGATAATGTGAAACACACATCAACGCAGTTACACAATAAAATTATGTACAATTTTTCACCAAAGATTCTGTGAATTTTAAATTGCAAAATTCCCATCCTAGCATGAATAATGAGGCGATTTTGACAATTTCAATCATCTTTGGATCTTCTAAAAACTATAACGCGTTTAGAATGGACTGACAACTTTCTCGTACTTATGCGAAGTTGTTAGGACAAATGTTTTCTCAAAAACGATGTATGCTGTAATGAATAGTCGATTTCAAAAAGAGTTAAAATTTGACCAAATCGAAATTTTTCGGTTAAAGAAATGAATGGTCTTTAATCTGTATTTTGATACCAAGTTGATACCATGTGTACAAGAAACTGTATATCAAGAATGGATGGCAAATACGTAAAAGATAGTAAATTGATTCAGAAATTAACGCTATAGAAAATAACAAAATTCATCGTAACAAACGAAGTTCAAGTCGCTTTCGCTCGTAACACTTATCTAATATTGGTTTTTCATTAATTTATAATCATTACATATTAAATATATCACATTATTGATTGCATTTAGTTCAAGATTCAATTTATTGAAATTTATAAATTTGATAGCTCTTGAATTTCTCTCTTAAAAGAAAAGAAAGGACAAGTGACAGTTGTGCGTAGAGACACCACAAGGTCGCGTGACATTGGACACGATGAATGCAACTCCACGGGAATAATAATAAAAAGTCATAAAACAAGATTGATATAAATTTCCGTATAAATGTATATCTGCAAACATCGTACCCAAATGTCACTGAGAAAGAAAGAAACTGTGTATGGTATGTAACTACTTTTTAATGTATACAAACCTCTTCGGATGCTTGACTAATTCTAGCTATTGAAACATGCGTGAACGACATTAAAAATATCTATAAAAATGAATGTAATAATAATTGTCAAATTCAAAAGCTGCAATACACGGATCGTCACAAGGGGTTTTCAAATTAGCAATAAAGATAATTTAGTGTAATCCACTGCTCTTTGTTGTAAAATGGTGCCCTTTGTTTCACAAATTAAAGTAATAAAGAAAAAAGTATATAATTACAGAAAAGCAATGACAATGAGTGATGTATTTTAAAATAATTAAACCTCATCAAACAGTGAGTTGTTTAATTATTAAGACTGTCATAATGGTAAATAAACCAGAAATAATTATCTACCGAATTCGAAGTAAAAAAAAGAGAAACGATTGGATAATAGTGGAAACAGTATCCACCAAAATTTCTCTTCTATTGTTCAAATTTACGAAGCGCACTCAAATTGCAGGAATGACGAGGTAAGAAGGTTTTGAGAGGAAATTCGTTTTGTTCCGAAGAAGTTAATTAAACAATTGACTTGTTATTATTGGTAGACCTCATCTGTCTCGGAAGTTTAAATTTACTTTGGTGCACTAAAATATCTTAGTAGTTAGTATAATAGAGAGAAGAAAAAAGTATTACTACAAATAATTTATTATGGTCTATATTTAATGACGCTGAGATCAACTGACGCTCTCTTGTTTATTGTTACAACCAGTGGCGAGGCGTGAAATTTTTGCTAGGTCATCGCCAGTGGCGGCAATTAGTACCCAGAAGTGGGGGGGGGGGGGGTTATTCGGGGGGCCCCCCCAGCAAAGAAGGAAAATTTAGAAAAATTACCAGCCAAAAACGCCAATCTAAGGTGTTTTTGACGTATGAAATTCACGTTTCTTATTGTTGAAATCAGTACAATTGTAGGATACAGCTTTGAGTGACACTTTTTGAACCACAAACCACTTTGACGTCTACAAACCCCTCCTTAAGGTTGAAAATCGCTTGCTACGGTAACCCTGTCATTGTGACTATGAACCGAAATTCCACGGACGCCACTGAGAAGTCACAAGAGCTCCCGAAGGTTGCCGGACTCGCTCGAAGTTGCGTGTTTCAGCACGAGCCTTAAAGCGATTTGATTGGTCGATGTTTTGGAGGGAGTAAGAGGAGGGGGGGGGGGGTGTATGAGATACACAGAATGACAGCGCTTCCACACCAGCGCTAATGTTAACGATGAGGCGGTAACTGCGCCAACTGCGAGCATGAACATTTCCTTTTTTATAAAGAGGAAATTGTATATTAAACATTAGTATTAACTAATTTACTAAACCGTCTGGTCATCGCCGAATCCAGAGATGACCACAGGCTTCGCCACTGGTTACAACATTAATCAGCTGATTAGAGATGACAGTATTCTCCTCCTAAATGCGTTGAGGACGCAACGATTTGATCAAGCAGATAAGAAAGTAGGAAGATGAATATAATAAATTTCAATTTTTTTAAATGAGAGTTAGCCATGAGAAATTGGCAAAACATTCAACATATTCTTTTAAATGTAATTTTAGGTAGAAAATAGTTCAGTTTATAGAAATGCTCATTAGTATTTGGGTTTTTTAAATTGTCAAATAGGAACCTTAGGCGAAATGTCAACAAACCCGCTCAGCTGTCAATGTTACTTTTTGAGCATGAATGATTCTTCACCAAATATCCTTGGAACTTCGTCGCTACCTCCACACGCCAAACGAGCTCCCGACTCGAAAAACTACCCTTTTTGCTTCCATTTAAAAACTTCTGAAAAACGTGAGGAATGCAACATTTCTATCACCCTCAAGTGAATTTAATAATCCTATCTCTTAAAAGTAGAGTTCTCTATTAATTCACCCTAGCATAAAAGTCCTACTATTTCTTTAGAGAAAATGTAAAATAGGATTAAGTTTAACCAGAACATCATTGAAAGCACTTTTGAGGTTAAGATGAACGGTTTCTGAGTTAGGTACCTACTATAAACTAGTTCACAGCTATTCCTACTTATCTCGGGATCAATTAGCCGACCCTCTCAAAACACCTAGATACCTCTTTACATCAACAGAAGAGGATCTGTTAGTTCGTTTAACACATCAAAAATAAGGAAGGTTATTTGACAAAGTGAATTCGAACTTATTTGTTCGATGAAATGTTCCTTAGTTACTGGAGCTTCATCAGAATGTATTTGCTCGCATTCCTATGCAATTTGATTCCTCATTCCTGCCGTACGAGCAAGAGGTTCTTGCAACAGCAAAGAATGTTCAACTAACTGAAAGCAGTACAATATAGCTAAAGGAGTAGCAACTGTTCCTTAGTTACTGGAGCTTTATCAGAATGTATTGGCCGCCTTCCGAATCGATTTGGCATCTCATTCCAGCCGTACCAGCTAGTTCTTCCAAGAGCAAAGAATGTTCAACTACTGTTCAACTGACAGCAGTACAATATAAAGGAGCTGCCACAGTTATTTGTTTGGTGAAATGTTCCTTTGTTACCAGAGCTTTATAAGGATGTATTGGTTCCCTTGCCGACTCAATTGGGCACCTCATTCCAGTCGTACGAGCAAGAGGTTCTTGCAAAAGCAAAGAATCTTCAACTGACTGAAAGCAGTACAATATGGCTAAAGGATTAGGAACAGTTATCTGTTCGGTGAATTGTTCCTTAGTTATTGAGCTTTACTAGAATGTGCTGGCCGCCCTCCGATTCGGCACCTCATTCCAGCCGAACCAGCTAGTTCTTCCAAGAGCAAAGAATGTTCAACTACTGTTCAACTGACAGCGGTACAATATAAAGGAGCAGCAACAGTTATCGGTTTGGTGAAATGATCCTTTGTTACCAGAGCTTTATAAGGATGTATTGGCTCGCCATCCGAAGCAATTTGGCATCTCATTCCTGTCGTAACTGTTGGTTCTTCCAAGAGCAAAGAATGTTCATCAACTGAAAGCAGTACAATGTGGCTAAAGGAGCAGCGACAGTTATTTGTTCGGTGAACTGTTCCTTAGTTATTAACAGCATTATTAGAATGTACTGGCTCGCTTTCCGAAGCTATTTGGCACCTCATTCCAATCGTAGCAGCTAGTGCTTCAAAGAGCAAACATTGGCGATGTTTTGATAATGGAGCCAAAACAACACGTTTCCAACACGTAAACAGATTCTTCGGAACTGCAAGAGGTAATCATTGAATAACCTTCCTTAACTCTGCAAACATTGGCTACCTCCCTGAGGAATGTAGCGAGAAAACAGTCGCCGTTTTGTTTGAGAGAACTGGGAACAGTCGGAACCTGAGACATTTCCGTTGCTCTCGAAATAATCACCGTCATTTACTGCTCAAAGCAATTACCTATTCATTCCTCGCTCATCACCGGAAAGGGTATTGGTGGCTCTCCTTCTTCCCACCATCCCAAGGCTGCTGGATTTGTGTTTTCCGCAAACGATGGTTTCCTCATAAATTGTCAATGTGCTACATCCACAGAGGGTTGGTCAGCGTCAAATAATTTGCCACTAACGCTGGTGATCATTGGAATTGTGGATAGGCTTCTTCTTGTGGAGTTACAAGTTCGACTTTACTCAAAAAGGCGCGAAGGTTGAAAGCATTTCCACTCTCTCGAGAGTAATGACGAAGCAAGCGGTCGGATTCACGTTGAGCAAGTGAGGTATGCCATTATCTCTAGGCTTTCTATAAGAGAAGAATGTGCGTGGTTGTACCGAGGGAACTGGCCATAGCCATGGAGGAATGTGTAATATTTCTGGTCGCTCATTCTTCTAAAAGGAGGGCAAGTATAAATAATGACAATTTAACTAAGAGTATCGTCGCTCCTAATCAAAATATGGAAGTTTATGAGAATGTTTCGATTGGAACAAAGAGCAGTGAACAGGGTCAACATGGAAACTATCAAAATAAGCATTAACAGAAATCGTTGAATCCACAAAAGGTAGCTTAGCATATCAGAAATAAAATAAAGGTATTATTTTTGCAATTTCAAAAGTATTTGAAGTGAGTTGAATGGAATAGTACAATAGTACTTTAAATTAATTGTATAATAAAGGCAAAATGAAAAGTTATTTCATCCATGATTGAAAATCGTAATTAATCAAGATGATCAATTCTTGTTGGTTTTCCTCTACGAAGCAAACCTCCTGAGAAGTGTTTTTTTTTCTTTTTAGAAGATGAAATTTGAGTAAATGAACCAAATTCAGAAATAAAGTCGGAGGATGTAGTAGTTTTCATTTCATTAATTTCCTATTTTCGCAATAGCGTTGAGCAACGGATTACGCTGCCACGTTGATACCAAATTTTGATTGACGGGAAAATTTGGATGTAGGTATTGTCGATCTATCTTACCAAATAATAAAAATAATGTCAAACCTTCATTAATTGCAGACAAAATTATTCGACATCATGAGCATTAATTTAAAATCAATCATTAAAATTTAATTTTAGATGCCAGCTACTCTTGTGGATGGCTTATGAATCAACAAGAACCGTTTCCCGTTGGAACGATCCGTGAATAAAGCAGCGATATAGAAAGCTGTATAATACAAAAGAGAAATTAGAATAACAATGATAAATATAATTTGATCACACATACAACATTCAACCAGATGAAGATATTTGGGTTTGGGAGGGTTACGTCTCGGAAATTAATATAGGTGAGCGGTACACAAGGGCGTTCTAGTAGAAAAGATGCTAGTGGACTCTCACGCTCTGAACACTTCAATGACAGATGTCACATCACGTAATTCATGAAATAATAGCACGATTTAACGAGAATATGCAGAACTTTGAAAATACACTATTTTAAGGGGTTTTCTGTCATAAATTTCTGTTGAAACTGGATTCATTTGCGTAATATAAATAATGAGATAGATTAATACAGTTAGCTAGTTGTGTAGGGGAGAAAACATACAAAAAATGAGCAAACTACTTGAACTATGTTGAAGAAAGAACTTGTTTCTTTGGGCAAAATCTAATTGAATCATTAGTCGTGAATATTACGTTTCTACGGGGGTGCATTACAGATCGTATGTTCCAATTACAGATTTTTGGAGCTCCTGACAAAATGAATGTTCCAGATAAAATGGGAAACTACAATTAGAAAAGAGCAATTCAAAATGTCCAACCGTGTTTTTGATGATTTCTAAAAAACTACAACAAACAATTCAATTTTCTCATATGTCAATTTCCATTAATGCTAAACATATTGCATTCAATCTGAGAAAAAAGCTGCTTGAAGACATTGGAAATTGAAAATCAACTTATCACAGGATTATACAGGGTGTCCCATCTATGTGGGCCCATTAGGGAATTACAGCCATACGGTGCGGGCTATCAAAAAATTGAACTGGACCTTTTCTATAGTATTTTCACTCTGCTTGAAGGTGGTGGAACCCGTTTTTCATTTTTCGATATTTTAGTGCCTCAAATCTTCGATTGAAACTTAAGGTTGCCTCTTGACCCACCTTTTTTATTTTGGTTTTCGATTCTTTCGAATTTGGAAAAGAAAATGCATCGCTGAAAATTGTCTTTAGAGACTACGTTTCAGAGTCAACAAAAATCGACGAATTATTTTAGAATCTTCAACATTCTATATGATAATTTATCTGATAGATTATCTAATATTATGATAATCCATACTATAATTCTCCAATTATCTTTATTAATATCTTCCAGATTTTGACCACATTTTTGAAATCAGCGTCAAATTTCTTATCAACAGCAGCCAGTTTCCATCATCAGCGGGTTGATTACAGTTGAAGCGCAAACGATTTGAGAAAACAAGTTTTCCGAAACGTTTGTTAGTTGAAAAAATGTTTTAAAAGAAGAAAAATGTAATAGCGCTCGAATAATTCAGTATTTTACTCATTAAACAGCTTTCGCAAATTAGTAATCATTATTCAATGCGATCATACCTATTTTTAGTTTGGCAGAAAAACCATACCTTTACCTATTTTGATGAACATTTGAAACTCCGCGCCGACTTGTGGACTAGTCTAGGTTGACTAGATAATAAACAGCAGAGTTCAGTGTGAACAGTTAGTATCAAGAAACAGTAGTTTTGTTGATTCTTGAATGCAGTTTAAAAAATGTGCGGCAAAGAGATTTCTAGTAAGTTGGGTTGCAACGCGTCGAAAATGCCAACTGCTGCGTTTACTCCTTTCTGTTTACAGAAGCAAGGGGGTCAACTTGAAACCTAGGTAATTTTAGTGGAATAAAAAGTGCCAATAAAACTTGTCTAGTAAAATTTGTATGTATACTACTTATTTACTACCACTTGACGCAAGAATTGAAATGTCAATCCTATGATGATGATTGTTGATGATGGAGACTGGCTTCTGTTGATAGGAAATTTGATGCTGATTTCAAAAATGTGGTCAAAATCTAGAAAATATTGAAGATTGTAATGATTGATTGATTTTTTTGTAAAATAAGGGGGTCAAGAGGTAACCTCAAGTTTCAATCGAAGATTTGAGGCACTAACGCATCGAAAAATGAAAATTACCACCTTAGCAGAGTGAAAATAATAGAAAAGGTCCAGTTCAACGTTTTGATAGCCAGCACCGTATGGCTGTAATTCCTTAATGAGCCCACATAGATGGGACACCCTGTATAATACTTTTCGCATCAAATCAATAAATAAGTAGTACAAAATCCAAAAAAAAACTTTAGAGTAGCACGAAAAGTGAAATTTGAAACGAATTTTGACGTCCAGAAATAATAGCTAAGAAAATATATTTTGAAACATCAAGAATTTGTTGAGTTTTTAGCTATTATCATTTTTACACTGTGTTTTTAGGTTCATTATTATTATTGTTGTTAATAATAAACGATAAATGAACCTCGATAATTGTTCAAAGATTCAAAAATTGTTTCTCATCAACGTGAATTCACAAGTGGTTGTCCAAAATCTATTTTCTAGCGAATCATTTGTTCGACAAAGGAGCCTATAATGTGACCCAGGTATGTGGCAAAGTGCCTGAACGTGATTCTTTCAGACATTCGATCTTCTATTAGAGTCGAGCAGATTCAAGTTCATTTTACAACGACGCTCGAAGCTATTTAGATCCCAAAATAATGTCGATTGTCGAAGAACGTAATAAGCGAACGAAAAAAAAAAATTCAAAGTTGAACTAGAGCCAGATTCCACCAACATTTTTCTACACACGCTCGGGAAAAAGAGGTTTTCAGGAAGAGCTAATAATAGGCCATTGTGTAAACAACATCGCGACAAGGGGTTTTTAAAACTCTCGTAAAACGCCTAAGGCCTAACAATAAAAAAATGCTAACAAGCGATTACACGTAGTTGTGCGTGAAATCGCTCGAATTTTTTCAAGACACTGAACTTTTTCTCTCGGTTCTCTATGCAGTAGGGCGATTTTCGATGGGCATTTGTCACGATTTAAGGAGCACATTGATGATTCCATCTGAATGAAAATCCTTCTTAATCACGAGTACTGGAAATTATTAGCTATATTGGGAGTGTTAAGTGAAATGTGAAAGCTAAGACAATCTTTATCATTAAAATATGATAAACCAAGTACGAAATTACGGTTCTGACATATTCACGCTTCTTGATAGGAATTGTTGTCATTGATACTTCAAATATTTGGAACTAAATCAATATTTTACTGGTGATGGTTTTCACAGCTTTAACGCGACTGATTAGTTTTGAAATGAGAAAGGGTCATCATGAACGTGGTTAGGCATCAGATGTAGTTGGACGGTTGGTTCTTACTGGAGACTTAACTTCTTACTTAAGAGACAACCTCGGCCATCCCTATGACGCATAAAGAATGAATGAGCGGTATACGGTTTCTCTCCTTCCAAGGATTTGAAAGTACTCAAGAACTCATAAACATTCAAGGCCCCTACATGCTAAACTACTATTCCAGATAACATACTGATTTGTTGTTCACAGATAAACTTTCTCATATAAATTGTAAATTTTCTTCAATTCAATTTGCATACAAGTTGTCCTGGCTGTTGAATACACAAACGACCAGTAAAGATTCCAGATTCAGAGACTGCAAGGAAGTGATTTACAGATAAAATTACTGGACGACCTTCTTTGGACGAATGTGTCTTGATTTCTCCAACATTTCGTGTCTATATAATATGCACTGCTCGCTGAATCCACCGCTATCCAGGTAATCAGATATACGGAGCGAGCTGGTAGCATTTCGTATCTTTTTATGAAATCCCCCAAGAAATTCGTCAGGACGGACAAATTACCTGTGAGGGATGTCAATATTGGCAAAGAATATCGATACATCGAACATCGATAGTTGTAAAAAGTATCGCTTTAGTAATTCGATATATCCAGGGGAATAATATTCCGATATATACGTATGAGCCCAGTGAATAATAATGCATTGCAACCACTCAAAAATTCAATGAAACTTCATTCATGATAATAATTATTACAGGATCCAGGGAAGTAAATTATCAATATTATGTAGGGTTGTAAAATCAATGTAAGTGAGATAAGAAGGAAAACTGAAAAAAATGCAATCAAATCAACATTGGTTGGGGATAGAGGTGAGGAAAACCCTCTGATTGATGTGTTCTCCAGTAAGCCTCGAACTGCCTAAAACCCAAGTCTCAAAGATGTCCCTACCTTTTGGTTTATTATTCAATAATTATTTCAAAGGGTGTAGAATCCGAATCTGCAATAAAAATTTTTCCGTCCGTCCGCCGTACGCTGGAGCAAAAGATCTGAAATTTTCAGGAAAAATCCATCTTGGTCCGACGACGCCCCAATTCTTGAGCCAGCTCTCTCACTCAATTTAAAGTGCCCTTTAAGGGCTGTCAAAGTTTTGTAAAATCCCTAAAAACCTCAAAACAAGTCGAAGCGGCCTAAATTTGTACCTATTTGAAGAACATACCATGAGGAATCGAATGAGCAACTCCCCAGGTCCGTAGGTCAAACCATTCCCGATGTATGGCCCGATTTATGGTGCCAACATTTGCGTTTTTTGGTTTATTATTGTTTGTTTGTAACCTAGTGATGCCGATAGCGTCGAGTTGTAGTGAATGTGGATACTGGAGTGATAGCCGATGTGGATACTTGTAGTTTATAGCCGATACACGGGTTGAAGCATTCTGATATGCATGAAACGCTGATAATAATATTATATATACTACTATATATTATATAGATTAATATTATTCAATATTATTACTGGGGTAAATAAGTATTCTTTCACTGGGGTTTATTATTCAATTGGTTCGCGTTCAAGATTTGAATCTGTAATAAGCTTCGGAGTGTGCGTGTTTCACAGGTGATATAGCGATTATTCAATTTCAGGAGATATGCATAGAACACGTAAATCTGTTCTCAACCAAAATACCTATTTGGATTGATCAGTTGATGATATTTGTGTGCCTCCTCTACATCAGTCTACCTTTGGCTATATAGTTTAAATTTGGATTTGGGGAAGTTTTAACGCAATACGAGTGCTAAAGGACTTGATAAATTATAGATGTTTTTATTGTGGGGGGTATTGAGGTTCAATAAAAAAACGCTGCAAATTCTTTCACTGGGGTTTATTATTCAATTGGCTTGTGTTCATGATTTGAATTTCTAATAAGCTTTGGAGTGTGCGTGTTTCACAGGATAGAGCGATTATTGAATTTCAGGAGATATGAATGGAGCACGTAAATATGTTCTCTGATCAATCCAATACCTATTTTGGATTGATTTGATCATATTTTGTGAAATTCAATAATCGCTCTATCACCTGTGAAACACGCACACTCCGAAGCTTAGTAGAAATTCAAATCATGAAAGCAAGCCAATTGAATGATAAACCCCAGTGAAAGAATTTGCAGCGTTTTTTACCATCTGATATAATTCCCCTATTCTTCATGGAAATCATAAAAATAATTTTGAGCAGATGTAAGATATGGTTGATCAATCAGTGTGCATCCAATGTCTATACATCGGAATGAAAAATATCGCCCAAAAATAACGATATATCGACGGAAGAATATCGATCTTTTCTTGACATCCCTATTACCTGTAGAGATCACTGAAAATTAGGTGACACCATGTTCAGCAATGTTTTCAAGCAGCGTGTGTGTTACATTACACATTTCACCAACTTTGTTTATGTTGGTACAAAATCAGAATTGTAGTCAGTCAGCTGTTGTGTGAAGCACTGTTTTCAAAGAAACCTAAATTCAGCATTCTAGAGAAAAGAAGATTGAAATGAGCTCCACGGCTCTATCAACCTTTGATGATTATGCCAGACGTTGAATCCCTGCCCCAAAGAGAGTCCATTTGAAATGAAACCCTTAGAAGTTTAATAGAAATACATTTATCTCAGAGCTTTTCCGACTGAGGGCAGTTCCGCACCTTGTCATTTCTACTAAGTTGTTCCGAACTGGCATCTCCGCTAATTTGGACAGCTTAGGGTTGAATGGAAAATAAATTAACCTCAAAGCTCTCTCAACTAAGCGGTTTTGAGCATGAAAAATTTGACCGTATTTAACCGTGGATTTCATAGGGGGAGTGATATTCAATTGGGAGATCCTTCCATTACTTTTCAACAAATTTCTACTACTACCTACTTACTTCTTCTTCTTCTTGTCCTATTTTTCTATTCTTTTACATTCCAGATTCCATTACAAGTGTCCAAAGATTGGGGTTACTATTGGGGTTACACATGGGTTTATTATTCTTGTGTCGAACTTTATTACACTTAAACTCATGTTTCTTTGACCCAACCCTGTCAGATGGGATGGGGCTCGAAAAAGTACGGAAATAATGTCATATCTGGGTCAATTGCATAGGTTTGGGACCCACTCCAATCGCTTCAGCGTCCAAAATTACATGGAACACGATACCCCACATGGGAAAAAACCCATTTTTGTTTGAGTTTGACGAAAACCGCCATTGGGTATTTTTACATAACGTCTAGGTATGTTTTTCCAGTTCAAATTTATACTCGTTGTGTCCCTTTTTTCATGTAAATCACGATTCTGGTGATGACATGATCGAATTAACTATTAGATCACATTTGAATTGCATAAGACGTAAGTACCGCACCGTAATTAGGGTCCGATGCGAGCCGTCAGGCGTTGCCAGACCCAGGTCTTCAGAAAACCTCAGGGTCGCTCCTATGTGGGCAATAGTATAGTAGGAAAATCTATCAAAGAAAAATTTTAAAACCAATTTTTTTAAGCAGAAATTTAAGATATTTCGAAATATTGGAATTGTATCGATACTCATATTCCATCCATATTATTGGAGGACCCAGATACAAAAAATCAATACTCAATGGTAAAATATCGATCGATACCCATCCCTATCTCACACTTCATTCTATGCGCTCAACCGTGCCTAGTGTTCTCAAAAGATTTACTGCTTTTTGAACAGTTACTAATTGTAACCCTTCTTTCATCTTATAAACAGCGTTGTTTATTGAAAATATCCGTTGCTCCAATCTATTGGAAATTAGGTCGTTTGTATCTGTGAAGTGTACATATATTTGAATCTGATAATTGAAATGAGGATCTTGGTTGACAAAGCCAACACAAAATCTAACAATTAGCGTATTTTGAATAATCGAGGCGACACTTTGGTCTCCTACAATCACACAGTAAATTAATCTTTTCTACGACTCCCCTTAAATGTTGTCATCGAACGTTTCAAGAGACTAATTTTGGTCAGATTTCAACTATGGCACCATAACGATTTCTCTACAACAGTAACATTAAATTCATGATCTTAACATTAGAATGCTAACATGATAGCTAGCTCCACCAAAGGGAATAAGGCCAACAAGGGCTATTTTTTTACTCCAGCCTGATAATTTGACCCATGGATAGAAAATTGATACAAGCAATGGTAAAATATCGATGTGATACCCATCGATTATCTGAATTTCATTCTATATGCATAACACGTAAATGGTGTTCTCAAAAAAATACTGCTTTTTGATCAGTTACTATATTTGAGTGCCTCCTGAAATTCAATAATCGCTCTATCACCTGTGAAACACGCACACTCCAAAGCTTAGTAGAAATACAAATCATGAACGCAAGCCAATTGAATAATAAACCCCAGTGAAAGAATTTGCAGCGTTTTTTTTAATGGTTATCAGAATACTTCAACCCGTGTATCGGATATAAACCGTTTTAGGAGTTCACTCCAGTATCCACGTTCACTACATCACTAGGTTACTGATATCAACACAAAAACAATAATAAACCAAAATAACGCGAATGTTGGCACCATAAATCGGGCCATACATCGAAAATGGTTTGAGCTACGGACCTGGGGAAGGGCTCATTCGATTCCTCATGGATAGTTCTTAAAAAAAACGTCCAAATTTAGTCCGCCTTGACTTTTTTTTAAGTTTTTAGGGATTTTACAAAATTTTGACACCCTTAAAGGGCACTTTAAATTAAGTGTGAGTGCTGGGTAAAGAATTGGGGCGTTGTCGGTCCAATATTGATTTTTCCTGAAAATTTCAGATTTTTTGCTCCAGCCGTTTTGGGAGAAATCGTGCGTACGGCGTACGGACGGAAAAATTGTTATTGCAGATTCGGATTCTACACCCTTTGAAACGTAAATCATGAAATTTTCAGGGGGGGGGGGGGGGTTAAAATTTTTTTTTCAAGAGCGATTACAATGACTTAATTATTGAATAATAAACCAAAAATGTTCAATTACCATTCCTAATCTCCAAGCAATACGATTATACGTCAATTAGCTCTGGGTCAGGAGCCATTACAGTAAATTTGACTTTATCTAATGCCCCTTATTAATAACATGTAGTATTTCTTAATCCCGTTACTTTCAGAAACCAAACGCAGAGGGCGCTTTAAATGAATCGACCCCTCGTCGGGTCACAAATCCAGAATGAATAGCTGGATTGGCAGCGTGGTAGCTGCCAACGAACCGCTTGAAATATCTGTTTACATCGTAGTTAGATTCGAGTGAGCTACAAGGCAACCTAGCGGTAGACAGAAACAGCATTACCACAACTGTTCATAACATTAACTGTATAGTCATAAGAGTAAGCTCCAAAGCAAACTTCTTTTGAGTTTCATTTACTGTGTTGATACGTGAACAAAAACCTCTTCATGACTGTTGGGAAGCACTGTCAAGGAAATTTTAATCAGCTGAGTGAGTTCAAATGCTGCGTACCGTTAACGTAGCGTGCAATCTGCTAATGTAGTAACGTTGGATTTGCCTACGCTACTGCGTAAGCTAATTCTTTCTCCTCGGTGCCTACCAATCCATAATGGGGTCTTGAGAGATCAAGGCGAGAAGGAGAACCCACGTGTAATGGGAAGACAACGCAACGAGAGCAACTGAGCCATGAAGGTGCTTTCGAGGTTGAAGTAATTTTCTCGGTCGTGCAAGTGCATTCAACTCCCGGCAATCCGCCGGATTTCCTATCTTTTCCTCTAACCTTTTTTTTTCCAGTGACTGACAGAACTCTCTCTGAAAGTATTCCATAAATTTATCCGAAGCGGCAAGGAGAAACGAACCAACGTATGTAAGCAGTGCGACTACGCTACATATTTCTAGTCGGTAGAAATGTGGGTCTAACCTTCACTTAGAAAGCTGAAATGGTTATAAAACGCTTCAGCTTGACAGAATTTCTAAACCACAATTGAACTAATGTGGTTATACATAAATTGAATAGCTAACAAGTCAGATGACGAATTCAATCAAATATGCATTTTTTTGCAGGTAATTAATTTACTTCAAAATCAAATTCAGTAAAATCCCCAATTTATGGACACTAGCGGTAGAAAAACACTGCAAATTCTGTCACTGGGATTTATTATTCAATTGGCTTGCGTTCATGATTTGAATTTCTACTAAGCTTTGGAGTGTGCGTGTTTCACAAGTGATAGAGCGATTGTTGAATTTCAGGGGGCACAAAAATATGATCAACTGATCAATCCAAATAGGTATTTTGGTTGAGAACAGAATCTGTTCCGAGTAAAAGTAACCAAGTAACATTTGCAAAATTTTACAGGGGAGCGATCTGAAGTTTCACCTATTTTCTTCTTACGAACACTGGTTGTATGATGTCTCATCCGACTATGTTTCGATTTTTCTTTATCCTGTAGGTAGTTAGCTAGTGCCCGCCTATGATATCGTGCTTCAAAATTCACTTCAGATTAAATAAGAGCTGTTTTCCGGAAAACTCTATTTGATCATTTTTACCTGCCTGGAGTTTCAAGCTTTACTCATTTGGTCAATTCAATTCTTCGAAAATCTGTAGCATATTTACATGAAATTGAGGGATTGAATAGTTTTTTCGGTAATTTATCGTGTTGCCAAGCATCTAATAACAATGATATACCTATTTCTGTTAGAAAAGGTTATCCATTACCTATCACTGTAATTGGTCATTTTCACCTGCCCACTACGCAATCTTACAAATCTTACTCAGTAAAAGTGATCAAATGGCAATTGATAACATTTACATGCACCAGCGAGAGTACATTTATAATCTATCTCGTGTTTTGTGGTTGAGTTCAAATGCCATTTGTTCACATAAAACTCTTTGGGTCAGGCAGGTAAAATTTATTTTCAATTATTTCTTGCACATCAGTTTGAAGATAACGTTCTTAGCAACAACACACAATAGACAACGTTCCTTAGTACCGGAATGACAAAAAAAGCTCATTTTGAAAAAAAATGTTACTTGGTCACTTTTACCCGGAACCCGACGAGATTTACGTGCTCTATGCATATCTCCTGAAATTCAATAATCGCTCTATCACCTGTGAAACACGCACACTCCAAAGCTTAGTAGAAATTCAATCAAGCCAATTCATGAACCCAAGCCAATTGAATAATAAACCCCAGTGAAAGAGTTTG
Organism: Creontiades dilutus; assembly: GCA_031894815.1. Classification (NCBI taxonomy): domain Eukaryota; kingdom Metazoa; phylum Arthropoda; class Insecta; order Hemiptera; family Miridae; genus Creontiades; species Creontiades dilutus. Next base: position 513,244 of record JAVIWC010007544.1, read on the forward strand.
CAGCGTTTTTTCTCCCCCAAAACACGCAACAAATTAGTTTGGATTCAAAGTTAATCTCTTCTGTATGATAATATTCTTAGATAGTACAGAATTATACCATCCAACAATTTGCTTTCGTAAAGTATCACCTAGATACCCAACCAGTTCATCATTTCCTTCGCGTTAAGCGTACTACGTGGAGTTTCGGTTTAAATCGAGATGTATCTTCATTTTTGTCGACCGTTCATGGGTACAAGGGCACATTCGCACTCATCTTTCATACGTGCTTTCAATAATACGCAACATGATTCGTAGGAAGTACGACGCCCAAACAGCCGTAAATACTTGGCGGATGATCCGCGAAAAATGAAACTACAAGTAAACGTTCTAAACTGTTAAGAAGACGGCGTCATTATTTTCGAAATATAAAACCAAGTTTACGATGGCAATGCGTCATTCACAATAAGGATAATGATCAGTAAAATCCACCAGTCAGCTCTGAGGGCGTCGTAGATAGAAATAACCAAGAAGCTCAAATCGATATCTCTTTGAATATTATTAAGAGAGTCTCATCGGTTGGTCGTCATTCTTCATTTGTATTTCGTAACATTTGTATTTGTGCCATTAAAACCGCCTTTGAAACATCAGTTGAACTATGATTAAATTGAAAGCACGTCCAAAGAGATTTCTACATCTCTTGTGAATTATGGACGTTTTGGATGGAGTAGCGTCGATTTGAGCTCCTTGAAACACCTGAAATGTCATTTTGAGCAATTGCGAGTTCCGAGAATTTGGTTGAAATTTCAAGCCTACAACTTACTGAAAATGTTTATTTTGAAACATTTAAAATGTTCATTGAAAACCTTCTTGAGTGAAAACAAAATACAAATGCAATGATTTCAATGAGGAATTATGAAGAGAAACAAGTTTTCGATGACATTTATTTAAAGATCTGATTATTAACTAAGGTAGATTGAGAATGTTTATAATAAATCGGAATTGTTGTTGGGAAGAATTGAAATTGAAGATTTCTCAACTTTCAGCATATCCAAATTTCACCAAAAATGGGTGTAATGGAATTAGTGTCGTTTTTTTTCTTCAGTAAGTTGGGCAAAAACCTATTTGACGGAACTGGCAAGTGCACGGTGAATAGTTGATAGAATAGGCGGGGGATTCATTACCCTAGGTTTGTCGTTGTGAGTGTCAGTCCAATATTTGTGAAATTTAACTATGTTCGGGTGCTCCAACTGCGTGAGATTCTCAAAAACGAGCTGTATCTTCTCCTCTTGAGCTTTGAAATTCTTCCTCTCCGAGAACTGGACCTCGTTCCAGACCACCTGGAAAGAGGAAATTCAATTATTAGAATATAAAACGGAAAATGTGTCAGGCGGGTTATGTGGCATCTACAGGGTGTATCAGATAATGTGTGTACTTCACCTACGTATTATACAACCAATTTCCAACAATAAGCAATTTTTGGTTTATTATTCAATAATAAACCATTGTAATCGTCTCTGGAAAAAAAATTCTAACCCCCCTGAAAATTTCATGGTTTACGTTTCAAAGGGTGTAGAATCCGAATCTGCCGCACGATATCTCCGAAACGGCTGGAGCAAAAGATCTGAAATTTTCAGGAAAAATCCATCTTGGTCCGACGACGCCCCAATTCTTGAGCCAGCTCTCTCACTCAATTTAAAGTGCCCTTTAAGGGCTGTCAAAGTTTTGTAAAATCCCTAAAAACCTCAAAACAAGTCGAATCGGCCTAAATATTTACATATTTGAAGAACATACCAAGAGGAATCGAATGAGCCCTTCCCCACGTCCGTAGGTCAAACCATTCTCGATGTATGGCCCGATTTATGGTGACAACATTTGCGTTTTTTGGTTTATCATTGTTTGTTTGTAACCTAGTGATGCCGATATCGAGTTGTAGTAATGTGGTTACTGGAGTGATAGCCGATGTGGATACTTGTAGTTTATAGCCGATTCACAGGTTGAAGCATGTATGAAACGCTGAATAAGTATTTTTTCACTCGGGGTTATTATTCAATTGACTTGCGTTCATGATTTGAATTTCTACTAAGCTTTGGAGTGTGCGTGTTTCACAGGTGATAGAGCGATTATTGAATTTCAGGAGATATGCATAAAGCACGTAAATCTGTTCTCAACCAAAGTACCTATTTGGATTGATCAGTTGATCATATTTGTGTGCCTCCTGAAATTCAACAATCGCTCTATCACCTGTGAAACACGCACATTGTAAATTCTTTCCGTGGGGTTTATTATTCAATTTTATTCATTTGAGTTGCATTCATGATTTGAATTTCTACTAAGCTTTGGAGTGTGCGTGTTTCACAGGTGATAGAGCGATTATTGAATTTCAGGAGATATGCAGGGACCACGTAAATCGGTTCTCAATCAAAATACCTATTTGGATTGATCAGTTGATGATATTTGTGCCTCCTCTACATCAGTCTACCTTTAGCTACATATCGTTTAAATTTGGGTTTGGGGAAATTTTAACGCAATACGAGCGCTAAAGGACTTGATAAATTATGGATGTTTTTATTGTGGGGGGGTATTGAGGTTCAATAAAAAAAACGCTGCAAATTCTTTCACTGGGATTTATTATTCAATTGGCTTGCGTTCATAATTTGAATTTCTACTAAGCTTTGGAGTGTGCGCGTTTCACAGGATAGAGCGATTATTGAATTTCAGGAGGCACACATATATGATCAACTGATCAATCCAAATAGGTATTTTGGTTGAGAACAGATTTACGTGCTCCATGCATATCTCCTGAAATTCAATAATCGCTCTATCCTGTGAAACGCGCACACTCCAAAGCTTAGTAGAAATTCAAATTATGAACGCAAGCCAATTGAATAATAAACCGCAGTGAAAGAATTTGCAGCGTTTTTGGAAGTTCTCAAGTCTATGATTTTTTCTTGTTTTAAACCTTGTCTCAGCAAAACAACTATAACTAACATACAGTATTGCCTGAAGTAATGTGTTGAACAGTTCCAGGCCGATTTCCAACGTGGGAAAGGAAGGTGAGATTTTAGTGGGTTTGAATCATACGTAACCCGAAGAGCGGTCCCTTCTGGGTATCGTACGAGATTTTCACTTTAGGATCTTAAAGATTTCCTCACCTGTCTACCGAAAAAAAACTACAGTATAATGTGAAGTAAAAGTTGAGGATACCGTGGGAAAGTGCGTACTTGTACCTTTTGTACCTGGAGACGGGAGTGGTTACCATACCGACCCGGGTCCACGTCTCCCTAAAATAATTGCTATGGAAGTGATGAGAGGAAGAGTTTCGTGGACCTTCCACCAACTTGCCACTGGCCTACAGTAGTGTTGTATAGAGGTTCGGTAGCCTGTCTTGTGAATCAATCAAATTTCGAACGACAGAAATTTTTGAGAAGTTCAGGGAACAGAAAAAGTAGTTTTGGCAGAGGGTTAAGCTGTCGGAGCAGTTAACGCTATATAAGAAGCTTGACACTCGCTTTAAGGCCGCAAGCTTGATCGGTGAAGCAGTGATGGACATTGTTTCAGCGAGATGGATTTTCAGGCTCAGGGAAAGATTGCAGCATTTGAATGCAACCCTATACAACACCGATCGCAAAGAGGAGTGTGAGCTGTGCAACAGACATGCACCACTTCCTTTGTATTTGCCCAGTGCTCGCTGAATTTAGGGTCGACGTTTTCGAAAAGCCAGAGCTGCCGCGGAATGAGGCTGAGGATTAGCTCGATGGTGGTGGTTGGCCTCAACAATTTCTTTTGTCTTATTTTATCAATCCCATATTCCAACTCAGCTAAGTACCTAGAAATGAGCTTGGATGCGAAGCTGAAGTGGAAAGAACATGTCAAGAAAAAAAAGGAAGAGCTATCAATCAGGTATAGAAAGCTTTATTGGCTGTTTGGCCGACATTCACATTCACTTATGCCTATCTGGACCTATCGTATTCAGCTATGGGGATGCACAGCTAAAAGTAACTTGAAAATGGTTCAAACATTCCAAAATAAGGTACTAAGGAGATTTGTGAATGGTCCATGGTACATTCGTAATGATGACCTCCACAAGGACCTCAAAATCGCAAGAGTCACCGATGTCATTAAAAGATACGCAAGGAACTACGAAAAGAAGCTTCTTGCTCATACCAACCCAGAAGCCATTAGGCTTCTCGACAACTCCCAAGTAAACCGACGCCTGAAAAGGACCAAGCCATTGGACCTTGGATGCTGATGTGAAGTTGAAATGTGGTGTATTGTCAATGGACTAACACTCGTATAATTATTGCCGAATTTATGTGAAGTAAATATCTAGATAGTTGCCTGTATATTACCTCAGTTGTAACTAGTTGATATATTAACAAATAAACGCTCTATAAAAATAAAAAAATTCATCAATAAACTTTTTTTTCGTGTATATCGTTGGAAGTTTGAGATTGTAAGGAACTGTTTCCATTAAATTGGGATTCACAGCAACACATCAAAAAAGGCCAATGTCTCAAGTTGAAAAGTCAAATTTTGTTAATTTTTCAAAATTTTTGTCTTGGCATCAGGGTGTTAGAAAAATTAACCCTCTTTCCACCGATGTGATCAGATTTCAATTTACACATTAAATTGAAGGAGTAAGGGCTGTTTTAGTGAGTAGGTATAAATTGAAATTACGAACAAATCATTTAATTAAAAACGCTGCAAATCTTTCACTGGGGTTTATTATTCAATTGGCTTGCGTTCGTTATTTGAATTTATACTAACCTTTGGAGTGTGCGTGTTTCACAGGATAGAGCGATAATTGAATTTCAGGAGATATGCATGGAGCACGTAAATCTGTGCTCAACCAAAATACCTATTTGGATTGATCAGTTGATCATATTTGTGTGTCTCCTGAAATTCAATAATCGCTCAACCCTGTGAAACATGTACACTCCAAAGCTTAGTAGAAATTCAAATAACGAACGCAAGCCAATTGAATGATAAACCCCAGTGAAAGAATTTGCAACGTTTTTTTATTGAACCTCAATACCCCCCCCCCCCCCACAATAAAAAAGGTAGACTGATGTAGAGGAGGCATACAAATATCATCAACTGATCAGTCCAAATAGGGTGTTTTGGTTGAGAACCGATTTCTATGCATATCTCCGGAAATTCAATAATCGCTCTATCACCTGTGAAACACGCACACTCCGAAGCTTAGTACAGATTCAAATCATGAACGCAGACCAATTGAATAATTAACAACAGTGAAAGAATACTTATTTACCCCATTAATAATATTGAATAATATTTACCTATATATCATCAGCATTTCATGCATAGGGGTTCAGATGTGAACAGATTTACTGGTCTATGCATACCCTGAAATTTAATAATCGCTCTATCACCTGTAAAAGAGGCACACTCCGAAGCTCAGTAAGATTCAAATCATGAACGCAAGCCAATTGAATAATAAACCCCAGTGAAAGAATACTTATTTGCCCCAGTAATAATTTTGAATAATAAACCCCAGTAATAATATTGAATAATAGTTCACTACAACTCGTGACGGGTTAAATCAAGTATCAAATCGACTATCACTCCACTATCGGCATCACTAGGTTACAAACGAACAATAATAAACAAAAAAACGCAAATTTTGGCACCATAAATCGGGCCATACATCGGGAATGGTTTCACCTACGGACGTGGGGAAGGGCTCATTCGATTCCTAATGGTATGTTCTTCAAATAGGTAAATATTTAGGCAGATTCGACTTGTTTTGAGGTTTTAAGGGATTTTACAAAACTTTGACGGCCCTTAAAGGGCACTTTAAATTGAGTGAGAGAGCTGGCTCAAGAGTTGGGGCGTCGTCGGACCAAGATGGATTTTTCTTGAAAATTTCAGATCTTTCGCTCCAGCCGTTTGGGAGAAATCGTACGGCGTACGGCGGACGGACGGAAAAATGTTTATTGCAGATTCGGATTCTACACCCTTTGAAACGTAAACCATGAAATTTTCAGGGGGGTTAGAATTTTTTTTTCCAGAGCGATTACAATGGTTTATTATTGAATAATAAACCAAAAGTAGGATTTTATGCAGGGATCCGGCGAAACTTTATAGGGCAAAAATAGTTGCATATCAGTCGTACCATCGACCCCAGACGCTTAGAGTCTGATACACCATATATACTCAGACAACTCGGTTTTCTTTTAGACATGCGTTGTTTAAACATAAAATACTGGTAAAAATTTTGATTTTGGCGAAATTTGATCTCTCGAATGTGAAAACAATGCACCGACTACCTACAAGTAGGCTCGAACGCAATCTTGGCCCCTCACCAGAATGAGCGTTCGTTAATTTATTTCGCCACTCATCTTAAAAGAACTCCTCCAAAAATAGCAGAAACTTTGCTGTTTGCTTCTGTTTATTGTTTTTACGCGCAACGAACACAAACGCGATCGAAAATAGTGCAATCGGTTCAAGCGTCGGCGCCTCGCGAAGTATAATTAGATATTTTGTTTGAAATGATTCATTGACCAGCTTGTCACGGCTCATCACTCGCAGCACGATGTGCCAAACGTTCACGTAACGACCTTACCCATTGACCCCTCCGCCGAGTGACCCTCACAAATAAACTGCTCACCTTTCCTTAATTGATTTCCCGAATGCCAGAAGCTTCGCCGACATCAGCCTGACCCCGATTCCCGCGCGTAAACGGTTCCAGATTCATCTGGTTGTCGCCCTCGCCCAAGTGCCATTGACGTGAAATTATTCACCGAATTTCAAGTGGTATTGATGAGAAGGTAGAGAGCACTGGCCTTCAATTGGGAAGATTGAGACCGTAGCTGGCTCAGTAATCAGACTTCAATCTAACACCCAATCGATCGAAGAAGAGTTCTGCACACCATTGAAAATACCGGCATTGTAAACCTTTTAGAGACAACGTGAACCTTCAGGACATCTGGGACACAACAGTAGGGTAATTTTGACCCAACATCAAGATAATTTGCAAGGATTCATTCAAAACATTCTGGAAAACGATATCCTCTTTCGTAAAACAATATTTTTAACCCACCATCAACGAATTACTATTCAAAATTACATAGAAATTAGAAGCATCTAATAAACTCCAAAATCGATCGAAAAACAAACAAGATCAGGACTGATACCAAAATTACCATGGGTCAAAATGCTTACAAATTTAGAAGAAAAGAGGAAGAAAAACAGAAAATCATACAGTAAGAAATCAGAATTGTCATCTACAGGTACACCGGTTTGACAGCTACTCAAGGCCCCAAGCCCCTCCCTCTGCTACCTTACAACTCAAGTGAGTTTTCCCTTTCCTCGGGTCATTTTGTCCCCCACGTTGTCTCCGGAAGGTTAAATGGGAGGTTTTTTCAACGTTTGTTTGAAAAATAGATTCCATTCCATTCGGATTGACAATATGCGACAAACGGGAAATCCTTGCAAATTTCCTCCATGGAAATCCATTTTGAAGTAGACTGAATGATTCCTGGGTTTTACCCTTTTTATACGTAAACATACTTGGAATACGATTCCTAATTAGAACTTGGAATTTATACTTAGAAATATTGCAACTGGGTAAAAAATCAACCTTTCAAGAAAATTCAAATAATAATTTTGAAATTGATACACATATTTTCAGGGGAATGGCTTTCTCAAAAAACGCTGCAAATTCATTCACTGGGGTTTATTATTCAATGATTCATGATTTGAATTTCTACTAAGCTTTGGAGTGTGCGTGTTTCACAGGTGATAGAGCGATTATTGAATTTCAGGAGGCACACAAATATGATCAACTGATCAATCCAAATAGGTATTTTGGTTGAGAACCGATTTAAGTGCTCTATGCATATCTCCTGAAATTCAATAATCGCTCTATCAACTGTGAAACACGCACACTCCAAAGCTTAGTAGAAATTCAAATCATGAATCATTGAATAATAAACCCCAGTGAAAGAATTTGCAGCGTTTTTTTCAAGAGCGATTACAATGGTTTATTATTGAATAATAAACTAAAACTAGACTCGATATTTGAGAAATTTGGAAATTAAAAAAAAGACTACAATTCCCAAGAAATGTTACGTTTCGGTGTTATTCTCTTCCACAGCTTCTAATGAAGTACTGTTTGCTAAAATTTACTTTTCAAGTATATAGGATTGAAGCAGATATTCAAGAGTATCTACAACTGACTTTGGAGTCTATCGATCAGTATATAGGTAGGTACCTACAGGCAAGTTCCAAGGCAGCTGGCGTTTATAGTTTTCAACTTCGATTCGCACCAAAAAAAACAGGATTTTCGAATTTTCCGAATGTTAATAATCAGTTATGTCGATTAGGATGAGAGTTAGAGCTTTGAAACTGGTTTCATTCGATTCAGCGTCACGAAAAAACATATGAAATCATTCCGAACAAGGCTGTGTTAGACGAAGTTGCAAGGAAGTCGCATGGACGCTACCAGGCGCAAGCAACCGGTGTCAGGCCTTACCCTCGTGCTAGGGATAATCTTACCAACATTTTTTTCCAAATATCAAATGATTTTGTACAATTTTTCAAGACGTTATGAGCAATGTCCACCTAGATTGGCCGTTTTCCCAGTGTGCAACGTTTTTAAAAACAGTGTTTCATATTCCAACATGTTTACTTCTGTTGACATCTATAAAATATGAGTCTAGAATGTGCCGAGTTTCTTCTCTTCTAAAATCAATAAAATAAACTGAGGAGGAATGTCGCTTAGAGGAACACTTAGGATGCTCACCTCAAATCCTTCTTCTGAGTCCATGGCAAGATACGAACTGTCGATACCGGGAACATCTCGCTGGGCAACCTGCAACAAATCAATTTAAATGTGAATTTCCAAAGTCTGGTAATTGACCTTAGCAGTACACGTTAATTCAAATCGAGTTACGAAACTAACAGAATCTACTTAGTTATAATATTGACGTAAGAACCAACTCTGCGGTCGTGGACAAAAGTTATTGACATGACAAGGTGGCCTGGAAACAATTACTTCAGTCGTGATTTGACAGCGTGAGAGATCGAGAATTTAGCTATTTGGGGAGCCGGGATGTGAAGAGGAACTGAATGCTTATTGTTAAATTCATTTAAATGGCTCCATTTAGATTTACTTTATCTCAATCAGTGAAAACTTATACGAAACATTTCTCCCTCAAAAACTAATCCGTGAGGTCCGTCCTTATAAAACCCGAATACCTACGGTGACTTCAACCTTTCAACTCCTCCTAAAACACCATCAGTAATTTCTGGTTATTTCATTCACCAGACCGCACCACAAGGTTTTAAATATACGTATTTAGCTCGCACGTGAGGGAACATGATTAAATCAAAAACAAAATGTATCCCATTAACCACACCAGATGGATGTGGGCGGAAAAAGGTTCCACCGAAATAGACACGTGTACGTCACCATAAGACGGGGCGGGATGGCATCAGCACCCTAGAAAATCCATGGCCTCACAAATAACCTTTCCAAACCACTGAGAACAAAGTATTCTCGCTCATGCGAAAGTGGTTTTCAGATATAGATTTTTAGATGGTAAACCCCATTTAAAATTAAGAGGAGAATGAAAATTGTAAATCATCAATATGAATAAACGGCAAAGGCTCCGTAACTTTGTTAAAAAGTTTTAGTGAACCATGGAAGAAGTTATTCAAGGTTTTTGAACCACAAAAAAGTGATTCAAGTTTTTTCGTTGTATGAAAACGCGAAGTACCTACCTACTTAGAATCTATTTTCCAGTTTTAAGACCTCTTTTCTGAAACTCTAAACATTTAAAAGGGTTTCAAAGTGCCTGTTTAGTCGACCATGAAAAACACTCATCTTTCCACTCGATGTATATTTATGCGGGAGAACAGCGACAATAGAGGTGTGTAAACAGGTCACCCAAGGGAGTAGCCGACCTGCAGGTCACTCAGTCCAAATTCAAGGTCAGTGGGGAAGATCAGTTATCTCCATTAATGCGACCTTTACTCCCAGTACACCAGATTCCGTGGATGAATGCGCAGTTCACTTCGTGAATGAATTGCAGTTCGTCTCCATTCTAGACAGAAATAGGTTCATCTCTGACTGACCAATTATCTTTATGACCTCTGTTCTACAGCCCGATCATTTAAATGTTAATTTTTTTTTTTAAACGAAGGAAAATTCATTGACTTACAAGTACGTAGATGAACCTGCACCAAAAACGAGAGTGAATTCCTAAAAGAACGCATCCCTAAATTATGAAGGTTTCTGAGTGGCAGGTACACAGAGAAAAGGGAGGAAGGAACCAGGTTACTCTTTCGTGCCATGACCGTCAACCTCTATTATCTTTCTCATCCGTCAGAATTGTTCTTTGATTTTTTGTTCTTCTTTTTTTTATTAAACAAGGTAAATTTTGCGACAGTACTCTATATAGGTAGATAATAACGACGTATAGCACTAAAAGTGATTGATATGCACAAAAATAATTAGGGATACTGCTAGTCAGTAGTTCCTAACATAATAGTAGTGTAGGGTAAATGAATATGATCAACAGACGAATAAATAAATTACTTGAGAATATACAGACGTATAGGGGTTCACACAACGTCAGTTAAAGCCATCAGTGGTCCACTACTTGAATGGTTTAGGAGCTACCTCAATGATCGTTCTCAGGTTGTTAGGATCAAGTCGGTTTTTTCCAGTCTATTTCCAAATACTTCTGGGGTACCTCAGGGTTCTCATATTGGGCCGATGTTCTTCCTGATTTTGCGATATTTTCTGGCAGTATACGCTTTTTACTTTTTGCAGATGATTTGAAAATATTCCACAGGATCCGTTCAATCTCTGAGGCTCATGCATTGCAGGCCACCCTTGACTCATTGATCCATTGGTGTGAGGCAAATCACCTCCGACTTAATTTTGGCAAGTGTGCGATAATGACCTCCTCGAGGTCTTCAACCCCACTGTTCACACTGTCCACACCTGTTCCCTTACAATTTGAGTGGAAATAGCTGATCATTTCACGACACCTCCCGTCAAAATCGACTCTGCAGTCTATTAAGAACATGAATTTCATATAAAAGGATATGTCAATATACGTTAAACAATGTTTCGATTAGGTCGGCCACATTAATTAAAACCGTATTCTGGAAGGACCAAGATAATAACAGTATCAATGTTGTCAGTTCTCTATACTATGAAGAACGATACCCGATTCTGCTCCAAACATTTTGCGGCTAATGAAGGCACAGTGAGAAATACATTACATTTCTGGAGTATAAATGGCGGAACCGCAATATCGTCAAGGGAGGCGGGAAATGTAATAAACGGGAGGCGGTTAGGGCAGGTGATTCGATCTTCTTGGCTCAAACAGAATCATCGCCCGATCAAGCCTTCGACGAGATGCAGTTAAAAGGTTAAATTTCAAACACAAAACCTCAAGCTTCAAATACTTAGGTTTGCAGATACCTACAGACCAACTACATTGAAATTAAATGTTCATTTTCGGCATAATAATAAAATATTATTTTGCCGAATATGAACATTTTACTTAATTCAATTCAAAATAACTTTATTTTTACTCATCATCTGATATGAATATTTACATAAAGTGAAGTAAAAACATGATACCTGAATAATTATAAAATTTTCACGAATGAGAAAAAAAAAAACAGAATTATAAGGAATCAATTTCAACAATGAGTCATTTGCATTAAAGCCATCAATAAAATGCTTCGTCATTGATCCATATTTGAATGTGTTGAGGCAAATTTTTTTTCAAGTTGCGATATGGATATGTCATTTTCGTCGAATAAACTTCCACCCCCATTTTGACATCAAAATTGTACCAATTTGACGCCGGATGATTGATGGCACATTGTGTGTAGAGAAGGTAAAATAGTTCTTCTGAAAGAATAGATTTCGTGGAAAACTGATTCTGCTCTTCAAACATTTCTTTTGCAGTCTATGAAGGACAAGAACATTCAATTCTGATATAAAAGGAATTATTCTAATTGACAATGCAAATGGAACGATTAGCTGAAGGTACATGTGGATAAAACCTCTATCGAGTCTTCGACACTGTCAAGGACCAAGATAATAACAGTATAACCAATGTCAAAATCGAGTTCTTCAGTCTATATGAAGAACATGAATTTTTTCATATAAAAGGAATATGATTCTGCGTTCCAAACATTAATTGAACCGGCAGAATTCTGGAAGGATTTGATAATAATAAGTATCAATGTTGTCAGTTCTCATGTACTATGAAGAACGATACTCCAAACATTTTGCGGCTTCTCTCCAAAATTTTGCGCACTCAATGAAGGCACAACATTGATGAGCATACATTACATTTCTGAGTATAAATGGTGAAACCGCAATATCGTCAAGGGAGGCGGGAAATGTAATAAACGGGAGGCGGTTAGGGGAAGGTGATTCGATCTTCTTGGCTCAAACAGAATCATCGCCCGATCAAGCCTTCGAAGAGATGCAGTTAAAAGGTTAAATTTCAAACACAAAAGAAGCTTCAAATCCTCGTGTTGGGTGTTTGCAGATACCTACAGACTGTGTTCAACTCAAGGTCAAAGTTCATTTTCGGCATAATAATAAAATGTTTATTGACATTGCCGAATATGAACATTTAATTTTACTGTAGTTGATCTGTAGGTATCTGCAAACCTAAGTATTTGAAGCTTGAGTTTTTGTGTCTATATTATAGACTTCACATTTGATCATGGATTGGTATGGTTGCAGTACCAATTATTGAAGAAATCAATGTAGTTATTTTCTAAATAATTAGAAAATCAGTATATTCGAATATGTACTGTTGAGTATTTTCAATTTCCTTTGAATTGTGTGTTTGTAAAACTTGTTCTACCCATTTTGAACCTAGTAAACAACATTTTAACACCAAAACGCCACAATGTACTGATGAAGTGTGTGTAGAATTCGAAATAAATTAGATAACCATCCACAAAGCTCATTTCTCTCACAACCACACGCTAATAGTTTCACACTCCTAAACCACTGCAATTTTTCTAATTTGTGGCAATAATTACTTTCTGCTAAAAGAGTCGAATTATTAGTGACTGTGTGCAGGTTGCCTACATGATATGTGTCACTAAAGGTAAGCTAAGTTTGTGGCATGTGCATATACAACACATTAGGAGGAACCTAACAATGATAATTCCCGTAAGAAACACATGAGAGGAAAACCTGAGTGATGCGCATGGTGGATTATTTGACTTCCGACTCGCCGATCACATCTGTCTGTGGAGGTGACCCTCAACTCAGCTGGGATGTGATTGTACATTCTAACTCAGGCTTTGCCTGTGAATTCTGTCTTAAGACTTAAGGTTTGTTTTGACAAGAAGTCCCGAACTAGTTCGGATAGAACCAGAACCTACAGGGGGAGGGATAGAACCACCGAGAACTTTCGGTATTCGTTCTACTTGTCCGAACGCTTTCCGAACTAGTTTGGAACCTTGGAACATTTGAGTCGGGAAATTATACGAGTAGTTTTCCTACCGATCGACGATTCCTAACAACACACGCCGACTCACTCTAAAATGCTCGATAAATTCCACTTCGTTGTATTGAGCGACGGTTTCCAGGTAATTCTCCGTTTTCGGCCGCAGCCGTTGATTAACTACGTACTCCACTACTTCTTCGTCAGACGAGCTGAAGTCAGGTTCACTGATGACGGTGTGGTCCTCATCACTCGAACTTGATGACGAACTAGACATTGTTGTAAACCTCGGAATTTATACTTGAAACAAAGTTTGTTTTGACAACCTCAACGGTGTAGGTAGGCCGTATTTGGGCGGGAATAGATGATAACCGTTGATAACGCGATAGATCTACTGCGCATGTCTCGGACTAAAAGTTCTGGCAAAAATCTTCGAACCACTTGAACTAGTTCTAAGTATCAATAAACACCGAAAAGAGGTTCGAGATTTTTCAGAACTAGTTCTGACGTGTCAAAACAGCCATAAGACTTTTTTCGGTTGATGAACTAGATTCTGAATCTCTTGTCAAAAAAACCTTTAGAAAACCGGTAGAGAACCACTTGCACCAAAACGAGATGGGGTGGAGAGAGTCTGGACTCATTTTGTCCAAAACAGCGAACCAAGACTTTTCGAGATTTTTGAAACTAGTTCTGACGATTTCAAAACATAGAACGGAAGTTTCCAAAACTCAATAAATGAAAAGATGGGAGGGAGATAGTACTGTTCACTAATTTTGTCCAAAAATCACATAAGACTTTTTTTGCTCAAGACGGCTGTATATTACTTGGGTTTCTAATCCATCAAGGGTCCTCTTGATTTAGCCTCAATGTAAATCTCGGATTTCCATACAACGTGACAATATTTCACGTCATATTAATGGTAATGCGATCGGAACAACTCAATCGCCGCAAAAGGTCAATAAAATAATTGAAAGTGGAGCCACTTTTCAACAAAACATGGGAAACTTTCCTAAAACATGCTCCCAGGGCCGCCAACTTATGGTGTAAATGTGTTAGGTGTTCCCTGAGTGGACTGTCACACTCACTTAATCCGAGTGGACCCTTAAAGGCCGATTTACACGAGTCGAGTAAACGGTAGAGTAGAGTGGCAGAGTAGAGTACTAATTGCACTCTACTCATGTAAACGTTTTCAGTATAGTAGAGTTCACACTACTGACTAGTACACAGTAGAGTAGAGTACTCTACCAGTGTGGTAGAGTGACTCTACTCTACTGCCTCCCCCACCACCAGAAATCAGACTCTCCTGTTCAAAATCGCTGGTCTAGAAACCCTGAACTTATGCTGTAGGGTACGGAAGTTGCTGCCTGTAGCAAGGTAGTCCAGTGTCACCGCTAACATCACCCTTGGGCTTATGGCATCCCTCATTACAGTGTCCTGACGTTGGATCAAGGGCGAAACAAGTTCCAGCAAGTGTTCAAAAGCCTGGGGAGGCATCCTCATTGCAAGAGTAAACTCTTGTGGGTCTTCAAACATGAGCTCCTTCAGCAGAGTGGCTGATGCTCCATGGGTTTCTCTACGACTGATCCAACTCCTAACCCACATCCTTTTTTCTCTTGTTTCTTCGTCCCTCAATATTTCTTCCAGTTCATCCAACAACAAACCCGAAACGTTCAATAAGCTTCTGCTCACTTTTCCAACGTTCTTGTTTCTGTTCGCCATTTTTCCTTTCAGACCAAGACCAAAAAATATCGACAGAACGAACTTAAAAACAATCACAACGTAACTCTCGGCGGTTTGCACCCAAGAAAGACCCGTCGAGTTCGCGTTAGAGTAGAGTAGGTGATAGAGTGGGCGGTAGAGTGAAGAGGGCTCTACTCTACCGATAAATGACAAGTGAACGACCTCACTCAACCATGAACTTGTATCAATGAGTGGAGTGTGACCCTCAACTCAGCTGGGATGTGAGTGCCTATTCTCACTCAGGCTTTGTCTGTGAATTCTGCCCTAAGACTTTGAAAACCGGTAGAAAACCCTGCACCAAAACGAGATGAGAGGGAAAGAGTACAGTTCACTCATTTTGTCCAAAAAAATCACACAAGACTTTTTTTGCTGCGGACGGCTGCATAGTACGTGTGCTTCTACTCCATCCAAATTCCTTCACTTTTAGCTTCATGACAATCTCAGATTTGGATAGAACGGTAGCTACCACAACAACAAAGCAACTCAAAACAACACTAAACTCTTGTGAAAAGTGTAACCGTTCAGAATTGTTGACAACCAGTAAGGAATGGAAAGAAGGAATTTCCCCGTCACTTTTCCAGAAAACGGAAAAACTTTTTCTGAAACATGCTACCAGAGGTGCCAACTTATGGTGAAAATGGGTTGATTGTTCCCTGAGTGGACTGTCACACTCACTTAAATGCGCCCTTAACTGACAAGTGAACGACCTCACTCAACCATGAATTTGTACCAATGAGTGGAGGATGACCCTCAACTCAGCTGGGATGTGAGTGCCGCTTCTCACTCAGGCTTTGTCTGTGAATTCTGCCCTAAGACTTAGAAAACTGGTAGAAAACCCTGCACCAAAACGAGATGGGAGGGAGAGAGTACTGTTCACTCATTTTGTCCAAAAAAATCACACAAGACTTTTGCTGCGGAGGACTGTATACTATACAGTGTATAGTACTTGTGCTTCTACTCCATCCAAATTCCTTCACTTTTAGCTTCATGACAATCTCAGATTTGGATAGAACGGTAGCTACCACAACAACAAAGCAACTCAAAACAACAATAAACTCTTGTGAAAAAAATGTAACCGTTCAGAATTGTTAACAGGGACCTCACTCAACCATGATCCAGTAAGGACTGGTAGAAAACCCTGCACCGGAATTCTCTTCACTTTTAGCTTCATGACAATCTTAGATTTGGATAGAACGGTAGCTACCACAACAACAAAGCAACTCAAAACAACACTAAACTCTTGTGAAAAGTGTAACCGTTCAGAATTGTTAACAACCAGTAAGGAACGGAAAGAGGGAATTTCCCCGTCCCTTTCCCAGAAAACAGGGAAACTTTCCCTAAAACATGCTATCAGGGCCGCCAATTTATCGCAAAAATGTGTTGAGTGTTCAAGGACTGGACTGTCACACTCACTTAAGTGCGCTCTTAACCACCGAGTGAACGACCTCACTCAACCATGGATTTGTACCAATGAGTGGAGGGAGACCCTCAACTCAGCTGGGATGTGACTGCACATTCTCACTCAGGCTGTCTGTGAATTCTGCCCTAAGACTTTGAAGACCGGTAGAAACCCCTGCATCAAAACGAGATGGGAGGGAGATACTACTGTTCAGTAATTCTTCCTCTTCTTCTTCTTCTTCTTCCCTGGCACTACATCCCGCAAGGGGACAGGGCCTCCTGTAGCAGCCTGCGCCAGTCTTCTCGGTTCTGTGCTGCTGCTCTCCAGTCTGTGGTTCCCAACAACATTCGGGCGTCTGCTTTTACTCCGTCTACCCACCGTAACTTCGGGCGTCCTCGTCTCCTGGTGGCATATATCTTTTCTTCTAGTATCTTTCTGGGCACGGAATCCACACTCATGCGTGCAAGGTGTCCTGCCCCGAGGAGACGACCCACTCTTGTATGACAGACCACACTGCTATCTCCATAAAGCTCCATAACTTTTGCATTAGTGCGTCTTCGCCATGCTAGGTCATAGGGGGCTGTTCAGTAATTGCGTCCAAAAAATAACATAAGACTATTTCGCTCAAGACGGCTGTATAGTACTTGGGTTTCTAATCCATCAAGAGTCCTCTTGATTCAGCCTTCATGTAAATCTCGGATTGCTATACAACGTGACAATATTTCCCGTCATATTAATGGTAATGCGATCGGAACAACTCAATCCCCGCAAAAAAAAGGTCAATAGAATAATTGAAAGTGGACCCACGCACCAGATGTTATCCCATTTTCTTCTCCAATCCTTTCATCATACGAGGAGAAAAGCGTGCGAAAGAGAAATCTAGATAAAAGAGGGTGCGTGGGACGCTCGAACAAAAAGGGAAAAAGAAACAAAAAATGAGGGAAAAAAAGAAAGGAGAAAAGGTAAAGTAAAGAGATGAAGAGAAAGGGGGAAGGTGGTCTGGGGGTGTGGCGGCGCACGCAGGTTTCCCTCCCCGTATCGACTGGCCGCCCCCGCGCGCCGTCAGCGATCCTCTCGGCGCACCGCACACCATCACGCCGCCCCTTCACACAGCTTCCCGTCCCCAACTTGGTCTTATTGACCCCAGTGCCGTAGGTTAGTGTCCCGATCAATAACGGACGAATGTAGGCCTCGGATCCGATCGATTTTGATCCGATCGGACCGCGCCCGCCTCCCTTGATCGCAAGATAATCCCATCGAGCGACTATTTATAGCTGAAGAATGAATTTCACGATTTCGGTTCATTATGTCCAATAATGAACGTTTTCAATCGAAAAAGAAACAAACGTTAACCACCCCCCCAATTTGTTGGGTTTATGTTTGTTTATTTATTTATATAAGGGCAAACCCAATCCACAACCAACGATACATTCAAACGAGCGAAAAACAACACTTGACTTGTAAAAGATACGCTGAGAGTTTTGGGGAGTCATGGGCTCTATAGAGTCAACTAATCTGTTGGTTCCAATTATCCACTGCCAGGGTGATTAGACTGTTTGGTTCCAACAATTGCTACTAGATTGTGTTGGTGTCATTCATAACTGTACAAGATGTCTGACTTGTAATAGGTATGCTGAGGGTCTTGGGGAGTCATGTGCTCTATACAGTCAACTAATCTGTTGGTTCCAATTATCCACTGCCAGGGTGATTAGACTGTTTGGTTCCAACAATTGCTACTAGATTGTGTTTGGTGTCATTCATTACTGTACAAGATGTCTGACTTGTTACAGGTATGATGAGGGTCTTGGGGAGTCATGTGCTCTATAGAGTCAACTAATCTGTTGATTCCAGCAATTGCTACTAGAGTGTGTTGGCGTCACTCATTACCCTACAAGATGTCTGACTTGTTACAGGTATGCTGAGGGTCTTGGGGAGTCATGTGCTCTCTAGAGTCAACTAATCTGTTGATTCCAGCAATTGCTACTTGAGTGTGTTGGCGTCACTCATTACCCTACAAGATGTCTGACTTGTTATAGGTATCATTACCTTAGAGTACTAAGATCCAGCAATTGCTCTGACTTGTACAAGATGTCTGACTTGTAATAGAGATGCTGAGGGTCTTGGGGAGTCATGTGCTCCATACAGTCAATTAATCTGTTGGTTCTAATTATCCACTCCCAGAGTGATTAAACTGTTTAGTTCCAACAATTGCTACTAGATTGTGTTGGAGTTATTCATTACCCTACAAGATGTCTGACTTGTAATAGGTATGCTGAGGGTCTTGGGGAGTCATGGGCTTCATACAGTCAACTCATCTGTTTGGTTCTAGAGTGATTACACTGTTCACTCTCAACCTGAACAGTTTAGACCATTCCAATACTGAATCCGTTAAAACAACGATAGGTGTTTGTCTGTGTGTGATCTGGAGGACTAAGAAAAGTAAATATGTAAAGAACGACCTTTGGGAAACAGTACCAAAGTTATAAGGAGTGGCGCCTAATAACATCAAGGTTGTGGCTGCAACAGTGTCATGGCGTGGAGTGTGGTGCGGGAGAAGTGCCACGGAGTTAATTGAGCTGGACATCTCGTCAGGAGAACTTCGTGGTATCACCAACTGCGTCATTAATAGGGTCATTTCTTTCCATCCAGTCTCTCCCTCCTCCATCTTCCTCTATTTCTCGAATCCCAACGTCCCTGTAGTGGGTTCAGTACTTCCCAATATGTTTAGAGTATCAATGCAAGTTTTTTTGAATCAGTGATCCCGTCAACTCGAATTTAGTACCATAATCCTGAGAAGAACAGTAAATAAGAGGCACACCAATCCTATTTATTTGTTATCAGTCCTTTCCTTCTCTTCTTCTGGCCTGCCTGGCCTATGGTTGATTGAAGCTACTCTCGGCCTCATCTTCCATATTCGATTGACATACAGTTGAGCACAACCGGAACCAAGCTCTATTCCACAAGTAGGAAGAAACTACGGGTGAACCCATCCGAGAGCTTTCCACTAGTTAATTTTTCTGATTTAACTGGAGGAAAGTACTGTCTTTTCCAACATGAACACAACCCTTCAGCCAGCCTTCTTGCAGGATTTTCGTTCCTCACCTTGTACCAGTGATAGGGCTCAGTATGGCCAACCATCAGTTTACACAATCTTTAGTAACATTACGAGGTAACATAAATAACAAATTCGTCAGTCTGAAGGGATGGGATAATAAGCTACACTGCTCTTGTTCCAAAAACTACAAGTTCATCGGACTTCAGGAAGAGAATAGGAAGTTAAAAGCATACGAACATAATAACGCTACTAATCATGTGGATTACTGAGTCGTCAGCGAATTATGCAACCATCAGTGTGTCTGATCCAGATTGAGGGAGGTCGGATGAGCACACAATTTATAGTGGCCCCCACACGCTCCCCTGTGGAACTACTGCAGTGGTTGCTCTGGAGGAGGAAACAGAGTTTTCAATTGAGACTGAGTAAGTTCTGACTGACAGATACGATTGGATGATACGATATAGCGTGCCGAGCAGTGTACATTCTTGACTTTGGCTCGCAAACCTGGGTGTCAAACTCTATCAAAGGCTTTTTCCCTGTCCAAAAAGGCTCCGAGGCAAACTGTGCGTCCAAGATATCTGTAACACGATGAAGTTGTTGTGGGCAGGAATGGTTGTGGAATGGTTAAAACAGTACCTGTTGGTCACTGTGCATATCGAATCTGACAGTTCTGACTTGGAGAGCTTGTCACGGACACCGCTACCATCTGATTGCGATAACGGTACGTCCGACAATAGAGATACTGATTCATAATTTTCATGCAATTTATTGATTCATTGCCAAATTAGTGATAAACCATTATTATTTTTTTTTTTAATTTGAAAGCTTAAACTTACTTGTAATGAACGATTCATTTGTGATATTTGTTCCTATAATTTTTATAATTGGTTATTCCCAATAAAACGATTTTTCTTAATGAAGTCATGGACTGCCTATCTGATTTAATGCTGCTCTCCCTCGTTTTTGGTAAATTAATTATTCAAGAGATATTTTCGAAAAAAAAAAAAAAACATACAGTCAAAAATAGCACCATTTTTTAGACTTTTCGATAAGAAGTCATTCTTGCCCTAATTTTCCGACCCACAATGGGTACATTGGTATTCAGCAAGTGATTTTCTGCCAATATTTATAATCAATAAACTTTTGCCCTTATGGCGACCACATTGGGCAGCGGAGCAAATGGGATATACCACCCACAAAAATTGTATCCCTCTTCCTAATGAGTTTTAAGTAGATTCTCAACAGAAATGAAAGGCTGAGATGTGCAGATGTGTTTTAAGAAAAAGTCAGCTCTCTGCCTCAAATATCAAAAAAGTTATGACACAAAACGTTAAAAACTGGGCTATTCTCACCCCGTTTTACGACGGTATTTTATGACATCTCGTGTTACGCACTAAGGGACTATTAAAGTTTTAGTGTTTAATCAGTTGTATTTATGTCGAAGTCATCTCTCATTTAGACGTCAATTACAAGGTGTGGATACTCACTGATCAACCGAATCACAGTTGTGACTAATTTGTTTCCTAATCGATCTAGGAAGGTGAAGTATGAATGAAGCTATTCTCAAGGCAGTAAGAATACAATTATAAGGTATAATAGTTTGGATAATCTTCGTACTAGGTCTGATGCACATAACCACTAATTTACCTAGAAGGGTTATCTATACAAAATTATAAAAGTTTAGGTAATAATTTGCAGAATTCTATAATCATTGTTGTTACGCACTCTATAGGAACTGGAGGCAAATATTCAATAAGAAAGGGTGCATTTCTTGTAGATAGATACCTAAAAATCATCTTATACCTCAGCTATTTCCATGATTTTGTTTTTCCCTTCATTTGGCATTAGCAGGCAGACATAGCCATGAAGCTTTTAGTGCAAAATAACAACTGTATAAAATCACAACTTTATAAATTGTTACCTATTGATTTTTTGTTGTTTTAAATGTTTGTATTGAGTGTTTTAATGAAAGTCCATATTTCTTTGTACACGGATAACAGTTTGCAAAGGATAATTTGTTCAAAATATAGTGGATTTTCCAAATTACGACTAACTGAAGTCATCATGTGGTGTCTTGGCTGGCAGTTCCTTGGACAATCCATGAAGATGCGCTTCAAAGTTTCCTCTTTGCCACAAACGTCACAACTCGAGGAATCCCTTACCCCAATGCGATGCAGGAATGCACCGCACAATCCATGATTGGACCGTAACCTATTGATCGCCCGGATCTCCGGCCTGCTAAACTCGAACTGCGAGAACCATGGTGAAAAGACAATATTGGACTCTCACTCTTGCATCATCATATGTCTGTTGCCAATTTATTTTCAACTGTCTGTAAGCACATACATATATATCACTGAACGGCAACCCCACGTCCAAGTTGAGACCCTTCCGCCGGGCTGAGTTACACAAAGAGTCTGCAACCTCGTTTCCTGTCACTCCAACATGCGCCCTCGTCCACACGAATTGCACTTGTTTGGCCCGAACTTTCACAATATCTCGATGAGAATGTGATTTACCTTTGCACTCATTTAAAAGTTTGAGAGTTTACTTAGCGCGCTTCGACAGACAGTCACCACAACCACCAACTCCTCTTCTCTTACTCCCGCATATAAAAGCCTCTCTAATCGCCACTGCCTCGCACGTGGATATTGAAGCATTGGGATGAATCTTGAATGCTCCGCCATTTCCATGATTCTTATTTCCTAGTTTGGAGACATTCGATGCGGCTTTTAAGAAGGGCTGGACGTCACGTTCATTTTGTGTGGACAAGGTCCCATATTGGGGTAAATTGTAATGAAAGAGCTGATTCCATTTCCAACACCGCTTGACAAAATCAATCAATCTTGGATATACGGCTGCCATATACCGATATATACACTCATATCCGTAGAAAAGGATCGATGGCAACAAATAGACATCACCGTAGTGGGTGTCGATTATCGTGAATTTAAAACAAGAACCTCGATTAAACCTTGGTTTACCAAATTAGAATTTAGTAGATTGGAGATTAGAGTCATTGCACGCCTACGCTCCAATCACGGCATATGAGGTGCCTACTTACATCGTATGGGACGATTAACGTGGGAAAGTTGTTCCAATGAGGACGATACCCTGGAACATCTATTCACGGTTTGTCCAATACACAACCAAGCTAGGAAGGCGGTTGTTGGATCTTTCAGTTGAACATGTAGACAACCATACGAATTTCCACCTATTGATTCATTCCCGCAATTTTGCCATTTACAAGGCGATTTGATAATTTATCGGAGAAGTGGATGTTAAGATTTGATTCCACAGGTTAATTTAAAAACAAACGACGGTTCTACCGACTTCCCTGGGGCAACGGATGACTACCGGATTCTTACGTTGCAAACAAATGAATAAATATCATCCGCATTAAGAAAACCTATATTAGGGTAATTTCAAAATTTCGGCCACATTTGGGTATTGACTTTTTATTTTTTTTTTTTAATTGAAATAGTATCAAAAACTTGTTCCTAATCAATCTGCGGTTCTCTCGGCACATTATAAGTGAGCACACATAATCTTAGTTATAGCTACTGTATATTCATAAATACATATTAACCTGTCCTGTAAACAACCACAACCCAACAGATAGCTGACAGCAGACTCACAAACTATCCAATTGTAGTGAGTATAATTTATTTTAACTGAATAGTTCTCCTGCATAGAGTAATGAACAAAGCAACTCTTTTACTTTATTTCAATACAAAATGTTGTGTTGGTCGCACTGGAAATGGTGAGTAATGGACGCGGGTCAAAGCGAAGCTATTAGAAGTAGTAAGGACGCGCTTTTAGTGGTTGCGTCTTTGTTGAGATCCACCTTACAGACAAGACAACGTCATTGGGAAGGTCGTGGCACATCTCATGTTGAAAATAAATGAATAAATATTATCTGCATTAAGAAAACCCTGTATTAAACGACATACATCAATCAAGCTCACCTATGTTTGATAGTTTTAATGAGTAATTATATCGTTAACTGAAAAAGAGTCAAATAGATGCATTAATCTTGATTGTAACTTGTATTACTTAATAAAGCCAACTTCATGGCTATGGCTCCAAGCTAATGCCAATTGAAGAAAAAAAAGACATTTCATTTATCTATAGGAGAGGGTAAGGTTTCACATTTGTTGCTTGTTCTTTGAATCTGACAAAACCATTGTTCAAAACGCAAATGATAGGTCTTAAAGTTATAGCTGAAACCAGCGTTAAAACGAGAAATGGAACGAATTTTGTGGTATCATGGGTTCTATTAAAAAACTTCGTTATGATAAAGATGATGTCATGGTTGTTGGTTGTGGTGTGACCACTTTCATTTAAGACACCAGATTGGAGCGTATAATAGGTTTATTATTCTTTTGGTTTATTATTCAATAATAAACCATTGTAATCGCTCTGGGAAAAAAAAAAAATTCTTGAAAATTTCATGGTTTACGTTTCAAAGGGTGTAGAATCCGAATCTGCAATAAAAACTTTTCCGTCCGTCCGCCGTACGCCGTACGCACGATAACGGCTGGAGCAAAAAATCTGAAATTTTTAGGAAAAATCCATCTTGGTCCGACGACGCCCCAATTCTTGAGCCAGCTCTTTAACTCAATTTAAAGTGCCCTTTAAGGGCTGTAAAAGTTTTGTAAAATCCCTGAAAACCTCAAAACTAGTCGAATGCCCTAAATATTTTCCTATTTGAAGAACATACCATTAGGAATCGAATGAGCCCTTCCCCACGTCCGTAGGTCAAACCATTCCCGATGTATGGCCCGATTTATGGTGCCAACATTTGCGTTTTTTGGTTTATTATTGTTTGTTTGTAACCTAGTGATGTCCGGCCGATAGCGTCGAATGTGGATACTTGATAGCCGATGTGAATACTTGTAGTGTAGTTAGTCGCCGATACACGGGTTGAAGCATTCTGATAATATATGTAAATATTATTCAATATTATTACTGGGGTTTATTATTCAATATTATTACTGGGGTAAATAAGTATTCTTTCACTGGGGTTTATTATTCAATTGGCTTGCGTTCATGATTTGAATCTTACTAAGCTTCGGAGTGTTTTACAGGTGATACAGCGATTATTAAATTACAGGAGATATGCATAGACCACGGAAATCGGTTCTCATCCAAAACACCTATTTGGATTGATCAGTTGATGATATTTGTGTGCCCCGCCTACATCTGTCTACCTTTGGCTACATCGTTTAAATTTGAATTTGGGGAAGTTTTAACTCAATACGAGTGCCAAAGGACTTGATAAATTATAGATGTTTTTATTGTGGGAAGGTATTGAGGTTCAATAAAAAAACGCTGCAAATTCTTTCACTGGGGTTTATTTTTCAATCGGCTTGCTTTCATGATTTGAATTTCTATTAAGCTTTGGAGTCTGCGTGTTTCAGGAGGCACACAAATATGATCAACTGATCAATCCAAATAGGTATTTTGGTCGAAAACAGATTTACGTGCTCCATGCATGTCTCCTGAAATTCAGTAATCGCCCTATCCTGTGAAACACGCACACTCCAAAGCTTAGTAAAAATTCAAATCATGAACGCAAGCCGATTGAATAATAAACCCCAGTGAAAGAATTTGCAGCGTTTTTTTGAAACGTTTCGTCCCGCTGTGGAATTTATTTTCTCATGAATTATATTACAAGAAAATTTGTCTACTACCTTCTGGATTTTAAATGATGACTTCATACAAAAGGATAGAATCACTCCAACAATAACATGTGAGTGTTGACCAGGATGATGTTGGTTAGATACGCACACTTAAATATGACATAGTGACAGGACTGAAGAAGCCCCCATAGCGGGACGAAACGTTAACAAAAAACAAAAATAAACCGATTATACACTCCAATCTAGTGTCTTAGATAAAGATGATAAACAGAGCCACCCGCTGTGACTGCTACCACCACCACCTATCAAATATAACCTACGACGGTGTAACCTCCTACCGCTATATTTGTTTTGAACCCAGGGAGAAGAGAATTCATAAGGAAGAAACAATAGTGGAGGAAATATTTCAAGACATGGAACACTGAGTTGTTGGGGGAGCTGGTATGGGGGCTGGTCTGACTGCAGTGAGTGCAGATGCTCCAGGATCCATTCACCTCCGCAGTCCAAAGCGGCGGAACAGGAGGAAAAATTTTCCACCAGCAGAAACAGCTGGGAGCTATCGACCAAACTGGAGCCGGCCGGCGCCGCCAGGAGCGCCACCTCCCACTCAATCAATAATAAGTTAAAACTAATTTGACCGCCGCTCCCCTTAGATAAAAATAAATCGATGGAGCGGAACTGTTGAAACGTTCAACTGAAGTTAGTTCCTGTGTAGTACACCACTTTTATCGGCATAGGGAATAGCAGGGGATCACAGAATACAGTTGCAGTTGTAGTGCGCAAAAAAACTAACGTCAAATTCGTCCGTGTTCATTTAAAATCTTGAAAAATCTGCCCTTGATTTTCCTAAACTTCAAATATTTGGACTCGAGAATAAAATGAACAGTATGAAAGCAAGTGGATTTCATAACAAAATGGAGTGACGATTCTGCTTATTCAATACTGTTCAAGATGAAGTAAAATTTCCAAAAATGAAAAACTGTAAAACCATACTATTATGCCTTCAGTAAATTGCCTAATGGTAACATAGGTACTTGATTTGTAAAAATGCAAAAAGCAAGTTAGAGTGCCGAGGTAGGCTGCATTTTATTCAACAGATTCAAAGGATTCGACGTTATATCTTGGTCGATACTTGAGTATATTCCACAGTTCTTATTCCAAAGACGAGGTTAAACTCGTTGACAGCACTGTTATTGATTCTTTTTCTTTAAATAAGTAGTTACCACGTAAATATCATTTACTTAAACAAAGCGTTAACAATGCTGTAAAAAACTGCTTTCCATCTGGGAGGCAGTTGCATCTGTCATTGAAATCAATGTTATTGGTTTTACGTTAAAAAAAAAAAAAAAAAAAAAAAAAAAAAAAAAAAAAAATAAGTGCGAATTCTTTCACTGGGGTTTATTATTCAATTGGCTTACGTTCATGATTTGAATTTCTACTAAGCTTTGGAGTGTGCGTGTTTCACAGGATAGAGCGAATATTGAATTTCAGGAGGCACACAAATATGATCAACTGATCAATCCATATAGGTATTTTGGTTGAGATCAGATTTACGTGCTCTATGCATATCTCCTGACCTAAATGTGGACTTCTTTTGAAGAACTTTCCATGAGGAATCGAATGAGCCCCTCCCCAGGTCTTTAGCTCAAACCATTCCCGATGTATAGCCCGATTTATGCTGTCAACATTTGCGTTTTTATCCCATTGAAAGAATTTACAGCGTTTCATGCATATCAGAATGCTTCAACCCGTGCATCGGCAACAAAGCCTTTTAGGAGTTCACTCCAGTATCCACACTACTACATCACTACGTCACAAGGTTACTGATAGCAACACAAAAACAATAACACGCGCAAAAACAAAATAACGCGAATGTTGGCACCATAAATCGGGCCATAGATCGGGAATGGTTTGAACTACGGACCTGGAGATGGGCTCATTCGATTCCTCGTGGAGTGTTCTTCAAAAAGAGTACAAATTTAGGCCGTCTTGACTTTTTTTGAGGTTTTTTTAGGGATTTTACAAAACTTTGACAACCCTTAAAGGGCACTTTAAATTAAGTGAGAGCGCTGGCTCAAGAATTGGGGCGTTCTCGGACCAACATGGATTTTTCCTGAAAATTTCAGATTTTTTGCTCCAGCCATTTGGGAGAAATCGTGGGCACGGCGTACAGACGGAAAAATTTTTGGATTCTACATCCTTTGAAACGTAAACCATGAAATTTTCCGGGGGGTTAGAATTTTTTCTTTTTTTTTCAAGAGCGATTACAATTGTTTATTATTGAATAATAAACCATCAAAGAAAAAGTGACCCTACAAATATGTAAGATTTGGAAAATTAGAATGAAAGCACTACATTTTTCCGGGTGGTTTCAAAATCAAATCGATGTTCATGATTCATTTTTGGTTCGATCCCAACTTTACTCTAGTTGTGCGACAAACTCCTTAAATTTTTAAAACCACCTCGGAAGATTCACTATTGCCGACAGGAAAGGGAATGGAGGGGGTAATTACCCAATCCTTTCAACCGCTGCTTAAGCGAGAATTCTCGACCAACTCATGCTTTTTTTGATCGATTAAGATTTGTTTTAGTAGTTGAAAAGATTTCGGCTCATCCGATTTTCATTATGAAACACCACCTGCGAAAACACACACTCAGGAATACTTAATTTGATTTATAAGACTATATTAAAAACGCTGCAAATTCTTTCACTGGGTTTTATTATTCAATTGGCTAGCGTTCATGATTTGAATTTCTACTAAGCTTTGCAGTGTGCGTGTTTCACAGGTGATAGAGCGATTATTGAATTTCAGGAGATATTCATAGAGCACGTAAATCGGTTCTCAACCAAAATACCTATTCGGATTGATCAGTTGATCATATTTGTGTGCCTCCTGAAATTCAATAATCGCTCTATCGCCTGTGAAACACGCACACTCCAAAGCTTAGTAGAAATTCAAATCATGAACGCAAGCCAATTGAATAATAAACCCCAGTGAAAGAATTCGCGCAGCGTTTTTTATTGTACCTCAATACTCCCACCCCCCCCTCCACAATAAAAACATGCGTACGTTTTCTCTATTTGGGAGAAAATGCTAAATTTCAGGAGGCACACAAATATGATCAACTGATCAATCCAAACAGGTATTTAGGTTGAGAACAGATTCACGTGCTCTATGCATATCTCTTGAAATTCAATAATCGCTCTATCACCTGTGAAACACGCACACTCCAAAGCTTAGTAGAAATTCAAATCATGAATGCCGATATCTCAATTTAGTGGAGATGTTGGGCGATTCATTCAGAAGATCCTCATTCCAACTAAAATTCACAGCTAATTTTCATGCTTTTATCGTTCCGTTGAGAATTTGGTCGTTTTTTAAAAATACTCAATATGTGCTTGTAACCATGTTTACAAGTGTGATCATATACAAACCGGGGACGTGCCTAATGCATGTATTAGTCAACAACGTTTTTTTATAAAAGCTCAGGATGCATCCCATTCATTCAATAAGTTCTACTTGTTCATGTGAATTTCTCCATCGACTCTTTCTGCTATTTCAGAACTGTCCAAGTTTATAAACTACTTTGAAATATTACGGCATCTCTCAGTCGCAAGGGAACTCACAAACCATTATCAGAAAAGACAGGAGATTAGCAAAGTCTTCCATCGCAGATGGGAAAATAAATAAAACGGCAAGAAGAAATGAAACGAAACAGTGACGTGACTCATAATATTGCTTCCAACCAGAGCAAATCACGAGAGTAAAAGTCTTCTGGTTAAAACAAGACATTGTTCTGTAATGTCATCATCATGAGTCCCAACTAGCGATATAAATAGAAATTCAACTAATCGATGGCGGATAAAAACATGAGATATCACACGAACTCGGTATTTCTTCAAGATTATTTTGAGTTACCTTCCTCTTAGGATAATTTCAATGAAGAAAACATCTGTCCGGTATAATCCCATCTGTGTGGAAGGTGAAATGTCAGCGAACGGGTTGAACTTGACCTTGTGGAGTTGTATAACTCCTTTTTCTAATTTATTCTCGTTGGGGAACACGCACTAATGGCCGTTCCACCCTTCAGTCTTTCAAGTCACGTTAGCGTGATCGGTAGTTTCAACCGCCGTAATTGGACGATTATGTGCATGAGACGACCGGCGCCGCGGCGGTCATAAAACCGAAAAACTATTCGAGCTACCCACTCGGCCCATCCGATGCCGATATTTAGATTTAATGTTGTGGAAGACAAGAGCGAGGACCGGTTTTTGTTTTCTTTTTCAAAATATTTACTCGGTACGAGCAATTTGATTGGCCGGAGCGATGCCCTTTTGAATAGTAGTCATCGATCTCAATTCGAATAATGAAGAAACGAACGGTACACAAGTGACTTCAATCATAGGGAGCGTAAACACTGGGTTCATAACCACAATGCAGTTAGAATCTTTCTATTTGCTTATATAGCGGTAGGTACTCAAGATGGTTCCCATTCAAATAGTGAATCAACCATCAATCATTTTTTAAAGAAGAATACCATTTTAAATTCATCATTTCCAAGAAAAACATGTAGAAACCGATTGAAAACATATTTTTTTCTGAAAAAGTAACTTGGAAGCAATGCCGTTTTTATGATCCTGTTCCTGCAGCTGTGAGAAAATTATAGAGAGCCAATTAGTTCACGCATTCATATTTAAATAAAACGCTGCAAATTCTTACACTGGGGTTTATTATTCAATTTTATTCATTTGGCTTGCATTCATAATTTGAATTTCTACTAAGCTTTGGAGTGTCCCTGTTTCACAGGCGATAGAGCGATTATCGAATTTCAGGAGATATGCATAGAGCACATAAATCTGTTCTCAACCAAAGTACCTATTGGGATTGATCAGTTGATCATATTTGTGTGCCTCCTGAAATTCAATAATCGCTCTATCACCTGTGAAACACGCACACTCCAAAGCTTGGTAGAAATTCAAATCATGAACGGAAGCCAATTGAATAATAAATAAACCCTAGTGAAAGATTTTGCAGCGTTTTTTGTTTATGGTTATCAGAATACTTCAACCCGTGTATCGGCTATAAACCCTTTCAGGAGTTCACTCCAGTATCCACGTTCACTACATCACTAGGTTACTGCTATCAAAACAAAAACAATAATAAACCAAAATAACACAAATGTTGGCACCATAAATCGGGCCGTATATCGGGAATGGTTTGAGCTACGGACCTGGGGAGGGGCTCATTCGATTCCTCATGGAAAGTTCTTAAAAAAAAGTCCACATTTAGGCCGCCTTGACTTTTTTGAGGTTTTTAGGGATTTTACAAAACTTTGACAACCCTTAAAGGGCACTTTAAATTAAGTGAGAGAGCTGGCTAAAGAATTGGGTCGTTGACGGAAAAACATTGGTTTTTCCTGAAAATTACAGATTTTTTGCTCCAGCCGTTTGGGAGAAATTGTGCGTACGGCGTACGGACGGACGGAAGAATTTTTATTGCAGATTTGGATTCTACACCCTTAGAAACGTAAACCATGACATTTTCAGGGGTGGTTAAATTTTTTTTCCAAGAGCGATTACAATGGTTTATTTTGAATAATAAACCAAAAATGAATTTAATCCCAAGCAGTTTGACATCACTCAAACTACCTTAAGGCGGCTTGTTACACAATTTTGATTTAAGCTTAGCCCGATATTTCGGGTGAAGCTGAACCGCAAAACATTCGCGCCGTGCAAAAAAGTCGACTTACATCTGCGACGGGAGGACGTCTGACCTGGACACAAACGAAATCCCGAACAATTTCACCGAAATACCAAGTTTTCTTATATCAATGGAAAGCTTGTGTGGATAATTTCACCTACCCATAACTTTAAAATCTCCGACAAGGAACCAAACTTGTTCAAAAAGAGTGTAGTGGCAACAGCAAATAAGAATTGCGACCTCATCACGAAAAAATAAAAAATTTGGATTCTTGGTCGGATGAGGAAGTTGAGTTTAAATATAAAATGATTTTGCCTTTAATTTGCTGACCGATTTTGCTGAGTGATTATCCAACTAAGTAACAAACGGAAGTAAAAAACGCTGCAAATTGTCAAACAAAGGTTTGTTATTTTTGAGTTCGATAGACCTCCTACCCAGATCAATCGACGGCAGGGGATTAGAGTGGTATAGTATCCACCGTACTCAGTTGCTGTCGCCAGCCACTCTAGAGTGGATACTACTGTCCACTGTTGCTAACCCTCGCGTTAAAGACAACCCTTCGGAGTTTTTCAATTGGGGAGCGAACGGACTACTGGTAGTTTGCGGTGAGAACACCGCAGAGCGACAGGCTTCAACATTGTAAGTAAATGACATCAGAATTTCATCGTGATGAGTGAAGATCGTTTCTGTACTTACGGTGATTGATTTATGGATCAATAAATACTCATGGCGTGCAGATTTTGGTTTCATTTTTGAGCAGTGTTCATATCCCAACAAATACAGAGTTTTTGAAAAAAATCTACTTAGGTGTACCTAATGGTGATCTTTTTCAGGTCACGCCCTACCTACTCTTCGGTATTCCACTGATGCACATATGGCTTGTGGTTTGAGAGAATTGGATGCGGAAGAATGCGAAAACCTTGAAGATCCAAGTAATCCAGATCACGAATGAAGAAGATGGTCACAAAATTGGCTCAGAACTGTACAATTTGTGCATCACCTGCCAGTTTAAAGTTTCCTAATTTCGTTAATAAAACTTGTAATAACAACGAGTACCTCAATAGAATCGCTTATTTCAGAAAACCCATAAGTCCATTTTTTCGCATTTCGAGATAATCAAGAAAAACTTGACAGCTACCCTAAATAGGGTCTTTTAAGACCCCAAAAATTACTATAAATACTAGAAAATGTGCTCTATCAGACCACAGAGCTATTTTAGCACTATGTTTAAGGGGAATGGGAGGGGTTGGTTTTGTCATTTGCACATTCGGTGTTTATACAATAAACTTCCGAAACACGCATTGATTTTCAGTTGTTTGACTCTTAATTGAATAATGAATTCATTTAAAGGGGTAAGTATTGAAAAACAAGCAGTCCCTGAACATATAAACATTGTTCATTGACGAAGAATACGGTTTGAACAATCTTAAGGACAAACTATCTTCCAACTACGAACTGAGGACAAAACTTTTACTTCGAACAAAAAAACTTTCACTGGAATATTATTCAATTGGCTGCATTCATTTGAATTTCTACCAAACAGTATCACAGGTGATAGAGCGATTATTGAATTTATAAATCTGTTCTCAACAAAATACCTAAATTATCGGTTGATCATATTTGTGGCCTGTAAATTCAATTATGTTTGACGAAAAATCGTAGAAATAATATGAACGTAAGCCGAATTAAATAAAGCGTTTTTTATGGGTTTCTATAACAAACGCTTATTTCAATAGCTAGGTTACTGATATCAAAAAAAAAATATAAACGAAAATAACGCTAATGTTGTCACCATAAATCGGGCCATACATCGGGAATGGTTTGACCTACGGTTGGGGAGGGGCTCATTCCCGTGGAGTGTTCTTAAAAACGATAGGCCGCCCACCTCTGAAAAGAGCTGGCTCAAAAAATGCAATAAAGTCGAAACGATTTCCTGGCGTTCAGCTTCTTTTTCAGCCGTTTGGGAAATAGATTACGGCGGACGGACTATTCTATATATATTTGAATCGTAAACCAGACACAGGGGGGGTTAGAATTTTTTTTTCAAGAGCGATTACAATGGTTTATTATTGAATAATAAACCAACAAGCAAAAAAACTGCGATGTAAACATCGCTGTGCGACCTACCATGTGTATGTGTTTGGAACAGACGGGACCGACGGAAGTTTAAAGCAAATGAACATTTTCAATTTGAAGGCACGTTTTTCTCGACTTTCCGGAAATGAGGAAACAAAAATATTTATTCATTAGGAACCAATTGTGCGAAGAACTTTTGAGCAAGGTTTATCTAGATCGAAAAATAATGAACTTCGGGGCAGACATTTCTTTTTCACGTTCGGTGGCGTCACACCTTGCATCGCATGACTTTGGTATCAAGCTGTCGGGGCGGTGAGTGTGCTTTCCACCTACTGCTATACAATTAGAGCACTTAGTTGCATTCCGGCCGACCGTAAGAACGTTTGTTTTGACGCGACGAAGCTCGCTAAAGTGCTCGTTGCATAACGCCTTGATACTTTCGACCTTGGTGAAGGATTCAAGTATCGTTGGCCGCCAGCCACGGGCCTCCTCCGTTCAGCACAATCGTCAACCTTGAACTTCACCGGGGTCGAGAGCTGTAGTGATAGCGGTCATTCGTGATCTACGTCCACTTCCAACTTAACGGAAGAAATTGTTGGAATAACCAGTAGCCGCGGTCCTTTAGGTAGAAGACTGCGTCATTGAAATTCTTGGGGGGGGGGGGGGGGGGTAAAGGTGATTGAAACACTGTTTAACGTGACGACATTCAAAAATTTATTACATCACTAAAACGTAAATAATGAACCTAGTAATTAATTTAAATATGGTTTGTTTTTATATCTGAAAATGAATAAATGACAATGACAGTGCTCGAATATTGTCCGTGATTTTGGCGCCGGCACGCGGCATGGTTTTCAATACTTACACATATCTTCTTTTAGTTTTAGCTACAATCAGGGGTGCTTACGAGTATTCTTTACATTTTATGTTTTGGAAAGGGGGTACCAACTTACTTATGGGGGGGGGGGGGGGGTGCGACATGACGGTTAGGGCTGATAAGATGACGAAACCAAACACTGCTGTGGCAATACCAGATCACTAGACTCAACCTCCATGGTAATCGCCGCTCAAGTCTTTCAATTTAGGTGAATCCAACAGCACAAATTCGATTAATTTAAGCTACAGTAAATATTAAGGTTTCCATGCCAAATTCCACGAACTTACTATAGGGAGATCTTACTCTTTACAATTTATGAGGCTACGGATATTGAAGGGAGTGAAGGAGTAGGGAGTGAAGTTATTAGTTGCCCTTTCACCGCCTTTTACAGGACCTCAAACCGTTGTACCATAATGTTGTCAACGAACTTCCAACAGCTACACTAATTGTCAACAAGTGCGATCAAGTTTCACTTACCACAGTCAAAATGTTACTGGAGTAGGCAGTGAGAGGTGAAAAACCCACACTGTTGCCTCCAGGGATGGTTTTCCCAGTAGAATTGACTAGGAAGGACGAGACAAAATCCAACCACCAGCGTTGAGACCATCTTGAATAAGGGATGTCAACGAAACGGAAGCAACTTCATAAAAACCCTTTCCTGCCTGCTGGGAGCTACTTTTCACAACATTGTAGGGAGTGAGGAAAAACCGTGTGACACTGAAAGAATGGGCTGATAAGGCTACTTGATTTGATCCAATTTGTTTTCCTGATTCGGATATCCATTGTGTAAGTGGATATAACAGCCCCAATAAATATTTCGCTGAGTAGTGACGATGGAAGTTGTATACCTCAGGTTAGTGACATCTGTAGGGAGTGAGAAATATGGGCTTTGGTATTTTCTCCTGGGTCTTCTAGGCACAACTTTCACATACTTTTCCATGGACCATGTACATCCAGATAGGAGAGATGTTTTAAAAATTTACAAAACTGCTTTCAGTTGAGTTAGACGGCGATGCTGACCAGTGACATAAATGTACCCATAAACACTAACTCGTGTGCACGCAGTATCGCTGATTTTCACTCCTTTCTAAGCAATTGCCAACTTTGTGTGATAACCATTTGGGAAAATCTTGCTGTTGCGAGATACGTTGGGCTATTGATAACGATAAAACAAGTGGGTGTGGCACATAGCTTCCTCGTATCCATAACATGACTGTATAGATCATTGAAAATTATTATTGACTAAAGAACTTCGTTCAATCAAGCTCGAGGCTAAAACTTTATCTTCTCTTTATTATTCACGAGGACCATCTACACATCAATCCCTGAAAATTTCATTGAAATCGGTCAAGAACTCCCGGAGTTATGCTTGTGGCAAGGATTTCACGTTTGCGCATGCGCAGTGGCTACTATTGATCCGGGGGTCATGAAACTCATAGGGGATGAATGCAAGCCAAATGAATAAAATTGAATAATAAACCTCAGTGGAAGAATTAGCAGCGTTTCATGCGTATCAGAGTGCTTCAATCCGTGTATCGGCTACAAACCCTTTTAGGAGTTCACTCCAGTATCCACATTACTATATCACTACATCACTAGGTTACTGATATCAAAACAAAAACAAACGTCTGCCAAGTGGGTGTGGCACATAGCTTCCTCGTATCCATAACATGACTGTATAGATCATTGAAAATTATTATTGACTAAAGAACTTCGTTCAATTAGGCGAAGTAAATATTGAATTAGGGTAAATTTGTTGTTATGCAGGAGCATAACTTGAGAAAACAAAGGTAGGCA
Organism: Creontiades dilutus; assembly: GCA_031894815.1. Classification (NCBI taxonomy): domain Eukaryota; kingdom Metazoa; phylum Arthropoda; class Insecta; order Hemiptera; family Miridae; genus Creontiades; species Creontiades dilutus. Next base: position 548,977 of record JAVIWC010007544.1, read on the forward strand.
TGTTCAACAATTGAACAAACTATAAAACATGACTGTATAGATCATTGAAAATTATTATTGACTAAAGAACTTCGTTCAATCAAGCTCGAGGCTAAAACTTTATTTTCTCTTTATTACTCACGAGGACCATCTACATATCAAACCGAACAATCCCTGAAAATTTCATCGAAATTGGTCAAGAACTCCCGGAGTTATGTGCGTTAACAAGGATTTCGTTTGCGCATGTGCAGAGACTACTATTGATGCGTCATAGGGGACCACAAGAAAATTTCATCGAAATTGGTCGTTTGCGCATTTCACGTTTGTGCAGAGACTACTATTGATCCGAAGGTCATGAAACTTATAGGGGACCATCTACACATCAAACCGAACAATCCCTGAAAATTTCATCGAAATTGGTCAAGAACTCCCGGAGTTATGCGCGTAACAAGGATTTCACGTTTGCGCATGCGCAGAGGCTACTATTGATCCGGGGGTCATGAAACTTATAGGGGACCATCTACACATCAAACCGAACAATCCCTGAAAATTCATCGAAATTGGTCAAGAACTCCCGGAGTTATGCGCGTAACAAGGATTTCACGTTTGCGCATGCGCAGAGGACTAATAACAAGGATTTGCTGACAGACAGACACACACACACACACAGACACGGAACCAAAATTGTTCAGAAAGGTCTAAAACGCAAAATGCGAGTGGAATTTTTGATTTTGGAGACAAAAAAATGTTCACATTCCGAAAGTGAAAACAATGCTTCCGCTACCTTGGTAGACTCGGAAGCAATAACAAAAATTGTATTTGAAAGAGGTTTGCAATTCTAGGTTTTTTTCCGTTTTAACCTCACTGTGCCCCGGTCTGGTGATGACACCGATTTTAGACGACGGGTTCAAAGAAACAAATCGAGGGCAGGGATTATGTAGAGTGAGAAGGTGGAAGTGTTGAGTCGTACACCACCTATGACTCAGCGACCCGAAACAGTCCAGTTCTCCGTAATCACGCTCATCGAGAAATACTGGAGGTGAAGGCTCACTTCCCAGTTGCCTCATCAGAGTGAGATTCTCAGAATCAGTCAAGGCTAACAACTTCCAACTGAAAGTGGTACGAAAATAGAACGCGTTGACGAGCGCCAGGCGCCAACTGATGGGACCGGGTTGCTTGGGGTTTGTAGTACGTACAGACGTAAACTACGCGTTTGACTGAAGTATTTACTGCAATCCATTGCGGCTTGTCAAACTAAGGCGGTAGAATGTTGACGGTTCTCAGGCAGGAGTCAGTGAGGCCATTTGAAAACGAAAGGAGCTGTGACTCGTTTAGAGAGGTTTCAAATAAAGCAAAACTCACTTTCTAGATTTCATTTCAATTGAATTTTCCAACCAACGGCCTAATAGCTAAAAAAACGAATTCGGTTTCATCCAACAAGGGCAAATAAATGTTCGTACAGTAAACAAAAACACAGCAATAATCGAACTCAACAATTAATCAATAACTAGTGGGCCCCCCTTTTTGTTTGATGACCTCCAGCAAACGGGACTTCATCGAATCTACGAGATTTCGAGTTACGCTGAAAAGTATTTGGGATCAGTCGTGCAATAGCGCGATTTTTAATTGTTCGAACAGCCCGGTTTTTGGTTCGGCATTTCAATTCGTGCCATAGATGTTCAATTGGGTTGAGGTCTGGAGGAGGTGTTTTTAGTTGCCTCGGTGCATTTTATAGCAACCACTGGCGAGCTTTATGAGCAGTATGCTTTGGATCATTATCTTGGTGGAAGACAAAATTTAATTCTATTCCCCTCAACCTTTCACTAGGTTGGAGATTTTCTTTAAGGATGTCAATATAAACATTAGCATTGATTATTCCGTTGATTATATGAAGTTTGCCCAAACCAGCTGCACTCATGCCACCCCAGACCATGACGTCCCCACCGCCATGCTTAACAGTGGGCAGCAAATTTTTCTTTGCCAGTGCTTTTCCCTTCTCCCGCAAAACTCTTGTCCTTCCATCTGCCGCAAAAATCTTAAATTTACTCTCATCAGAAAATATTACTCTATTCCAGAAAGACTAGGGCTTGGAACATGGTCTTTGGCAAATTACAGATGCTTGACTTGATTTTCCTTGCTAATGAACCGCTTCTTCCTTGGCCTGAACGAATATAAACCTCTTCTTTCAATAGTATTTCGGACGGTTTGGGGGGTAACACTCGCTCCATATTTATTTTGAAGATCAGTAGCAACGTGGACGTTGGCTTGTCTCGGACATCTCGTAAAACACTCCTTTCTTGTGCTGCTGTCAACTTGCGTGGTTCGAGGCTTATCGGCAACTGATCCAGTTTCTTGATATTTATTATCGATGTATTGGACAGTTGAATGAGATTTACCAATTGAACGGCCGATTTGACGAAGCAATTTTCCTTCGCGATGAAGTTTAATAACGAGTTCCCCAACATCTGGAGAAACCTCCATGACCGTCCCCGGATAGATACTGATATTTCGTGATTCTGAACTCTAAGAGCATTTGCTATGGCACGCGAGAAGAGTCTTGATTGATCCTGCGATTCAGATGCAATTCAGTTTGTGTACGGAGACTTAGTTGTTCCCGTTTTTTAGCCGATCTAAAACAAGTGGCTCTTGCGCTCGGGATTTCCAATCGAAAAAATATTATTCCATTAACATTGAACCTTGACAACCGAATGAGCTTGCCAGGATGATTTTAAAAATTACATTTTAGTGGAGATCATGTTTTTCTCGAACTAGAAAGTGGTGTGTGGAGTGGGGAAAATTGCTTTTCTCCACGAAACAATTCACAAGTTGAGCGGTGAACCCCCAAGGTGGTCTCCTACAGATAAAAAGCACGGGGCAAAAGCGAATTTCACTAAACCCCTATTTCTCACGACCTAACGGCCCAAATCCCCTCCAAGTTGGTGGGTAGTTGGATGATAACCTCAAAATGACAGCTGGATAATCGAATATTGCTATCGCGCCTGGGCGAACGTTAATAGAATGTTCGTTGTCAGAAGCAAAGCATTCCGGGAAGATATGATGAAATGTAGACGGATCGTTCTTTTAAAACGAAGCTTGTTATATGCACTCATGACGTCGTCTGTCTTTCATTGTTGCAAGTGTCCAAGGGCCAACGTAACATTTTATACCTGTTTTTATCAATTTTGATGATTCCTGTGTTCGAATCATTCAGCAAAGTTCTAAAACCGTGACAATGCTTCGCAAAATCACTTATCAATTTTCAAAAATTGCATTAGCCACACATACAGGCAATGATTTAGGATCAAATTTTTCTCGACTTTTGGATAATACCGAACCTATGACGCCGACTTTGTTTTGACATCCGTTTCTATTGAAGACGCCGAGCACGGAAAGATAGTCTCACCGAATGCCTCGCAATGTGTAACAAACAATAGCAGGAGAAGGGAGAGCTACGTGCCAGGACTTGTAAATGACCAGAATGCTGCGGATCTGGTTTTCCTCGGCTCTCCCACGTTCCGCCTTGGGAAATGTGCCTACACGAGAAGCGAAAGCGGGGACACAGTTGACTCCACATTCTACAGTCAAATGATGAGAGTTACAGAAATCGAGCGAATCTCAGGGGCTGGGAGTGTAGCTACGCTAAGCCTTCACGTAGGTATATTCATCATGAAAGACTTTAAATTTTAATAAAGAACGTAAAAGAGTATGAGAGACTCTCTTGAAAAAGCGCCAACTCTTAGGGTCCCATTGCACGACAGGGGCCTCTCAGGAGATGTATGCAGTAAGGATGCGCATTTCAGAGGGAGGAAGGAGAACTTCAGAGACAGAAAAATCATGACAAGAATAAGTAAGAACGGGCATTTGTAAAGAAGAGTCTAATTGTATTCTAAACGGATGTTATAAATATAAATGAAGACTCCATTCATATTACAGGGTACACACGTTGAGTTGACACCGATAACTTTAATCTTTCAGCGTAAATATGATGTAAGACTATATAACTGTTGTTGTAGGTAAACCACAGCCATCTGAAGCTACTAAACCTTGTAGAAAACAGAATTGTACCAATTTGCAGTACACACCCTAGATAGTTCCACACGAATATCATTTTGCTGGATCGATGATGGGGTCAGTTCATGCGAGAATGTCAAATCAATATAACAAGCAAATTATCTCCAGTTTCATCTGATTTCCGATGATTTCAAGAGCTAGAGTCTTGACTTGATTGTTGGAGAATGAAAGGAACCCAATGCTCCCATGTACAATCCTTCTAACAAACTTAACTTTAACAGTAGTCTTGCGATTGTCAGGAACTGTGCTGCTTCAGGGTATGACCCTGGACGCAAAGTTAAAATTGAAGGAACACGTAAAGAAAAAAAAGCAAGAGCTGCAAATTAAATTTCGCAAACTTTATTGGATTATGGGGCGATACTCACAACTCAACGTTTATAACAAAATTCTTCTGTATAAGACATTGCTAATGCCTATTTGGACTTATGGCATCCAACTATTGCACAGCAAAATCCAACATGCAAATGATTCAAACTTTCCAAAATAAAGTACTGAGGTGTGCAGTAAACGCTCCCTGGTACATCAGAAATGACGACCTCCATAAAGTTCTCAATAATCTCAGAGTGGAAACCGTAAGAAAAAAAAAATTAAATGCGAAAAAATTAGCTCGAAGATATGAACAGCGGCTTCACGCTCATATCGGCTAGGTGGGATGGGTATCAATTTGGAAGTTCTCATTCAGCAATATTTCTTGACAACTCCAGTGCTATTCGGCGCCTTCAGGACCAAACCTTTGGACTTGGGATGCTGATACCGATGTGATAGTGTAGCGTGGTGCTAGTTAGTGAACTCTCACCATAAAATTGCGTAATTATGTTATAGCTAAATAACTTGATAGTTACTTACTGTATGTATGTATGATGTAACTAGTTGTTATGTTCAATATATAATATATATTAAATATATAAATATACGCTTAAAAAAAAAAAAAAAAAAAAAAAAAAAAAAAAGGAACTGTGCTGGTTGTGGTAGAAGTGATTTCCAATGAATATTGCAACCTCAAGTTAGACAATTCGATCCATAATTGCATTGAAGGCAGCAGTAAAATCATCTGGTGAAACCAGAATAGTTTATCGAACGACGACAGAGACAGATTCTATAGAAGCGGCGGAGAGGCCTTGCAAAATGACAGTCACGGCAAAATAGATACGCCGCGAAGAAAAGGCCTTTATAAAGGGAGATACCGTTCCGACCTACGTAAGTGAAAGAGGCGATCGATGCAACACTTGGCATCACATAACTGGTTGACAAGCTGAGATGATAACGTTGAATCTGACACGGACAGCGTGAGTGGACGATGTGTCTTGCATTATTACAGGATAGCACACCGTTTGGGTAGCGAATACTTCATACGTACCAGCCTGCGTGCAGCGATCAGAGCAAACACGATAACAAGCGACTTTAATTCCCTGAAGAATACACAAAACAGACTAAGAGGAGCAAGTTCACTTTTGCCCACTTGTTTACAAGGTTTCTTGCAAGAAAGAAACATAAGGCGTTTCAGAATGCAGAAGTAAATTAGAAACGTTTACACAATCACGATCAATCTTAGGACTGTTTGGATGTTGTCTTTAGAATCGATGAGCAGCACCGCTATCATATTGGTTATGTTTGAAGGTCTTGCACCAGAAGTCCTGAGGTAACGCTCTATTGCATATTTGGATCCTTGATGCAATTTTGGAAGGTAATTGGGGAAATTAACTTTCTTAACTATCTTCGGTTCACCAACACTAAGATGACGTAAAGATTCCATTTTTGAATACTCGTACCTACCGGAAATCTCTAGGCAAAGCTAAGAATTTGACAAATGTTCACAGCCGTAGTATAAAAAACGTCTGCCAAGTGGGTGTGGCACATAGCTTCCTCGTATCCATAACATGACTGTATAGATCATTGAAAATTATTATTGACTAAAGAACTTCGTTCAATTAGGCGAAGTAGATATTGAATTAGGGTAAATTTATCGTTATGCAGGAGCATAACTTGAGAAAATAAAGGTAGGCATATTCAACTATTGAACAAACTATAAAATATACCTAATAAGTCCGAACAATCCCTGAAAATTTCATCGAAATTGGTCAAGAACTCCCGGAGTTATGCGCGTAACAAGGATTTCACGTTTGCGCATGCGCAGAGGGTACTATTGATCCGGGGGTCATGAAACCTATAGAGGACCATCTACACCCCAACCCGCACAATCCCTGAAAATTTAATCAAAATCGGACTATAACTTCGTAGGGTTTTGCCCGTAACAAGGATTTGCTGACAGACAGACTGACACACAGACAGACACGGAACCAAAATTGTTCAGAAAGGTCTAAAACGCAAAATGCGAGTGGAATTTTTGATTTTGGAGACAAAAAAATTTTCACATTCCGAAAGTGAAAACAATGCTACCTTAGTAGACTCGGAAGCAATAGGGACAGCGTGGTTTTGGTGAGTGGTTAATTTGAATGATTCATCGGAAAATACATCGGAATGTGTTACAGACTGAGTTCAAACAAGGTTAATGCAAAAAAATATAAAAAAATGAAACCAGAGCGCTTTCGTGTCAAGGAAATTTGTGTAGTGCACACTTCGCTTAGAAATGCGAAGTAAATAATACAAAGGGGAACTAGGGCGAGAATTCCATTAGGGCCGTCAAATGGGTTATATGAATCATTCACGAAGATAACATAAATATATGCGGCCTATTCTTCAGCTTTAAATGGAGGAGGTAGGCAATGCCAGATTTTAAAAGCTTCCGAGTATGAGATTGATTATTGGAAAATGATGCGATTGTATGCATGTCGTCATGATAGGTTAATCATTAATTACCTACTTGCACGGGTGCTAATCAAGGAAGTCTAGGAATGGTATAACAATGAATTTTCGAAATTTCAATACTATTTCAATCTGTCATTCCTGAGACCCCTCGTGATATTACCGGCTACAGATACCCATAACACAACTGGGTATGTCCATTTCTAGCTCGTTCATTGATTACGAAAATGGCGTTCTCTAACAGCAGTGGTCAGCGTTTAAAACCGAATACATGCATGAAAAATATATTCATAAAACACCAATTTGTTATAAGCTTCTTCATCTTTCAGAGTTGAAATTTGCATTGATTATGCAACGATATCAACAAGACATTCAAGACCAAACAAATAAGTTTACTCGTAGATCCTTACACAACGTAATAAGAGGGCACGATTACCTGTTGGCAGGAAACTCTAATCTGATAGCTTCATTAAAATTCCCGATGACTTACTGTGATGCAATAGACGTTTTCTTACCTGAAACAAATACGAGAGAGTTAGATGAAGTAGAAGATGCTACAACAGTTTACAAGTTAAATTCATCATTTCTTCAGTCAAATTCAATGTTTTTTTAGTGCAACGTAATAGGTATATACAAATTTAAATTCATACTTCTCCAAATCAAATTCATCATCTTTTCAACTCAAAATCGACAATTTTCAAATCAAATTGAACTGGATTTGAACCCCAGACCTGACAACCTCCCGTGAGACTATACCTAGGTACCTACCATGTGGCATTTTCAATGCTTTAACAATATACTTGCAGGTCAAGGACAGGGTATACACATCAATGGGTGGAGCACCAGACTCCAGGTACACAAAATAAATTGGAGCATTCCTTGGCAGAGAGAAGACAAATTTGACAAAACATCTCATTACCTGCTTGAAGGTGTTTGACATGACATAACCCGTCACCTGTGCTCCATAACATAAGATGGCTCTTGCAACAGCGTTGAAAATTTTATATTGACAGAGGCTGGGATGGACGGGCGGCAAAAGAGGGTATTGTACAAACTATTAATAGCCAATTTCGCAGCTGCAGTCAAAATCGAGATTCTTGAAATAAAACTGAAGATTTTCTATGTCAAATTCACCATTCTCAATCAAATTCAATATTTTTCATGTCAAAGACATTTCCCAAGTCAAAACCAACATTTTTCAACCTCAACACAACATTTTACAAGTGAAATTAATCATTTCTGAAGTCAACTCAATGTTTGTCAAATAAAACTTGATATTTCCCCATTCAAATTCATCGGTTTTTATATTCTAATCCACCATTTTTCAAGATGTCGAACGTCACACACATTTCTCATGCAAAACCCAACATTTTCCAACCTAAACATCACATTTTTCTAGCGAAATTCATCCTGGAGTCGAACTCAACTTTTGCCAAGTGAAACTTGACATTTCCAAATTCAAATTCTTCGCTTTTCCAAATCGAATTCAAAAATTTTCAAGTCAAACTTGACATTTTTCAAATCTAACTGAACATTCCCCAAATCATAGTCAACATGTCCCTTTGTCCCTTCAACATCTGAAGTCAATTTCAGGATAAACATAGCTCAATGATTTTCCCATCGTTCGGTTGATAACGAATAAGGTAAACTGTCAGCACAGGTGAAAGCTTTAATAGCAATATTTGTGGTGCTATCTACGGTGTGGTGAACCGTAATCATTAAATATTTTCCACAGCCGTTTTTGGTAGTGTATCGAGATTACCAAATGAGTAAATTTTATTAATATATTAAGAAAAACGCATGAAAATCTGACCACGATTTGATTGTAAATGAAGTCAGAACAAGTATGTGCATCACCAGTAAGTAGAGTAATGAAGCAATAAGTTAAGTCTCGAATGTTGATGGTCCTTTTTTCCGAAAGACTTCAGAGGTATTTCCGATATGGAGTTATGACACAATTAATATTATTTTCAGAAATTGGTGAGCAAATCATGAAAATTAAGGGCAGTAGATCGATTGTAGGTGGGCAAGCGCGGAACTGGCAACAAACATCTCCCTGTAAGCTGAATACCATAGCTTTGTAAACTAATTAACCAATATAGCAAATAGTGTGAAGCTTCAATCAAATTACTACTGGAATATGTCTCCACAGGATGGGCTAATAGTCCAGTCATCTGCTGCCAAAATCGGGGGGGTGCTTGCAAAAATTCCCAACTTTCCGCAAATTTGCTGGGTTGTTTCACCTCACTTTGCGGACTAATTAACCTTGTGCTAATTTCAGAGGGAGCCGAAAAACCGGGATTTTTTCGGACTTTTTTCAGTTTTTCCGCTATAACTCGAAAACTACGTTTAAATAACCAATAAACTAAGTTTAAATCGTTAAAACTCGAGTTTAATTCGTTAAAACTCGAGTTTAATTCGTTAAAACTCGAGTTTAATTGGTTTAAAGCAATTGTTTAAAAAGATTTTAAGTTGAAACTCGATTGTCATATTCTTAATTCTTAATTCCTACATTTCTGGCTGTTTTTGCTGGTTGAGGTGGGAGGTGGTAGTGACGAAGCTAGGCTATGAAGGGGGAGGAGATGTAGCATAACAACACAAAATATGAAAATAAATTATAATATCATCATCAAGTACGTTAATAACAATAAACTTGGCGGAAAAGAGTGATTTCTGCTAATTTTTGCCATATTGGGAAAATTTGGCAATCTTTGACCCCTATATCTCGATGATAGCTTGGTCAAAAATTAAGTGTGAGTAGATCATTTTGTAGAAAATTTTGTCTGCTTTATTCTATAATAGAATTGTTTTCTCGCTAGGATGCGTAGTTTTCAAGTTATAGCGGAAAAACTGAAAAAAGTCCGAAAAAATCGCGGTTTTTCGGCTCCCCTGAAGTTAGCACAAGGTTAATTTGTCCGCAAAATGAGGTGTAGCACCCCTGGGGGGGGGGGGGGGGGGTAGAAACAACCCAGCAGATTTGCGGAAAGTTGGGAATTTTTGCAAGCCCTAACCACCAGATGACTAGACTATAAGATCTTTATGGGAAACTTACCTCTTTGTGCGGTGATCAACATAAATATTAACACTTTTTTTTTGTATAAATTATACAAGTCTGCAAGGTTTTTGATGTTTGAAAACTAATAAACATTTTCTTATGAATTTTGGCGCTGAGGTCATGTTTGTTGACATTTTCTGTCTATCACGTCTACTTTTCTAGCAAAACTGCATTCAACGTCTACGTTTGAAACTGGGGAAATCGGTCCATACCGGACTGTTTGAGTTGGAATCCCTGAAATTTAGCGATATTTCTGGTGAACTACACGTTTGAGGATGTGAATCACCCATCTGAATTTTGTGAATTACAATAATCTATTACAATCAACTATTATGAGGTGCAGTTTTTCAAAATGGGTACCGCGCGTCGGAACGAGAGATTTCCCTGATCACTTTTGTTATGTTCGTGGAAGTTTAGTGGCGTCAAAATAGCGGCTAAGCATTTGTGACAACTTCGCATACTTTGACTTCATACTTCGAGCTCAATATTCATAAAGCGTGTCTATTTGAGTTGAAGGCCTTCGTTAGAAAGAAGTCACAGTCAAGCTGACTTTGGCATTGATGCCTCCTTGCGATACATATCTTATAAATGATTATCACTGTAGCTTAACAAGAGTAAGCGGCTTATCTGCTAAGAATAACAGCGCTAGGTACTGTATACGCAGCAATTAGTCCAATTCCACATAGAGATGACCTCCTAGTTCCCATTCCCCCATCCAGCTCGACGACGTAGTGCTTATCTGAGGACGGAATTGGTGTGTTTTCTGTCATTCATGAGGATACTGCATGAATTGGACTCCTCACCATAACTATTCACGCAAGGAGAACTCCATGACTTGGTCAGAGATCAACTAGGTATGCTAGAGCATTCCAAGTTTGATAGGATTCTTTCGGATTGAACACAAACGCTCAGAAGGCCGGTTCTTCTCCCAAGAATTCAATTTTGGATAAATAAGGATGGAATTTTGAGTAAATGGAGCACACTTGGCAACGATGCTTTAATTCTGAGTATTCGCTTTGTTTTGAAGTTAGTGTCATCTTTTCTATATTGGAGATATTTTCTCCATTGAAAGTCATTCTATATGAGTGATTTGAGGAAAAACTAGACGTGATGGGGAAAATCTGCTGACATATTTGGAATCATTGTGAAAAATCCTTCCAGAATCAACTACTTTTTCTCATTCATCATTCAGAAGGTGATGTTTTGCATTTGTCTATAAAGTGAATCGAGTTATCGCACTCGTTCGTTTTGCAACATATAATACAACACAACGAGCGGTTCGGCGAGCAATAACAGAAGTGCAAGGAGATGCGCATTAGCTTCGAGACGTCATAAATTTCAAGGTTTCAAGAAATCCCCCCCCCCCCCTCCCTCCCGTCAACGGTGGTAGATCGTCGCTATATCATTGAGATGAATTGTCGAAGGCAACGAAAGTGACGTGAGCTTGGCGCCAATATCCATTCATCAAGAGCTCCGTACAATGTGCTATAATTCAATTATAACGTGCAACATGCGCCTTGGTTTCGCGAGCCAAATAAAAACTGCACAAGAGGGGGAACATTAGGAAGATGGCAAGTTACAGTTTTAAAAATTATATTCCTTGACATAGGGGGGAAACATTGGAAAGATGGCAAGTTACAGTTTTTAAGATTATGTACCTTAATACCTACACAGAGAGGGGAAATATTCGAATTATGTGAAGTTACAGTTTTTAAAATTAAATTCTTTAATACTTACCCATAGAAGGGAAATATTCGAAAGATGTGAAGTTACAGTTTTTAAGATTATAGACCTTAATACCTACACACAGAGGGGAAATATTCGAATTATGTGAAGTTACAGTTTTAAAAATTAAATTTTTCAATACCAACCCATAGAAGGGAAATATTCAAAAGATGTGAAGTTACAGTTTTACAAAAATCATATTCCTTGATACCCATTGAGGGTACATAATAGAAAGATGTCAAGTTATTATATTCCTTAATACCTATAGAGGGGACATATTAGAAAGATTTTAAGTTATAGTTTTTAAAATTATATTCCTTAATACCTACCCATAGAGGGGAAACATTCGAAAGATGTGAAGTAACAGTTTGAAGGAAATAATATTCCATGATACCCATAGAGGGGACATACTAGAAAGATCTCAAGTTACAGTTTTTAAAATGATATTCCTTGATACCTAGCGATAGAGGGGAAATATTAGAAAGATGGCAAGTCAAAGTTTTTTAAATTATATTCCTTAATACCCATAGAGGGGACATATTAGAAAGATTTTAAGTTAGAGTTTTTAAAATTATATTCCTTAATACCAACCCATAGAGGGGAAATATTCGAAAGATGTGGTTACAGTTTTTAAAAAATCATACTCCTTAATACTCATGGAGGAGACATATTAAAAAGATGTCAAGTTACAGTTTTTTAAACTAAATTCTTTAATACCTACCCATAGAAGGGAACTATTCAAAAGATATGAAGTTACAGTTTTTAAAGTTAAATTCTTTAATACCCACAGATGGAGTTAGTTATTTTTTTAACAATACACTTCAACAATAACAATTGTTTGTGTCATTGTGAGGTTTGTGGGATCAATTTTAGGTTCAGAAATAGCGATTATTTGCTATGGGTGAATTTCAACGGATCTGAATCGAATTCCAGTCGAGTTTTTCGTCCAATATTACTGGGAAATGACGCACCACTCGCTTAAGTCAGTACATACCCCGAAAAACTACGAGTTTCGCAAGTTTTTGACAAGTTCTTGGCTCATAGCATCTATGCAATGATGCGATCGTCCTAGCTAGAAGTTGGGATCCACAATACCACAAGAGGATTTCATGAGAGAAAGTATGGACTTTTTTTCGTCAATTCTAAAATGTAAAGAACCACAGTTTTTTAAATTTAATTTCCTTTACATGTTACATTCTTCAATAGGATAATAACCGACGACCGAGCTCAATAATGTAACATTGAGGCCCAGCCAGGAGTCGGTTCTAACATATAATTTTTTAAAGACCTATAACACTATATCTACTCCACATCGATTATTAAAATTTAGATTCCACTTCCATGGTGTGAAGAACTTACTAGATACGTAATTTGTATTGCTATTAATGTTATAAAATCATTAATTTTCGTGTATAAAATACTCATACGGGTCGGTTATCTCTTATTAGTTTACCTGTTTCTTTTTTACATAGGTAGCTGTTCACTATTCATCTTCATTAGATTTCTAATTTTTTTCAAAATCTTTATATACAATCTGCGGACATCTGAATTTTGTCTACAATTGAGCAAATGTATTTTTAACTCTCGGCAACTTCAGTCTACGTGATTTTGATTTCTGCTGTCCCACATCAGCAAAGTATTTGCTTTAGTTAGAGCAAATTCAATGTGTACAACGGACAGTTAACAAATTCAAATCATGAAACAGGAACTGTATCGGTGGGCTTATTGAACAATGTCCTTTATGTAATTTTTTGAATCTTTAAAATGTTACCAATTATTTACATGAAAGTGCTTACCCATATTACATTGCTATACTGTAAAATTGACTCAAATAATTGATAAGTATTCATCTTTAGTTCTTCCGATAGAAATTTGATTCTAGACAGGGTAGAGGCACATTTTTTTTTCAGCTTTTGACACAAACTTTGAATGTTGTGGGTCCATTTCATTTGAGAATCAAACGTCATACCTAAATAGTTGGCCGGATCAGCTTTTTCTCCTTTCTTCCAAATGGTTATAATTTTGCCATTTTGAATTTCTGAGGGAACTCACCTTTGGAGATACTAAAGTTGTATAAGTGGGTTAGTGGTTTAGCTATACAAAGGTCCTATTATTCAAAATAATAAACAAAAAAACGCTGCGAATTCTTTCACTGGGGTTTATTATTCAATTGGCTTGCGTTCATGATTTGAATTTCTACTAAGCTTTCATAGTGTGCGTGTTTCACAGGTGATAGAGCGATTATTGAATTTCAGGAGGCACACAAATATGATCAACTGATCAATCCAAATAGGTATTTTGGTTGAGAACCGATTTATGTGCTCTATGCATATCTTCTGAAATTCAATAATCGCTCTATCACTTGTGGAACACGGACACTCCAAAGCTTAGTAGAAATTCAAATCATGAACGCAAGCCAATTGAATTGCCAATTGAAGTGAAAGAATTTGCGGCGTTTTTTTTTTTTTTAAATGGTTATCAGAATGCTTCAACCCGTGAATCGGCTACGAAGCCTTTTATGAGTTCACTCCAGTATCCACGTTCACTACATCACTAGGTTACTAGAATCAAAACAAAAGCAATAGGTAATAAACCAAAATAACGCAAATGTTGGCACCATAAATCGGGCCATACATCGGGAATGGTTTGACCTAAGGACCTGGGGAGAGGCTCATTCGATTCCTCGTGGAAAGTTCTTCAAAAAGAGTCCAAATTTAGGCTGCCTTGAATTTTTTTTTTTTTTGAGGTTTTTAGGGATTTTACAAAACTTTGACAACCCTTAAAGGGCGTTTTAAATTAAGTGAGAGAGCTGGCTAAAGAATTGGGGCGTTGTCGGACCAACATGGAGTTTTCCTGAAAATTCCAGATTTTTTGCTTCAGCCGTTTGAGAGAAATCGTGCGTACGGCGTACGGACGGAAAAAGTTTTATTGCAGATTCGGATTTTACACCCTTTGAAACGGAAACCATGAAATTTTCAGGGGGGGTTAGAATTTTTTTTTACAATGGTTTATTATCGAATAATAAACCAAAAGGAGCAAACATCTTGATTTTGACCAGAAAACATTTTTTCATCTCGAAAAATGAAATTTGACAGGCTTTCTAAATCATATCCGACGATCCATCACAGTCTCAAGATTCCCAAAAATTTACGATCTCTCACGCTTCCGAAGGTTAGTCGTCTAGACACCGAAATACACGAGATGAAGGCTACGAAAAGATGGTGCGCGTCCAACTCGTAAAGTTTCTAATATTTCGCGACTCGGTGACGACGTTCCTGGTTTAGTGCCTCTGACGTATTTCACAATCTAAACAAAAGAAGACCCCGAGCCACTCAACGCTTGGCGCCGATCAACTCCAATTCCTTGAGTAAATACGAAGAAATATGGATACTAATTAATTTTATTATCAATATTTTTCGCAATATGCTGAGTGGGAACAAAGCACACATTAGTTCCCACACTGGCAAATAACAACCATTAGATAATCAACCGAATGTATAGGTAAGAAAAACTTCTTCCTATTATCTACGGCACCATCTGCGTAATGATGCAGTTACAGTCTGATGCCAAGTTATTACATAAAATAGTCGATTGCACGTTCACTGGACAGATCCCCACACTTTCATCCGCTTTTCTAAGCACGCAATGACAGGAAGAGAACATGTAAACAAGCGTGTGAATGAGAAATTGTCTGAACATGGGAAAATTGGCTTACAAACTACCACGCTATATTTACAATGCATTTATTAATGACGTATACATCATTCATGAACAGACATAACACTATAGTTCATTCGTTGTAGACGAACTAGACGAAACATGGGTAGGTATTATTTACTTTCATTAATTTCTAATGATCTCGATAGGTGTGTTATGATTACGAGTATGTAATTATATTTAGATGATGTTCCACAAAATACGTTTAATTATAATAAATACTAATAATGATCATAAACCAGTAATCTGCAAAGAAGAGTTTTTCGACTACATAAATAATGAAACTCTATTAGTCATAACCTGATTATAAAGTTTTCGACGAATTATCTTAGAAAATGGACCTGGTGCAATAGATGCAAATCTGTGACAATAAGCATTTTGGTTTATTATTCAATAATAAACCATTGTAATCGCTCTTGAAAAAAAAAAAAAAAAGTCTAACCCCCCCTGAAAATTTCATGGTTTACGTTTCAAAGGGTGTAGAATCCGAATCTGCAATAAAAATTTTTTTCTCCCAAACGGCTAAAGCAAAAAAGCTGATATTTTCAGGAAAAATCCATGTTGGTCCTGCGACGCCCCAATTCTTGAGCCAGCTCTCACACTTAATTTAAAGTGCCCTTTAAGGGTTGTCAAAGTTTGGTAAAATCCTTAAAAACCTCAAAAAAAGTCAAGGCGGCCTAAATTTGTACTCTTTTTGAAGAACAGTCCACGAGGAATCGAATGAGCCCCTCCCCAGGTCCGTAGATCAAACCATTCCCGATCTATGGCCCGATTTATGGTGCCAACGTTCGCGTTATTTTGGTTTATTATTGTTTTTGTGTTGATATCAGTAACCTAGTGACGTAGTGATGTAGTGGGTACTGGAGTGAACTCCTTAAAAGGCTTTGTAGCCGATACACGGGTTGA
Source organism: Creontiades dilutus (assembly GCA_031894815.1). NCBI lineage: Eukaryota > Metazoa > Arthropoda > Insecta > Hemiptera > Miridae > Creontiades > Creontiades dilutus. The sequence continues at coordinate 565,193 of JAVIWC010007544.1, forward strand.
AGCATTTGATAACCATAAAAAACGCTGCAAATTCTTTCACTGGGGTTTATTATTCAATTGGCTTGCGTTCATGATTTGAATTTATACTAAGCTTTGGAGTGTGCGTGTTTCACAGGTGATAGAGCGATTGTTGAATTTCGGGAGGCACACAAATATGATCAACTCAATTCAATATTATAAGTAAAGGGGTAAATAAGTATTCTTTCTCTGGGGTTTATTATTCAATTGGCTTGCATTCATGATTTGAATCTGTACTAAGCTTCGGAGTGTGCGTGTTTCACAGGTGATAGAGCGATTATTGAATTTCAGGAGATATGCATAGAGCACGTGAATTTGTTCTCAACCAAAATACCTATTTGGATTGATCAGTTGATCATATTTGTGTGCCTCCTGAAATTCAATAATCGCTCTATCACCTGTGAAACATGCACACTCCAAAGCTTAGTAGAAATTCAAATCATGAACGCAAGCCAATTGAAAAATAAACCCCAGTGAAAGAATTAGCAGCGTTTTTTTTCTTCAAATGTTTTTTAAGGAAATCGTGTTTGGGCTAGTTACAATTTGGACGGAGCGAACATAGGGTAGGTCAGAACCTCCAAAACATCCCTCTACTTCATAAACGGCGCTATCCCTCGCAACCGATTTGCTCAGTTCCCGAACTTCTGTTATTATGTTTGCTAACAGGCAGTTAACTGGCAGCGGCAAATCGTGACAACTGGAGAAGCCAAAATGGGTTTTGTTCAATAACTGTACCAGCAGGTGATATTTCGTACGAAACATTGGTTTCCTTCTAATTTACCACAAATGTAAGGGAAATAATATAGTAAAATTCCGTGGTATGACCATTCTACCCCACTGGAAATGAATAAACTGGATTTAATAACAATCACTCCAATATATACCAAGTTTTAACGATCACAACTATCATCCATGAATATGCCTATCTTAGGTGTATTCTAACCGCACTTTCCGAAGGGACCTGCCCTTCTCGAGTGGGATCTACCCAAATATTTTCTTCAGCAAAAAACATAAGTCGCCTTCCTCAGGGGTGAGATCGATCTGCGGGGTTCCCAGCCCTCGGCTGCCCCACGACCTTGTCTCTCCAGGTCTAGACCTCCGCCAACGCAGCCCCTGACCTTAACCGTTAGGTAGCTTCTGAATCCCCTCTGGCCAATTATCGATTTGTTTCGTCTCAACGGCGTATGCGGCTTCTTTACCGGAGAAATCTTGAATGGCAGACGGTTGTTTAATAAAATTAGAACACCAACCAGACGCGACAACTGCACAAATGTGTAAGTCCTCACACCTACTGTCTTTCAGAATAACAATGCGGTACTCTTTATTTTTGTACAAAAAAGAATGAAGCATACGCAAAGGAGAAATAAACAAAATAGCTTACATCAAGTATCGCAAACTACACAAAAATGCAATAGGGCCTAGGACTGGTGTGGACTGTCCTGAATGATTGACCCACACTGTTGAGAACGGAAGAAATTGCCTTAAACAAAACTTGAAAACTAAAAAATTTCAGCCATGCAGCATGATGGTAGAAATCGTCAGGCACCCTTCATTGCTCCAATCTTGTAGAACTGTACCACATGCCACAAGATTCGTGATACTTGGGAATGTCATCAATCCTAAACCCCGTTTAGTTATGGCTCCTGGAGTCCGCTCTATCATTTGTACTCCCATCATAAATAACTAAACCAAGACGTCAAGTAACTGCTTTAACAGAAGTCCATATGGGAAGCCAATTTTGGTTTATTATTCAATAATAAACCATTGTAATCGCTCTTGAAAAAAAAAAAAAGTCTAACCCCCCTGAAAATTTCATGGTTTAAGTACGTTTCAAAGGGTGTAGAATCCAAAACTGCAATAACAATTTTTTCCGTCCGCTGTACGCCGTCATAATTTGTTTCTCCCAAACGGCTGAGCAAAAAATCTGAAATTTTCAGGAAAATCCATATTGGTCCGACAACGCAACAATTCTTTAGCCAGCCTCTCTCACTTAATTTAAAGTGCCCTTTAAGGGTTGTCAAAGTTTTGTAAAATCCCTAAAAACCTCAAAAAAAGTCAAGGCGGCCTAAATTTGGACTTTTTTTGAAGAACTTTCCATGAGGAATCGAATGAGCCCTCCCCAGGTCGATTTTATGGCCCGATTTATAGTGCCAACATTTGCATCCACATTCACCACATCACTGGATTACTGCAATCAAAACAAAAACAACAGGGTTTTTTTTTTTTTTTTTTTTTTTTTTTTTTTTTTTTTTTTTTGTTTTGATCGCAGTAACCCAGTGATGTAGTGAATGTGGATACTGGAGTGAACTCCTAAAAGGGTTTATAGCCGATGCACGCATTGCGTTGATGGGCGCCGAATGCGTTGAAGCATTCTGATATGCATGCTCCGTCTTACGAAATTTAAAATTTTCAAATATAATTGTTTTCTATTGTAAAAAACGCTCTTGAAAAAACGCTGCAAATTCTTTCACTGGGGTTTATTATTCATCGATTCATGATTTGAATTTCTACTACAAGTAAGTACTATATTTTTTTATAAGCTTTGGAGTGTGCGTGTTTCACAGGTGATAGAGCGATTATTGCATTTCAGGAGGCACACACATATGATCAACTGATCAATCCAAGTAGGTATTTTGGTTGAGAACTGATTTAAATGCTCTATGCATAAGGTGCTCCGTGCATATCTCCTGAAATTCAATAATCGCTCTATCACATGTGAAACACGCACACTCCAAAGCTTGGTAGAAATTCAAATCATGAATCATTAAATAATAATACCCCAGTGAAAGAATTTGCAGCGTTTTTTTTTTAATATTAAAATGTAGTTTAGTAGTAGTATGTAAATAAAGATGGAAAAATATATTAAAGAAATTAACGGAAAAATAATATCTATCTGGTGATCAGCACTAATAGCGTTGTTAACATAAAAACATTAGGAGATATAGGAATTATTGAAACGAGTAATTAAACTATAATAGACGTCAAAGAAATTACCATAGAAAATTGTGAGAATAGTTACCAGCGTAACTATACAAGAATTAATAATAGTTAGTCAATAGTTATCAGAAAAGTAGTAGGTTAATGGATTGCAATTGTGTTATTGTTACTTGAAACTTTTGGCCAATAAACGGTTTTTCTTCTTTCTTCTTCCGGAAAGTTATCGTCAGGAATGACGTATATATAATTATTATATACCTATACGTCAACAATTATAGTTGAAACCCAGGAATCGTTTCACAATACCTCAAAACAGATTCCATGAAGACAATTTCATTTTTATTTTTATTATTGTTATTATTATTTTTGTGTTAAAGAAAATTTGCTAAAACAGAATAACTTCTTGTATCCAACCGGTTAGTTGATAAATCTGTTCTTACTTAACCGTAACAACCTCGTTCAGCTTTTTTCAAGATCGCCTGAAGCGACCGCCGAAATGTATCCTCCTCGACCTGATACGGATCAGCGGCTGTGTAGCATTGACGAATCTCCAACGCGTTAGATGAGGTTTGAGGTCTTACGATCCTTGGAGTGAAGGAGAACCAAGAGCCGACATTTGGATGCTGTCTCAAGATAATTTTTACTAATCACTTCCCTGATCCATTTTGGTATCTTGTATGTCTTTGAGCGTTCTTAGTAATTTCGAACACATGTGCTGGAATTGTGCGGATTAGCCTCTATATGGTCATTTATACATTTAGAGTCTAAACCGGATAACTTCAATACGTCAGAAAACTAGGTTTTTTGCATTTTACACAAGTTAAGCTAGGTAAGTTTATACTCAAGAAAATTAAGAATCAAAATCGGATTGGAACCCTTAGAAAAGAGACATCAGAAAGCCGACTGTTGCATATAATCAACGCACCATTCCGATTGAAATACGTTTCAAGGCAGTGGAAGGTAGTAGAAGTCATCATGATCGGAAAACCTGGTAAACCACCTCACGAGAAAGAATCTTATAGGACCATCTCCCTACTACCTGTAATCTCCAAACTGTTTGAGAAACTTCTACTCAAGAGGTTAAAGCCTATAATTGCAGCTCAAAAGCTTATACCCGACCACCAATTCGGGCTCAGGGAACGACACTCCACTATAGACCAAGCGCACAGAATAACCAACGTAATAGAACGGAGCTTCGAAGCCAAGGAGATCTGCTCTGCAGTTTTCCTTGACGTTTCACAAGCATTCGACGAAGTTTGGCACAAGGGCCTCCTCGCCAAGCTGCACTATCAAATACTGAAATCTATACTGATCTACTGAACCACAAAAAGTGACATTACTTCATTCTAAATTAAGTTGCTAGATGGTTTGAATTAATTTAAATCAGTTGTAACAATAAATAAATGGAAAAAATGCCGATTCAGTTTCAAAAGCAACTGCATTTTTCCGCAATCACACTTTAATGCTCGCTCCTCTTTATCTCAGTTTCATTGATTCGCTCGCAACTTTCCTTTGGTTTGGTCAGATTTTCTGTACAATCTCCTCAACTCTTTCATATCCCTTTTATTTCATGATTGAGGCATTTCTTCTTTGCTGTATATCATAGATGTGGCCACCGCAGAAGAGAAGGGGAACAAGAGAAACTTTGGAAGAGAAATGTAACAAACATAGAAAGGTATTCGTTCTCCGGGTTCATTCCGTCCAGAACATTCCAAGTTATAAGCATAAGAACAGTAATATGCGATGTCACAAAATCGAAGTTGAAAATCAAATATCGTTTTAAAAAATCTTCTTCAGGCCATTCTATCCCATCTAATTTAGAGTTCAAGTCATTTATTGTGATAAAACCGTTTATTAATGCTGAAAACTTGTGATTAATGGTTGCTGTGGTCGCTTTAATTTTTTGGGTTACCAATTTGAAACCTCTTCCGCCTTCAAATTATTTAAACCATTCCCTCCTGCAATTCTCAAAGTTCACGCTGTTTATTATTTTTAGATAAAAGTCGTAAATGGGATTTCGTAACGGAAATTGAAAACAAGAATGAAAATATTCCGTTAAAGAAAAAAAGAATATCTATTTTAACAACAGAACAGAACCAGATAAGAACACTTCCTACCGCGATGAATGAAAATAAATCGAATCGTTTACCTGCATTCAGGGGTTTAAACGGTCAAGAATAAGCGTTCAACTCAAACAGGAGATCAACCTTTATCACAAGTTCTGGGCAGCTATTGAGGAGTTGTAGAACGGGCCAAATCAATTACCTTAGGTACATACATCATTTCAGAAATTGAATACAAGAATGAAAATATTCCGTTAAAGAATATCACAATTTCTTCAAAGTTGGGATATAAAGCAAGGATTCAGTGGCTGTTTTATCATAATAAATTACTGGAACTCTGAATTAGGTAGTGCAGAAAAGAAGTAGCAAGGATTGACGAGAAAATTATTTTATTTTCATGTATGTTGGTGATTTTTAAGAAGTAAAAAAGTATTTAAGGAACAAGGAGACCCTCAAAAAATTGAGTGTTTTGTTTGGCCATTAAAGTAATAATTGATTTAATTATTGACCTTGGTGTCATTTGGAGGGATTCATTAATTAAATGGGATGTTTCGTGGACAACAGCTGTATCTTGTGGCCCTTTGCAATTTTATGAGAACGGCTGTGGCAACTGAATACCTTCTGCGTTAGCAGAATTTATTTATTTATTTATTCATAAACCAATAAGGGTTTTACAGAATAAGGGTTTTCTGTTTGACAAACGAAATCGATCGAAGAATTCGTAGGATCGCCAGCGCAAGAAGTGATTTAAGCGCGGAAAACACATGAACGATGTGTACTATACAGGGTGTCCCACAAGTTGTACAACCCCCTCCCCTCCTAAAATCGTAGAAATGGGAGTAAACAAAAATAATTTTTTTTTTTTAATCTTCATATTTTGGTTTATTATGCAATAATAAACCATTGTAATCGCTCTTGAAAAAGAAAATTCTAACCCCCCTTGAAAATTGCATGGTTTACGTTTCAAAAGGTGTAGAATCCAAATCCACAATACGAATTTTTCCGGCCGTACGCTCGTTTTCTCCCAAACGGCTGGAGCAAAAAATCTGAAATTGTCAGGAAAAATCCATGTTGTTCCGACAACGCCCCAATTCTTGAGCCAGCTCTCTCACTTAATTTAAAGTGCCCTTTAACGGTTGTCAAAGTTTTGTAAAATCCCTAAAAACCTCAAAAAAATCAAGGAGGCCTAAATATGGATTTTTTTAAAATAACTTTTCATGAGGAATCGAATAAGCCCCTCCCCAGGTCTGTAGCTCAAACCATTCCCGATGTATGGCATGATCTTATGCTGCCAACATTCGCATCCACATTCACTACATCACTAGGTTACTGCGATCAAAACAAAAACAGCGTTTTTTTATCGCAGTAACTGGTGATGTAGTTAACGTGGATACTGGAGTGGACTCCCAAAAGGGTTTATAGCCGATACACGGGTTGAAGCATAGTGATATGCATGAAACGCTGCTAATTCTTTCACTGGGGTTTATGATTCAACTGTTTTCATTTGGCTTGCATTCATGAATTGGAATTGGGATTATTGAATTTCAAGAGATATGCATAGACCACGTAAATCGGTTCTCAACCAAAATACCTATTTGGATTGATCAGTTGATCATATTTGTGTGCCTCCTACATTTCTGTAGGAAAAATTACACATTTCTGGGGTGTACGGAAACATTTTTTACTGAGTGTACGTAGAGTGTTGGAATTGGCGAGGCTGCAATATTGAGCGGTGTTGGGCCTGTTGAGCTTCTGTGATGTTTATGTTTGCCCTAACTGGTGCTCTCGCAAGTTCGGACGGTTGGGCTGCTAATCGGCTCACCCCTGCAGCTGCCAACTCCTAATATTTGACGTTTACTTCGGACGTTCACAACGGAGAGGTTCTTTCGGATTATGTGGATCGTTATTCAAGTCTAGCGGTTGGCTTTGAATTGAAGAGGAACGCAGAATGAGAGGAGGGTCTTTTCTAGGACGACGTGCGCCTCAAGTATTGATCTGCGCTTGGATCCCACTATAACTTACAGAAAGATGAACGTTACTTCAAGTACAGTTGACTTTCCTGACAATCCAGTCACCAGTTTCGAACTTCATTTGTCCTTTCGTTTCTTCTGGTTCGTTATTAAGAAGAATTGGAAAGAGTCCGTCAGCCGTACGCCCTCCGTAACTGTAGAACCAACATTAAAAACCCATGAATCCAAAAATCACTATGGTGGTCCGGAACCGTCGGCATCACATTCGACAAACTCAGAATGTCGAAAACTTTTGAAATTATACTGTTTTCACGATTGTCAATGACCGCCTTACGTTCATTGGTATGTTGCATCAAATCGGTTCTCTGCAACTAAAAGTTATCAGTAAGTAACCAGTTTCGTAACGAATTCATTAGCAATTAGGGAATACAAAACGGGAAGTCCACAAATAATGCGATTGCGATAGGTGCAGACGTCAGGGGCGTGTTTACTGAATAATAAGTGAACTGCGGTTGGCCAAACACCTATTTCTATTCGTATGTTAATGACAACTTTCGCGCGCAGGCTGCCCCTCGTAAGAGACCGCTTGCTTGCATACGAACATGTCCATGCAATAACATAAGGACGAGTAAGCAAATTGTAACTACGAGTACAGATTCAGTTACTAACAGGTTAAATTGCCTTATAGTAATAGCTTAGCAATATGAAATATATTGGATGACAACCAGGACCAACTGCAATGCGATGGATGTGACGGACCTTCCGGTTTCTTGAAACTGCTCACGCGCAGGCTGTCCCTCGTAAGAGACCACTTCCCTGCATACGTACATGTCTATGCAATAACATAAGGACGAGTAAGCAAATTGTAACTACGAGTACAGATTCAGTTACTAACAGGTTAAATTGCCTTATAGTAATAGCTTAGCAATATGAAACATATTGGATGAAACTAGGACCGACCAACTGCAATTCGATGGATGTAGACGGATCTTCCGGTTTTTTGAAACTACTCACCCAGAGTCTACATCTGACATTTCAGCTTTCGAGTTGCATTTGAGTGTTGCAGGATAATCGGTACAGCTTTCGTAAGGGGAAACTACTAATTTCAAAACTTAATCTGTCAAACTGCATGGTGCGTACACTCGTTAATTTTCCAAGTCGCGCTCCGTTGAACTGCATCAGACACTTGCCTTATTTCGGCTAAGGAATTACTTCTTCCGTAACTTGAAGTCCTCGAAGAATTGTTACATTTGGAATCTGGGGAAACACAAGGGGTCCCCCAGTTTGAAGCTTTCTTCTGCCCTTATACAGGGTGTCACGCGAGTCGTTCCGAACGATCTTCTACGCGTTCTACAACCTATTTCCGACCAAAAGTGCCTAATAGAGTTTTTTCTTTAGAAGCTTCGTTTTCGAGCCACCATGAGAGGAAAGAAGAACTATAAGGATCATTCTCCCAGGAAGGGCCAATATTTGTCCGGAGAGAATTCTGACTTCCCGTGATGATTTGGGGATAAAACAAATTTTCTCGATACACTATCAATCTTGCTCTACGATATGCTATCAACAATACTGCATTTACATACCATCCAATACTTGAATTTGAATTTTAACAGCGAATTGTCCCGTAGACTGCCTGTCCTAAAATGAATTGTTCCAACTTTGCGTGAATATAGAGAACCACTGATTCCAGTTACTGTCCCGGGATTCTGGGGATTCTTCAATACATATCTAAAGATGAAAAAATTGGTTTGCGGGTTTTCTAAGAAGCTCACAAAACGAGCAGGAGTTTAAATTCGAATGTCCGGAGGTTTTTGTCTTTAGCCAGCCTTCTTTGTGTTTTCGTATTTTGGCAGAGTACTCTCATCTCCCGTGGTTTTTATTTTTTATTTTTTTTTTATTACAAGGGCAGAAGCCCAATATAAGAAGGAATAGATACAAAATTTGACAAGGGAGCCAAGGAATCACATAACGGAAACAGAAAGGGAAAACTAAAACGAAAACGAAAACTCACGCCATCAACTGGGAACGCACTGCACACACTTAGTGACTCTTCCGGGACCACTAGACCAAGGCACGACGTATCGCAGATCTAATTGATGAAAACGAAGAAGCCATGAAGTCAAGCGATGTGTCGGCACCCATCATGGTGTGGTTTACAGCTTGCTGTGCCCTCACCAGAGGGTTGTTCCGAAGGTAGTTTGTTGCCGCTGGCCGCAGGTAGAAGATCGGCGAGTTCCTGGTTGGGTATTGGGGTACGGCGAAATTCAGCCGAGACAAGAGTTTTACCTCCACCACACTATTTGTGGTTGTACATTAGGTTATGAAATAAAAAGGCGGGAACCCTAGTTATCTTATCTGGAGGTGTGTGGTGGGGAGTTGAGTTGTAGAACCGTGGTTTGCTGCTTGGCATCGTTTTTTAGTATGCTAATTGAGAAACGGTAAGAAATTGAAATGATTCCTTATTTATTGTCCCAAAATGTAGAGTTTACCGAGCTTGTTCCGTTGGTATAGTGGTTTTGCTGAAAAACATTACCAGAACCCGAAAAAAGTACCACTCCTCATATGGAGCCTGATTGGAAAGCTAGTTGCCGAGCACCCTTAAGCTTGTATTGCGTGATATTGGTTTTTTGGTACCGTGTAGAAGAAGAAAAACTACTGGATGGTAGAATCCCGTCACACTAATGAATTTTTGTAATCAACCAAGAGAAAACGACTATAAACCCTCAAAGATTATCAGAATCGAATTCCGATAACTTTTTCCGATTATTGGGAAATTATTATACATTTCCATTGCGTGTTTGTGTCTATTATTCAAAATGTCAACAGCTTTCGTACAAGTACGCAACCACGAGGGACATTTTATGTCTTTGCGCCCCCTCCCGCACACACACCACGTACTTCCAATTGGAGGCCAGTTTTGATGTAAAACGCTTATCAAATTCAACGTCGGCGAGAGAATGAGGCGTCTCGATAAATGTATCACGTACCTCGCCAATTTCAATTTCATTTGTGGATAATGTAGTATTCATGAGCAGCTTTTTGCGTAAACGATATTCGCGCACTAGTTCCAACGAGTGCCGTTTTGTAGGACCAACGATAACTACGTTAGATTGTGCTCGTTGATGGTTGCGATGTAATGGTTCCATCGTTTGGTCACTGAGGTTCCGAAGCAACGAATGGTAAACTGTAAAGACATAATCATCACCACTCACAGGACTGTCACAGTTAGTAAACAATATGGTTCCATCGGGTGGTCACTGGGGTTCCGAATGTCCAGGAGTTAACGTAATAAGATTAATTAAATCAACAGCTTTCAAATGAGTGGTGAACGAGTTTCGTACGATCACAAATGTCGAAGATAATGATCCGTAGCAACGAATCGGTTGTAAGCGAAAACCATCAGAAATATTTTCGTGACGCTGTCCGCGTTACATTTTCGAGTTTATGTAGCAAAGTAAAGACATAAAATGTCAAAAACAGGTTTACAAGCACTGTCTTGTGTCTTTGGCCTGCCTTACATATGGGAAGGTAAAAGACTACGTTGAAGTCATCACACTATATAAAGACGAGCTTATCAGAGTATATCCACTTTTCAGGGGGTGGTAACGTTGGACGGGTGAAATTCTCGCCCCCATCTCCCAGGGCAAGCGTCGTGGTCCCCTCCTCCAGGATTTGGGATATACGATTTTTTGACTTTGCATATTGTTATTATACTCCCTCATTGTGTTATTCACCTATTTCTTTTTAACCTGCGTAGCAGGGCCTTTATACCAGTTTATTAATAATAGTGTTTTTCATAGCTATAATACAGTCACGTTAAATTATTGACAATAATGCATAACTAAATCAGAACATCCTACCAATTTGAAAGATAATAAAGTATAATTACCAATGGTATCAGTCTGCTGACCAGGTGCATTTATCAAGTTTCAAGTAGTCATTTTGCTAAACATTTCTCATTGTTTCCTTTCGGTTAATTATTCTTTTAAATAATACACCTTTGTGATCGTGCTGGTCCGAAAAATTGTTGTTATCAATAGATTACATTTGTTGTCCCAAAGCCTGCCAGAGGTGTCTTTCGTGTGCCAATTGATTTTCATTATTAATACTTGAATAAATAATTAGGTGCTTTATAGCGCGGCCTACCTTTGAAATACAATCCGCATAGTGTAAAGATGACCCCTGATTTTTGGCAGAACTCAATTTCAAGTTTAGGTTTTCTGAAAACGAGAGTTCTGGCTGGATTTGCTCTTTCTGGGAAAATGACGCATAACAAGACACATTTTCAGACCGATTGCATAACTCGATATTAATATCTAGGGGTGTTGGGAAAGTAATGTGGGATAGAATGATCCCATTTGTATATAAGAGGGTGTCGAGTGGATGACAAATACGTCTTGTCCACAACTGTTGAAGGGGATCAAGATCTCAATTTTAAGACGGAAATTCCAGACGTCTTTTCTGTCGTCATCCGAGCTAAACCGAGCTCGTCAAACCGCGACCCGTCTCCTGTAGCCGGTCCGTGGGCGGCCCAATGTCGGTGAATCCTTGATTCCGCTCAACCTTCGTTCCCCGTTTATTTCATGACTAATTATAATTGACGTTTCTAATTTAACGGCGAGACACCTCCGCATTCGCTCAGATTCGTTCCCCGTTGGGACGATTTGTCCTCGCATTATCAAGGTAGATAAGTCGATAAATGCAAACTAACTTCACCCCCTAGTAGGAAATACAAATGAAGACGGTAGAATCACAGAATAGGTAACGCACCTCTTATCACCAGATGTCTCCTATCGGTATGGGTCCACGCTTTCGATGTTTGTTCGAATATGTACTGTCTTGTTTGTGTGCTCGCATCTCAAAAAAACAAAAATACATCAATCCTTCTGTAAAGTATTATCAGTTTAGACGTTTAACAAATGGTCGTGAAGATCATCCGACATCTGGTATCGATATATTGATATCGTATCCTTTTTTTGTATTCAACAACAGTTGGACTTACTTTGTTATTTACAACCGCATTGCCTTCATCTGGTTCCGTCATGCACTCCACACACCTTTTAACCTTCAATATTTCGACAAACATTATTTTCGAATTTACACTACATTCCCATTTACACTACATTTACAATGAAAAATCATGTCTGGTTATCACTTATCACACCTTGAAATAGATCAGACTTCTTATCTGTTATCACACCGCAGACTAGATTCTACAATATCTTCTGTCCGTGTTTCTTACTTGAATTCGTGAAGTAATCATGGATTATGGATCAGTTTCACGCATTTTTCCGTACAAGGGTGCTACTTGTAACCGTTCAACATCCATTGGTTGAACCTTTCTCTTCAATTTAAACCAAGTATTGCTGATTTTATTCTTTATCAGTATCAATCATAAACTAATTTATCCTCATTGTGATCTTCGGGAATTCGCACCACTCTACACTCCTCATGAGGGAATTTTCATGTTGTTGTGATGGATGCCTAGCCAGCCTATGTTGGAATCATCTGGTCTACCTATTTCGTTTATTCATCATCATCAAAGTAGCCATAGCTGTGACCACATTATCCGCAATGCCCAAAATCGTTATCTTTTTTCATCCAGTACAAAAGTGAAGGAAATTATCATTTTCCACTCACAGCGACTTTTCTGTGCAAGTGTGATTTAAGAAGGGGTTGCATTCAACCCAACTTCTTGGTGGTTTTCAATTTTTCATAATCACCATCATCATCATCATCAATATCATCATTGCCTAACCTCCTGGTACCAGACCACCTGTTACACTTTTTCAAAACCACTGTGTGGTCAATTGGTGGTGCTAATACAGTTTGTTTACTGTATCAAGGAAACCCATTCTGGCCTCTCTCACCTTTATTTGGCTGCTAACAACTGCTGGCCCCTCATCATTACCTGCTGAACTGGATCATCTTCCACATTCACTGGACATTCAGATAAGGTTGTAGCTATATATAAACCACCAATCAATTTCTCATTTAAATATCTGTTCTTTTCAGTGGCCATTTAGGAAAAATATCATCTTTGAATTCAACTCAATAAAATTGTATGCTTAGTTAATGCTACATCAATTCAACGTTTCTTATTCGAGCACTCACAGTTCTAAGAGTAAAGAAATTTATTCCTCAAATTGAGGTGGTCCTTCGAGATTCTTCAATAATTTATCATTTTCATCTATTAGAATGTTTGACACTAATTGAACCCAAAACACTAGGTCTCATTCGCAAACTACAACCATCGGCCTCTCATATACCAGTTTATGCTACAAACCTCAGAACACTATTGTACTGCACGAATAGGGTACGGCTTCAGGACGGAAACGTCACAGGTTACATAAAATAACAAAAACTAGACTAGATTGGTCATTTGAGGTCTGCCACCCCAATACCCCACTATTTTCAAAAATGCGTTTTTTCGTGGAAATCACAAGGCCTTACGCCCATATATATCTGTGTTTAGTTGTACTCGACTCAAAACTCGTTAGATCTTTGAGAAAAATGGCTAAAAAGTTCGGTTGTTACGCCAAAATCCGAAAGATCCAAGTTTTGGTGGTTTGCCCCTTGGCAGCACGGCAAGAAGATGAACGCCAACAACCAAGAATGCAGCCTTCTTCTTCAGTTTTTCTGTGTTATAATTGAGTATTTTCTGTGATTTTCTTCCTTTAAAACAATGGTTTTTGTTGGTACTTACTAAGTAGCTACTTGTTAGGATTAATTTGGAAATAGTTGTGATGTAGGGAAAAATAATTATCCAATTATTATTTTGCAAAAATACGGAGTAGCCACGTCAAAACTCAATAGATCCAACATAGAAATATGATTATCTCAGAGCGTTATTAACCCAGCAGCATATCAGTGCAGTATTACAACGCCTGACATTACTACTTTCCATTTGACGTTTCTTTGTTTTGCGATAAAAAAGTGAATAGCAGAAATTTTGAGGTTTTTTTGTTCTCCTGTAAAATTCAGAAGAGCTCTGTCGGATTTTGGAACGGCAGACCTCATTTCTCCACCTCAATAGTGTTGCTGGACTATTCACGACCAAAACCACTGATATAAAGCCAGCTGGGTCTTGATGGTTCAATTTCTTGAATTCAAGGAGTAAATGTTTTTAGAAGAAAAAATTCTACAAAGGAACAATATTTACAGGAGTCAAGATGTCAAGTGATGCTGACAAGCACCGCGTAGGTGGTTATTTACGCGTGTTTTTCATTTAAAATAAAGTGGTACAAAGACCTCTTTATTCAATGTTCCTGAAAACGGTGAAAAACGACGAATTACTTGGCGCAATTTCATTTGGCGATGGTGTACGAAATGATAAGACGAGCACTTTTTCAGCCTGAAAGGATTCGGTGTTTTGGAAACGTTTTCGCGATCCGTTCCTGACCTGAGGCAACTCATGGTTGTAGAGCAAGCCGCAACATCAGCGGTGGGTTGACTGAGATAGCGGACAGTCGTTCCGACCAGAAATAGACGTTTTTATCGACTCGAGGAAACATGTGGTTGGGATTCATCAACTGAAAAAGGGGAAACGGGGGGTTCCCAGTGAGCTGATAGCGGGTATTTTCGAAGTGCACGTTACCGGGAGGTCTGGACGGACGGGGGAGATGAAGATGAACGATAATGGGCAAGGACAGGCGGGAAAAAACACCACGGTCGTTGTGGACAATTCGGAAACTCTTTAAATGTAAAATCTCCGTTTGAGTGATACTCAAGTTTGACAATTTAATCGTGAGCTTGAGTTGAATGGTACAAACGCAATGCGTTGATTGTATAACTTTGTCGTACATAACATACAACATTGGTGGAATGCACGACAAACTTCAAGAATAAATAAGGATTTCCCTGGGGACGAACAAACAAGACAAAGAGAATGTACAGGGTGTCCCATCTGTTTGGGCCCATTAAGGAATTACAGCCATAAGGCTATCAAAAAATTGAACCCTTTTCCCCCCTTTGACCCCTTTTCTATAGTATTTTCAGTCTGCTTGAAGGTGGTGGAACCCGTTTTTCATTTTTCGACGTTTTAGTGCCTCGAATCTTCGATTGAAACTTGAATTTAACTCTAGACCCCCCCTTTTTTACTTTAGTTTACGATTCTACATTGAATTTGGAAGAGACTTCCATTTTGAAAATTTGAAAATTTTCTTAGAGACTTCGTTTCAGAGTTATTTCACTTTTTGCGAACAACAAAAATCAACGAATTCTTTTAGAAAAACGCTTTTATCCAACTATCTTCAATATTTTCTAGATTTTGACCACATTTTTGAAATCAGCATCAAATTTCCTATCAACAGAAGCCAGTTTCCATCATCAACAATCATCCAACCGGAGTTTTAGCGTCACACGGTTTTTCCTCACTCCCTACAATGTTTTGAAAAGTAGCCCCCAACTGGCGGGAAACGGTGTTTATGAAGTTGCTTCTGTTCTGTTGATATCCCTTATTCGAAATGGTCCCAACGCGGGTGGTTGGATTTTGCATAGACCTTCCTAGTCAGTTCTATAGGGAAAACCATCCCTGGAGGCAGCAGTGTAGGTTTTTTAACTCTCACTCCCTACTCCAATAACATTCTGACTGCGGCAAGTGAAACTTGATCGCACTTGTTCACAATTAGTGTTGTTGGAAGTTCGTTGACAACATTTTGGTTCAACGTGTTTCAATTGATTTCTGGCCTGAAAAGGCAGTGAAAGCCTATAACCTCACTCCCTACAATATCCAGCCAATAGCCCCTTAAATTGTGGGGAGTGAGATCTGCTTGTAGCAAGTGAGATTTTGGCAAGGAAACCTTAGTATTTACTGTAGTTAAAATTAAGATAATTTGTGCTGTTCCACTCACCTATATTGAAAAACTTGAGCGACGATTACCATGGAGGTTGGAGGCTCAAGAGGGGAAAAAATAGTAATATATACCTCACTCCCTACAAAAGCTTTTTTTCCAAAATGGCGTATCAGCAGTAGGTTATGTGCTCACGGTTCAAGATTATGTGTGCTAACTTGGGTAACATGCTGAAAGAACCGCAGTGATTGATTAAGAACAAGAAAATTGATCAAGTTCCAAAATTTTTCTTTTTAGAAAAGTCGATACCCAAATGTGACCGAAATTTTGAAATGACCCATACTCAAATTACCAGTGATTGAAAAGTGATAACACTTCTCATGAATCGATAGGGAACAGAACAAGCTCTTTCTTCTTTGAAATGTGGATATGGATAGATTATCCGTCGTGAAGAAAAACAAGGGCCGTGGAGGAAACATTGACCTGTATCAATATGAATGCAATCCTAAAGAAATTAGAAAAGAGTGTTCTATGAGGCTCACTCGTCTCTGGTGGGTTAATGTTAATGAGCGTGTGAACTAATCATTGGGAAAGGGTGAGAGGATGATAAAATTACTGGTTTAGAAGAAAGGGTTACCAGTAAATAGCACCAAAAAAGTTACATAGTTTAGCAGAAATAGCGTTACATAACGACGTAAAGGATAACAAGTTATCCAGGTGTGATAAGAAGGCGAAGAAGAAATAGGTGGACGGCAATTCACCAAGTATACAACGCTGTATTATGTCAGGGTAAAGGTTGAATTAGTGATGACACGCCTGTTTGTCATTACGAGCTGAGTCTTATCGGGATGAGAAACCTCGCGAAATCCCGCAGCGAGCTGCAATAGTTATAAATGGGGAACAAAAACTCGCCAAGATAGCCGAGGCGCCACCTCGAAGGGGTTGCGTAACTTGTGTCGACAACACTCGGGTGGAACCGATACAACAGGCTGCCTTCTATTTGGGCCTGGAGCTAAGACGGAGTTGGTGGCTAACACGTAGAACAAACACCGTTGGTGAGCTACGATTGAACTGGTCAACCAGGATTCCGCCGATCGTACTATTCAACTCAGCTTTGAATAAGTTCTGCCGAACACTCATCCTCCGTGACTGATGAAGGTTTGTTCGGCTAAAGATCTCGAATCAGTTCTGGATGGAATCTCTTTTGGAGAAGGAAAGAGAAAATCTGCTCAGAACTGTCGATAGCCGAACGGTTTCCAGTGCAGTTCGGAATTTGCAACCTTCAGAGCTGTGATTACACAGGTCTGCAAACAAAATACTGCACACAATTTTGGTTTATTATTCAATAATAAACCATTGTAATCGCTCTGGAAAAAAAATTCTAACCCCCCCTGAAAATTTCATGGTTTACGTTTCAAAGGGTGTAGAATCCGAATCTGCAATACAAATTTTTCCGTCCGTCCGCCGTACGCACGATATCTCCGAAACGGCTGGAGCAAAAGATCTGAAATTTTCAGGAAAAATCCATGTTGGTCCGACAACGCCCCAATTCTTGAGCCAGCTCTCTCACTTAATTTAAAGTGCCCTTTAAGGGCTTTCAAAGTTTTGTAAAATCCCTAAAAACCTCAAAACAAGTCGAATCGGCCTAAATATTTACCTATTTGAAGAACATACCTCCAGGAATCGAATGAGCCCCTCCCCAGGTCCGTAGGTCAAACCATTCCCGATGTATGGCCCGATTTATGGTGCCAACATTTGCGTTTTTTGGTTTATTATTGTTTGTTTGTAACCTAGTGATGCCGATAGCGTCGAGTTGTAGTGAATGTGGATACTGGAGTGATAGCCGATGTGGATACTTGTAGTTTACAGCCGATACACGGGTTGAAGCATTCTGATATGCATGAAACGCTGATAATATATAGGTAAATATTATTCAATATTATTACTGGGGTTTATTATTCAATATTATTACTGGGGTAAATAAGTATTCTTTCACCTGTGAAACACGCACACTCCAAAGCTTAGTAGAAATTCAAATCATGACGCAAGCCAATTGAATAATAAACCCCAGTGAAAGAATTTGCAGCGTTTTTTACTGTTTCCCATGTATATTGCATGCTAAAACCGAAAAAAGTAATCAAAAAATTCCATCACGTCTAGTTTTCTCGCAAAACTGGTTTTTTGAATACCACATACGGTGTTATTCAGCGTTAAACCTCAATTTGGTAGTTGCTTCCAAGTTGTCAATTTTATGAATTGCATGAATTTTTTCACTCTCATATTTAGTCATGTCACTCCCAGGATTGATACGAAATGAAAGAGAGGGGATATGCTAGCTGACTATTGTTGGATGCTCAAGAGGGATACGGACAATGCTGGAGCACGAAAAGAATCAAAGAAAAAAAAGAAGGTTCCACAAGAAACCGAATGAAGTTTTTGAGCATTTTGAACTGAATAGTAAACAAATACTTTCTTTTATTTTGAGTTTATAGACAATACAAATTATGGTGTTTTTTCTACGTTTTCGTTTTTTATGTCCCCCTCTCCCCTAATTTGCAAGAAAACTGTACGTGATGGAGGAAAATAGCGGTCATTTTTGGATTCAGCACACCAAAAAACATAAAATTTAGCTAAAATATTCCATGCAGCTGATCAAAAAAAATTTGTTTTTGCAGACCTGAGTTATGGGTCATCACACTGTTGATTGCACTGCAAACGCTGCTATTAAAACTTTCCCCTGTGCTAAAAGTTGACCTTATCTATTAACAGCCGAACAATAGAAAAACAATTGAGCTATGTTTATCCTAAAATTGACTGGAAAAATGTTGCATTTTCCTGGGAGTATACTGTGTTGTACTTGAGACATGTTGACTATGAGTTGGGGAAATGTACAGTTAGATTTGAAAATGGTCAAGTTTGACTTGAAAAATGTTGAAGTTTATTTGAGAAAACGATGAATTAGAATTGGGAAGTAGACAGTTGTACTTGGAAAACGTTGTGTTGTGCTTCAGAAATGATGAATTTCACATGAAAAATGTTGTGTTCAGGTTGAAAAATGTTAGGATGTATGAGAAATTGAGTGGGACTTGAAAAATGGTGGATTTGAATAGAAAAACGATGAATTTGAATTGGGAAATATTAAGTTTCATTTGGCAAACGTTGAGTTGACTTCAAAAATGATGAACTTCACTTGATAAAAGTTAGAGGTTTCCAGTGCAGTTCGGAATTCCCAACCTTCAGAGCAACTTTTCTACACGAATAATGTTAGTCTATTCCAAAATTAATAAATTATTCTCATACACTGGAATAATAGTATAAAATGAATGAAATGGTAAGTAAAATGACACAGAAACTACATAAGATTATGTTAAAGGGGAAAAACAAGGAATATCGGTTCCGAACGACTTCGGTGACTGAACGAGCTCTCAAAAACTGCGCGTTCTGAACTCTAAGGAACAGTTGGGCGAACAAACCATTTCCTTCCACAAACTGATTCGCTACCACTTTTGTTCCAGGTTTACTACTCGATTCCACGACCAAGTTCATGTTTGAATACAATGTTCTTGCAAGACATAATATTCAGTGGCGCCCTATACTCTTGAAAGACTTCTGAGACAGGGTAACTTAATTACCGAACAATATCTTGAAATTTGATCAATCAGTTTATGTTATTAGCGTCTCGCCTAAGGTTGAGTGGCGATGATGGGACACAACCTGTAGACCACACATAGCAAGCTACCTGTAGCTGTACGATTCCTAGTTCCCCTCTCAGGTTAATATTTTTGTTCCTCTATCAAACTTCTTCTTTAAAATCATCACAGTATTTCTGACAGCTTCAATTACCTTAAAACTCTCAAACACAAAGATATACAACCGCATCAATCGTTTCAGAGCATCCAATCAAATGTGGTCTTGTCATTTCTCATGCACCAGGGGGCACCTACAATACTTCTCAGTATTATTTTTTTTTTTTTTTTTTCGCGCAGCTTCATAGTTGAAGTGCATAGGTCCAGATAGGGCGAAGAATCTGCTAATATAATCGTAGTTTGTTGTGGAGTGTTAGGCGGGAATTCCTCCCCAACAGCCAGTACATCCTATTATACCTGATCTTCAATTCTTGCTTTTTCTTTTCTATGCGATCATTCCAATTTTCCACACAATTCCTTAAATTCCTTACCACAATAACAGGTAATTTCCACGTTTTAGTCAAGCCTAATGAACTGAAACTACGAAGAATATGCAAGTAAAAAAATACTAGTGTACACTTGCCAGGTAGAACTCACAACTTGAAGATTCCAGCTTAGCATGTAGGTACTCCTGCCATATGCGTATGTACGTCACCCCCCCCCTCTCTTCTATATAAATTTAATTGGATTTGGATAATAATAATTTTGAGGGTGGAAGGGGTTCTCCCTTGCTAAATTACAAAAGTGAATGATAGAAATTTGAGAACGAGGGGTCTTTTCGGACTTGAGGATTTTTCCTGAGGAATATGGACATTTTGATTTTTTAAGTTATTATAGCGTTTCAAACAGCTTAGGTGAATTCGAATAATGCTAATAGAAAACAAGGGATTAATCAAGAAAATTGTTTTCACGCAAGTTCAGCACAGGTGAGTGTACTCTTGAGACAAAATGCGTCAGAAGAGAGCTAATTAAATTTCGTGTTAATCTGATGAACACTTGACCCAACTCAAGAAATAGAATATAGACGACGGACGGTTTTCCTCCAATAAACCGAAACGGGAGCACTAGATAAAAACGCTCGTGGCACGAAACCTCGGGGTCGCCTCAATCAATTACGTCGCCCGCTATCAAAAGTCAAAATGTGGACGATACGCGCAAATCAACTGGGCGAAACGGACCGTTTTCCCCATCGGCGAGGAGGTCAACAGAATGCGAATGAGGCTGTTGACCCAGCGAGACATGCGAACGTAGATAAGATGTGGTTATACAATGAGGTGGGGGGTGCGATAAATTGTGTCGTTTTTATGTCGTACGACGGGGATAATAACTTTTAAATCGCGGGCGGTCTTATGCCGTGCGCCGTAAGTCCGTCTCGAAAGAAAGATCAAAGGCGTTTTTTTGGGCCACTTCAGGCAAATTTAGAAGGATCTCGTCGCCACTCTCGACAAATATCAAGACGCATGTTGGGCATGATGGATCAAAAAATGGAATACAATAATAAACATTCAACCCCCTCTCGAAATTTGTAGTCCTACATACCGAAATGTGAAGACTCAAAAATATAAAAAAGGCCGTCCGTTCGCCGACCGGAGCATATTTCTAAAACTACAGAAGCAAAATTACGAAAACCAAATTTGGTTCAGTTGGGGCTGAATTCTTTTTTTTTCCCAAGAGCGATTACAATGGTTTATTATTGAATAATAAACCAAAATGAGTGACGTTACTATTTGAAATTTTTGTTTAGCCTCGGAAATTACGGAGATAAATGGCTGGTCCATTAAATTTTGGCCACCCTGTATATAAAAGTTCACAAGGAGAGTATTAATCGTTTAGCACAAGGGTTGGGTTAAGGACTGAATTGATTGCTTCGAGACAGATTATTCAGAAAACTTCCAGAATAGACGCCGTCTATTATTCGCTGACCTGTAAATCGCTCTTCAATAGCGTCTTCGAGTATAAACAAATTATTTTTGACCCAATCGATCAAGTAACCTGAAGACCAGACCGGTACTTGAGAGGCAAAATTAGACCTCGAAGGCAACCGAGGGTGTGCGAGGAAAACTAATTAGGGCTCCGAACTTGAAACGGTGGCCCATGTGGGCAGATATCGACGCTCTGTGACTCACTCCATTGATATTCCGCCGGGTGAAGTCCCCTTGAGTCAGACGAGTATTTGCACTGCTCCATTAGGTATTCGCTAACGATTGAGAGCTCTTCGCGAATGATGAACCCGTTTTACTTGCAATATTGAGAAAGTTCGTAGCACTGACGGGAAAGTACACCACAGTTTACGTGCGGTTTGTGTAAACTGTTATTTCGGAACGGTTTTGAACTGACCACTCCCCTTTTCAGGTGTATCTATAGCGACAGAACGAGTTCTAGATTTTTAGTTCACTATTTGGAGAGCCATTCTGGAACAGTATTGAACTAGTTCCAACAGTTCGAGATCTTTTTCGGAACGGCTTTTCAAGCGCAGTAAAGATTTATGCCACGCCTTCTACAATTTTCCCAGTGGTGGTGGGAAGTTAAGCTTTTCCGTTGTTATCACCAACAATCTGTTTGTTGAATTGCATGTCTTCCAAAATTCCGAAATTCGTTCCCGAAATGGAATGGATCGGATTTGTGAGCGAATTTGTAAGGATTCGGACGTTAAAACAGAAAATTTGCTTCCGAGTCTGCGAACCCTTTTGTTCACTTTCGGGAGCCAAACAATTTTTGTTGTCCGAATTCAAAATTTCCACTTGCATTTCGCGTTTCATAGCCTACTAAACAAATTTGGCATTTTGGCTGTCTGTCGGTCTGTCTGTCCGCATTACCTTGTTACAGCCATAACGTCCGCAATTTTGAATGAATTTAGCCCACATTTTGTGGGAATCTGCGGATAAAGCCTCTTGAGGTTCCATACGAATTTCATCTCAATATAAACAGTACTTTTTTTAAACAATACAAAATTGTCAGGGGTATTTCTTCATTATTTTATTTTGTTTAAACTTTTATTTTGTTAACAGTCGGTAGTGTATTCCATAAATATGGTGTAAATTCATCTTCGAAAATATTAGATTATTAATTTTACCAACTCTCGAAAAATAAATTGTCAGTTGTGAAGGTGAATTTGTGATATTTTGGAAATGTTACAGGAGAGCTGTCAGAATTTCTGACGTTCTTTTAAATGGGGTAGTTTTTTCGTTAGCTAAATTGTCTGCATAACGCTTCCAAAAGAATATATCAAATGCTCCACATTAAATTTCATCGTTTTAGCGCATTCTAGAAGGTGATTCCGTTCTGAATGTCACAAGAATCATAATAACAGATCAGATTATCAATTCTGAATTGTTTTGAAATCCGTATGGACTGTGAGGTGTAATGGAACGGTTCTCGGATCATCGATTTATAGCGAGTTACTATCCCTTACATTACCCACGAATCATAGATAAAAAATCATAGATAATTTTCTCTAACGATCTAACGATCGGTAATGAACCAAATTTGGGTGATTTACAGCAAATTAATAGCACATTCTATGCAAAAATTTTAGGATGAAATATTCCCAATTAAGTTGGTGTTCTGTCTGAAATTAGGTGAATTGAGCCAAAACTAATTTTGGCAGAAAAAGTTACCGAAAAACTGTAGGTCAATACTGTGTCAATGCTTGCAACTCAAATTTCGACTTTAAAAAAATAGTTCCAGTTAGAATTGAAAGTTATGCAAGAAGCTAGTAATTGATACAGGATTGAATATAGAATGCGCAAATAAAGAATCCTTTTAACATTTGACTACATTTATGTACACGATATTATTCTTTCCACAGTTTATTCAAGAGTTGATAACTTAATTAATAAGTGCAAGGGGGGTTTTGCAAGTCGGTATTACATTTTCTCGGAGTCGAGGGAGCTTGAAAAGAACTACCCACAGAGCTCCCCTAAGCAGATAAGACCGTACAATACTACCAATAAATTTGCTACAAATTCAGATAACCAATTGAGCTCAGCCATTGTCAACTGATGCCATAGATTTTATTGACGATTTCAATTTTCAGCTTTCACAACTATCATGAAGAGGAACTTATTGACGAACTCTTCGACTGGTGATCATTAAATCGTTTAATTTAGTTTTGCACTATTCGGCCTCGACCAACGTGAGCGGGAGTCGGGCGATTTCAGCGTTACTGGCGATACCGGCGATTTACGCGATTGCAAGCGTTTACAGCGGGAAACGCCACTAGTGTCCTATGTGCGAGCGATGCCGCGAATGAAGGAGAGCGCGTTTTAGTTAGGTTAGTTCCGTACCTACCTTGTCAATCAATACGATGAGTGTTTTTTCTGAATTTCTTACAGAGAGAGACGATTTGCGTTGGCCTGAAGTAGTCCAGCTCTGTTCAATTACATTTCTAATAAACGTTTGCAGAGGCAACCATCTCATGAAATTTATCAATTAAAGAACTAATTCGGGGAATTTATAACTCTTCAGCCTATTCTTGTTTTCTTATTTCGTTGATAAGTGACAACAACATTGTTCTGACTAACCTCGCAAGCACTCGAGAAATGATTTTGACTCCTTTAAACTTGGACAACTCCGATAACCTTGACAACAGATGTAAACAATCGCGTGATTGCAGCGGGAGTAGCAAGAAAAAATCCGATTTGATTTCAAGCGTGTAGCGTTTGCGTGATAGCGATTTGCGTGTGCACGCAGGACGCACAACTCTGTTATCATAGTTTGATAGGAAAATCGCCCGCTCCGCAAAAACGCTGAACCCACCCGACCCGCTGGTATCGCTTAGTTCCCGCTGACGTAGGACACGGCGTTACAGTTTTTTGAAACTATAATTTCGAAAACTAATGTACCGATGAACAAGAAGAAGAGTTTATTCAACTCAAAATAGTAAGAAATTATTAAAACTCCAGAGCAGATCGTGAGTAAGAGTCATTTTCAAGTGATTTGAAGATTCGAACACTTACCTACAAGTACAAGATAGTCTGTCACCTTCAAAACACCGTTAGCCATGTCAACTCACCTGAAACAATAGAAAATGTGGTTCAATAAATGATAATTCCGACATCAGCTGAAAATGTGTGATTCCGCATAACACATTTGGATAATATGCAAGCAAAGCATTTAAATGAAGTGTTATAAAATATAGATCATTCAGGATCCTACATCATTGAAAACAATTTAATCGTATGAGCATAAAATAATGTAAGGATTTACGTATCAACATTCATGATAGGGTTTTGAAGAGATCATGATTCGAATATAGTTAAATTCATGCAGCAATACAAGTTTTTTGAATCCTATGAGCGGTGTAGTACGAGGGTTATCCAGAAAAAAAGGTTCCCTAGCCTGAAAACAATATAAATCTAGTCTTTTTTGAAAAATTTATAATTTATCTGCATTCCTTGACAAATTTACTATTTTTCAACGTAACCTCCTTGACGGTCTACATACTTTTGGAAACGGGGTAAAAGTTTCTTTAATCTCTCATCGTAATGCTGAGTGCCCACATCTCGCAGGTGAGCACGAACTGCAGCCTTCAATTGATCATCATTTTGGGAGTTTTGGCCCCCCAAAAACCCTTTCAGTTTTGGGAAGAGGTGGTGATCGGACGGGGCAAGGTCCGGATGATAAGGAGGATGAGGGAAAATTTCCCATTTGAATTTTTTCAGCAATTCTTGGCGAGCAAAGGCGAGGAACCCAACGAACGCAAACTTCAGAGTACCCCAAGTCCTTTGGAACGATCTCACCTACTGAACTTCTGCCGGTCTTCTCCCTGATGCTTGGACGAAGTTCATTGAAAATTTCGTCGATTGTGAACCGTCTGTCACTAAGCGGAATTTCTTCAATGGCATCAACGACTCCACCTCATCGAGCGCTCGTTGGTCGCAGCAAATCACTCACTTTTTCGTTCTTCCGCCAACTTCACGCGCCACTTCCGAACTTTTTAGATACTCACAATGTTTTCTCCGTATACTGCGGTGAGTTCTAGATGAATTTCATTCGCGGGTAATCCTTTTAGGATAAAAAATCGAATCAAGGAACGGATTTCCAGTTTGGACACGTTCCCGGCCAAGGTGTCCATGTTTACAGTGAGGTTACGCGTTCAGGTTGCAGTAGCAGGTTATGAAAAAAATTCAGTGTGACCACAACACCAGAACTGAAAATCCCTGAAAGTTTCAAGTTTGCCGGTTCATTAGGGCGGGGCGAAAAATCGGGGAACCTTTTTTCTGGATACCCCTTGTATATGTAGATATGTAGCCAACAAAAGCCAGATGAAAACTGGAGAGAATATATGTTTCGTGGATTTCACGGCAGCATGTTTGGTATTAGTTGGTCCAAATACAATGAAAGTCATATGTACCAGGTACTAACACAAATTTCAGGATACAAGTGACAATTTCAAGAATAGTGAGCATAAGTAAGAGTAAGGAATTTCAAGGAATCAGCATTAACATCTTGGCTACTATTTACACAATGATAATATCTACTTTGTCAACATAAATCAGTCAGATCTGCCTACCTACAACAATATTTTCTGACGAGATTACAAATTATGATAGTTAGGCACATATTTGTGAACATAGACCACAGATACACACCCCAAGTTGATTGCAAAAGTTCTGAAAGCTAACAGAGTTAGAAACTCCATCAAAAATTTCGATTTGTGCGAGTCAGAGCTCGTGAGAGAAGGGAGGGTGAACTTTTCCGTCATGAAAGCTTCCCAAGTTGAAAGCGAATCTCAGATATGAGAGATTTATTAGATTATCTCTAGTGGTTATATGTCCTACAATTGTTACATTGTGCGAAGATGCCTGATCAGTTTTTTGTTTTCCAACAGAAAATTACAGTTTTTGAAGTACAACATCAATCGAGAAGAAAACGAGTGGAGCAATAATATAGAACTGTGACGACGGCAGTGAGACATTATCTGTATGTATGCATAGCAGAACACATTGTTGACATTATTATCATTGTTTACTTGGAATACGGAACGTCTTATCTCCTCTAATAACAGTGAAGTGCATTTATTGTTATCAAACCGTAATTTACCAAAGGTAACAAAGAAAACAAGCTACGCGGGATTATTTTTGGTGGCCTATTCAATTAAGGCCAAGAAAAACTGGCACCTCAGGATGGGTTCTATGCATACACAAACATGACTGTGCGAGACAGGGATTTCCCAAGTTGTATTGGTATGTTTTCGCTCGAATAATTGTTAAACAACATAACTAGATTAAATCGTTATGACTTTCATCTATTTTATACAAGGTTTCAACTGGGCACACGGATCCATTGAGAATTAAAATCAACAAATCACACACACCGACAGCCAGTCTATCTACCTACAGGGATATGGTTCACAACCTCGAATAACTACATTTTTCTCGACTTCATGTATAACGAAATTGAAATGGATAGTTCTTTGTATTCTTCAGCAATTATAGTAGCTTCAAACATGTACCTCACCTAATACTTTAATTGATGAAATTAACGGTCACACTACTAAGTGAATCAGACTCCCACGTACCACAAGGTGGGGTGCTCCGACACCCCAGGCATTTAATCGCCTATATCATCGGTTATATTCTATTCTTCTTCATTCGGTGACATTCAGTCAACGCTCGTATGTACTACAACATTTCAACGAATTTCAACGTTGGATTTTTTTCCCCTGAAATGAGGTAACAATGTAGTGAACGAAACTTTTAATGAAAAATATACCTTTTAAAATAGGTTTATTATTTTCTTATACCCTTTATCTTTATGGTTTATATTTCCCTAAATATCACAAAAATGAAAACTTGTGGACTGAGTAGAAAAAATCACCAATTCCAACGGTGCTAAAGCTAACTTCGAACTTAGACATTCAAAACAATTTCTGCAAAACTTCACAACCTTCGTACACTCGACAAATTGGTTCATTGCACTCAGAAAAACAGCTGGTCGTATTCTTATCCTTCTTTCGGTAACAAAACTTGAACCGCTTGTATTTTTTGGCTTTAGGTAGGGATTTAGGAAGGAATGAAATCTACAAAAAATATTGATTATTATACCAAATTAACAGAAATAACACCAAAATTCCATTAAAAAAGTATTTTATGTTCATATAAAAAAGTTTCGTTACTAACAAGGTGGGGTGTTGGCGCTCCCCAGCTAGGGTTTTTTTTTTTTTGGAGGATGCAGTTAAATGAATAGGTTACTGGTCTTACAGGTGACCTGGGCCTTCTCCATTACTGTAACCCCCGTTCGTTCAAAAATTGGTCGCTGTGGGGTGCCTGGACACCCCAACTTGTGGTGTGAGGGTTAATACCAGCGTGGGGTATAATACAAGAGCCATAAGGTTAAAGCATTACTTGGTGAAAGATTCCTAGCAGAAACTTGTATGAAATAGGGAGGGAATGTAATGCGTATGGGTCATTTCATAATTTAAGTCACATTTATGTCACTCATCAGTATTGCCGTCAAAAACTAAATACAGTTTTGTAAGTGTTCTAAAGTCGTCTCATGTGGATGTACATTTTCCATGGAAAAGTATGTAAAAGTTGTGCCAACAGGACCGAGGAGAAAATACCAAACTCAATATTTCTCACTCCCTACAGCTGTCACTAACCAAAAGTATAGAACTTCCTTCGTCAAAACTCAGCGAAATATTTATTGGGGCTGTTATATCCACTTACACTATGAAAGAACATACCATCTACAATGGATATCCGCCTCAGGAAAACAAATTGGATCAAATCAAGTAGCCTTATCAGCCCATTATTTCAGTGTCACACGGGTTTTCCCCACTCCCTACAATGTTTTGAAAAGTGGCCCCCAACTGACAGGAAAGAGTGTTAATGAAGTTGCTTCTGTTTTGTTGACATCCCTTATTCAAGATGGTCCCAACGCTGGTGGTTGGATTTTGCCTAGACCTTCCTAGTCAGTTCTACAGGGAAAACCATCCCCGGAGGCAGCAGTGTGGGTTTTTTAACTCTCACTCCCTACTCCAGTAACATTCTGACTGTGGCAAATGAATCGTTTTTGCACTTGTTTACAATTAGTGTAGTTGTTGGAAGTTCGTTGACAACATTTCGATTCAACCAGTTTCAATCAATTTGTGGCCTGTAAAGGCGGTGAAAGGCTATAACCTCACTCCCTAGAATATCCAGCCAATAGTCCCTTAAATTGTAGGGAGTGAGATCTGCTTGTAGCAAGTGAGATTTTGGCAAGGAAACCTTAGTATTTACTGTACCTAAAATTAAGCTAATTTGTGCTGTTCCACTCACCTAAATTGAAAAACTTGAGCGGCGATTCCCATGGAGGTTGGAGGCTCAAGAGGGGAAAAAATAGTAGTATATACCTCACTCCCTACAAAAGTTTTTTTTTTCAAAATGGCGTATCAGCAGTATGGTTCAAGATTATGTGTGCTCACTTGGGTAATATGCCGAGAGAACCGCAGTGATTGATTAGGAACAAGAAAATTGATCAAGTTTCAACTTTCATTTTTTAGAAAAGTCGATAACCAAATGTGACCGAAATTTTGAAATGACCCATATGTAATTGAACTTTTCGTTTTTCAAAACGGATATGAATGAGACGAATTCGAACTACACAGTAGTCATCGTATGTTTTCGACAGCAGGAAACGAAATGTCATTAATTCAGTGTAACCACTTCAAAGGATGAGATTACTTCGATTTCACTATCTTTAAGAGTGTTTCCGACTAGTCAGATCGTGTCAGCAAGATTCACAGAATGAAATTAAAAAAACGAAACCGACCAAAAGGGAAAAATTTGTTGAAATTGTCATCTGTTGCTACCATTCTCTTTGCTACATTTATTGGAAAACGATCTGTCAAATTGCCAAGTGCCTTCCAGTCTACCGAATTCTTACTTATTGCAACTTGTACAAATGGAATTGTAACATACTCTGATATGAATGGAAATGTATTGTTCGGTGTATAAACTGTTAAGAGGTGACGGCAGAAGCTCTCAATTTCAAAACTTGGAAAAGTAGTTGAAGTTTGTCAAAACATTCGATGAATCATGTTTACATTCTTG
Organism: Creontiades dilutus; assembly: GCA_031894815.1. NCBI lineage: Eukaryota > Metazoa > Arthropoda > Insecta > Hemiptera > Miridae > Creontiades > Creontiades dilutus. The sequence goes on from JAVIWC010007544.1 coordinate 594,696, forward strand.
ACAAATGAACAGTATATTAACGAAATCGCTAAAAATAATCCAAGTGCATTCGAGTATTATGTCCTTGAAACCATATTCTAAATACTTATATGCTGAGAGAATTCCAGCTTTTATTAGATCTATACAACAACCTTTAGCTCGATTCGCGGTAGCGCATTTGCAGACGCTGCCAAAGAAGCTTGAAAAGATAAGAGAATATCTGAAGCTGTCACGTTCAGTTCCAGGAAATATGATTAAGTCAATGTCACGATTTGGCGTTTTGTCTTTGACAATGAATATCCCAGTGATACACCCACGTAAATGACGTTCTTTTATGGTCGAGATATTCTGCTCTGGTCGGAGTACAGGTACAATATCAGCTAGGAAATTTGACATCCAACACAGTTGATTGAGAAGGAGTGATTGATTCATTTATCAGATCCATTTTGGAAGATGGTAGGGTTTTCTACGCTGCCCAAAAGGACGTTGCTCCAAATCCACTCTCCAGTCATTTGAGCATCGTGGTATTTGAATATGTCCAGACCAAATGAAACCTTTTCCAAATCAAATTAAACTTTTTGAGAAAATGAGGTACCTAATTAGATAGGAACCCTGTAAAGTGCAGGTAGTTGCAATTGTACCTATCGCAGAAAGAAGCTGACAAAATGAAAATTCTATGAATTTTAGGCATAGGGTTATCGAAATAGATCTCATCTTAATAGAATAGGAAACAAATAGGTAAAAAGGTTTCATTTGACATGGAAATACTAAAAATAAGGTGCTGAGGCCAGAGGAGCAAGTTCAATGCACGGAACGTAGAACACGCTAAAGTCGCGTTGGTCGGCTAATGAACTCCCAATCCACCATGCTGACATTAGCGTCAGCTTATTTGTCAAGTGCATTTCTGATATTTACGGCTTGGTCATGATTGGCTTTTCTTTCTTTGTATTGACTCCGAAAAACCACCAAAGTTTATGTATAAATATTGTGTACTCCATTGATAACGCAATGTCGATGCGGCGAAATAGTGGAAATCCATCTAAGAAAGTCTACTGTAACAAAAAATAGACAAAAACACTAGCAGACCGGTTTCGGTTGTTACACCATCATCAGCACACCACAGAATGAAGGAGAAGTGAGTGGACATGCTTCTTTTATACAGGCAAAGGAAAAAGGTGCCCTCTGATTGGGTCATGGATTAGAAAGGGCGTGGAGTGAAAGTGAATGGTGAGTAGGGAGGTGAAAGGAAATATTCAAAGAAACATGTCAAGAGTGATAACGCCTAATTACGCTTATGCCACACCTGAAGTTCCCAATTTGCTGATTTTCCGGATTTCACGAGATTCTAAGGCATCGAATTTTGGACCTTTCTGAAAAACGGATTATTTACTCCTATTTCATAAGTAATTCTATGATTCTCTTCTGATAAATGATTTTCAAAAGCTTCCCTGCCCCTACCTAACCTAAGATCACCCCTATGTTCCCCTAATCTGATTTTGAATTTTCTACCAGTTTGCCCTGCTTATTGAGTCTTCTCTCAAGTACATTTTAATATACTGTTGTTCTCTAGACGAATTTTATCTTTTACTACACCCAGTGCTTTTTTTATTAGAGTTTTGTGAATAGAAAACCACCCTAAAACCTCTGTTTTCTAAAATGCGACCTACTTTTTGGGATATTTCACCTTAAAATGGTAAGCTAACCCATTTCCGGTTAGAGATTTTCCAAAGCTCCAAATTTTTTACAGCTAAACTAATTTCTTTCTACTAACCTTTCCCCATATTCTGTCTATGGTAAATATGGGAAAACCATCACTTATGGCAATAGTGTACATTATTAGTGTAAATTAGAAGCCTTGAAATCTCTTGAAATACAGAAAATCGACGAATTGGGAACTTCCGCTGATGAAGTAAGTGTAATTAGGCGTTCTCCACTGATTGACAAGTTCCTGTGCATTTTTCCTTTCACCACCCTACTTGGTACCTTTCACTTTTACTCCACGCCCTTTCTAATGTATGGCCCAATCAGAGGGCACCTTTCTCTTTTGCCTGTATAAACGAAGCATCTCCACTCAATTCTTCATTCTGTAGTGTACTAATGACGGTGTAACTACCGAAACCGGTCTACAAGTGTTTGTGTATATTTTTTGTGGAAATGTACTTTCCTGTTCGTCTTTTCATTTAACGCCATTGTTTGTTAGGAACAAATGAATGCCAACAGGTGAGAAGTAAATCTTTTATTTCACGGTCGCCCAGAGAGTCGCTAATTCCAAGTTTAAATAGAAGGAGGAAGAAGTCGCGAGGAAAAGATCGTTAAAGCAGAAGAGGCGCAAGTACAAAAGACTTAAATGGCCCTAGACCTTGAAAATTGGCTGAGTGGGCCACGAGACAAACACCGGTCGGACAGACGCACTAACAACCCTTGATGTTCCCAAGAAAGAACCATCTTGTCGGAGAAAACCCAAGTATTTATAGTTGGAGTAAACAAATAAACGTGCCAAGAGCAGGTAAGAGGAATTGTTGAAGGACAGTACAACAGTATGGTGAAAAAATAAATAGGCAGGCAAGTAGGTGAAGACCGACAGTATTGACGTACGGGCTCGAATTTATTTTCTGAATAAATATAACTTATAACACTTCCATAATCAAATAAAGACCAACATACAATATAACATCAATATTCCTAAATGTTTACCGAAAGATTAACTTACCCAGATTTGTTTATCATAGAAAAAGGCTGAGAGTCAATGTTGAAATCCCCTAGGTTCCACGCTCTGTCAGATAGTTATTATTTCAATATTCACAATATTCAATAAATAACAACTAAAGGCAGCCTCCATCAACAATCCCTAACCATGGTTGAAGTAGATCGTTGTTTTATGGTTCCAGAGATTTGAATGTCGATTTAAAACAAAAGTTTTCACCAATAAAATTATTGGCTATACTGTTGTCAGTAAATATCGATTGAGCGTTTCCATAAAACGTCAATTAAAATTTCTAACGATTTATACAACATGAAGGAGGTAGGGTAAGGGGCCCAGAAGTTGGACAGGCTATGCATAGAGCACTTAAATCGGTTCTCAACCAAAATACCTATTTTGATTGATCAGTTGATCATATTTGTGTGCCTCCTGAAATTCAATAATCGCTCTTCACCGGTGAAATACACACACTCCAAAGCTTAGTGGAAATTCAAATCATGAATCATTGAATAATAAACCCCAGTGAAAGAATTTGCAGCGTTTTTTTTTTTTTTTTTTTTTTTTCAAGAGCGATTACAATGGCAAAATATTCTATTTGAAAATTTTAAATTTCGTAAGACGGAGCGTGCATATCAGAATGCTTCAACCCCCTGTATCGGCTATAAACCCTTTTAGGAGTTCACTCCAGTATCCACATTCATTACATCACTAGGTTACTGCGATTAAAAAAAAACTCTTGTGTTTGTTTTGATCGCAGTAACCAAGTGATGTAGTGAATGTGGATGCAAATGTTGGCACCATAAATCGGCCATACATCGGGAACGGTTTGAGCTACGGACCTGGGGAGGGCTCATTCGATTCCTCATGGAAAGTTCTTCAAAAAAAAGTCCAAATTTAGGCCGCCTTGACTTTTTTTGAGGGTTTTAGGGATTTTACGAAACTTTGACAACCCTTAAAGGGCACTTTAAATTAAGTGAGAGTGCTGGCTAAAGAATTTGTATTGCAGATTTGGATTCTACACCCTTTGAAACGTAAACCATGAAATTTTCAGGGGGGGTTAGAATTTTCTTTTCAAGAGCGATTACAATTGTTTATTATTGCATAATAAATCAAAACTGGAGCGATTTTAATTAAGCTTCTGTTTTTAGTGAGCTTATTGGGGGGGGGGGGGGCGGCTTAAATGTCCAAATACTGGACCCCTTACCCTATTTGGTTCCTGCAAAATGGTGCTGATAACGAGATGACATTGATAACGTTACCCACAACCGTTTCTATTTCGTCTACTCCCATTTTGTTCCATTACTGCGCGCTTTACTTTAATTCTTCCCTCGCTTTACTCCTGTTTTCTGTTTTCGTTAATCGTGTAGTGTTCATGTTCATAGTTCGTTTTGTTAACAGTACCATACATCGCGTAAGCGACAATGTCAACCAAAATTCGAATATTGCCAAAAAAAATCCTAAAGCATCTAGAGTAGTAAAGAATATTCCACTATTACACTATAAAGAAACTGATATTTGAAGTAAATTATTTATACACCAAGACTTTCAATTTTGTCACAGTATGCACAACTGTTTAATTAAAACTAGAGAAAGTGATCGTTACAATGTGGGTTTTCAATATTTTTCATGTGACAAAATCAATACCTATCGTGCAGGTCGAAATCTGAATACTAAAATCTGCGTCATTCTCATCAAAATTGTCCACAAGTACCGATGCCCTACTCAAGTCTGTCTGTCCCATTTTTGGCACAAATTAGACAAAATTACCAAAAACACGAATAGCTCAGTAGGAAGGAAAATACTAACAAAACATATAACAAACGAAAAACAATAGCACAATAGCAGAAATGCAACAATGAACAGTAACGCAGCAACACACTCTTTCCGAGGGCAACAAAGATTGCGAAAAGGACTGGTTTTAATCGTTGTTTGGGGCGCTAACCAGCCAAATTTGGTGGTTTGCTTTTGACCGTCAATTTAGCGCGTTTGATCGTTGATGTACCTGAACCGGAGATGGTGAAACCGAACATCGCTGTTCAACAGGTGGGATCTCCGGTTAACCGAGTAAACGTTGATTAAAAACTTTGGTGAACCGGCCCTTAATGTTTATATTAATTAAGAATAAATAGTCCAAATTGTGTATCTCTCATTTGTAAAGTGGACAACCAGTGTTCAAGACTCATAAAATTGTTGTTGTTGCAGCTGTTAGAGATATTGAAAAGCTGCACCAGGTGATTGCAATTAGGGATGGGACATCGAGACAAAACATCGATATTGATATCGACGTCGATGTTTGAGTGTTGGCATCGTCATGTCGTCCAATATCGGGTGACAACATTGATATTATCGATATTTTCGATATCGGTGTCCTTATCAGTTAACAGCATCCTTATCACACGGTTTTTATGAGGAATATTGATGCAAAATCAACAGTTTTATTTTGTGACAAATGATACCTCATTTTAAAGGTATTTCAACGCTGAAGAAGATGGTAAAAAAGATCCAGTCATGTAGCATGATGAAATGAGCAATTTTCAAACTAGTTTGTGCATGGAGGAAAATTTACGCAAAAAAACAATTTTATTTTCTGACTTGTGATACCTCATTTTAATTTGGAAATTTTTG